>OY728153.1:43750000-45000000 GCA_963277665.1 Viscum album
ATAATAATTTGATAAATATTATATATATATATATATATATATTATATCCATCATCATACCCAACCATTACGGATGTATTGGAAATCAAATAATATCATTTTTTGTGTGGTAGTCCTCCAAACAATGGCATACTGATTTTGTAAATGATTTGATGGAAATTGATATAGTTGTAGATAATTAAATTAATATAAAAAAATCTCTATATATTTATCAAATATATGTTATTATAATTTTTTAGTTTTATAAATAATTTAGGGAGGTTGTGGAGGAAATAAAATTGAATTGTTCATTGAAGAACACTACATCTTCTTCGGGTAACAACTTTAGCTTTTCACCAACATCATTTATATGCTGGATTTATATTAAATATAATGATTATATGAATATAATAGAATGTATTTAAGTTATTTTTTCATTTATTTATCTATTCAAAATGGATTTAACGTATGGAGAGGAGAGTATATAGGGTGACCGTTTATAAGAGAAATGAGTGGAACACTTGTAATTGTTTGAAAAGATAATGGTGTACTAATTTTTTCTTCATTCCAAAATGAATAAAAAAATATTTTAAATAGATTTAAATTATAATATAAATTTATCAATAAAATATATTTTATATAACTTTTTAGTTCATTTAAAATCATGTTATTCTATTTTAACTACTCGTAATAACATTTTTTCCTTTACCTCATCAAGTAATTTTGTATGGTTTCCCTATTCATTTCGGAATAAATGAAAAAAATATTAGATAATATAAATTAATAATATTCAAAATAAGAAATCTAATTTTCTAAATTCAATTCACTAATGTTGAAAAAATTAATTTAAAATTAATCCCACAAACATGATGAGAAAGGGATTTTTTAGAGAGAAAATGTTTTGATGTTTAAAAAGTTATTATATCTTTTTTCAAAATGATATTTTTTCAAATGAGATAAATTATAATACTATATATATTATTGAAATAATTTTCCTTTCACAAAAAAATTTAAATATAATACAAAATTATAAATAATTTTAGTGGAAAAAACTATTTTCAATTAAATTTTATATTTTTTCATTATTCATCAAAAATTAATATTTCCAAACAATTAAAAATATTTTACACAAATTTAATTTTTAAATGAATATTTGAAAAATAAATTTATTTTTTTTAAAATTAATAAATATTAAGAAATTAAATATTAAACAAATCCCATAGATGAAACAAAAAAGTGGGTGTTCGAGAATTATATTTTTTCAAGAACAAGAGGATTATATATAAACTGGATGTCTAATAATAATAATTTTATGGAAATGAATTATAATTTATTCATATATAACAAATAAATTTACTTTAGAAACATCGTTTTTATGTATTATTTAGATTAAATAAAATAGCGATAAAATATGCACAATAATAGTGTTTTCTGAAAAAAAAACACATTTCTTAAAGCGAAACACATGTTTTTACAAAATATTTACTATAAAGTTAATTAAAAAATAATTAAATAAATTTAATATTAATAATATATAAATATCATACATTTAAAAAAATATATGAAAATTTTAATTACTAAATTTTTTATAATAAATGATCATATTAAAATATTTAGAATTTATAACTAATCACTGAAAAATAAATATTTTCTGAAATATCCCAAAATTTCACCATAAGATAATATTGATATGGTGAATACAAAATTTATGTTACATTTATCAAATAATTTTTATTTATATCTAAAAATTAATTATAATTTTTTTTCATTAAATTAATAAAAAATCATTTTTGAAGAAAAATTTATTTTTGTTGAATATAATAACATTCTAAAAATTAATTGACTAATTTTTATGAATTTATAATTAATTTTATATTTAGTAGAAAATATATATGTATCTTTCAAAAAATATTTATTAACATTAATCCCTACCATTTTAATGACTGGATTATAATGTCCTTGTTTTATATAATATTATTTCAAAGTTCAATAAAACTCAATATCTTATCTGATGCTTGCTAATGAAGAAAATATTTGTTGCATGTAACAAAAAATATCTAAAATTTAAATTAATATAAAAACACCTAAAATCAAGGAATGTTATAATATAACCACTAAAAATTATTTTCATCTTCTTATTTCATCGCGGTCACAAAACGTTAATCATTTCAAAATTCATTAATAGTAAAAAACATCAATCAAAGGAATAATAAAACCTCACAGATTTGGATATTTGGAATCATAATTTTTAAAAAATGTATGTCATTATAAGTTATCCACATAGGAAAAAAGGTGGTAATTTATATTTTTACATGGAATAATAATATAAATAATTGTACAGAGTTATATATATTGTTGACCATATAAATGTGGCTGATCTCTAAAAAGATTAGGACCACAATACAATAAATATCTGATGAAAAAAACATCCATTTCATTCATAAAAAAGAATTTTCCGTGAAAAATAATTTTTTTAAGAGAAATTACCAAGAGTATTAAATTTTTAATGAGATGATGTACATAAATAATCTCATTCCATTTCATAAGAACATTCTCACCATTTTGTTGTTCATCGATAAATTTCAACTTTATCTCTTACTCCACAGAATGAAGATGGATATGTTAGTCCAGAAGCACTACCAGATCATAAGATGTATAAATTGAATGATAATTCAGTTTTTCTATATTTATTTTCATCACAACAGAATAGTTATCATATATTTTATTAATGTTCATATGGTCATGTAATACATAAATCTCTAATTCCCAATCCTAAGTTAAACACAATTTATTTTATAATTTGTTATCCTTATGAACCTCCCAAATTATCATAACACAAAATTATTAAAATATGGTCACTAAATTTCCCAAATCAACTTATCATTAATCCCCAAAAAACATTAAGTAACACATCATTGTCATAAACCAAACATGTGAATATTATTATCATGTATTATATTGAACCCTGGAAATAACCTGAGTTACAGTACATCCATATTAAAAATATAAATTAATCATTCTTCATTGAATAAAACAAAATATTATTGATTATATTACATAAATACATTAATTATATAAAAATATGAATTATAACATAATCTTGTTTTCCAAAAATCATTAGAGAGTTCCAAAACATTGAGTATTATATACTTTACATTATCAATATTAATCATCCCTTTACCCAGACTAAACACTATTTTCTCAGCATCAATTAACGGTCATATTTCCCATAAACAAATTCATTCATTAATATAAAAATTCTATTAAATTACTTTAGTAGTTCACCAGAATCATTCAACATATTCAATTAAAAAAATGAAAAAATAATACAAAAAAAGTAATTATATATTTTAGAATTCTTGATTTACAATGCATAAATAATTGAATTATCTAACATAATTTTTTAAATAAGAAAGAATGCATTATCATTATATTATGTAATACATATTTCTATTCATATATCATTTTTAGTCTCACGTCCTTTTTATGGTTCCCTAAAATGTAATTGAACCCAGTTGGCCACATGAACTCAAGGTCACCTCCATGTATTCCAAAGGCTTCCAACTAATAGCGATGATCAATGGGGTAATACTGGGGAGACTATACCATAATGGAATGAGTATATCACAATGTTATAATAATATATACAAATAGAATAATTATATAAAATAATTGATGGATGAATAATAAATATCTATATAAAAATAACAATGTAATCACATCTATATATGTCATATACAATAATGATCAAGGAATGATATACAAAATACATTTAACACATGGAAACAAGCTTGTAGTATAGTATATGTCCCAATGGAAAAATTTATGATATAAACATTTACAATTATGCATCATGATCTAAATCATATTACTCTTCTCTACAGCTCTTATCCATAAACCAATCATGTATTTTCATGAAGGAATTTTGTCAATTCTCTACTAACATTAATGATGTCTATTATGTTTAAAAATACATCCTAAACTTGTTGTATGATAACACTCAGTAGCACACTTTACCAAATTTGTCTATAATAATTTCATTCTATGTACATAAGTAAAATAAGTTGCAAAAATATAACAGTTGTAAAAGTAATAACAATAAAAGTTGTAATATAAACACTATCAAGTATCTATATGATCAATAAAATAAAACAAAATGGATATCCATAAAACATAGTAATTACCCAAAATAACCTATTCCATGTAATCATGATTTAGAACTGAATATTCCATGGTCCAAGGAGTAGTAATTAGTATGGACCCTAAGTATATAGGATCCAAGGAGTGTAAATTTCAATAGAATCCATTTTTTCTAAGTAGAATATGTAAACAAAATAAAATGTATCTAAGTAGTTGAAATATCTAGTGGATCCAAAAAAAATCATAGTCAGATACAAGGAGTATTAATATCCAAGGTATCCTAGCATGTAATGAAAACTAGTTAAACTAGATCCTTTTAATATAAATGTCTGTGGAATCCTAGTTCGCTTTGTAACTAGGATCCAAGGAGTTGAATATTTTATGGAATCAAAATGGTCAAGTATTCTTGATCCTTGGAGTATAAATATCTAAGGAATATTATTGGTACATTGGATCCAAGGAGTTGAAATCTCCATGGAATCCTATTTGTTCATCATCTCCAATGAGTAGAAATTTCCAATATATCTAAATATTTCTTATTAATCATATAATTAGAAGGAATGAGTATAAATTCCATGAAATCCAAATAATTCATCTGAATGGGATCAATGGGGAATAAATGTCCATGAATCATTACCAAATGATTCTCTATTTAACAATACCTTCTTAAATATCTACAACCAAGGGATTAAATTTTTTTACATTTAATATTATATAACAATGTTCTATATGGAACATGAAACCTTTAACAATTCACTTTAATACCTCATTCAATTATCAATTATAAAAGGTGATCTAATCACACATCAAGGGTTGTATAAATGAAATAAAATTTATAAAACTACATTATATGTGTTTTATGATGAGTTAAATAGCCAAAAATATTGGTGAATTGTATCATGGAACATATCAATAATGTTTTTATAATTTCACTCAAGGATCAATTAACATAGAAAAATCACTCTAAAATTCAAGTGTACGGCATAATATAAAATTTTTATAATCAATAAGAAATATTTTGAAAAGGTATTGATCACATAACGAATCTATAAATTGGAACACTCATCTAATCACAAGCTCTGATTCGATCTATATAAGATAAATATAGAAGAACAAATGAAAAATATAAAAATAATTAATAAGATCCTTCACTAAAACAAAATCTCTAATAGTAGAGAAAATATAATAATATTACTTCGGAATGAAGAATTTACTAGTGAATATCAAATGTTGAAAATGACCTTAAAATCAAACATTGGATGGAGTAATTATACCATATCCTAGAATATGGATTTAATAAGCTCCATTTACGTAAGGAGGGTGGATGCTGGAAGATATAAGGACGAGGAGGAGGTTTAACATTGTAAATAGTTAGGGGAAATAATTATTTCCCTTATAAAAATAAGGAATCATGTTTTAGATGCATGTTTGGTCAAAATGTGTGCCAACCATGCACATTTTTTGTCACAAATACTCCCCTAGATGATTATGTCGTGTTGTTAGAGAAATTGATTACTGAACAAGCATTTATCCCCTATCAAAAATCCTGATGCATTTTTCTAGGTTTGTGGAATAGTTTTGAAGGTTATGAAAAGGCCCACTTACTAGTATGTACACTATATTTCAACTCATAGTTTATTGAAATAATGTTACATGGGTTACATAGTTTCTATAGACTATATGGCATAACTGCCTTGTCCAAAAACCCAGGCTATGAAAAATCCCCAAACACACACATATCCTAGTAATCCCTTGTAGGAATTCTGAAAAGGTCACAAAAGTTAAATTAAACTAGAAATAATTATTTTTCATACATAATAAAAAAATCAAGATCATACATTCTCCCCCCATAACTAAATTCATCCTGACATTTCCCGTATGAATATTTTAAATCATCATCTATGAATGATTTTATCAAATGGGCATGTACATCGACCTCTCATTCCATTATCTCATCCTATAAAAGTATGTTCTTCCATAACATCTTAACTATAGGAACTAAATAGACCCAAATATTGTTAATAAAAAAATACGTAAAACATATAAGAACTTACTTAAAAGATGCATCTACCTAAAATTATACATTATAATGATAAATAATATGTGATATATCAAAATGATATTGGTTAGTCTAAGATACATGGAAGGTGTTGTTCATGGGCTGATACATACCAGGTAACTAAAAATGATAGTCCATGGTCTTGAATCACTTTATAATATAGAATTTCCAAACATAATGAGTTGATAGATTCATGATTCTTCTTACATTTTTGTGTACCAATCCTGGAAGAAACATAAGAAAACAAGACTCCCTTACTCAAAATAATGTGATAAAAAAGAAATGATGAATTTATGATTTCTTCTTAGACTGGAATATAGAAATCCATTTTTGGAAATACTAAAACTTATATGATGTCATTCAAATGAGATAAGGACCCATTATAACTTCTTCTCATACCAAAAACAAACATTGGGGATGAATAATACAACCTACTGTATAGGTCCTCATAAGGATCCATCTGTTTGGTCTCATGTAATATATTATTATAAAAAAACTCTTGCTAGAGTACTTTTTATCCAATTTTACACTAATATAATGTATTAAAGCTCATAGAATGTTCCCCATATCTATTCTCATATGATATGACTAATTATCAATCATTGTGATTTCAGATTTACTCAGCAGTACCTATGAACCCTATTCCCTCTCCAACCCCTTCCATAACAATTATGTGAAATGATTATCTCTATATGAAATGATATACTTTGTAACCTTTTAGATGTGTATAATCTCAAAAATATAAATCCTCTCATTCTCATTCACTAAATGAGCCTCCTGAATATTATTAAAATGGATGACCTTTTTCAACTTGTCTATGATCACCCATATGAATTCCCTAACACGAGGAGATATAGGAATATTTGTTTGAAAATCCATAGTGATTAAATCCCATTTGAACTCAAGAATATAAAATGGATGTATACTCCTAATGTTTTTATGGTGTTCCACTCTTAACTATTCACATGTTGAACACCGAGTAATAAACACAACAATCTATTTATTCTCCCTTGGATTCTAGTATTGATAGAAATTGATGAAACCTATTGGTAGAGTGAGTATGGAAATCCCATGTAGAGGCATGTTAAAATCACATAAACTCTTCCAAGATGTAATTAGGAATCCAAACATGTTAATGGATATTAAAGATCTCATCATCATAAAAAAGATATCATGTATATGGGTTATCACCAACAACGCTCTATCATATGACCAAACCCCCAGAATTTTATAGTCATCTCATCGTAACTCACATCATAAATTGAGAGGTCACTAAAAACTATCAAAATATAGACTTTCAATGATTTTCTTGAACCATTAAATTCATATTTCAAAAAAAATCCATAATATTTTACTCACCACATTCCTTTTGAATTGTATGCATATATAGGTCTTCCTACTGAAATCTTTAGCAATTCTCTTTCCCTTTAAATTCATATAATATTTTACAAAGTGATAATAATATATGTATTTAACCATCCATTGTTGCATAATATTCAATTCGTGATGTGTAATGATATACATTTGGATTATTTGGTCTTTGTGCACCACAAAATTATCTCCCAATAAATAATGCCTCAAAAAACATAAGTCATGTACAATAGCGAGAAACTTGATATAATTATTTGTGATGTTATTCATATGTTTTGGGTAGTTGCAAAATGTGTGGGAAATATGAGGTTGCATGAATGAAACATTCACACAATATACGATGTCAAATGGGGGTTTTCACACTCAATGGGGATCTTGCGTGACACATAAAATCATCCGCATAGGGGTCAGTGAAACCTATAAATATGAGGTGACTCCCTCATTTGACGTAGCTCAACACATAAAAAGAATCTGACCTCTAGATCATTTATTAAATTTATGCAATTGGAGTTTCATGAATTGTTTTTGAGTAGCGCGAAATCTAAGAGATTTTCACATAAGATTTTAGTTTCACATAAGATAGATGTAGCATGAAAGATGTGTTTTACACCAAAAGTGGAATTCATCAAGTAAGGAATTAATGTTGTGTGCAAAATTTTGTAAGGGGTAAGATAATTATTTGTAGTTTCCATGTAAATCTAAGGTAAAGTGGTATTAATCAGTGGATGAAATTTGGACGTCAATTTAACATCTACATATAGTAGAGGATGAAATCATTTGTGATAAAGAAATGATCTACAAGTCTATAAAAATGATTGGATCTAATGAATAAGCAGTGAGAATAAATCAGCTTAGAGAGCAGTAAGATTTCAATTATTATTAGTTGTAAACAAGGAGGGATAATGTGTTCACTCCAAACATTTTACGCAATAGTCCTCTTATAGTTTATCTGGTATATTTTCATATCCCTGGTATATGCTCTTTGGGAATATCCCAGTTAGGTTGAAACAAGTAAAATTGAAGTGTCATATGCAATATTTAATATTTTTCATACTCTGCAATAGGAATGAGGGAGAAGAGTGATTTTTAACAAAAAAACAAGATCAAAAGGGGTGAATTTATATCTATTTAGACCTGAATTCACCCCCCCTGCTGAGGGTATAAACCTACTAGACCTGACATAATATGACCCGGAATATTAATCTTGTCAATCCAAAATTGACAATTTGTATGCATTGAAAACAACACATTCTCTCTCAATGCATGAAATGCGATCTCAAACTATTTGGAAAGGACATGTCGAGTGTTATAATACACCATGATTCTATCCATTAATAAAAACACAATCACATCCACATTAGGCTAGAAAACATGGATCATCAGGTCCCCAAAAACATTTTTCATGTTCATCAAGTTGGATAACATAAATAGATACTTTTAGAGACCATATCTTAAAAAGATTTATGAGTCAATTTTGATGGTTGAACACGAATTAGATGATAACCTGATCTGTGAACAATCTTTGAAAATACCTGATATATTTGGACATTGCCAAAGATATCATCTATCATTGGATAATAATGACAGAAATTTTCTTTAAAATTATTCAATTTCTAGTAATACATTCATAAATAAATGTTTCCATCTATCATCTTTGTGAAATTGACAGAAAAAACCTAGAAAAAGTTTTTGGGTCATATAAAACCATTTTCTTCCCAATCCTATTGTAGACTCTTATTCTCATACCACTAACTGATATAAATTTTGTATATACGAATGGATATCTGTGATGTTCTCGACACTACGTAAATGGATAAATCTCTATCCATATCATGTGCTCGCCCTAAAAATTTATCTTCCAAAACATCCATGAAACGATAAATCACTGATAATTATTCATCTTGATGAGTTCCCAGATCATAAAGATATAATTTTCAATATAACCTATCATCCCACCTATTTGATGATTCTCTTGTCTATCATGACTCACATGGACAACACATTCACCCTTGTGTATAAAAAACCACCCAATATTCATTTGAATGTCACCCTCTACTAATAGAAAAAATGTAAAATTTATGGGTAACCAACTAATCCATCAATAAAATGACATATAAGTCAATCACCTAAATGAAAAACAAGTCCCATATAAATTGACCTTAAATAACTCATGGGGGTTTCCATAAACTAGTGTACACACTCAAATCAAATCCCCAATGGAATATCAAGATTCATCACACCATTTGGTAATATTGACATGAAGCCCAACCCTCTCCCAAATACACTGAAATATAAAATAATGTGAACCACCTATATCAAAAATATTATATACTAATGTAGAGGACACAACTATAATACCTATCATGATAGTATGTTAAACACTCTTATCCTCTATTATCTTATGTACTGTATATATCTGGATTGAACCATGACCCCAAGATATATCCTAGCATCATTTAGTATGTTTTTTATTCTATCACATTATGTTTGGTGTATGGATACCATGTCCTCAACACCCACCTATTCTCAATCATCCTATATCATTCCATATCCATGCCTAATGAAACACATATTGACCAAAAATTGAAATCAAATGATGTGAAAATCCTCTCTCACTATATGCAAGTGGAATGTTAAAACAAAACCATTTTTGAAGGCTCATCCTACTACAAGCATGTAAATATACTGGTTCTCTATCACCCTGGTTCTTCATGGGTCCATGCCACACAGACTGATGGTAGAGAATCTAACTACTAGAACGCATTCCCTATTTGGTATTACCCTCCTGAGAGACCACAAATCATTTATTCATTGCACCTGATGTAGAACCACCAGGTTGTGAATCTAATCTACCATACTCCTCACCCCCAGCATCCCTCAGGATATGTTTTGTAATTCGTCCCAAATTTTTATTTCAGATGGAATAGCTAGTCAAAAAAAAATTAACATTAATAAGATTTCACAACTAAGACCCTCCTTAAATACTATTCATTTAGATAAATCTTCACCTAATAGAATATGTGTGATACATTTGTTATATATTCAATGGGATGAATGGTCCATGAATAGTAATGTTCCATTCTCCAGAAGCATAAACACTTTTCCTCAATCATACCTCAACATCTTAAAACAAATATAGTCATATAAGAATTTCTATAAATCCCTCCAATACATTTACAAATTATGATCCATTTATGTAATCACTTCCCAATGTATCTTGATGGAATCTTGAAGAAAATATGTGGTGAGCTTCACTCTCATCTCAGGAGGAGCCTCATGATGCTAAATGATATATAGAATAGAATATAAAATTGAATCTACATCATATGGTCCACCATCCACATAAAATATGGACTGTTACTTCTACCAAAACACACATGTCAACTACACCACGGTTAAGGAAGTTGATGATTCTTGTCGAACAATAGGTATTAAATTTAAGAACCCTTCTTGAAATAGGGCCTCAACATACATTTCAGGACTAGAAGGTCATGCTTCAAATTGTATTACTAGACTTTCTTTTGGTGGCCCAAGTCCTACAACATATAAATCAAAGTCATCATCAACCTACTGAAATATGATGATACACCATTTTGGTAGAATATAGATCATTTCTATGTGTATGACTAAAGAAAAATTTTATAAAATATTGACCCTAGATATATAAAAAGGATAGGAATAATCCATTATAAACATTGGTCACCCACTTTACTTTCACCTATATCAAGGTCTATTTGAAATATATGTCATAATAACGCATGTGATACTTCATATTTCCAAATAAAATGGCCTGTTTTGAGCCATGTAATTTATTAAATTTCAAAGGTAGTCATAAAAATATTTTCAATTTCAATTTATAGAAAAAAATCCACTAAATTAGAAACCCTATTTAATAATTATCAATACTTATTATAATTCCATTCCATTTAATTTTATTACCACTAATATAAAAATTTCCATTAATAGGTCGAATCATATGGATCGACAATTAGAATTTATAAGGGCCCATATTCTTTATAAATTTATTAGTAATGTATGTTTAATCACATACCATTATTTATCAAGTATTTGAGTGAAGTGTTAGAGAAATTTTATAAATATATAATGACGGATCCACAACAAGATGCATGTAATTGATGTAGTGTGTAAACATAGAATTTAATAATGCATGACATATAAATCCAAAACATCCTATAATTATGATTAGTGGAATATTTCCTCTCTATATATGGACAAGGATAAAATCCCATAATGATGAAGGACATCGATCATCAGATATTCCAATGATGAAATCAAGGAAACTCTAATAATAAAACAATGAAAAACATATACTATTTCTGAAAATTAATCTATTTCATGTATATATGTTAGTTAATCACAATAAGAATTAATTACAAATTCCCATAACATTCTTAATATACTATCTAATATTCCCAAACAAGAATACAAAGAAAATAAAATTTTATAATACCACTTCATGATATCCTATAGCATGTAAAGTCAATTGTAGTCAAACCTGGTTTGAAATATGTCATCATTGTGGATACATGAATTCTATAGGCTGCTACCTAGTAGTGATTATATACGGTGGATGTGTGGGGAGACTATACCATCATGGTCATAGTGTATCGTAAACGTATAATCATACATATAAATAGTGGAAGAATGTAAAAAAACTGAATGTTGGGTTAAACATCCACATATAATTAAATAATTATTCTCATCCAGAAATATCATATATAAAGGAATGGTGTGAAAAATAAATTAAATACATGGAAATAAGAATCCAATAAAGTAAATTTATCAAAGGTATAATAATAAAAAAAGAAAGTATCCCTAGATAACATCAGATTCCAAAGTGCAGTCAAATTCCCGCCTACTCCTATTAATGAACCAATCATGTATTTATAATAGGGTACATTCTCTTATCCCTGCTTTTATCCATGAATTCTATATGAGTACCTAATTGTGACCAAGGCATGGTGTGAGATAACACTCAAAAGAATACCGCCAATAATTTATATATAAAGATAATTATAGGTATATATGTTAAATAAGTTTAGATGAATGAAAAATTAATAATTAATTACAACATAAGTGATGTTATCATGTTTTTAAAATCTCTATATGATAAAAAGGTAACTAATTATGGCTCTTCCTTAATCATAATAACAATCAACATAACCATTCTCCATTTAATAAGTCATTATTTAAACATGTTATATTCTCCAAGTAGTCGGAAGGTCTAATGAAACCATGCATGTTGGATCCATTCAGTAGAAATGACCATGGAATCCATGAATGCTAAGAAAAACAATTAAACAAAGTAGAACATATCAATGAATTATAAATTTATAAGGAATCCTAATTTTATCCTTAAATTCAAGTGGTATTAATTTACATGGAATCCTAGCATTATGAGTAAACTAGTTAAAATAGATACATGGATGATAAATGTCCATGTAATTGTAATGGGTCAAGTAATCTAGATTGAAGGAGTAAAAATTAATAACACATTTTATTGGTTAATTTTATGCAAGGAGTGTAAATGTCCATGTAATCCTATTTTTTCATCGGATCCACTCAATATTAATATCTATGGAATTATAACATATCATGTAAATCCATTAATCAAATACAAGGAGGGGAAATTTCCAACACATCCTAACCAATTTATTCATCATTCCACAAATACCCTTGTAGTTATCCAAATCCAATGGTATAATTGTTTTTAACAGATAATAAAAAAACTAGAAATATGAAACAATTTTCTTTACTTATTTAAATTTCACTTTAATACCTCATTAAATTATAAATTATACAAGGAAATCATATCACACCCCATAGGTGGAATAAATGTAATAAAATGGGAGATTCTAAATCATTTCTTGTTAAATATGAGGAAAAAGCCTACATACATGATGAAATGTGTCATGGAAGGTCTCAAAAATGTTTTCATCATTTAATAAATGATTGAATTGTCATAGAAATCATTTTCCAAAATGTCTAGTGTGGGTAGAAACTACAACAAGATTGGGATAATGATATATTATTGGAAAATGTACAAAATAAATACCTCATATCAGTATATGAACACTTGTTTGGTCTCCGCCTCTGATTCGATCCTGATCAAGAGAATATGGAAGAATGATCATATATCAGGGAAATATGGCATAAAGGGCTACAAAAAAATTACAACTTCTATAGAAAAGAATATAGTGAAATGATCATATGTAATTAATAACTTCTTAATGGATATCTAATAGGAGGAGAAGATCTAGAATAAGTTATCATATGGAATAATTGCACCATAGCATAAATTTAGCCCAAAATAATCCCCTATAGAAAAGAAGGATATTAGTAACTATATATTATAAAACAATTAGTATATGATTTAATATTTTAATGATTTATATTGAAATCAATAATCTATCAACTAAAACTTGTTCATGGGGCTTCCCCACATGGTTCTCCAAACCGTTCATCTAACTTACTACACTATTGACTCAAAACCTCCCTCACACTATCATGGTAAATATTTTTACAAACTATAAACCGAACATGGATTTAGCCAATTTTAATAAGTATTCTAAATTTTCATAGGCATGAATCTTATGTTGATTTTTAGGGGGAACCATTCTACCTCTAATATGTATTGGAATTCCCAGACTGTTTAATTAAACCAGGAATTTTGAGCAAAATTTTTCTAATAATCGTTCATCATAGAAACCTTCTCTAAATACATACAATTTGTTATTTTAATATTCCATTGAAACCTTCATTACTCTTATTTATTATATCATATTCATATTAGGTCTACACTGAGCCATTAAACATGAAATAAATTTCATACATAATGCATATAAAATCCAGGATCTTTCTCTTTATTTTCAGCAGAAAAACCATTAATTAAACAACCTTTCTTATTCATTTCATGATATTTTCACTGAACACATTTATTTTATAATATAAATACATTAAATATTAGAAAAATTATACCATCAATGATATCTTAGGGGGATTATTATTCTTATATGTTTCTTTAAGTGAACTTATAATTTTATTCACAATATTAATTCCTTTTAGACATTATTTACAATAATAAAAACATTTAATCATCCCTATAACTCAATAAATGGAATTATTATTCCCATATCTCTTATATATAGAAAAAAAATCATTGTTCCTCTATGGTCTCAAACAACTAAATTCTCCTAAAATTCCGTCCTTATTTTTTTTGTCAGTCTAAAGTTGTGTTAGGGTCACATTATTAATCATGTTCCCCGATATATTGTTATGAATAATAAAAATATAATTATTGTTAGTCAACACCACATTTAATTAATCAGTTTCAAATTTTTAGTCACATTGAATGATAATCCAGTTAATTTTTTCTTCCCCCAATTAACTAAATCCAAAAAACCTATTGTGGGCACCAATAATCATAATTGGGAAACAAATAATCATCAAAATAAAATATATATCAAAATCAAGGAGCCATTTTAAAATTTATTCCACCATAGGTTTATCCTAATTCATTCATATCCATCATATATTTAAATACATTGTGATGGTTTGTATAGAGATTGTTAGTTTCTAGAAAATTACCCCAAGGAGTGTCAATCTAGGTGTACAATAAGGAATATTATCATGCACTACGAGACAATCATGTCCAATATAGTATTCTATTTTTAATGATATTACCCATAGATAAATCCATAAAAGAGACAAAACCACTTCTAGTATCCAAATGTTGATGTAATTTCATGGAAGCCACATTCCCTATCCTTTCAATAAAATCATTGGACACACTCAAATACTTTCACTCATCCTTAAGAAATATTCATAATGATAACACAAGACATATAATTATAAACATTTATATGGATTCCAATAAAAAAAATTCATCCTTATTTCTTATGGTTAAAAAAACATTTCATTATATATTATATATAGAATCCCATGCTTTTTACACAAGGATATTGCATATTTTTGGATTAATATTCAATTCCGTAAACAAACATACACTTGAGGACTATAATATATTATTTTATTTTGATACTAGCTATAAAATGTTATTATCTAGTGAATTATATTAAATGTATCCTATAAAGGTCATACAATTTATTATTCATTGGATACATACCATTAAGAAAACATTTCATCATAACATAGGTTATTGAAATATAATAATGGGTGAGATCAGATTCTCAATAAGGATAGACAATGAAAATATGTAAACATAAAGAGATTATGTTGGTTTGGGAACATGATAATAAGAGGTGACAAATTTACCTATGATTTTATATATCATAAATGTGATTTTTTGAGAAATTCATGGCAGTAAATAAAGCATGAATCCTAAGGAAATCATATAACATGAGTCATGATATCATAATCCGGACATAAGAAATATGATGGTTGAATGCACATAAATATATAAAATGATATTCTTAGTAGTCACAGATCATTTACATATCTTATTAGGGAACTACAAGGGATGTTACAAATATTTTCTAGACACACCACTTCCCCCGTGGAATCTCATTCTTCAACGTTAAATGGGTTCACTACCCATACAATCAAGGTAGTCATGGATCACTCCCAAGACTATCATTATAGACAATCTCAATTATGGAACTGGGTATACTCTCCTTTATATCCCTATATATTTCATGAGTTATAAACCATCACCCAATTCATTAAAAAGGGATATATGTCACTTCCATGTTTTGTTATAATGCAACCACCATCCTCAGATATAATGTAATCACTATCACTTAATTAAAATCATACATATCAATTGAAAAATATCATAAATTATTTTTCTTATATTAAAAAATTCAATTAAATGGGTTTCATAAATATTTCTGAATTAGATAACCTATCCAAAATAATGGGTTTCATAACTATTTCATCAGTATATAATCCATATAAAAATAATTGTCCTTCATGAGAATTTCACTATAGTATAACCCTTTGAAGAGAAATAGTTTTTCAAAATATCATGTAATCATACTTATAAAACATTCAGTAAAAGAATAGTAATTTTATACTAGGATCACATCCCCATTATTGTATATATTAAATCAATGGATGACAAGATATATGGAAAATTCTTCGAAAACATTGTTTTAAATATTTACTTGGAAAATTCACCTTTATTTGAAAATCAATTTTAAGAATATAAATTTCTTTTCAAATAATTTTCATTTAAAATAAACATTAAAACATAAAAAATAATCTATAAAATTAATTTATGATATTTCATGAGGAATATAACACTAACACTTTGAAGATTTACTTTTTTAAATAATTTTCAATCTATTTTTTAGTTTCAAATAATTTATTTAAAATATAAAAAATTTTGAAAATATCAAGAAATAAATATTCATTGACAAGAACATATAAATCATTTAAGGGACTTTTGAATTCAATGAGTTTTCATGACAATGATAAATATTTTTCATTATAAGAATGATAAAAATATGATTTGTTTAAAATTTTCTATAAAATATAAACATGATTTTTAAGATACTAACCATTCAAGAGATTCATTATTCTCATTTTAGGTACATCCTTTCCCTTTTTTAGGTTATATCATTGTTGGGATTTTTATTGGAGTTGTTTTACATGAAATTGAAAATTTTGGAAGACCATGGGGCTATCCACAGTTGGATCATGGTTAGGGAAAACACTAACAAAACATGCACCCTATATTGGGGACATGGGAGGTATTTCACAGTTGGTGCATGGTTTAGAAAAATTGTGTAGACACCCTCCTCAAATTGCACACCCTGTCTTAGTGGTGGTTTCCAAGGTTGGTTCACATTCAGGATAACCGTGCACCTCATCCTAGGAATCCATGAATGTAGGTTTTTAATTCAAAAAAAAATATTTTTAAATATTCCTAAAACCCACGATGGTTTATATGATAAAAACCCCAATAGATCCTAAATGAATTATTCATATTTTTCATGATCTTGGGATGATTCCAAATCACATGGAACCCCTATTTTTGAATCTAAGATCTGGTTGAAAGATTGGACCCTCATTAGTAAGTGTTCTATAATCTATTTTATTACCAATATATCTCATTTAAATTTCCCGATGAAGAGGGATGATTTCACCTATTTGGAAATGTTCTAGATCTAGGTTTTGAATTTTACTTTTTGTTAGATATGTGTACTAGTTTTTTGTTCGAAATATATTCTATAATTTAGAGAGTGGTCATTCCTCGTAAAATTGGGGATTTTAGTTTTTTAAAAAGTCATCAATGAACATGAATTTTTTGGTCTAATATTAAATTACAATTTACTAGATTATATTTATGGGTATGTAATTCTGAAATTTCATATTATTCATTGCAAAATTTCATTCACAATTGATTTAATTAATAGAATTTGAAGAAATTGACAATGTGAATAAAACTATTTATGGAATTGATGGGAGGATGGGATTATAGAATTTATTAGGTAATGGGATTATGAAATTGGATTATTATTGGTATTATAAAATTGAGGCATTCCCATGTGGTCTACAGATACTATTGAAATAAATATTTATTAATTATTTTGAATTAATAAACGAATTTAGGAAATGGGATGAACAATGATTCATGGAAATTGTGGTTAAATGGAGTCTGAATTTGGGTCCTTGAGATTCTATTATTTTTAATGAGTTGTGGGACATGGATTGTTTATCCAAATACACAAGGGGTGCCATACTACCATTGTGGTCTCCCATAATATAATATATATTTATATTTATACACACAATGAACATGGTCACTATGTTGTGGTACATGGATTACAATTATAAATACCCATCGGTCAAAAAATACTACCCTAGGACCCCATTGCATGATTGTGGAATTGGATATTAAATGATTAACGAAAAACCATTATTTAATAAAACATGATATCCTTTTTGGGATGGTACAGACTCTAGAATGGAATGAAGAAGGTATTTCTCTAGGAACTGACAATACCCACATAGTTAAGGATGTTACATTGTTGTTTCAGTTGAATTTATTTTAATTTTTTTGTTACAATTAATGAATGGTAAACAAGAGTCTAGGATTATCCATGCCATTTTTATGAGATCATTCATGGGATTGCCCAACCCATTTAATGTGGAAAAACTATGTACCAAGGGTTGGATTCTTGGTATTGTTTTTCTATTGTTAGAGTTAGATGTTATTTCACCTCGGGTGATGCACATGTTGTGTGGTATTATTATATTCTATTATATTTCTTCATGGAATCATATGGGAATAAATTTCAGTATACATTAATCTTTATAGGAACTTGTAGTTTATCGTGACATGCATCATTTAGAAACACATGACAATGATATTTATCGGTGAGTGGTTTAAATGAAAATTATTTTCCATACATGTTTAATTGAGTTCAAAATAATCCTAATGATATTATTTAATGGGTATAATGATGGAAAATTTTGTAATTTTAAATTAATAAAATGCATCTCTAATGAGATTCTTTTAAATATGAATTTTTTTCACTATTTTTCCATAACCTAGATGTAGGATTGTGAAGGGCAGTGATACCACCACAGTTTTGGTCATGTGGAAGGTTGTTGGAGTTATTTGTTTTTTGTTTAATTTGAATCCCTCATATTTAATCGTTATATTGATATGTTATGTGTCCTAAGATATTATTTTGGAATTATAGATATATATCTCTAAGAAAACTCTTGTTGACATAACTATAATTGTACATGGATAAAATGTCCCTATAATCATGGAGTCAGATGCCCCTGTAGTATTTTTTGAAGCAGTTGGTGGGTATTTCAATGATATATTTTCATTATATAGAATGTTAATAAAAATATACCCAAAGAAATATATGTAAAATACATATATCTTGAAATTAGTGATTCTATTTCAACTCACACTGACATTCACCAAAGAGGATGAAATTGAGGCAGATGTGTTCTAGATGGAGAATATCATGATGATCATTGAGAATTTGTTGAATCCTTTTATTAACAGTGTCAATTTGGATTCATTATTATTTTTGGATAGGTGAAACGTACGTGGTATTTTATGACTCGGTATGGGAAGTCGGAGAACATAGTGTAGATGTTGTTTCAATAAATGTTCTTGTAACACTTTTACCATTAAATGATCTAGATGGAGAGGGTAATAATATTTAGGTGGTAGACCCATGGGAGTATGTACGCAAAGGAATAGGTTTGTTTATTTATTGATTTGCAGCACATTTTTAGAGAGTTTGTGGGAGATGAGTCTACTAAAATAAATCATTTTCAAATGGGATTAAATGTGTGATTAAGGCCTAGTTGAAAATATTTTTGTTGAAGATGTTTATTGAGATGGTGAATTAGGCTTCAATTTATGAGGGAACCTAATGGAGCCTTCTAGTGAGATAGAAGTGGTTTCTACAAGATGATCATGAAGTAATCATTATGATTATAGGAAGATTCACTATGATAATGTAAACCAACGAAATAGAAAACATTGTGGATAGGTTAACGGATTAGTTACTCATAGTAGTAATTGAATTTACATCCAACAGTGCGGCAGTTTCGGTCACAATTTCATCCAAGGTCCCTAAACACTAGTGTAGTGTCATACTTATGGAAATATGGGGACCATATAATGGTTTTACAAAAATCATTTGCCATGGTTACTAATGAGGGAACAAGGTATAATCAGAGTGATTGAATAGAGTATTCTACAACATATCATTCTGGATGTTGGAGTTCAAAAAGAAACGGTAGTTGTGGTTGTAGATGAGAGACTTTAGTAAAAAATAGTTTGAATCACCATAGATTTAAAGCTCAATGGACTCATATTATATCATATGGAAGCTAGGTAGAAATGTGGAATGTAGATAAACCTACAATTGTGGATATCATTGTTGAGTTGTTGAAAATCAATGCATACAATAATTTACCATCAATGCAAGATGCATTCTTATTTTATAAATGTGACTCTCATTCCTAAAATATATTGAACATAATAATGGTTTCAGTACGATGATATAGTTTTTAGTGTAATTATTATGATCAACACCCTATTGACAGTGAATTCAGGGGATATATATTTATGCAAGGGGTGTTCTCTCAAGGATGGGGAGTATAATTTCTATTGGGGTCTATCACTACATGACATGTCAGTTTTTGACTTTATTTTGAATATGGACTACATAGTATTATTCCAAGATATATTGATTGTTACCATTGGATATTTACTTCTAGGTCTCCTTAGGGGGTCAATTATGTTCATCATGTAGAGTTGGATATCTAGGTTGTCCAAGCATGGTCAGTATGTCAATAATGGGTGGAAATGACCACTATTGTTTCAAATAATTTTTTAGATGACAAGTGTGTGACAAATGATATATTTCCAACTATATGTTACTAGTTATATGTCATATTTCCATTCAGGATTCATAGGACTTCCACCTTAGATGGATTTTGAGTTTTCAATTGTACTCTTAATTAGAGATGAACCATTTTTAATTCCACTATTTATAATGGAATGAAAATATCATCAATAACTCAAGACTCAACTATAGAAATTTGTGTATATGTAATTGTCTTTCTGAGTACGTCACCTTCATTATAATGTCTTATTTTCTAACAATCCTGATGGGATGTTTCTTTTCATTATATAAAATGGTAGTTGAACGTGATGAAAATGAAGAATTAGTATAATTTTTTTGTATCAATGATCCCATTATGATTTTAAAGGAGCATGTATTTTAATTATGATCGATTTGAGATTAGGGTATCAACAGTTGAGAATTATACCTTTTTATATACAACAACGTAATATCAAAAGTAAGTGTAAATTATATAATTTGGTTATGACTCCATACAAGATGGATAATTCTATACATATATTTATGTCCATGATGAAAAAAACATAATCACTTTCTAATATCTATTTGTGGTTTTTTTGAATGAAATATTTGTGTGCTATAAGGCTCATGAAAATCATGGAAATCATCTTTAAATTTACCTAAATAAACTAAAAACTAATAGGTTATACTAAATTCAATCGGTGTTTAGATTTTGGATTGATAGGGTACATTTCATGGATCATAAAATCTTGAAGGAATGTGTGTATGGGGACATTGTTAAGGTACATGGAGTTGTTTCTAGGGATAATCCCACAATTGTTTTGATATTTGAAGAATTATATTGTGATAGGGTTATTATTGGAGGTTCAGTACAATCATTTTGGATTTTTCACCACATGCTTTACACTATACCAAAAGGGTATAATGTATTAATTGTATGGATATTTTTAAAATTTCTTATAGTATATGAGGTAGAATTTCACTAAAATAGAGATCATAATCATATCTAAAATGGGTGAGGAGTATACCTTGTTTTGTTATGTGTATGGTATCATACATGGAGTAGTGTTGACATAGGGAAATGAGTTTTGACATATGGGTCACTACAGTTGAGGCCACTTGAAAAATGTTTCCTACACATGATGGTGAGTTAGAATATGTGGTTTATGAATTAATTTGTTGTTTATCTGTTGGAAAAATATTATACTATGTATACTGAACAAAAAGAATAAGGTATGACTTTTCCCAACAATATTTCAATATATATTTATGCTAGTGGGTTGAGTATATGAAATATTTTGACATTGATCTATCATATAAACTCATTAAGGGAGACAATTTTGTTGACTCTTTGAGTTAGAATGTATAGACATTGGATGTTCATTACTCTAGTTCATAATGGAAGATAATGACCACTCTTCTTGAGATTCAATTAGAGGATTAGGAAAGCCATGATAAGATGACTCTCATATCAGTATTCCTGGATTTCAAACATATGATCCAGATTAGAGATATTTTTTTTAGGATCATTAGTTCATGTCCCTAATATAATACCATGAAGGTGCGGAGTCACCATTCTATTATAATATATATGAGGCTAAGATAATCAATTTTTGGAACTATGATTTCGTGCCTATAAATTCATGCAAGTAGTTGATTCAATAATTTTGTGCCTTGATATGGGTAGTGTATACATGTCTGAAAAATTTGATAGTGAACTCCATTAAATGTATAGGGGTATAAGAATGAAAAGGTAGATTGAAATGTATCTGAAATGATGCTACACCTACCAGTATATCAAGGATGAGCATCAAGAACCTGGTGATTTATTATAGCCTTTACGTAGTCTCGAAATAGAGTGGGATGATGTTAAATTATAAATTGAGTTAGGCCTTATGAGCATGCCTTGGGGAATGAATATATTTCGATGGTTGTAGACAGTTTGATGAATGTATCTCATTTCTTAATTATTTGTGAGATATTAATAGTAGATTGGTTGGGAAGAGATGTATATATTTTTATCATCTTGTTACATGGTCTATCATGGATTATAGTTTTCGATCATGACTAACATTTTACCTCACACTTATGGATGGGATTAAAGAAGGTGTTGGGTACCCTGTTAAATCCAATTATATCATTGTTCTTGTAAATATATGGGAAGTAAAAAACATACCATATAGGTTTGGTGGATATTCTATGGGAATGAATCCTAGACCATGGTGGGTCTTGTGAATATCACTGTGTTCTTATTAAATTATCCTATATCAAAGTAAATTAGGAAATTATTCCTATTGAACCACATGTAGGACATTATGGTTCTTCATTCGGATCTCATCATTTCTAGATTGATGTATGTGAGTATGATTTTTTTGGGACAATGTCTTATATGGGATAAATCATGCAGGTTTTGTTGATTCAGAAATATAAAACTACGTCTCAATGTTGGATGAAGTTTCATATTAATAAATTTTAATTACCAATTTAATTTATAGTTAGTGATCATATGTTTCATTAGGTGTCTCCTAGATTTCATTCACCATTTGATTTAGAGGCAGTGAAAGTAACAAACCATGTTTGTTGGATATCTAGATATTGTGTAGAAACATTGACTGATGGAAAACCAATTGGATCTCCAATAGAAGTATAGAGATATGAAATAATATTTTCATGATTCAAAAGATCAAGAGTATCACACCAAAATATCCCAAGTTATAAATGTTGATGATGTTGAAATTGAGGTTGATGTGTCCATTGAGAAGAATGTAATTTGTTTTGTGGATCATATTGGTAATGTGTTGTGGGGGTGGATAATGATCATTTTATTAGTGTTGTAATATAATATAATTTTTCATGAGAAAACATGGATATTGAAATAAAATATTTTGTCATAGTGGCCTGATTTTTTTACCTTGGAATCCTAGTGAATCTTGGGAGTACAACTTGAGGATGATATGATATAATGTGGGGATACTATAATATCCTGATCATTTTGGGGGATTCATCATGAACATTTTCATGTTCTATTCATCTCTAATTTTGGTTGTACAATAGTTGAGTTTTTATTTGGAATATTTTATGATGAAATAAGAGAAATTTTGGATCCCATGGGACCACACATAGTTAGTGTATAGTAAGAATTAAAAAGTGTTTTCCCCATGAAAACATGTCCACTATTATGGAGATAGAGTATGTTGTTCAATGTTTGTTCATAAATTGGAGAAGGAACACCCATCTGAAACAATACACAATGAGGTAATGAGGGTTTATAAATTTTCACATAGTTTAATTAACCATTTCCCATATAGGATAAATTATGTATCCCATATGTATAGGTGGATGATTAAGATGCATGGTTTGGAAATATATGTGTTTTATCCTAGGAATCCATGAACATGGTTCTTTCCCCAATGGTTCTTAATCCCCAAAAAATTCTATTAAAATTACACAACACCTAATGTTTTTCCCAAAAAAACTCCTCATGACTCTAAATCGATTCCTTCAATTTTTGAAACTCCCTTGATGACATCATTGCTACATAATAATTGTTTTTTGGAATTGATGATCCAATTGAAGGTATATTACCTCTTAGTATAGTTTTTTCTTCCCCATTTGATTTTTTATATATCCTTTCCCAATTTCCTTATGATGAGTGATGTGTTTTCTCCATTGTAATTAATTAATATCTAGTTTTTATGGCTGTTTTTGGTTATATCTAGGTCCTAGGTTTGTTCCTAATTCTCTTTGGTTATTGTGGGATTGATCATTGGGAATAAAAATGGAGATTTTGGATACATGAACTATCATCAATGATATTGGGTTAGTTTTCCTAATTATAAATTCCCAAAATTTATTATTTGAATTACATGTTTATAATTAAGGAATTTCAATTTCAACATTGGTAAATTTCATTATAAATGGAAATAATTAATTTAATTACATGTGATTTTTAATATGGGTGATGAATGAATTTATAGAATTTAAAGGGGTTTGGGATTATGGAATTTATTGGATAACGTGATTATGAATTTGACTTATTAATGTGATAATGATATTGAGGGAAATCAATGGGGTGTGGTGATATTATTGACATGATGATTTATAAATTATTCATAGAGGATAAATGATTTTTTCAAATGGGTTGAACAATGGAATATTGAAATTGGTGATAAATGGGTTTCAAATGGGGAACCGTGATATTTTTTTGTAAATGAGTTGTGAGACATGTTATGCATCGAAAAATATCAACAATTTTCCATACTACCCCTATTATCACCTAGGAGAGAAAAACATTAATAAATATATATATTTCTTTTGATCATTAGTTGTGCTATTAGAACTATTTCTCCAAGTACCCATGGAGTGAAATATTACTACATTAGGACCCCATTGCATGCTTAATATTTGGTTATTAAATTATTTTTGAAAATCTATAATGAAATAAAATTTGATAATAATTTGTGGATGGTTTAAAATCTAGCATGGGACAAAGATAATATTATTTGTTCGAGTTTCCCCATGAACCTAAGGATTATGTTCGTAATTAATGAATATCTTGAACGTGGAAAATATTTTACATGCCATTTTATTTTTCTTCTCATTACAAAAATATATTATATAATTGAAAGAATACATATTTATATTCCCCTATTTGTAGCCTACTAAGTTTTACTCACACCCTACATTGGCTGCATCATTAGTTTGTAAATTGACATTATGTTATGTTAAAATTATAAGGGAAAGATCTGAATTCTGGATGAATAACAAGAATGTTGAGATGGATCATAGATAATGGAACTATACGTGATTTCGTGACCATACAAAGCATAATCCATTTTGACTTTATTTTGTATTATCATTTGACACTAGACATTTATATATCATGACATATCTATCGTTTCGTCATATGGTAATTTATCTATAAATAATATTATCCGGTGATCTTTTTCATGCTGATTAATGTATTATTCAGGTTATTGTTATATTTTGGATAATGTATTTTTATTTTGGCTAATTTGATGGATTGATAAAGAAGGTATTTTCTCCCAACAATTCGTATTATAACCACATTTCTTGTTGATATATTTTAACATATGGTGTGGTGCTCCCGATATTTTGTAACCTACCTTCTTGGTAAACCGACATAAAGATTAACATTTAAAATGATAAAAAAAATTACATTATAATTATAAATGTATTTTAAAAATAATTAGATAATAGTAAAAGACAAATTTAATAAATATTTTAAAACATGGTTTAGGATGAAAATGTCTTTCTGATTAACTTTAGAAATTAATTAGTATTTCGTAAAAACAATTGTGTAATTAATTTGGGTACCAGTGATTGGAAAAATGGTATTAATCGATGAAAAAGAAATTAATAAATATGAGGGAATGAAATAAATGGTTTTCATCTTAGAAGGATCAAAACATTTTATCATCAGAAATAATTTCATAAACAATCCCAAAAAATTATGATATAGTAATATAAAATCATTACAACAGTAGTAACATTGAATCATAATTACCATGAATGGAAAAGAAATAAATTGAAAATTTAAATCCCCGGAGGATAAATAAATTACTGATAGTAATTGTTAAATATGATATATATTTATAGCTAATTATATAATGTATGTTCATAAAATCTCATATGTCTCAAATAATTCAAATTAAGAAAGAATTCCTATAATGCTTTGGAATCATTTGTACTGATAACCCATGAAAGATTAATCATAAAACAATAATGTAAATATATATATACATAGGTATTATAATCATAAAAAATATTCTAGGTAATTATTTATACCACATAAAATAATGTGGTTTTGAATATTGCATGTTTCTCACAGAAGTAAAATGTGAGACAAAAATCCTTTACCCCATATCCCAACTTCCATCAAACCTGTTCAAAACACCTCCATAGAAAACATATTTTTGTTGAAAATAAAATACCAAAACCATAAAAACTAATGTGTGTGTGTGTGTTTGTGTGTGTATATATCATACCATATATTATTTTTTTTTTACCTGTTTACTAATATTTCCTTGTAAAATCACATTTTTGGTAATAACGGCCTAGTTTTCCGAATACGTTTTCATTTTTTTAGGTCATATTACTATAGTACAGGTTCCATAATATACGAAAAAAAATAATCTTATTTATTATAAAATATATATTAAATAAGATACATGAAATATGTATTAAAAAAATTATGTTTGTAAAACCCATGAAGACAAAGGTTGTATCTATGCATGAGGACATTTCTATTTTTCAATGATGAATATGGAATGATGATATATAATATATTATAATTATATAATTATCATCATATCATATATTTCATTTCTTTTCTTTTTATATACTTATTAATATAATCCATGCAGTGTGGTGATTAAATGAGTGTATCATCGCTTCATGAATGAGGTAGACCGAACATACATGAATGAAATTATCATCTTTCAGTGAGTTAAATACTATGAAAAAAAATTTATATTATCATTGAAAAATTATAGAAATTTCATAAATATAATTATTATTTCATTTATATCATATATATATAATAAAATATTTTCTTTACTATCTTCTATGTAAAGAATTATTGAAAAAACACATCACTTTGTGAAGTAGTAGTCCTACATACATTCAAGAAACATTTTCATATCCACTATAGAATGAATGTTCATTAAGAATATTTAATATATCGATTAAAAATCAATAATAATGTAATAAATATCACATATATATATATATACTTTATAGCCATCATCATACCCAACCACGAGAGGTGGTAAATGAAAAAATGAACCACTTTGGTTTGAGAGGTGGTTGTACTCCAAACAATAGAATGATGAATCTATGGACTATATGATTGAATTGTTGATGGTTGATGTTCATGACAGTAATATATCAATATATCATTATATTTTGGATACTTATGTTTTTATATTAGTTTTTTCTAAAAAAATAATAAGGTGGTGGATAAAATAAAATAAATATGATAGTTGAAGAACATTATTTCTTATTCAGGAAAACTCGTTAGGGTATCCCAATAATTAATACTAGGATGGATTTAATAAAATTTAAATTCTTCTATTATGAGAAGTTATAATTTATTAAGTGATTTTTTCATGACATTTATTAAGAGAAATGGAATTAATTTTCTAAGTGGTGAGTAGAGGGGGTGACATATTTCGTTAATAGAACACATGTAATTTGTTGAAAACAGAAATGTGAAACCACATTTTCCTCAATCCACAAGGAGAAACAATAGAGTATTATCTGTCCAAATACACTATTGTGATGAAATATAGATATAAAAATGTTTTCTACTTGTTTTTAGGACAATTTACCCTTATGTATTTAGTTTTATCACTGGTAATGTAATTTAATGGAAATTTAGTTTAGTTAATTTTATTACATGAAATTATTTTAACACTGCATGCTTTGATGAAATTTGATTCCGAGACTCAGAGTGCCCAGAATGATCGTCAACAAAAGATAAGATTTAAATAGTTAGGTTAGTGGGTTTCCTGAAAAAACGTATAACACTTAAATGGGATCCCAGATCAGAAATATGAGGGGACCGTTGTGTTTACGATAATAGGTTAATCCTCAGTGTGACATAATTATATTCGAAGTATCACCCCTTGAGAAAACTCGAAAATGAAATAACCATAAATAATACAAGTAAATGAAATTATTTTATTTTTGAAATTATTATAATAATTTAATAGTGACTTGGATTAAAAATATGAGACCACCATTAAACTCATGAAGGTATTTATACCATGGGTAGATCCTAACATTGTCCTGCGCGGGCTAATGGTGGAATTTAGTTTTTTGATATAAATAGAATAATTATGTAACAATTATTTTATTGTCAAAAATCTATATCTACTAAACAATAACTCAGATTGAAAATCTAGGAGAACCATTGAGAAAATGATGGTGTGTTCCCCTTTGGAGAAGCCTGACCACAACCAGTGCGGGTCAATAGTAAATGATAAATTTATTGAAATTTTTTTAAGGTCTATTCAGTAAACCTATGTGTGGGATTTTTTATCTTTTGAACCAGAGCTCGGATTTAAAATCCACACAAACCGTTGGATTCAGAATGTCAGGATTTGCTTATAAGATACTTAACTTTAGTTGGAAATGGCATAATGGAAAAGCTTATTTTTTTACATTTCAAGAAAAAAACATAAAAAGCTATCTTATATTCCTTCTTATCTTCTGATCGGTTGAAGATGATGATGTGGTGCAACAATGAAGTGGCAATAAGTTATATTAATGAATCTCATTAATACCATATATTGCACAACGTAATGATGAAATAAAGGGAGTGTAACAGAGACAATGATTCGTAAATGAAACATTGTAATGACGTTGCGTCACCACATAACTGAAACACTGCGACATGATTCCTTTAATTATTTGGAACATTTGAGAGGATGGAATAAATCCATGGCGGCTCGTTGATAAATATCTAACAGAATTATTCTCTAAAGATGAACATTGGAGAATTCTATGGAGGCTTTATCCTCATCGAAGCACCCTTGGAAACCAATGTCATAAGTGGTGATGTCGACACCATGAACTCTCAAAGACTGGCACTTCAGCATCAAACAACAAAGAGGTAGGGATTTGATTTTTATCTCAATGTTCTTCCCTGGCCTTTCATTTCTATAAATGATGCACATACATCAGCCAACGTATAGGTCGATCTAGGTTTTGTTCATTTATGAAAGAGGGTCAATTTATGAGGGGATTTATTATCCACGATTCAAACCATGCATGAAATGATTGAAATTCAATCCTCAAAACTCCCTCTTAATTTAAACCTCTAACGCGGAGGGCACGAGCTGACACAAAGACAGCCTGAGAACCTACGCTCTTGTGTTCTTGGTTGTTGCATTCAAGAAGTGGTTGAAATTCAATGTGGGGGCCTATAAAAGGATGGCGCTGACCCTAGAGGCATGAAGGCATAGATGGATGGGAAAAAAGATGACCAGAGCAACACCCATGGCCCATAAAAGGTGCCTCAAATAGTTAATCTCTAGCATGTGTCGCGACAGTTACGTAGGTAGCACACTATCCACAGAAACCACGAGATGAAGCAGTGCCAGGAGGGTGACGTGTGAAGGGGGTGGCCCGCGTTTTGGCCACACAGATTTGTTGGATGAGCCATGGTCTGTCGACCACATTTGGAGGAGTAATCCCCAATACATCACGCAGGGTTGTGGAGACCGGATGTCGCTAGTTGACACGCCACATCAAGGCTCTCCCACCGGTCGCATCGCACTGCTGGTCAATAGACCGACAGGCTGTACCCACAGCCCAACAGGTCGGTCCCTTGGCCCAGAGTGCTGGAACCATGCCAGTGAGCCACACCCCACACCTAGTTGGATAGACCCGCATCAATAGGCTCAACCAATTCCCTTTAGACCGGTCCTGACTAGACGGGGTCGCCAAGCGACCTGGCAGGCTAGACCCTATGCCAAACTGGGCTGAGTCGAGTGACGCTTATTTGTCCTAGCCCACATGCCATGTCATACCATACCTACCCCGACCTGAACTAGGTTAGGTCAAGTCCATAGAATTATACCAGGGTATGTGGGGCCCCCAGGCTGTGTTAGTCAGGTCGATTCCACAAGATCGGAATGGACCCCATCACAACCGGCCCCCTATTTACTGAATCTCCCCAATATTTCAAACCATGCATCTGATTGAAGAGTTGTTTACGGAGTTGGAACCCTCTTGATGAGGTAGATATTTTGGCATGCTTTGTGGTGGCTTTCATGGACATAAAGATGTGAAAATGGCTTGAATAAATTTTCTCCCAAGTGCACATTGTATATAAACTTGTGGTTGGATGAGACGAGAAGATTGATCAACGATTTCTTAGTAGGAAGTGGAAAATTGTGACTCGATAGGCCGATAATGGGGAGTGGCTATTGTGACCCAATAGACCAACAGTACACGACAATAGTAGTACCTCAGTTCAAGAAAAGTGGTAAGAATCTCTGTCTGACCCATCATACCAATTGTACTCATCAGTGGTGAGTACCTTAGCAATCCATGTTTAGTGGGAAGAGGCTCGGTGTGACCCGGTAGGCCCACTGTACATGATAGATGAGGTTTTCCTTAGTAGAAAATGATTTCGATAATATTACCAACAATGCTACTATCACAACCTTATAATATACCTAGTGTGAGTTGTCTTGTGCATCATGCTTCTTCATCATCTTTTGATTCATTATTCTCTTTGAGGTTTGGTGTGTGGTCTCTCCTTTTTGTTTCGGGGTGACAACTGAGTAAGCTATTACTCACCCATGCAAGGTAATTACCCGCACATGATGTGTTTGGTGGAAAAGATTAACGGTTTTGTAGAGACATTGGTGGACATAGACACAAAGGTGCTCATGGATATGGGACTAATAGACACTACGATGGTGGACATGATGTCATAGGACCAAGAGGGACATAGTTGGATCAGCTGGACATGAAATTATACCTCAGATTCAAGTTTTTTCACTACTCTTATGATCATGTGGGGTTTTTCGCATATATCCATCAGAGTTACCTCTTGTACTTTTTTGTTTTCAGTTTTATTCTGGGGGTTGTATTCTTTCCCATTTGAATCTAATTTACTCATACTCAACTATTTTTTTGTGATAATTTTTCCTATTTTAGAGAGTGGGACATGGTTGTGTGTGTATGTGCATATATTTGATTTGTAAAATGCCTCCCACATGAAGGTTGAAACCATTGACACTAGTCACCAGCCCTAGGCCATTGGGAGGCATGCATGGGTTAGTCATGCCTTGGTCCCCCGGGGATGGGTCATGACAAAGTGGTATCAAAGGGTAGTAGATCCTACGACAAATACTAGGGAGTTTTTTTGGGAAACCATGTTATGTGTTGGAGGCCCGACATTCATATTCATGGATTCTGGTGTTTGTACAATGACCAACATATCCAAACACCATGTCATTGAATTATTTTTTAGCTCAATATATGAAATCATCAGTTTCATTAATGTCTCCTTATGTTCTTTTTTAAAAAACTCAACTCACCATGTACAACCTTTTGATTGTGGTTCATTTTGATTCTCTTTTAGGATGCCTCTTTATAGCTATCCACCCATGATTCTAGTGTGTGACCATGAGGATGATCCATAGAGTAATGGTGATTTGGTATAGGAATTGTTTCCGAAGAAGATAACTTCAGGTGGTGTCCCAGTAATATCACTACATGTTGGTCAGATGTTAATATTGGGGCTATCCGTAGAGGACACATATAGTATTAGTTCCTTACACAAGTTTTGGTAACATATACCCCTCAGGTTCCGAGGAGAGACTGACTCATAGGTGGCTATGTATTAGCTTGAGTTGTTGACCGAGTTTCTATACTTCTAGGGAACCATTAGGTATGATGACTCTCCATGTAGTGATCCTTCTACGTGGCTCAGTAGTTCGATGGTAGTGTTTATATTACCACTATCTTATGATGAGGTGATTTTTCCATGGATAGATCTTGAGTATTTTTCTATATGAAGGGGCCTATTTCTTTAAGACGCTAAGGGGTATGTGTCCCTAAGATATTCTACAGATTCGGTAAGATGACATGTCAGTTGCTGAGTATTCATCAAGGCATACCAACCATTCAATGTAGTCGATGAATATCATATGAACAATGCTTCATATGTCAGAACTATGAGCGATATTTGTTTAGGGACATCCGATATAGCACTATTCCTATGTGAATTCCTACTTATGTTACGGTACAATAGAGAACCTTTACGTTTGAAATTTATTTGGATGAAAAGATACATCTAGTGAATGTCAGCAGTTGGAATGTATGAAACTAACGCCAGTCTTAGAGACTTGGATACGTAATAATGTTTCGGGAGGAGGAAGTGATAGGTACAGATGAATCTTGGGTGCAATAGACATGGAATAAAAGCTATGACAGAAGTCGGAGGTGGTATACATTTCTACATGTTACAACAACCTCCCAAATGTAGACTCCACTAGACTAAGTGATATAGAGGAAAAGGGAAGGGAGTAGTAGAATGAAGTCAAGTATTATGACCCAAGGGCTCTAGAAATGATTCGAGGTATGATCTGTGTTTCCAACTAGCTTGTGTATTAATAGACACAAGTACCAATAATTGATTCTTGTCGCAAATCTTGTTCATGACCAATCTTTTTTGTAAAATTGATGACTTGATCCTTACATTTGGAGATACTGATGGGAGGAGACTCGATAATCACAACTATGATAATGGTGTAGTCTGACCCTTGATGTGAGAGTGTCCATTCGAACATATTGCTGGCATCGTCGAGGCCGTACAATGATATTCTGGGTATAGACTGGTCATCCACATTTCATGATCAGATTGACTATTTTAGGCAAAATGATGTGTAATATCTAGAGCATTGGAATGCGGTATTCTTTGGTCGGCGAAAAAGGAAAGACATACATCACAAGATAAACTTATGCATAAGAGGATGTTGTTGATCACTCATGAGTGATCTATCCTTACCCTCGTGGTAGTAGAAGTTTTGAGTTTTCAGTTCCCAACTGTAGTGGCGACGTGTGGGAATGTCCTTTCAAATGATGTTCCAAGGATTTACAACCCCTAGGGAGAATTATTTATGCATTATTCTACAACACTATATAGAAGAAATATCTTCATCAAGATATCAGAGGGATTTCATAGAGTGTCATAAGAAGTGGGTGTATGTGGGGGGACATACAAAGTAAAGGCTTATAATGAAATAGTGTTTGGGGTAATTTTTGGATTACCAGCCCATTAACAATGTGTTCATAGAGAATGAGTACCCACTACCAAAGGGACGATGGTCACATCAATCAGTTAGAGGTGTAGCATTTTACATGGAAGGAATGAAACATGTAGGATTTTAAATAGTTGAGAGAATAGAAATGGATGGTGCTCCTATAGGAATATTACATTGACATAGTATATACTCTTGGGAAGTGGAATGTTGTTTCCAACACACTTAGAAGGAGGACTGGTCTGCAACTGTTGAGTAAGGTGATATAGCAGCTACCTGTGATGAAGATGGTGTTCATGGGTGATGATTGAGAAGCTTACCTCTAGTCTATAACTATCAGTACCCCCACACCGCTAGAGACTTAGGGAGTCATAGCTTGTGGATGTTGACTATGTGGTCTAACATGATATAATATACTCAGGACAAGATCCTGATAGATTTTCAATACATGGAGAGCACCTCATATTTTTTATAGGATGCACCATGGTAGTCATGATGTTACCGGAGAAGGAGTTGTGGGATTTCCATATATCCTCTTTACTGGTACATCCTAGTGTGTTGAAGATGTACCAGGACTTTTGATGATAGTACTAGTGGCCAGTGATGAATAAAGTGGTGGCAGAGATTGTTTCTCGATGCCTTAGATGTCATCATATGGAGGCAGAGCATCCGGTCTTAATTGGATTGACATAACTACTTAAGGTACCATAGTGGAAGTGGGATGGTATCTCCATGGACTTCGTGATGGGGTTACCATGTACTCCTAGTGTCCATGATTATATCTAGGTGATCTTTGACTCACTCACCAATTCGAATCACATCCTATTCATCTGAGAGCAAGGATCGGTAATGGTCATGGGATGCCTTTATGATCAGAAGATAGAACAAATTCAAGAGGTTACAATGATGATTGTATCAGATTGTGATGCATGCTTTACATCGCTATTGTGGAAGACGATGTAGGAGGTGTTTGAGACCCAACTATGCTTTAGCAGTGCTTTTCACTCCAAGATAGATGGTCAAATAGAGTGGAAAATGTACAACTTGTAGGAGATGTTTTGTTCATGTGTCTTAGTTTTTAGAAAAAAATTTGAGGACCACCAACTAATTGCGGAGTTTGGGATCAACAATATATATCACTCTACTATATTTATGGCACTGTTTAAGGCCATGCACATGTGGAAATGTAGATCACCTCTACGATGGAAAAACCCAGAGGAGTCAGTACTCTTGGTTCTAGAGTTGGTAAGTGCAACCATGGAGAAGGTCTATATCATCCATGAGTGGATGAGGAGTGAATAGAAAAGACATAAGTCTTATTCCGACAGGAGGTGGAGACCCTTGGAGTTTGAGGTGGGAGACCATGTAGTCATTCATGTCTCAACTCGACGAGGACTGTTGCTCGTTAGACCGAGTGGTATGCTCCCTCTGAGATTCATATGAACAATTCATATTCTGAATAGTGATAGTGAGGTGGCATACCGCCTAGCTCTTCCCCTACAGATGCACCTGGTGCATAATGTCTTCCACATGTCATAGCTAAGGATATTTATGCATGATACATCACACTTCATTGACTGAGGAAAGCTAAACATTGATTATGAGGTGACGAATGCAGAGTTACTAGTGGAGATAGAGGATCAAAAAGATTAGGTCATATGAGAGTGGTCGATTCCTCTGTTGGAATTTTGGTCGCATCATAAGAATCTCTAGAAGTTCTCAATGGTGTGGGAGGCTCAGATTCATGATCAATACCCCCATCTATTTGATTAGTTTTATTTTGGATTTTGGGGACATAAAACCCTATGGTGTAGATATTGTAATATCTTGCAATTTTAGTTTAATTTTTTATTACATAGAATTATTTCTAGAATGCATGCTTTGACGAAATTTGTTTTCGAGGCCTAGAGTACCCAAACTAACCAATCAAAAAGTATAATGAATTAAATAGTGTATGTGGAATGTTTTATGTAAAATTTACAATAACTCTTAAATATATACCCAAATTATAAATCTTGTGGAAATGTTTCATTCGAGATGGCATGTTTACCCTAGGCGCGAGTTATGTTTAGTCGGCATCACCCCCAATGATAAAACCAGAAAAAGGCATAACCCTAAATAAAATAATTACATAAAATTAATTTACAATTCTAATGCTTATAACTCATAAATGGTTACATAGATTAAAAATATGAGATAAATATTGAGCTCATGAGGGTATGACTTCCATAGACATATCATAACATTGGATGGTGCACGCAAACAATGGATGTTAGTTTTTGGCCCAAATTAAAACATTTTAGAATCTATGATTTTATTTTAAAATACTTATAACTCCTAAATGGTAACATGGATTGAATATATAAGGGTATTATTGAGCTCGTGATGGATTTTTCACCTTTAGTAGAGAGTAACATTGACCGGAATAGGTCGAAGGTGAATGCTAATTTTCCTGAACTTTTTAAGATATGTTTATAATATTCCAGAGTGGGTTTTTGTATCCTTTCAACCACTACTCAGATTAAACTTTTGAGGGAAATTTTGGATTCAGATTTTCAGGATTCACCTAGAATAGACATTACATTGGCTGCATGGGCCGAATGGAAAATATTATTTTTAGACTTTTCAAAAAAACATTAAATAACATAAAAAATTATTTTATATTATTTCTCATTTGTGGAGTGGTGGATAATGAAGCTGCAGTATGGTGAAAAAGTGGAGACATGTCATATTAATGTGGATTATTATTTTTCTATATCGCATAGTGTAATGAATCCATAAATGAAGCATAATAGATATGTTCTTTCATAAATGAAACAGTGTGATGACACGATGTTTCAACATAACTGAAATTCTATGAAATGTTTCCTTTAATTATTTGTTTCATTAAAGATGGCGAAATTAAACCTTAGGGATTCTTTTATTAATCTAAAAAAACTCATCTCTATTGTAATGTGATTTAGAAAAATCGAAAGATTTCATTTTATTCAACACATGCTCGAAGAATAGAACCAGATGTGAGGACCCCGAAGCCATGAACCCTTGAGGACGTGCGCTTCGGTATTGAACATCAAAGTGGTATGGGTTTGATTTTTATTAAAATGATATTCACAACTATTTTATTTTCTATAAATGACATACAGTTAACTACCCATGAATATGTTGATCAGTGATTCATGTGTTTATGTTGGATGATAACTTTTTATGGGGGTTTATATTCCGGGACTCAAAAATTAAATGAAAATATTGAAAATCAATCCTCAAACCACCACCTTGATTTAAACCTCTGACGTGTGGGTGCGATCCAACACGAAATTGTACCAAAAACCTCTTCTGATGCGTTCTTGGTGGATTCATTCTCATAGTGGTAGTAATTCGATTTTTGAGGCTTGAGCAGTGATAAGGATGACTCGAGAGGCCTATAAGAGGAGAAAGATTGGCAACGAACCACCAAATAATCTAAGGTGAGCCACAGAAGGTGTTGTTGGTGTGGAACCAACGTCGTGGCAACACCGACGAAAGATGCTGGTGGTTGGACCACATCAGCAGCGTGATGGAGCCTGTACTAACCACTATCACGGCAGCCCCGAGGTGACGCGACTCTAGGCGGGTGCTGCTTGAAGTTGGTGGCCTAGGTCCGGGCCCCCCAGATCATTTAGACAAGCCACTACCATCAATCATGGTTGGATGAGGAAGCCCTACAATATCCCAAAGGGTAGAGGGGACCTAACATGACTAGTTCCCGCATCCCTGCCAGGTGCTCCCACCGGTAGCACCGCATGGCTAGTCAACAGGCTGGTGGGCCATGCCCCCAACACATTGGACATGACACACACTCAGTAGGCTAGATCCCGACAGGTAGGCCGTTACCTCACCCTTTGGGTAGGACTATACTGGACATGGTCACTGGGTGACCCGGTAGGTTGGACCCTTATCCAAACTAGGCCGAGTATACTAAGGATTATAGGGCTTAGCCCACTGGCTAGGTCTGACTAGACAGACCACGACCCAAACCAAGTAAAGTCGATTCCGTCTAATTATTCTTGGGTATGTGGGGCCCCCAGGCTGAGTTAGTCTGGTCGGTCTAACAAATTTGGGTTGGGCCTCATCACAATTGGTCCCCTATTTAGTTAAACATATGTATCATACAAACCAAGTGCCCAATTAACGAGACGTTTTCGTCTTTGGGAACCTTTATATGAGATAGATAATTTGGCATGATTTTGGAGAATTTCATGTAATGAATGATGAAATAAATTTTTTGGTTAGTGGTTATCCCAAGTATGCTATGAACGGAACCCTAAGATTGGATGAAACCTGAAGACTACTCAGCAATGGCGCAGTTGAGAGAAGCTCTATGTGACCTAGCAGACCCATGATAGGTAGTGGCTCTCTACGACCTGGAAGACCCATGATAGTCGACATGAGGAGTACCTCAGTAAGGATAAGATGGGATGTGGCTCAATATAACCCAACATACCCATGGTACTAATCAGGGATGAGTACCATAGTTGTCAAATGTTAGTGGGAGGTAAATATGTGTGACTCGACATGCCCATTGTACTCAATAAAGGATGATTTCTCCACCATCAAAGTAGTTCGATGATATGACTGCTATTTCTAATATCACTACCCCAGACTATAACTGGTGTTATATTACTTGTTCTAGGGAGTTGTGCTACATCTTATACTTCTTTATTTCATTGAGGATTGATGTATGTTCTATTATTTTTTTTGGGGGTCCCCACATAGTACGTTGTTACTCACCCACACACGGGATTTTCCAGTATGTGTTGTATCCGGTAGATATGATCAATGATTAGTAGATATTTTGGTGGAATGGGACCCAACGGAGCTCATGGATATGGGACCGATAGACAGTGCGATGGTGGACTTGGTGGCCCAAGAACAGGTGTGCCTCCATATGATCAGGTGGACGAGACAGTCTATTTCTGATTCAAGTAGATACACTACTCCCATGACCAGGTGGGGTTTTCTGAAGACGACCATTAGAGTTTCATCATGTACTTTGTTGTTTTCATTTCCTTTGTGGGGTTTTTTATTCTATTCATCTTGTATCAGTTTTACGTGTACTCAGATTTGATTTAGTGATACGTCTTTCCCTTTTAGTGTGTGAGACTTGGTTAGGCTTGTGTGTGTGTGTACAGGTAGTAAGAAAATCTATCCCACTTGTAGGGTAATTCCTTATGCACTAGTCACCAGCCCCTTCCCATTGGGAGGCTAGCTTGGGGTAGTCACGTAATGTTCCAGGGGGGATGAGTTGTGACACGTATATCTATTTTAAGCTGAAATGTTGTAATTAATTGTTATAATTCTAAATTTTAATTTTATTTTCAATATTTAAGATCATATTATTAGATATTTTTAATAATTATTATTCAAAATACATAATCCATATTTATAGATTAAATTCACCGAAGTGGAAAATTGTTATTTAAAATGAATCCCACAGAGGCAATGAGAAAGTTAGTTTTTAAAGGGGAAATGTTCAAATATCTATAATGTATTTATATCCAATTTCAATATGAAATTAGATAATGTGACTTAAATTGGATTAATTTATTTATAATTTAACTTGTTTTAGTCTGTATAAATTTTATTATATAAATTTAATTTATAAATAAAATAACCAAAAATGTAGTTCTCAATTAAAATTATGTAGACTCAATTCTCAAAAATAATTTATCATTTCAAACTATCATAAAAAATTCTCTATAATATAATTAAAAAATTATTAATTCAAATACGAAGTATAATTATTCGATTACATATTCAGTAATTATAAAAAAATTAAAAAAATATATCAAACCTCACCAATGCGATGAAAAAGAATGTTTTCTGGAAGTGTATTTCCATCAAGATCAAGATGATTCTATGTTAAATAACACCCTAATAATTGTAATTGTATGAATATAAATTAAAAATTATTTATATATAATTGATATAATTAATTGAAAACATTTCTCACTAGAGAATATTTTCATTATTTAAAAAAGAGAATCATTATTTATATTAAAGTGATTTTTAGTAAAACCCCAGTTTTAAACACAAAAATATAAAAATTTTGAAATAAAATATAATTTTGATTATAAATTAATTAAGTGGAATAAATGATAATAATTTATACTTATGTTAATTTTTAACAAAATAGTGAAATTAAATAACTTAATTTATTTGAAAATAAATCATTGTATTATAAAAAACATATTTTCACTATTCCCTAAAAATCAAAATTTTCTGAACAACCCATGATTTCATAATATTTTAATTATGTCATGATCATTGAAAATTTTAATTTATTTTTATAAAATATTTTTTCTAAAATTTTTTATTATTAAATTATAATATTTTTTCACAAAAATCTATAGAAATCATTTCCTATGAAATTATAGATTTGATGAATATAGTCGCATTACTAATAATGGATTGATTATTTTCTAAGAATTTATAAACATATTTATGTTGAATAAGAAATTTGTGTGTAAATTATAGAAATTATTTAATACTATTCATAGTCCCATATTTAATGGAAATATTATAGTGGTCATATTAAAAATATTATTATTTTATAGTTCACTAAAACTCAGCATCGTATGTTATGAACTATGTTGAAGAAACTCATCATTGAGTTTAATGCAAGATATTTGAAATATAAATTTGTTTTTTATTAAAAAATAATTCCTTAAATCAATGTTTTTTAAATGATAAATAGGTATATATTACATTTATTTGTTTCTTGTACTCGTGAACTATCTTTCTATATCAACCCATTGCTCCCAAGGAAATGGTTATTCAAAAAAATTGAAATCCTTACCTTCCATTTTGTTATTTCTCATCCATCATTATTGTTTCCAATAAATTACCCAATTTGATCATTATATCCTAATATATAATAAATTTACATGGAAAATATTTCACTTCCAATACTTCTAAGGGTGAAAATTATCTTCTTAGGAAACGTATACAATGTTCACTTAAATAGTTCTATAGTTGAATTAAATGATAGAGGTTTTTTGATGCACTAAATAATCTAAATTTTTTTCACCATGTGGTGGATAATTAATCTATTTTGTATAGGAAAATTCATTACTTATAACCAGTCTTAATCATTAATATGGGATTAATATGACCACTTATAACTAGTGATCTAGCCCTGGCTTCAATAACATTCAAATAGGGAAATCCATGAATGTAGTGTGTGAATTGATTTGGTTCCCATTCCTTTTATTTGGCACCATTTATAAAAAATGGTATAATCTAGATTACATTACAATATTATGAAACAGAACATATAATCCCAAAACAAATTAAACATCTAAAATAAAATAAAAAAACATATGTATATTTAATCCTATAATTATAATCATGAATTCTTTTTGTATGTCACTATTTTAAAATACATCATACGGTATTTTTAAAAAATTGGAATTACCCTAAACACCCCCCATTAGTCTCAAAATAAGTATTCCTTAAGGCCTATTGTCATGCTCTAATATATTATCAAATCAAGAACAATATTCCCCTTTTAAGGATATTACCAATAGTTACATATGTTCTATAAGAATGTCAACATATGTATCATGTCATTATTGTATTTCATATAAAAATTATAATATCGTACTTTCCAAAATTATATTATTTTATTAAATACATATCTTAATATCCAATCATAGGGTTATGTTCCCTAAAAAATGTTTTCATATATTACTATCTATAAGTTTCTATTAAACATCATTGGAAACAAACTTTAGTGAACCCAACCACAATAGCCCAGAGCCGAGAGATACTTTATTAAAATGGGATAAGATAAAATTAAGTCACATAAATAAGTGATTAATTTTTTTGTAGCCTTGGTTAAAATAATTTCACATATGAATTTCAAATGAATATTGAAAACTAAAAATATAAAAAAATACTTGAGATCATCACTTTTACACCTAGTATATCCAAGAATATCAATAAGAAAAAACTTCTTGTTATCATATGGAAAATAAATCAATAAAATGTTTTCACATTGGATTATCATTGAGGGTATTAATACCTCAAAAAATCTCAATATATAGAGAATTATTAATATTGTATGTCACATAAATAAAAAACATTCAATTTAATCATCTTCATGATAATAATATATCTAGAATTAATGATTATCATATAATAACATAAAAATAAAAAAATGACCGTGAATATTAACCAAACATATTCTAGCTTACTGATTAATCACATGGAGTATCAGTGAATGAATTAATAATGGTAGAATAATATTTCTTGACATATAAAATGGACCATCAATTCTGTATGCCAAAACTTCTTACCATTAATTAATCATTCCATAAAATCTAACATAAATAAGTGAGGTCTCAACTAAATAACCATACAAATATGTTTAATGGGACTTACTATTTCATAAAGCGGACCTGAAGATTTTTGACCCACACATTTCTTACAAATTCAAATGTAATAATCATTTCAAATAGGCGAATCATAAAAAAGATAATATTTTGTTCTCAAAAACAATCATATTATATTTTAGTAAAAATCCCAATTAAATAAATAACAACATAAACCATACATAACAATATTGAAAATGGTTAGAAATATGTGAATTGTCAGTCAAAATCTTCATAAACCATCCAAATAATGAATAAGGTTGATGTGAATAAAACATAGTTCTAGTGGATCATAAATACAATAATGGGTTTTCTTATTATTGATGAATAGAAATTATATAAAAATGTTATTTAATTCATTTTTTTAGAAATAAACATGATAGCATTAAAAATATTCAAAAAAGTAAATGTGAAAATATTATTTTTAAAATACAATTATTTAAAAAAAATCCACTGAAAACTTATAGAATAATATTTAAAAAATTGTGTTTTAGGATGGTAGAAAATTTCATTCACATCGTTCATGTTAAAATAATGATTTTCAACTTTGTTATAATTAAAAATTTCCATTTTTTGAAAATTTCATCAGGATTCCTTTAAATAAATTTTCTAAATAAAAATAATGGATAAAAATGAATTATATAAATAATTTGTAAAATGATAAAAACGTTTTTTGAATCATTTTAAAAAGACATATATTTTAATGGTGAATGATTTTTGACTGAAATTATGAATAAAGTCATTTTTTAATAATAATTCTTTCAAACTAATTTTATGCACCAAAGATTATAAATTTTTTAATGTTAATATAATATATTAACAAATCACTATATGAGTTGACAATAGACATATTTTAAAATATAAAAAAAAATTCCCTAAATTTTTATAAAAAACAATCCCAAATAATTATCAGATTGTCCAATAAATGATTACAACTTCTTTAAATTTTGAATAATATTCAACATAAAATAAATAAAATCAATGAAAATTTTAAATAAAATGAACAGAAATTAATTCATGCTATATCATTTCAAACTATATAGTATATACACCACACAATGTAACAAGTTGTGATTGTGGCATAAGTCTCACAAAAGTAAAAGTGATATGATAAAACTTTTCCACATGTTCAAATTATTTGGTATGTTTATAAAACACAATTATATTAAATATATATTTTATTAAACATAAAATAAATATATATACTCATATATATCTTATCATATATTATTACTCATTTATAATCATTTCTTTGTAAAATTAAATGTTTCAGGTGATATTTACTTCATTTTTTCAACCATGTTTTGGTTATTTAATTTAGATCCTTTAAATATGATCAATGATATAAATTTAAATAATTTAAAAAATTAATAAAATTTCTTTTATGTTCATTATATAATTATTTAGATTACTTATTTACTGTTAGATATATAAAATGGATTACATCATTCATGGACATGGTTGGATGAATGTATGCATGAATGATGATTCAATTTTGCAGGATTGATATAACAAAGAAATATAATATTAATTAAACATTATATGAACATTATTATGTTAAATATATCATTAATATTAATATAACCCCTGAATATTATTATTACAATAAAAAATAGAAAACCTTTTACTTCACTACGTGGAGGAGGTAGTCTACACATATGGACGAGGGACACTTTTGGTGTTTAATAGATTGGAAGGAAATAAGTTATATTTGAATTTTAATTGTTAAGAATTTGGATATATCCTAAATATAAGATATATTTATCAAATTTTATTCTTACTAAATTCTATATAATGTTTACGTAATAAATTAATCATGTCACTTGGGGAGACCGTAGTCTGATGTACACACGAGCGACACATATCATCCATACAAGAATGAAAATTAAAACCGTATATGTGACAATATAATTGAATAATAAAAATAATATCATAAATATTATTTAAATAGCTTTAATCTAGTATTATATCCATCCTTATATGGTGTTGATGGAAAATAAACTACAGTGGTTCGCGGGGCTGTGGCCCACCATACACATGAACAACGATTTCATTATCCATTTGATGGAAGTGGATAATGATATAGGATATTAAATTAAAATAATAACATATTATTATATATTATATACGAATTTTATTACCTGGTGAAACATTTAATAGATTATATATTATTAGAAGAAGAAGTAATATGATGAAGCATAATTGAAAAATATACCTCTTCTTCGAGCTTCTCCGAGCAACATCTTTAGTTATAACCTAAATCCATACTAGATTATGATTATGATATTACCTTATACTCTATTATGTTTCCATAGATTTAAGTAATATATTATCATATCTTTTTGTGAAATAAATCGAATTGAGGGTGTGAATAGTGTAGTATAGGTGTTGGAGTTTCATAAGTGGCAGAGAGGACACCCATGGTATTTTTTAAAATAATCAATTGCACCCATTTTTGTATATTTCTTAACACATCAAAAATGGGACATTAATAACACATAGTTATAATAGGGTACAAATATGTCCATTAAATGGGTGTTTTATTAAGATATTATATCATTTTAGCCCTTATCTTCTTAGATTAATCCCCTCATAATCCAATTTTTACCCTAATCAAAATATTTTTTATACAATTCAGAATGGTCAAAAATCAATTTTAAAGTATTCTAAAATAATAATTATGATTATTCAAAACATCATATACATTATTTCAAAATCAATTTACAGGTTTTTAATTATCCAAATCCAAATTATATATGTTACGATATGAAAAAGCGAGTTTACATAGTGAAAATTCGAATATGTGTGGAATGTTTTAATTTAATAATTCTATATTAAATTGATTAAAATGAACTAAATTATTTAACTTTTAATTTTATTGAACAAATTTATTTTTAACATAATATAATATATTATTTAATGTTTTATATAATTTAATCAAAGTGGAATTGTTCGAATTTTTTTTTTATTTTTTACTATTCATCAATATATTATTCTTGTCACCAAATACTAAAAATTTACCTAAAAGATAATTTTGGTAAGTGAATGTCAAAATTGTTTTTTATCTTTTAAAATATTGTTTTAAAAAAATGAGGTAAATATTTGTATAGTATCAATTCAAATATAAACTAAACTATTTTATGATTGAATTACTGTTTTACATAAAACATTTATATTTATTAAAATGATTATAATTTTCATTACAATTAAAAAAGAGAAATAACTATCAAAACTGAGTTATTAATATTCAGTCCATATAATTAAAAATCTAATTTATAAGGGAATAATATATTATGGTTCATTTACACTCGAGGTTTCTAGTTCAACAATATATAAAGGAGCTCAAAATATTAATAAAAAATAATTATTGTTAGATTTTTTCAATCAGTGTTGATAGAAGCATATGCTATTGAATATAATGTTATTTATTTATAATCCTTTCATTTCACAAAAAAAAATTAAAGAATATATTATTTTTTAATATTTTAAAATTTATTCTTTTTCAAGAGAACCATATATAAAATCATTATAGTATTTTAAATTGGAAAAAATATTTATGCAGGTAAAAAGTTTTTTATAATATATAATATATAAATTTCTAAACTAATAAAAAATTAGTAAATTATTTATCAATCAATATAAATTATAGTTAAAAAATCTTGATCATTGTGAATGTTATTTCTTATTTAAAATATTTTCACTTTATATATTTTATTTTTTTTGAAATATTATTTATAAATTTTAGAAAATTTATATGAAAAAACTAACTAAAATTTTTCATTATACCAATATTTTATTATTTTGAATTTAATATGATTTTTCTCTAAATTATTTTTTATAGATAAAATCTATGGTTTTTCACATATTATAACATTTACTAATTTCATCAATATATATGTCTATCCAGAAAATTAAATATATATTTATGTAATATGAAAAAAAATTCGTAAATAAAAATTTAAATTTTAAAATATTATTCGAAATTAGAAGTTCCAAGATTATAATTTTTATAATAAAATTAAATAGTTAAATTAATGAAAATTATTTACAATATTTTCTATAAATTAGATGTTTTGATTGGGAAATTTATTTTTGAATTTCATTGAAATAAAGAACCAATTTATTCTCTTTATAATAAACCATGTTAAGTAATAATTATTACTATATATTTTATTCTTATATTTTATTTAATTGTTTAAACATAATAGAAAACTTATAAAAAAATAATTTCACGCATTTTAAGAAAATATTTAAAATTACAAATTTCAAACCGTTATATAATTTATTTGAAAATGTGATTTTGATAATTTTAAATAAAAAGTACAAAATTAGGTAAATTATCCAATATTAATTTTTTTCATTAGTTATAATGACTATGTTTAATAATTATTTACTATGGTCAAATTAAATTAGGGTAAAATTTATAAAGTTAAAAGAATAAAATAAAAACACTCTAGGTTGTTTCGAAAATAATTGTATCTATAAAAAATATACCCACACACACATCCCATCCAATTTCTTCAAATATTTATCAAATGAATTTTGAATAGTATCATTAAATTGTGTAAAATGAAACAATTGATTATAAAAATATCCTCATATTAAAATATATTAAGGTAAAACATCCACCACATATAGACTACCCTATGTTTAGAATTTTTTTTAAACTCTTAAAAAATAATATTATATACATCCTAACTAATTTAAATATGATTCTCCATAGCTTTAGTTTTTTCAATGTCGTTTGGTTCAATGGGTTGTCAAAGATAAATATTAAGATTTAATCATGAGTATAACGTTAACATACTATCTTATTTACTCTACTCCATTCTGAATCACCACAAAAATGACTACTATAAAGATTCCAGTAAAATATTTATACTGAAAATTGATATTAAAATTGTAAAAAAGATTTTCAACACATTTAATTACCTAATATAGTGACAAATATCATTCTTGTGTACGTGAGGACTATAACTTCTATAAAGGGATATTTCCCATTTTTCATATCTTTTGATCAATGGTGGTATCATGGATAGATATTATTAATGAATTTGTTTTCAATATCAGAAATTAAAATCAAAAATTATCATTTTATATATATACCTATATTCATTTCCTTCCCTGATAAATAGGATCGTTAATCATGTGTACAATAAAATACCTTTTCCAGGAATGATAAATTTCAATTTTCAACACCCTGCATAATTTATAATTACAATAATAGATTAAATGAGGATATATTATTCATATGAAATTTTTAGGTTTCTTATTATGTGAAATCATCATTATCTATGAACATACCCATAATCATTACATTATTTAAACAAGTTAACATTGTGGTTGATTTAACCACCTATGAAAACAATGTTATAAGGATTATTCCATATATCATCATTGCATGACATAAATGATATCATAATAATTATCTCAGGTAATAATGATATATTTTAAGTATTTAAATTAGTATAGAAAATAGTTGTTTATAATTACGTTATATATAAATATTTTAACTTTTTATCATTATGCATGAAGAAAACTAGTTCATCATGATTTCCATTTCCACAATTTGTAGTAATGTCTTCCACATAACAAAATTTGTTATTAACTATTCCTTGAAAATATATATTTTCAATCTTGAATTATCTTATTATTAATAACATAGTTTCGTAGAGTGATAATTAATCCTATAATTTTAATTTTTTTATAAAACATAATTAACTATATATATTAATACCCAATCATTAAAACAAACTATAATTATTTTAAATAAGTTTAATATGTAGTTATAAAAATGTAAAAAAGTAATTATGTCAATGTAATTATTTCGGTATAACATATTATTATATTTATATTGACTATATTATATTTTACAACAATTTAGGGTAAGTGGGAATATAAGGTAAGGGTTTTTTCATCTAAAATTCTTCACATTGGGAGATGTTTTTAATAAATCTCTAAACATAATTTAGGCTTCACATATAAGATTATATATATATATGTATATATATATATATATATCTATTTGTTTGTGCGTGTGTTTCCATAAAAAATACTTCATTAATTTTCATTGAATATATATTTAAATATCATAATCTTTCTTGTGGTTTGAGTTAAATTAACCTCAAATCATTAGGGTATCATGTCACAAATTTTCACTCTAGGAGAGAAATTTCATGTTATAAAATAATTATGATTTATATTGAATTATATATTTCTCTTTTTATATGTTCTATCATTATTCTCTAAGTATTCATTATATTTAACGTTTCATTATAATTTATATATTTTATATGGTTATGATCTGAATGTTATAAATACATATATTTTTTTACTTACTTATGATTAAATAAAACATGTTACATGTTATTAAACTTTTTAAATTTATAGGGGTTAATATTTATTTAATATACAATTAATTTTATTATATATATTACCATGTAAATGTTGGGATATTCTAATCCAAATCAATTATTTTTCATAAATTTTATTTTAAATGAAGTATTACCTTAGTCATATGAGTTTTTGGTTTCTCATTTATCATTTATTGATTAATTTGCATTAATTTGAACTTATTTCATATATTTTTGGTATATATTTTCCTTTAATTGTCATATTTGTTAATGCTTCATTATTTATATGTTTTTCCATAAAAAAATCAAAATATTTTCCTCTACATGTAGTATGTTTAATGTATGATACATTAATATCTCAAATCTATTTTCTTTGAATTTATTTTTGTTATCTTTATTTTTCTTCTTGTAATGAATTTTGTTTTTGATTACCTAGTTTTCAAATAATTTAATTTAAGGGTGTTGACATAGATTCCACATATTTATTTTTTGGAGAATTTATTGGCACCAATGTATACCCCTTTTCTATATAGTGTAAATATTATACACTAACTTTTCTTTATAGAATGGTATTTACCTCTGAATGTAAAAACTATGTTTTATACATATTTATGTTCTATAAGAATATCATGTTATGAAAATTGATGAAATGATTATTGTCTTGCATATATTATTCTTTTCTCAATGGGTTATGAAAACCATTCACATTATATTGGTTTTTTATTATATGATTATGTCTTATTGTTCTAGAAAACATTGGTATGATTAATTATAGAGATTCATATATTCCATTGATTTTGAAATAGTTTAACATACTATTAGATGGGAATTATATTCTATATTTTAGCTTCTTATCACATAGAATCTAATTTATTATCTTGTGAATGTTTTCATATTTCTTTACCACACTGAGCATAAGATCTCACCCATTTCATTTGTTTATTTTCCCAAGGCTATATAAAATATTTTTAAATGGGTCTCAAATATGAATATCATTTGGTAGATGGTGAAAATTTTTTATAGATAAATATGTTTATTATATTGTGGTATAAATTTACCTTATTTAAAAATATATATGAGTTTCCTCAATTAATATGTTTTACAATTCTCTAAAACATTAAAACCAAAAGGTCCTATGATATTTTTGTAATGGAATATTTTCTTATAACTTCATTAATTTATTTTTTTCATGTAATTAGAATTGTATATATGATATAGTGTATGATTTAGAAATATGTAGATATTAGGATGATATGAGTGGGAGATATATTGGGAGTTAGATATTTCATCAAATGAATATAAGTTAATGATAATTATAAAATCAATTCTCTAGATAACACTTTAGTCATGTTTAGTTAGAAAATAAGGGATGAGGATATGATAAATTTATTTAAATCCATAGGTATAAGTATAAGGGATATGACCTATTATAGGATAAAATTCAAATAATATCGTTAACTATAGATTGGGTGGTTCTACAATAAATTATTATACAATATAGATTCTATATGTTCATTCAAGATCCTTAAAAATTACCATGAGTAAATAACACTAAACATTGATTATTGTTTTATTAATACAATCAACACCTAGTGTATGACAATGTGGCCTAACTACAGGGAAAACTTTCCACTCCAAGGAGATATTCTTTACTCAATCACATTCTCTTTAACTACCCATTATGACATATTGTTGTATGATTTTAAAAAATAATGATAGAGAACCTCAAAAAATTTAACTATGGATAATCAAGGTTTGAACAAAATAATACTGAAGATTAAGTGAATGTATAATATGCTAAATAAGAAAATTTCATGGAGGAAGTCATCCTTAAAATTTTTTTCATATACATATTTTTTAATGTTATAAAACCATTTTGGTTTTAGTATATAGTTGTAAGAGGACCAAGGAAATTAATATTAGTAGGGATTATATTAAAAAACAAATATGTATTATAACCTACTAATGAATCACATATAAATGGATAAATTACTTATATATTCTTATTATGATGGAAAATATGGGTTCATAGTATTATGTATGTTAGTGTGGTTTATATATTAAATGACTTTAATTCCTAAAACTATTTTATATTTTTATTAATGATTTATATTTACAAATTCCATTCTAATATTTTCTAGAATTCATGAGATTTTTGTGGAGCATATATTAATTTCTTTAATTGGTTTTTATTTTAATGATTTTTGTAAAAAATATTAAATAATATCAATTACCTCGAAATGTAATTTTTTGTTAGGATATCATTTATGCGAAAAACTGTTGGAGAGGACAAAATTGGGGTATCTATAATTCATAGGGTAAACATATGTGTGATCTATAATTAATATATTGTTTATTAATATTGAGAGAAATAATTAAGACATTATTTAAATCCACAAAATTGATTATTCATTTATTGAAAATATGATCCATTGTTTTTTGGTGAATTTGTTTTATTTAGTTTGTAATGATATATTTGTTGGACGGTTTATAAAATTAAAATTTTTTCTTAGAATATAAATGTTTATTTTTTAAGGAATATATTATTTAAAAATTATTTAAAATCTTCTAGATCAAAATATTGTTTTAATATATATGCTATAATCAATATATGATTAGAATATATTCGTATATGTTGTATATGATTGTATGAATAAATAATGTTTCCTTGGAAAATATATTTAAGCACTATATACTAATGAGGTAAGGCATATTTAACATATGAAGTTATATCATGAATGATGGATATATTAAGATATCTTGCACCTACATAGATTAATTAGTAATAATTAAAACCATGGGGACACGAATTTTTATAAAATGGGTAGATTATAATGGCTAGATTTGTTGGATCATTTATATCTACATTATCTACAATTCTGTGGTCACATGTACCAATAAAATAATGAAACACCAAACTATAAAGAAAATTACATATTAACATTACAATAAGAATATAATCATTACTTGATAAATGGATATTGTCAATAAAAATACTTACATATTATTATTCTTTTTTATTAATATTTTAAAAATGATTTCTTCTAAAGAAACAATTTAAAAAAGGAACTACATTTTATGATAATAAAATTAGTCAAACATTTTTTATTGTTTATTATAAATGAAGATATTTTGGCTTATAAAACTAATATATAAATTATTATTATTTATATATCTATAAGAAATAAGATTGAACGAAATTGATCTATGAAGAGGTATTTTTCAGTACATGAATTTTTTCTATACTTATATTTTAATTTATAATTTTTTAATAATTTTTGTAAAATATGTTATATAAAAATAACAAAAAAATTTATTTAGTATTACAAAAGTTTCTTATTATGAATTTTTTTATTTTCTTGACCATGTAGATTTTTAGACACAAATTATTGTTTTTAATGAAAATATTTTTTTTCAACATTTTATAAGTGTATCATGGCAGAATTAAAATCACTTTCAATAATAAAATTTTTATTTATGTAATAAAAGTCTATAATTTTGTATATCAATACTCTTATAAATCATTCCTACCCCATTTAAATAAAAAATTTAATATTTTACTCCAATAAAGACAGTTATTTACGTTTTCTTCTACATTATGTTTGAGTTGTTAAATTAGGTTATGTATTTCATTGAAATTCAAAAAACAAGTATTTCTATTATAAAATAATAACGTATGTCATGAAATTTAGTATCTATACTAATCATATGTTTCAGATTAAATTTTAAACTAATTAATGCTCATTTATTTATAAAAAATATTTATTCATTATTAAACATATTTTGAAAATAATATATGAAACCCAAAAAAATTTATTTTGTGTTATAATGATTTAAATTTTCCAAATTATAAATTTGGAATTAGGTAATTTGTCAAATATTTTTTTATTTCATTAAAATTAATTACCATGTTTAAAAATTAATTTTTATGGTAAAATTAAATTACGTTAAAAGATAAAATGTTAATATAAAAATGGAAACAATACTGTAGGTTTTCTGAATATTTTTATGATAATAATATTTATTGAATTACACTTCACATTTACTTTCTTCAATTTTTTGAGCAATTATAATTTCAATAGTGACATTAAATTTTTTAAAATATTGTGGTTACTACCAGTACTATAATTCTATTCCTTTATAAAATCAAAATAATTAAACCACTCCCAATAAACAAACACCATCATATATATATATATATATAATATTTATAAAAATGGTACAATTTAATCGTGCTATAACTCTGTACCACATCCATAATCTTCTTTTCAAATTTTTTTTATTTAGGCTTTTATTTCTATTGTGTTTTCCTAGAAAATCATCTAACATTGAATGAGAGCATTAATTTCACATACAATTTTTACTATAATATTTCCCTCATTGTAATTTTACTAAATTATTATAATTATTATAAATAAATAAAAATAAATTTATTGAAATAAAATTATTCCCTAATTTATATATACTAAGAAAACTAAAATATATATCTTTTTTATATACAGATAGATTCCTCCATGAATAGAACTTGTTTTTTTATCACCACCTCTCAAGGATGGTATCAAGAATTTATTTTATGAATAAAAAATTTTCCAATCTAAAAAATAAAATTTTAAAATGGTCAATTTTTTATATACAATCAATTCTTCCTTCAATTGAGAAATTGTATCACTAATCATCTGTACGATAGACTATGGCCTTCATGAATAAAGAATGTCATTTTCATAAAGACATTAATTGATGGTTTCTACAGTGGATTTAATGATATTATATTATTTCTATAAATTTGTTTAAAAATTTATATTTGACATTATCTTTTTCTAAATATATCACATTACTCATTAAATAAGAATAAAAAGTTATCATTTTGGTTGATTTAACCCCTATGTAAATGGTGTTATAAATATTATGTAATAAATAATTATGAGACATCATATAATAGTAATATAATTTAATAATAATATATTATATGTTTTTTTGGAATATATAATTTATTTTTTAATATTTGATAATATTTATTATTATATCACCTTTCAAATGTTAAATACATCAAAAACTAGTTCATCATTATTTCTATTTTTACAAGTACATTTCATGTCTCCCACCTAATGAATATATGAATTAAGTAATCATTGAACGAAATTAGTATTCTATCAGGACTAATAATTGAATGATAAAATTGAATCAATATATTTTTAATGAATCCCAACATTGTGAAACATTTTATGAAAAAAATGATTGTTTTAACACTAAATGAAAAAAATAATCTATAATTTGTTAGTGAATTTTTTATACATTGTAATATAATAATTATTTTAAGGGATTTATATTTATTTTAAAATTATAATGTTATTCATTATGATTGGAATGTTCATTATATTGGAGGTTTTATCCTACATGGGATAGCTGGAATATAAGGTAATGAGGTTTTCATCTCAAATTCCTCTTTTTGGGACATGTTTTGAATTGGGAACCATACTTTTTAGTGGGGTTTAAACATAGTTATTGATATTTATATTCTAAAATACCCATTATTCATAGTATATAATGTATTATTTAAATATCCCACTATTTAATGTGTTTTAATGTGATATCCCTTCTAATTTAAATAGTTTATTATGTCAAAATCAGACTCATTGTGACGTATTTCCTAATATACACTATGTTTTATTTTAAATTTTTTATCAACATACCATTTAGTATTTTATATCATTATCATCAAATAATTTAAGGAATTCATAATTACATTGAAATTTCCATCATTCAAGGGATCTTAATTTTGATTCTATGGGACCTGTTACATGTCGTTCTTCCTCTATATTTTCTATGATGATATATTTATTTTTTATCCCATTAATTTTCAATACATTATATCTATGTAAATCATGTAATTTATTGATATAAATGAATTTTTTTTCATTAGTAAATTTTTTACTCATGTTTTACCCCATTTTTATGAGTTTTTTTTTGTAAATATATTTTCAGTCATTTATTATTAATCATTCACAATAACATATTATATATGTATGGGGGACCATTTTTTACATTAATTGAATTATGTCATGTTAACTAATTATGAACATTTTTTTCACAGAACACCTTTTTATAATATTATATGTTTCACAAACTATGTTTCCCAAAATGAATATTTATAACTCAGATATAATTTCATTGATTATAATGTTTTCTCTTGAAATGTTTTCTCCTAAAACTATTGCTTCATGAATTTTTTCCTATTAATTATACAAAGGTATATTCATCTAGATTACATACATTTATTTATTATATAAAGTATTAGATAAACTGTGTACCCTTTACCTATAAAATTTAAAAGACTATATTTTCTATTATATTTATTGAATGGTATTAACCTTGGATTTTTCTTAATATCATTTAAACACGATTTATTTGACACCTGTATATCATGTTAATATTATTAATAATATTATGAATATTTAATATATATGAATATATTTTAATTGAATATGAAACACATTTTCCTTATATGGGTTATTTAAGAAATGATGGTGACATAATAAATTGGAACACATAAGAATGGCTAATGACATGTGGGATCTAATAATTCCCCCAAGTGAAATTTTTTAACATTTATATCTAATGAGATTGGGAATCAGGGGGTTTATTTTTAAAATAAAATCATGGGCACTAATGTTGTAGCTATTAAATGTAATTTTCTCCATATTAATGTATAATCTATATTTCTAATGTATAAAGATGTTATAATCTCATGGATCTTGATAATTTGATAATGATTATACAATGTTTTGATTCAAAGTTTTTTAATTATCAAATATCTTTTAATATATTTTTTTGTTGAATAAATTTATTAGGTATCCTTTTTATACACATATTTTTATATTATGATCACCTATGATCATTGATTTTAATTTCTTATGTTAAACATACTGAGCATCATATTACAATCATTTCGTATTTTTCGTTGTCTATATGGTTATGTATAATGTTTCTATAATGTTATGTTATGTTAAAAAATTGTGGTAGAATTTGCAAAGATGACACATATTAAGCGATTATTCATATAATATAAAATTTCCACTACTTGAAAAATAAAATGGATTTAATAGTAAATATTTATTCAAAATTAATTAAACATTGGACCAAAAAGGTTTTATTACTGCATTATAGATAAATATTGTTTTTCTATTCCATGTCATTTTATTATTTAGCTTTCATTCAATTATATTTTATGTAAATTCCTCCCTTAAATGTTGGTTAAAATAAAATTTACACACCTATTTTTTATAGAGATGATTTGATTTTGTAGCTTCCAGTAAACTAACTTCCACTAAATTAATCATTATTAGCAATTAATATAACTGATATAACATGTATCCACAATATTTAACTAAATTTAAAATATAGGAAAATAACTTCAAGAAACAAAAAATACTTAACTACAATTGTTTATCAAATTATAACTCAGTAATCTCCCACATGATAATTGTTTTCATAGTTTTAGCACAAAAATATCTTACTTGTAGACTATTATCAATTGATTCATCATAGTTCAACATGACAAATTATATTCATCAATTCATAAAACACACATCAATATATAGTATGATTCCAATAATCTATGTCCAAAATGAATAAATTTGACCTCAAATTTCTATATCATGATTGACCATTCTATAATTTGTGGGACCTTATAAATTCCCCTATAAAACATCCCCCAAATTAAATAAATATTATGTTCTATATGATTTTATTTAATTCCAATTAGAAATGGACACCCTATACTATATCCCTAGTCTTACACCATCTCCTAACCTACTCATCTATAATTATAATACCATACTTTCATAACATGAGTGATAAATGATACAACTAATTGCGTTTAAACCATATGAAGTGGAATCCATATGAAATTTTAAAAGTAGGAAATTCATATACCATTTTATAGCTAAACTCCCATTGATTCATCGATATACACTTGGTTACATTTTTTGTTCAATTAGGGATTGAATGATCCTTTTCACCAACTACATTCTATCCTAGAAATAATCATTCTTGGGTCCCAACACTTTTCTAAATAGTCTTTTCATACACAAATGATATTTTAAATTTCATTGAGTAATATTCATTAATTATATCGAAATAATTTCAAATCGATTTCAAATAGAACTTATATAGGGTATTGGGTTTTCTCACTTCTTATATTTTCCATCATTGTAGATTATTTCCTCTCTAAATAGATACGTGGGCGTAGAAAAACTATCAATATTATAGTATTGTAGTTTCACCATATTACCCTCTAAAATAATTTAACTTCTAATTCATGACATATTATAATTTTCCGAATTTATTCTCTTAAAATAATTGGGCATTCAACTCTATGATCTTCTGCAACATCAACATTCCTATGAACATTGTATCCAGAATAAAATCATTCATTCTAATTCATTCCACCATGTTTTTTGGTGAGGATATATAAATAATTATACTTGTGATATAATCAAGTTTAACTCCCTCAATTTAATAAGTCTTTTTTATGAAGGTACATTATAAAATGGTCCCATGAGTGAATAATTAAAATAACATATATTCTGATTCACCAGTTCGGTCTAATTTAGGTCCAAGAAACCTTATCATTGCTTCTAATTAAGACAATCCCAACAATTTATTAAACCAATAGTATTTTATTTTAGGCCATTAACAACACATGACTTCCATTATCACTCTACTATCTTATTTATTATCATGATTAACAATCCATAACCTTTAACATTCGAAACCCTACACATTGGCATACGATAAACCTTCTTAATATCATTTACCTTCAAAAAGGTTTTCTATTACCACATTTTAATAATAAATATTCCACACAATTTGAGTCAAAAAAATTCTAGAAATCATCTTCTGTTTCACAGGATGATTATCAGAGTCATCATAAAATTAATGGTGGCATGGATCAGTCTATTCATTCATTCATTATCTAACGGGAATCACATAAGCTTCCCAACATGCATGAGTTTATGTGAAACATACAAAGGATTGCAATTTTGGAATATTTACATATGGAACTTCATATACAACTAACAGGACTCAATTAAGTTAGTATATTATTGGTAGCATTAAATCCACCCACTCCAAGCTAATTTATTTGTAGGATCCATCAGAACAGACATCTTCCTAAATAGAAGTTCCATTCCTAGTAAAAAACTACTTGTAACATCTAGAACCTGAAACAGATAAGTTAATTAAAATTTAATTATACATTCAATCATCCTTATTGTACATAAATCAAATCACTAGGTTAATAATGATAGATAAATTTATAAGCTATCTATTTTCAACTTTTTTTATATTCTGAATAATGATTTTGAAATATTTTATATCAATTGAAATTCTTAACTCTCAATGAGTGGTAACACTAATATTCATGAGGGTTTTTATCTTACAAAATTGAAAAACAAATCAATAAAATACTTATTTCAAAGAAAAACATTGAATACAATGATCTTCCACAAATATTGAAAATATTAATGGAATTAATTTCCTATAAAACTATTAGAATGTTTTATAACTATGTTATAAATACAAACATAATAAATAGAGCACAACACCAAATAAAATGATCATGTAAGGATAGATATATACCAATAAACTAATTTACTAACATAATAATCTACCAAACAATGTCTTTTAGAAACATAGTAAGCATCATTGACCATTAGATTCTCAAAATCTTCAAACTAATATCTATATATATGAATAATAATATTACACACCAAATTATGTACATGAATTGATTAATAAAACACCATGGGTATATTTATCCTTTCACCAATCAAAAATTGATAATTTTAGATAATTTTAATTAGAACCACCAATCAATATAGCATTAAAATTTAAATATTAACCACAAATATTTTACAACGCCACATGGATTATCTAATCTCCTAGACACACCATTGACTTAACATTTGAAACTAGTATGTCTTCACACCATAGATACTATACTGATCCTCCATTATTCTTTTTATTGTCAAATTAATATTCCCACAGGATATTACATCATAACCAAAAGATAAGAAATATTAAAAAAAATTCACAAAATCCACAAAGAATGGTTATATAGTTCAATTGTTAGTAACGAATCCATTAGATTACACAATAAATAATTATTTCAAAGAAAAAATTCAAATCATTTAAAATGGAGCATTTATTCTCATAATCCTACAAAAGTTATTAGATCTTATATGGCGAATAATATATTCCAATTCACTTTTTACATAGGCAATAAATTACTGAAACAACGAGATTGATCAAAATTAATCCCTCATATAGCTACACCATCCACTAATAATCCCTTTGGTCCTTTTTCAATTCAGAATATGACAACATGTATTCAACTAAACGAGATTTGGAAAATATGGTTATAAATTAATCAATTTATTATCTAATTCTCTGATTCATTTTACAGAATATAAGGAACAACACATATATAAATATTGATGTCTATCCATTCAACTTTTTAAACAATATTCCATCTATCATTTGGACCACAACTAATACCATATAAAAATATTATTTATTATATTCATATATTCTTTGACCACAATTAATCTATAACATCAGAATGTCACACTAATTTATCACTTCAATGACTCTTATATTTCATCATTTATCATATAACATAATATCTTGAAACCATAGAATATGATCATCTATGACATTCACATATGTCTTAGCTATATTTCAACTAAAGCATCCTTCGAATAATAAGTGTTACATCCACCAAAACATTTATGACACTGTAAATACATCCAATAGTACATAACCTCTCCCAAGATTCATTTCTATAAATATTCCTCCTATATTATTCCAATCCAAGGAAATTGTTATCATTGAAACTACATTCACTATGTTAACTTCTTATCACATTTATGTATTGAAAAACTACATCCCAAAATATTCTGCTGTGATACGCCCATTTAGATTTTTCTACTTAAATAACTCAACTTGATTAAAACGTTTCGAATATGAAACATTAAAACCATAAAATTTATCCAACTGGTATAAAAATGTGTAACTTCAAGGAAAAAACTACCGAAAATATTAAATATATAAATAGAAAAAATATTACTCCATGTTATCTCAACAATTATCTCTCCCCTATAACTACATACTCCTCTACCTCTAATAAATTAATGGATAATATATTTATGAATCTATCTATAGATGATCATATGAAATTTACCCCAACTATATTAAATAAAATTGGGAAATGATGTATTCATAGGATAAATAAATATATAATGTAGATATACCAATAAAATAAGATAAAAAATCTATAGTATCTACAAGGACTATCAAAATATTATCCTTGAGGAGTGTCAAATTTGAAAAATCCAAACTCTATATTCTATTGTCTTACTCACATTACCTACAATATATGATGAAATATAACAAAGTATACGGACAATATTAAAACATATATCTTCAATGGTAGATATAAGTATTATTTTAGAAGTGAATACTGACAGTCCATCATCTGAATCAACTACTACCAGATCTAATATAATGAGTTACATAGAATCTTACCCTCTACTATTCCTCTATGATATACTAAATACCCAGGATCATTGTTCCTTATAGTTCAAATAATTATTGACTTATATTTCCCTATAAACATACTCATATTTATTTCATAAAATTTAATAAATTTTTCATTGTATCCACTCATATAAGACTTATATTTTCATGTCTTACATATCTTCTCAATTTAACTTTTTACAGACAACCAATGAAATAAACATTGAAGGATTCTCATCCAAAAATATTTTTAACCCACAAAATGGATTTAATAATATATATAGAATAAAGTGTGGTGTTCCACATTGATTGAACTCCCCTAAACCACATTTATATTTTTCAATAGAAAACCCATTTTCCAAGACCTCTAACATATATAGTAATATTTTTTATACTCATACCTCATCATAAATCCACTAACGTTGCTACTGTGTGAGTGGAAAAAACAAGGTAGTATGCACAACAATCAATAAACAACAAGGATATTCTTTAAATCGATAAACATTTATAACATATCGCAATGTTTTATCAGTCAAATATATATGAACAAATGAAATATAGAAATGCTCAATCCTATCTAAATATTTATAGCTCGTGAGTATAATACATTTATATATTTTACTTTAATGAAAAAAAATCTCGAAAAAATGACACAAAAAAAATTATAGATTTCACACCTGGTTTAATATTTATTAAATTGATAGTTTTATAAACAATAAGGATCTGTAGATATAAAATATCAATGTAGAAGTTTTGAAAGGCTTCCAAAGGCAGGAACTAATTCTCCTTGGATTCACTAGGATACTCAACCTCCATATAACAAGACATTGTAAAACCAATGTAGTTATTTTTTAATATTTTAAATAGGAGTCTCTACTAGATACATGACACTATAAATCATAATGATCACATTCACAATATCATATAGGACCCCATAACATAGTAAAATTAATCATTGATTCGTGTAGAATTCTCAAGGGATATGGTACTATATTACATCACATTGAGGAGCTTATATACTCCCCATAAGTATGAGACTGAAATGAAGTCATATAATTTTGTGTCCTTGTTAACAATAATTACCACTAAAGGAGCACGGTCACTCCAACCATGCTATGAAAGTAGGCCTACCATAATGTTATACTACAATTTTCCCACAGAAACATCATGAGATTTAGGCATTGTGACATTCAAATAAACTAGTAAATCCCAAATTGAAAAAAAATAATTATATATTTAAAATTTTCAAAATATTAAGAAACTAGTAAAATTATAATCATGTAAATCCCATGACATACTACCTAAAATGTTCCATTATAGATCTAACCTCATTGTAATGTGTATCCATCCCCATAAATCACTAATATTCATGGTTGCAAAAATTATTCAAATCACATACATTATTAAACAATAAATTCATTTTTATACATAACAAAGAGTCACACCAAAAAATAAAACATAATTATTTCATTATTATTCCATATACATAACCAAAAATTAGTTATAAAAAGGTATTAAATTTCTATAAAATAATTTCTATATAATATATTTATTTCTCATGTGAGTAATCAGTTATTATAGAAACCATTAAATGCATTTATTTATGTATATTGACTAAAACCCATCAATCCATAATCATTTTGTTACCACACACAATCATGGACATTTTATGAAAACACTCATTTTGAATATTATAAATTTATGTTCTCTCTCTTCTATAATGATCAAAATATAAACAAATAAATTATATAAAATGTAAAAAATCATTATCTATTATTGAATTCCCATATGAAATAACTATCAGTGATTATAATTTTAATGCCCCTATATTTGTACCATTGATATTTGTTATTAACATATTATATTAACAAATTCAATTCATTGAACATTAATTTCATACATTTATATATATAAGACACAAAATATAAATACAATAAAAATTAGTGGCTTAGATATCATTTTTAATACCCCATTCAAAGATTCTATATCAGGTTTATAAAATATATGGCTGTATTAATGGTTACCAATATGGAAATATTTATAAACTATTGGGAAAGGATTAATCCATATATTGTAAAACCTATTTAATTAATGTCAAGAACTAAAATAATACAAGATACCTAAAACATGGAAAAAAATATGGGGACATTATGTGGTATAATTACTAAATAATTTCTATTCAAAAAACATTACCCTATATAAAGAAATATTAATCCAATTTCAAGGTTATATATCTACAATATATGTCAATGTTACCCCATGTGGTAAGTTATATTCATAATAATATGAAGAATGTAAAATATATGATATATGGAGAAAAAAGATCTAATTACAAGTCTTAGAATTACATACATGTTTCTATCATGAAATTCTAAATTTACCACCTATTATTGGGGCCATTAAACTATATTATCACTAAATATTGGTTTTTTTATATCCCCAAAGGTTATAATTATGAGTGTGGGAACTAAAGCTAATAGAAAACCATTATAATTTCCATATTATAACTCCCAAGAAATGAGTTACATCATATACTCGATAAAAATAAGAAATATTCAATGTAAATATCCTTATCATATCATCATTTTCCTTCTCAACATCCAATGAGAATAACCCTATAAGTTTAATTTAAAACTAATGGATATAATAAATTTACATTTCCAAATAATTTAAGAACAAACCATGATGGGAGAATAAAGTAATTTCCAACCCCAAATAAAAAATATGTGTCCTAAAAGAGGTAAATTACATTAAAGTGATAATCCCCTTTGAAATATCATTAACAATTTAGGATGATGACACTAAATTTTATCTATGTAATTCAAATGATTGGTACAAAATTTTGAATCATATGTATTGAAAAAACTAAACATAATATTTGTAATGATCAAATACATTGGGATGTAAAAACATAATATAATACCTTATCATGAATAATAATTGTGAAATCCATTGAGTCATTAGGATGGTTTTATATAGCCAATATAACAATATAATTCTACGAAAGAATCTAAATGGTGGTAAATTTTTTGAATATTAGCTCTTTTAATCATGACACCATAATACCCATAATTTCAAATTAAAACATCTTATATCTCTATAGTTCCACAAAATTCCATGACAAATCACAATTCTGGACACAAGGTAAAAACATGTCATAAAGCTCTACAGAGACCGAGTATGGATTTTATTGGCTATCAATAAGAGATAAAACGATGATTATTATAAATATTTCAATATGTGATTATGATAGTCCAAGAATTGTATATGAGTTGTTTCAAATATATATTTAAAAATAAGGATGAGTTTAAGAGGACATGGTCGGAAAAATTTAAGCAGGTTCATCTTAAATGTGATAATAGTGGTAATGGTGCTTATATAAACCATGGAATAGTGTTTTTAGAAAAATAAAAATTGTTTAAAATATATGGTTAGAATATTTGAATAATCTATATAGTGGGTATATTGAAAATTTAATTAACAAAAATGGTTACCCAATAAGTGAATAATGTTGAAGGATATTATAATCCATCATATACCTCTAATACTACACACATATCTATCAGAAGAAAGATTGTCATTTGGTTATTCTTTGAGTTATTATGAGATTTTCTATAAGGATTGAAAAAAGTATATAGGTTCATAAACAATTAGAGGAATTCATTTTCACCCAGTCGTGAATTTTATATGATGGAAAGTGGTTTGTGAGATAATTATAATTTTTACATGACATGCCCATTTTATATGCTAATATCAATTTATAATACTATTACAGTGGTCCTAATACATATGTTTTCATATTTTTCCTTACCTCCATATAATAAATGAGATCATAAGTTTAAAATATTTTGTATGATACTCAATTTTGATAAGATACCAAGTTTTTCCATAATATCGTGATGTCACATAAGATATCCTCAATATTTGTAGAAACTTTTGATAAGATATTGAATTTTAATGATATAAACCCAAAAATATTCATAAAATCATCAAAAAGACAATTACGAACATCATAATAAATAAATATAAAATATTATAGATAAAATCCTATGAATTCCATTAAAGTAAAACATAATAAATTCGAATAAATTAGATGATTTTCATGAATTAATCATCATGAATTCAAACATCATCACCATTAGAATTGATTTTATGTCATAATACTTTTTTATAGGGTTTAATCAATGTATCCAAAATAACTTTGTAACCACTATATGAATTCATACACACATGGATGAGAAATTCAATGGAGTGTAATTTTTTAGATTTTAAATAGAATTTAGGAGAGGATGTTATCTCATGATTCATCATGATTTGAAGAAGGTTTGACTAAGAGTTTAAAATGTTATTTCAATGACAATAAAAATTTATTAAAAATGTAGTAAATCATCTTTAATTGAATTATGTGATTGTGATATTAACGATTATAAAGGACATCTATATTTTAAATATGAAAAAAAAGTGAAAATAAGCAATGATATTACCCACATAATAGAAAGTGAATCATAAGAATAATGAAGATATAGGATAAAAAATTTAGAAACTAGAAAAATACAATAGTATAGATAAATGTGAGAGGTTGGGAAATTTTTATTTATAAAAAAGGCATGAATGAACAAGAATTAAAAGATCTATAGTCAATTTAGGTCGTTGACTACCTAGAAAAGGTGATCAAGAATATTCGACTAATCATAACCATTAGTTGGTGATGTTTTTGTATAGAAAATATTCACTAATATTTTCTTCATTAAATAACGAAATTAAATATATGTTTCACATGGTGATAAATAATGTATTGGTAAATATATAATCCTTCTTGTTATTATGCAAACACATTCTTTTGTAGGCAGTTTTGATAGCTTATTTTCAAATGGTACTCAAATTAAATGATTACAGTAAAGAAAATTTATTATTGGAATTAGAAGATCCCAACTATAACCACTCGTATTTATTGTTTAGAATGTATGATTATAGTCATGAACCCATCATGTAAGGGAGAATGATTTCATGAACAAACCTTCTAAAAATCAATGAGTTGAGTTAGTTTGGTTTGATATATCCTTAATTTAAGGATATAAGACATAAGAGTAGTGGATGCAGACCTTAATCATTTTAAGAGGTTGAATTAAAAATTATTATTCCTATGTAAATAAATCATTTATTCACCCCTTGTGATCTAACCAAAATAGTGCACCTCAATTACCTATAGGGTTAACCCAATATCCTCTGATTGAATCCAAATTTTAATGTTGCATGAATATATCAATATGAATTGAATACATTAGGATGATGTAAAGATGAAATATATATAAAACTATATCCAAATCCATGATGAAGCTAAAGTAATGGTTTTAACTCAACCCTTAAGAATTGAAATAAATGTGATGGAAGGAAATAATGTTATAAATTAATTGAAACGAAGGATCTATCGATACTTGATGTTTCAAAAAGTGATAAGTTTTATTCTTCCAAATTTATTGGGAATTATATTTTTTAAAAAGTATATGATTTTGAGTCTATGATAAATCGTAGTGTTGAAATATAATTCACGTCTTCCACTATAATGGTAAACAAAAATTTAATAAAAATCCTAATTAATGGGTCACCAATATATTTGATGTTATTAAGGAACTTCTCGATGAAAGGGATTACATGAAGTAAGTGTTAATTTAATATTGGTTTTTTTTTTAAAAAATGAATGTTAATTTCCCATAAAAAAACTGGGGTAGTATAGGATGATTTGAAATCACATTCCTTAGTATATATATTTTTATTGGTTAAAAATTGATAAGGAATTCTTATAAGAATTTATTTCTAAAATAGATTTTTTGGATGTTATGAATTATTTTTAACTACCATAACAAATGTTCTATAATGATAAATATTATCAATTTGAGAATAATATATAAAATTAATGACTGATTAAAAGAATTAATTACATGAATCAAAACAAGAAATGTATAAAAAATCAAGAAGTTAAAAAAAGTGTTAATAATAAATTATTAGATAATTTTATAATGAGAATAAATCTATAAAATTTATGTGTTTAGAGAATTCTGTGAGGCTATAATTTCTAAAACTAGGACAAAATGGAACATCCCATTTTGTTGAGAAGAAATGTGTTTTTACATAATTGTTTATTAAAATTCTTATCGCCACATGGACTCTAGTCGGTTACGATAACTTCTTTAAAATATACTATGATCAAGATACTATATCTTTAAAGAATTAGTTTACCTATATCATAGTTATAAATATTTTTACTAATTATTTTACAAGTGATAGTATTGTTTCATTTTATAAATATGGGAAAAAAATTGGAGGATAAAAATACAATTAAATTCACTAGCACATCAATGGTGAATTAACTAATATTCAGAAAAATAATCATCAAAATAATATCCTGAAATAATTTTAATTCTTCTAAAATAATATAAAATATATCTTAAATAATTAATTCTATAATTAAACATTTATTTTTATCTTATACTGTGGGTGCTACATGTGTTTTTCTATGACAAAGAAAATATTAGTAAACCATGATTTTGTATACATTAATACATTTTTGTTAACACAAGAATTCTCACCATGATGGATTGATCAGTTTATTAGTATTTGTAAACTAGATACATAAATGAATACTATATTACAATGGAATAAAAAACTATAAACCTAACAAAAGTATTATATTTGTATCCTTGAAACTCATTCAAATTTATATTCTTCATAACCCGAGGTACGGAAAAATTAAGATTGTGTTCCAAAAATAATTAAGGGTTACATAAAATGGATTCTATCATGAGTAAATAAGGTATAATAAATATGTCAAGTTAAATTACCAATAATAATAGAAAATTTATCAAATTAAGAATAAAATTAATCAATGGATAATATCATTGTATGGATCACATGGATGAAAATAAATAAATTTTCAATGAAGGAAATTCATACTATTAGACATCGCGATATCATACATAATCATATCTATAACATCATGACATGTTGAAATGATATATTAAACTATGGGTAAATACCCATTTAATTTGGAAAACTCATTTGCTTCATTAGACAAATAGATGCATAATGGTGCTATATTATTATGAGCCATACCCAACACATCATGTCCAATTCCTTCCACATATATCTAATAATTCATTAAAAAGTAAACAATATTTCATGTTAATAAACATCTATATTTATTAAATACTATTAATTTTATAATAATTCCCTATTAAATCAAATACATTCAACCTATAACAATATATGATGAAATTTTATATGGTTCATCAAATAATCATATCCACGGTATAACGAATTCGGAAATTTAGGTGAATGGTAAAATCAAATTATCATATGTAAGGGAATGATTCAAATGAAAATATCATTAAAACATATCAATACTGGTTGTTAAGTAAAATAATGCATTATTCTCATTTATTAAAAGAAATTCCATTTTATATTTATTAATGTATTATTGAGCAAATTGAAATTCCCGTCTTTGAAATCACATATTTAAAAAACAAAAAAGCTATAATTTAAAACACATTATATCAATATATCCTTATAACATTGTATAGTAAACTTAAAATAAAACATTGTTCATGAGGGAATTATAATCATCTCCGGCCATTTATGTTATAAAAATTCCATAAAAACATTTTAAAGGAAGGTCACAAAGTACCTCATTCAGAAAACAAATAAAATGATTCCACTAAAACCATTATTTTAAAAGTAAACCATTAGTAAAATTTTAATTTTATAAATAATTATAAATCGAAAAAGTATTTTTTAAAATGGATTAGTGAAAATATCTTTAAGAATATAAACTATTTCTAATCAAAATATAAATAATATAATGTTTTATTCTAAAAAATTTCTTATCATTATTCAATATCCAAATTGAGAAAAGGATGGGAGAGAATATAAAAATTATTTAAGATATTAACATGAAATGGCCATTAATTATTAATAATACATAGATATTCATGTTAATTACCATAATATATTATTATATACACCACATAAAATTAAATAGGTGAATAATAAAATATATTAATTAAGATAGTAAAATTGAGACTAAATAACATACCTCACAGAAAAAATTCTTGGTATATGATTTTAAAATCATATATATATATAGATATAATTTATTACTAATATATTCCAGATCCCTAAAAATATATTTGATATCCTATATGATCCTATTAAAACATTTAATAACCTTTTGGTATAAAATATTTTATTATTATTATTTTATATGTGTTATGAACATTTTTTATGTTAGTTTTGATTTTATTTCTCGGGTAATTGACCATTTATTATTGTTACATCATCATTGTAATTTTATTAAAGGTATTAATAACATAATTAATATATATGTATTAATAGGCATCCATACAATATAGATAAATAGAAATGAATTAAACCCTTCATGTAGATGGAAGATGTCATGAACCGTCCCCCATGGCCTATGCTCTGACTACGGCAATACCGGCTTCCATAGGCCAAGGGTTTGTGACTAGCAACAAAAGGCATATCAATGGTTAATGGGAAGGAATTTCCTTTAATCCTGAAAACACACAGTCCATGAATACAAGAAGCAAAACCCACGTATTAAATCAAAATTTATAAAAATATGTGTAATGAAAGGAAAAAGGGGTGAGTACTATAAGTAATGAAGGACGGAAACAAATCCCAACTAAAAAGCACAATAATAATAGATAAAGAGCTCTCATAATCATCTTCCATGGTTCATTCCTAATGGGTAGGTAAAAATCATGTTCGGTCATCACTACAACACACCATGTCTAAAATTCCACCTCATAGCACTGTTTACCCCTACCTCTGAATCCCCTAGAAAAGCTATTTTTCCTCTACACAATTCACAAAACGGTGCAGAAGAAGCCCGTATAGGGGTGAGTATAATAATACTATGTAGGGACCCTAAGAGCCACGTTGTTCTCTAGAGTTCCAAGAATGAAAAACCCCAAAGATAGTCCCCAATCATAAAGCACGAAGAAATAATCATCTCACACCATGTATACAACTCAGAGATCAATAATATAGATGATTTGTCTCAAGATATATAAACATTATTCCATTCAAATTTTCCATAATTTATCCACAATGGGTATGTTCTACTATCGATCCACTCATGGTGGTAAGTCGTTGTTCCAGGATGGGGCATTGTAAGGCTGGTCCTCGTCGAGTAACACAACTCCCGATCCACACAGGGTCAATAAAATTCTGATCCACACAGGGACACTGGAATGCTGATCTACATAGGGTCTCTAGATGTTGTTCCAGATTGGGTCTCTCAATTCTGATCCACTCAGGGTCTCTAGGTGTTGATCCTTGATAGTCTACTCTAAAAGAGGTCCTCATCGGGAAGTTATGATGATGATCCACATAGGGTCTCTATGATACTGATCAATACAAAGTCGCAACTTCAAAGAGAGAAAGCCACAGGATTCCCCACACCCGTTGTGTACGAGGTCCATATAATCATATCCTCAAGATATTGGTCAAACCATAACCACAAATAATTTCACTACCCGTCCCCCGAGCCAGTATCATGACTACCCCAAGCCCGCCTTCCATAGGCCAGGGGATGCCGACTAGCACCAAAGGCATAAATCTGTAAACTGGGATGGTATTGTCTTTATAATTGTAACCAAACACATCAGAGTACACAACTGGAAGAAAACACTAAGTTAAACTGTATATAAAAGAAGTGATTTAAAGTAAAAGGGGCCGAAAATACCAGCCCAACAAACAATTACAACTAAAACTAAAAGCAAGTAGAGCTGAAGAAAAATAAACCAGCTAATGGGTCGTCCTCCGGGTTCCTACCTAAAGGGTAGGTACATATGGCCTCCTCAACACTCCCATCTGTTTGTCACTTCCATGTACTATCACACCATGTGGTCCAAGTCTAGGTATTGTCTAGTCCTGTTATTCTCTGCCTCAGTCAACACTGTCTGTGGTCTGAAACCAACACAATGAGGTGCGGGCATAGCCCGTGCAGGGTTTAGTATATTGATACCCAGTAGGGACCCCGAGACCCTGAAGGTCTCACAAAATCCAACAAGGATAAACCAAAAAGTTTTAACTCAATTGATAACCATTACATAGTTATATGTCCATATATATACCTATGTAATTCAGTAACACATCTCAATCATGAGAAAAACACAAAATTTAATGACTCAGCTCAAACCAAGATTTTCATTCTAGGGGAAGTATCAATCTAAACCATTGTCTTGTGGATAATTCCTTCAATGTAAAGTACAGTGGGAATATTGTTTCACGTAGAGGATCTTCCCACTAACTTGGACTGCTGAGCTACTCTTCCTTTCGAGTACCGTGGATCTGCCGAACTCAAACAGAGGTGATCCCCACTGTGGGTTTACAGTGCCCACATAGAGGCGCTTCCCCTTGTAGTCTACTGAGACACTCCACATGTAGAGTATCATGGGTCTATCGTGATCACACAGAGGTGCTCCCCACCGTGGGTCTGCCGCTCTCACACAGAGGCGCACCCCACCGGGCTAGTCGAATCACTCTGAACTGAATCGATTAGCAGTCGTCAAGTCTCTGCTAGATATTAGGTTCGCACAAAAATTCCTTCTCATCATTGAATGATCCACTCTACAATCTTTTAGTCAATACATTAACTATCACGAAGTCCCATGACAAAGTATCTCAAATGTTTTCCACGTCATAGGGGTCTTAATGCAATAAACGGTGCGTCAATCGGATGCTCGGTCTACTAGTTATTATATTTTTGTATCGGGTGACCATTTGGATTTTAGTACGATCCAACCTGACTGTATCTCAACTACACCCCAAACTACAGTGGGGTATTCTCAAAGGGACGACTTCGCTCCAACAATACCAACGCCGCTGATGGTTCATCAGACGGACGCCTGGTAAAAATTATACTTCCCATGAAGGTAAAGGTTTCGGTAATGGGCATGTGCCCTGTCTGACCCAGTCAGACCATCTCGACTAAACACGGTATGGGATGAACCGGTCTAAGTCAACCCGATCAGAACCGGTGGGTTTGACCCCATCTGTTGGGCAGGTCATCCCTCTATGTTTAGCCCGACCCAGCGGACGATGAGGGCGGTTCGTCTTGGATGTCTCCATGTAGGCATCTCGACACGAAGGCCAGGTCCGGATCTTCCAGCACCGCGAGGGTCGCGGCTCGGGCAACGGATCCCATGAGGTCGGTGTGCTGGGAGGTACACGAGAAGACCGCTCGAGGCCATGGAAGGTGTCTAGACTCCAGGAATCTCGTGGGGGCACCAATTAGGGCGTGGCACGGACCGGGCAGGCCTCGGGGGCATAAGTAGGGTGCATCGGAGGCTGCAGGGGCACCAGGAAGGCCGCTGGGGAGCTGTGCAGGTCACAGTAGTGGCCGGGCGGGCCGCAGGGGCACCGACAGGGTGTTGGGTGTGGCATGGGGCGTCGGGCAGGGCGCGACATCAGCAGGGTAGGTCGTGGGGGCACTGGCAGGGTGTCAGGAAGGGTGTGGGGGCACAGGAAGTGCGCGTCAGCGGCCGGACATGCCATGGGGGTGCCGAAAGGGCACTAGGCAAGGCGCGGGGGCTGCGGGAAGGCAGGCCGTGCGCCAGGCAGGGCGCCTGGAGGCCGCATGCAGAGCAGGCCACGCGCTGGGCAGAGCATCGGGAGGCCAGAGGTAGGTAGGCCTGGCGCTGCTCGGGCCAATAGTGTGTGACCAGAATCATCGGCGTTCCATGGGGGCGGCGCGATTCACGATTGTCGCGGGTAGCATGAACTTTGTGGTTCCTGCTTTCATCATCGTCACCTCATCGCCATTCCTTATGATGACAAAATAAGAGAGAAAATCAACGGAAGATGTCGGGCCGTGAAAGGTTGGCCCACACCCTCCGCGTTTAGGGAGGTATCATTTGGCCCATCATGAGAAGAAGTTGATCATTAAAACATCTACAACAATACCATTTTATTCATTGAAGAGGGTATGAAAAAGGGTACACCATAAACAAGTAATAATCCCCCTACCTTTGATTTTATGTTCATCGATCCATGATGTCGCAGAAAGATGGTTGTGGATCTGTTGTAGACAAATATGTCCCACGTTGAAGGAGTCTGAGGATGAAGGTCCGAGGGGTTGTTCTTCATAGTCGAAGGCATCCCTCATCGGGCGTTCTTCATCGAAAGAGTGTTATTCATAGAAAGAGCATTCTTCATTGAAGAGAGGTCTTTGTTAGAGAGAGTTCTCTCTTCTCCCAAGCTCCACCAAATGAAAGATTCCCATCAAAAAGAAATAATATATTGTCTATAATTTTTCTGGCACAACAATTTCAAAATGGAGAATTAAATTAATTACGCTACACATAATTAAACCATGGGGGTTGGCATAATTAATTTAAAGGGGAAGGTGGCACCAATTAATAGTATAGGAGGTCAATAGACTCCCCCCTCATCAATGTAGGGCGTTGGGAGATTTTCAACCCTCACATTAATTAGGGAGTTTTAGTCTCATGTGGTCCCCACATCGTAACCTCCCACAGGAGGTTAAATTCATGTGGGCCCCACCACCATATCCACTCATGGGAAGTTAGGAACACCAGATCAAATGTTATAAAATCCCGCTCGTATGTTTACTAAACGTATCTGAAAAAAACATCAGAAATTGATTCTGGGCACATCAGGGCATGGAATCATGCACCGTAACTTTTTGCAGACTCGAAAAAATCTCATGTATTTATGAAAAAAAATTCCACAGAATTTCCCGGTAATTACATTCTCCCCTCCTGAAATCATTAAGTCCCTGTAAGCTACAAATCGAACTATGGGAACAAATGGCTTTACTGAGCACGCATCTTATCCTCCTACTCCCATGTGCTCTCCTGGAGGATCCCATGATGCCAGAAAATATGAACAAGAGGAATCGACAGTCCACATAGGACTTGCTCCAGTTGATCCTCAATCTCCACTAGAACCTCCATAAAAGTCTCCCCATCTTCAACGTCCAGCTCTATGTGGTCGATGATGTGGGAAGAGTTGATCATGTATCTCCTCAGCTGAGATACGTGGAAGAAATCGTCCATCTGGTGCAACTAAGGTGGTAGAGCTAAGAAGTAATCCACCCCACCTACTCTGGTGAGGACCTGTAAATGTCCTATAAATCTTAGAGACAACTTTCCCCCTCAGCCAAATCTCTGTAGACCTCGTCGATGTGAGACCCGTAGAAAGACGTGGTCTCCATAATCGAACTCCAAAGGTCTCCTTCTTCTGTCAGTATACGACTTCTATCTTCTTTGTGCTGTCTTCATCTACTCCTGGATGATCTACACCTTCTTTGTGGTAGCCCGTACCATCTCTGCTCCCACTAGTGCTGACTCCCCTAGGACTGTCCAGCACAAGGGCGATCTGCCAGGTTTCTCATAAAACGCCTCGAAAGGTTCCATCCCTGAGGTAGAGTGATAACTATTATTTTATGAAAACTACAAAAAAGGTTAGTGCTCCTCCCTGCTACAACCAAAGTCAAGGACACATGAACATATCATGTCCTTGAGGGTCTGAATGGACCACATTGTCTGACCATCTATCTGAGGATGGAAGGTGGTGCTCAAAGGAAGTTGTGTCCTGAAAGCCTAATGAAACCCCTTCTATAGACGTAAAGTAAACCGTGTGTGATGGTCAGAGATAATAGTGGAAGGTACTCCATGTAGTCGTACAATCTCCTACACATAGAGTCATCCAAAACTCTCTACTGAACCCTGCTCTCAGATCAGTAGGAAGTGGTATGACTTGGTAAGTCGGTCAATGATCACCCAAATCGAGTCATGACCTAAGGATGTACATGGAATAAAATTCACAAAGTCCACGTATATATCATCCCACTTCTACTCTAGGACATCTAATGGCTGAACCAAGCCTTCTGGTACCTGGTTCTCTGCATTCAGTTGCTGACAAGTGAGGCACTGTGAGACAAACTCCACCACTGCCTTCTTCATACTTAGCCACCAGTGCTGTCGTCGAAGGTCCGGGTACATCTTCGCCACTCATGGATGAACTACTAAAGGGGATGTGGGTAACTCCCTAGCATGTCACCTAAAGTGCCATTAGTACCAAGGTACGTCCTATGAAGAAAATTATGTGCTCTCTACCTTAAGAAAATCCATCAGCTGCATGCCCTGTGAATATCTGAGCACGTCACGTCTCGCATTCAGCGTCCCCATGTTTTACCTCCCTAACATGTTGAAGAAGTGGGAGAGTGACCGTAAGATACTGTAGGAATGCTTCTCCATCTCTATCGGCAAAGGATATCTATAAAGAAGCCAGCTGCTTTGTCGCCTCTCCTAGAAGTTGTATACCAATCCTCCTTCTGAGTGCATCTGCAACAACATTACCATTTCCAAGAGTATAGACTATCTCGAAATCATAGTCCTAGAGGAACTCAGGCAATCGCCACTATCTCATGTTCAGGTCCTTTTGAGAGAAGATATACCTGAGACTCTTGTGATCATATTACATGGTAAATCATTCTCCCATTAGATAGTTCCACAACATCTTCAAGGCGATGACCACTACGGCTAACTCCAATTCATGGGTAGCATAATTCTGTTCATGTTGTCTCATGTGCTGAAAATCATATGCGATCACTACTTACTCCTATATCAGGACACACCCATGTATGGTCCCTGATGTGTCACAGTAAACTATACACCCTATGCCTTTCTCTAGAGGCCTCAAGATGGGGGAGCTAGTCAGCCTCTACCTTAGCTCTTCAAAGCTCTGCTGGAATCTCTCCATCCACATGAAGGGTTCTCTCTTATTTTTCAAGGATGATAGTGGTGCTAGAACTTTGTGGAACTCTAGAACAAACCTCTAGTAATATCCAGCCAATCCTTGGAAACATCGTACCTCTATCACACTCCTAGGTGGATCTCATGCAAGTACCGCCTCAATATTCACCAGATCGACTATAACTACAGCCTCTGAGATGACATGTCCCATCAAGTTAACCACTCAAATAAAAAAATAACACTTCGAGAGAAAACCATAAAGATGCTTCTCTCGGAGTGTGTCTAGTACTACCTGCAAATGGTAGTAATGCTCCTCCTCAGTAGTCAAGTAGATCAGAATGTCATCGATGAATACTACAACAAAGCGATCGAGGTATGGATGGTAGATCATGTTCATGAGTCCCATAAACACTACTGGATCATTTTTTATGCTGAAAGGAATAACCCAGAACTCTTTATGGTATTAATGACACCTAAAGGCCTTCTTCAGCACATCATCATCTCAAACTCTGAGATTGTGGTAGCCTGATCTGAGGTCTATCTTTGAGAACCATCTATCTCCCATTATCTGATAAAAGAGGTTGTCAATCCTTGTGAGTGGGTACTTGTCCTTCATGGTCACCTGGTTCAGGGGAAGTTAGTCATCACAGAGCCTCATGCTCCCATCCGCCTTCTTAGCGAACCGAATCATGGCTGCCCAGGGAGTAACAGTACGCCAGTTGAATCCCTTCCCCTGCAAGTCCTCCATCATTACCGGCAGCTCCTGAATCTCAGAGAGATCCATTTGATATGCTGGAGTAGATATCAGTTCCGTCCCGGGGTTCAGGTAAATGTAGAATTCTACCTCTGTACGAGGAGGTAGTCGTAGAACATCGTCATTGAAAATATCTGCATACTAGTCCAAGACTATATGATATGTTGGACTCTGCACATCAACTGCTCTGAGGGTAAGGCAATCCGACTAATGAGTGGGAAGCTTCACCCTCCTCCAAGTATGTCCATCATGAACTTTAAAGGTTCCCTTCTTGCTGGTGAAGGTAATCCCGGTCCCATATGTGCGTACACACCGTACCTTTCGCATAATAAAATCAATTTGAACATGGATTGTAGATAACTAGTCCATACCCAAAATGAAATCATAAGGCCTCGATGTCACTACTAGTCCATACCCAGTACGTAATCATTTAATCGGCTCCCTTAGGAGTCTCCAGCCATAAGGATCGAGCCAACGACTTCGTCGTAATCTCCAAACTCAAAATGAGGGTTGTGGAAATGAAAGAGTGACTAAATCCTATGTCTATAAGAACTGCAGCTAAGGTATAATAGACCCAGATCATACCTCAAATCATCATTAGAGCTCCGTGATTGTAGGCCTCAACAGGATGGGGCTGAGGACTCCCTAGTCCACCTACTCTGTATAGTTGGGGTGGGCCTCTTAGTGGTGGTGGTGGTAACACCTCATAATATCGTCCACTTCCAGCTTCACGTCTATCTCCTCTGCCACATTTGCCTCCTAACTGTGGATTGCATCATTCAAACCAATTCCTCTGCCTGGAAGGTCCCTCAACTGTCTGTTAATCACTTGAATGGTGGGTTTGAAAATCACGATCAATTTAACCATGCCCGCCCCAATTTTAGCATTTCCCTCTCTTGGCATGACTTGTTCTGTCTCATGTTCCCTTCACAACTGATCCTGTATCCTGAGGCCATCCACCAGATGGTCTTGTCTGCTTGGACATCTGCGACATCTGTCTACTTCCATCAAGCAAAATACTTTGAATCATGTCGACTAATGGTGGGTCTCTATATTGGAGATTTCTCATCAAGGAAACTATCCACTATGAGGGTTTTATCTAACACCTCTGCTTGCGTTGGGATGCTGAGTGATATCATCGATGCTCTGATCTCCCATCAGAGCCCCTGATCGAAGGTCTGATCCCTGAAGAAAGGGTCTCACACCATATATGTGGAGTAATGCGAGATTTTGGTGAACCTCGCTGAGTACTGTGCCAATGTCATGCTACCCTATTGTAGATGTAGTATCTCTAGTATTTTCTCTGTGCGGAGAGTGGCTAGGATAAACTCCACCGGAAACAGGCCCTTGAATTCTTCCCAGAGTAGCGTCACTTCGTCATGCACCAGGAGCATCAGGCTATACAATCTTCCGGCTACAGAATTAGGGAGACTCGATGCAAGGATCACCATGAAGTGTGATTGTGTCCCTACTATCCTGAATACTCTCACCACAGCCTCCATCCATTCCTAATCCACATGTGGGACCATCTCTACACTAAACCTAGGTGGCCTATGGTGTTGGAACTCACGAAACACGCTCAAGTGGTGTGGATCATATTCTGCTAGGGATGGTGGGACTGGTGTCCCAACGGGATGTAGTACCACTTGTGCCGCCACTAGTAATGGGACCTGCACCGAGGCCTCTTCACTCGGTCGGCTATTAGTACATATGACTCTCATGGCTCTAACTTGTCATATGTTGGTAGGAATTCTAAAAATAATGTGACATGGACAAAAGATTATACCTGGTGAGCAGACCTGGTTGAGCTGACTAAAAGAAAACTTATAGAAACACGCACGCAATTGGTGTTTTCATGCACTGAGTTGTAATTCAGAAGTCAGGGATATAGTGTATTGATATGTCGGCCGCCCGCACCGACACTAGACTCCCTGAATAAAAAATCACACCTATTACCTTTAACACTATTTCTTCACAGAAACGAAAGATCATAGTACTATGTTCTGTAGTAGTACCAACTCCTCTGATTCCAATTTTTCACGACCCATCCCCCAAGGCCCATATCGTGACTAACACAAGCCCGCCTTCCATAGGCGAGGTGGTGGCGACTAGAACTAAAGGCGTAAATCCCAAAACTGGGATGAAATTTCTATTATAACTGTAATCAAACACATCATAGTATACTACTAGAAGAAAACACTAATTAAAACTGTATACAAAAGAAGTGTTGGAAAGTAAAAGGGGCCGGAAATAAAATCCCAACAAGAAAGTAAAAGTACAACAGAAAGAAAGTACAACTGAAAAAATTAATGTAGCTACTAGGTCATTCTCCAGGGATCCTACCTGAAGGATAGGTACAGATGGCCTCCTCATCACTCCAGTCCATCCATCGCCTCCGTGTACCATTACACCAAGTGGTACACCTCCAGGAACCGTCTAGTCTTACTTCACTCTGCCTCAGTTAGCACTATTCGTCATCTGCAGCAAACTCAATGGGATGCAGGCATCGCCCGTGTGGGGGTGAGTATAACGATACTCAGTAGGGATCTCGGGACCCTCAAGGTCTCACAAAATCAAATAAGGATAAACCAAAAAGTATGAAATAAACGGATAACCATTACATTGATATATTCCCATACATATACCTATGCTATCTAGTAACACATCTCAATAATAAGGAAAACAGAAAAGGATCTGACATAGCTCAACCCAGGATTTTTATTCTATGGGTAGTTTCAATCTGAACACTCGGAAGCTAGGGAACTCCTTCATTATCAAGAATAGTGGGCTTTCCACATCACACAGAGGTTCTTCCCACTAACATGGACTACTGAGGTAGTCCTCCTGCCGAGTACCGTGATTCTACTGTGATAACATAGAGGTGCTCCCCACCATGGTTCTGTTGCGCTCAGAAGGAGGCACTACCACTCCTAGGATGATGAGGTACACCACATGACTACTACCGTGGGTCTTCTGCGCTCACACAGAGGCACTCCCCACCGTAGGTCTGCAGTGCTCGCACAGAGGTGATCCTGACTGGGCTAGTAGAATAACTCTGAACATAATCGATCAAAAGTCGTCCAGTCTCAGCTAGCTACTAGGTTCTTGCACAAATGCATGCTTGTCTCTAAAGATCTTCTCCCCAAGATACTACTCAATACTCAAACTTTCATGAAGTCTCATGATGATGTATCTCAATGGTCCACCAAATCATAGGGGTCTCAACGCAATAGATGGTGCTCCAATCAAATGCCCAATCTCTTAGTTATTAGTATTTTTGTCCCAGGGGCCCGGTTGTATACGTGTACGTTCAAACCTAACTGTATCTCAAATATATCCCAAACACTAATGGGGTAGTCTCAAAGGGATGACTTTTCTCCAAGAATACCGGTGTTGCTGCTAGTTCTTCCAACGGATGTCTGCTGCCAAAGATATGGCCCAAGAAGGTAAAGGGGTCGGGAATGGGCCTAGGACCTGTCCAACCCAGTCAGACCATCTTGGCCCAACCCTGTCTGAGCCTACCCAGTCTGCGTTGACCCGATCATACCCGCTGGGTCAGACCTCGTCTGTTGGGCGGGTCACCGATTTAAGTTTGGTATGGTCTGCTAGGCCTAGCCCAGCGCACTGTGAGGGTGTTTTGGCCTAGATGTCTCCACGTTGGCGGCACAACCTGATGGTCGGGGCCGATTCAGCTAGATTCATGAGGGGCGTGGCTCGGGCAACTTGACCCGGGAGGCCGGTCGACCCGGAGGCCAGCAGACAGACCGCGCGGGGTGCGGGCAGGCCACGAGCAGAGTACACGAGGTGTGGGTATGCCGGATAGACAACCGGAAGGTCACGGGGGAAACAAGTAGTACGTTTCATCGACCGGGAGGGCCGCTGGGGCGCTGGCAGGACACCGGGCAGGCCGTGGGGGCGCCGACAGGGCCCCTGGTAGGCCTTGGGGGCGCCAGTAGGGGCAGTAGCGTCCAGGAAGGCCACGAGGGCACCAGTAGGCTGGAGGGTGGGCTGCAGGGGTGCCGGCGGGGTGCCAGGCTTGGCAAGGCAGCATCAAGGTAGGCCGCAGGGGTGTCTGCAGGGTGTCGGGCAGGGCGCGGGGGCACTAGTATAGGGAAGCAGCAGTCGGGCAGGCCGAAGGGGTGCCGACAGGGCACAAGGAAGGGTGAGGGGGCATTAGGTAGGTAGATCGCATGCCGAGCACGGCACGGGGAAGCCGTGGGTAGGCCGGCCGACCACCGGTCAGTGCACCGTGAGGCTATGGGTAGGCGGGCCGAGTGCCGCCCGGTTTGGCATGGTGCGACCGGAAGCATCGGTGTGCCGTGGGGGAGGGGGCGTGATTCGCGGAGGCCGCAGGTAGCACGACCTTCATCATTTGTGTCTTCATCTTCGTCGCCTCATCACCATGCAATAAGATTCCAAAAGAAGAGTGAAAATCGACAGATGATGTCGGTCCATGATAGATTGGCCCGCACCCTCTGCGTCTTGGGAGGTATCATTTGGCCCATCATGGGAAGAAGATGATCATTAAAATGTCTGCAACAATCCCATTTTATCCTTTGATGAAGGAAATAAAAAGGGTACAAAATCTACAACTAATAATCCCCATACATTTGATTCGTTGGTCGTAGTTCATTGATGTCGCAGAAAGATGGCCGCCAATCCCTTGTAGAAAAACATGTCACACGTTGAAGGAGTCTGAAAAAGAAGGTCGGAGGGGTCATTCATCATAGTAGAAGGCCTCCCTCATCAACGTTCTTAGTCGGGATAGCGTTATTTACTGGAATAGCATTCTTCATTGAAGTGTGTTCTTCGTTGGAGAGCGTTCTCTCTTATCCCAAGCTCCACAATATGAAACATGCCCACCAAAAAAAATAATTGATAGTCTATTATTTTCATGGAACCACCATTCCACAATGGAGAATTAAATTACATAGGCCCCCCTTAATTAAACCACGGGGGCTGGAAAAATTAATCAAAAGTGGAAGGTGGAACTATTTAATTGTAGATGAGGTTAAGGTACTCCCCCCTCATTAATGGTAGGAGTTAGAAGATTTTCCACCCACCCATTAATTTGGGAGTTTTAGTCTCATGTGGTCCCCATATCGTAACCTCTCACATGAGGTTAAATTCGGGTAGCCCCCACCACCATAGCCTCTTATGGGAGGTTAGGGATTGGTGTTCCCACCTCCAACTCAAAAGTGGAGGTTTTAATAAACAATCACACACATGGTACCCTAAATTTAAATTAAGTGTTGTGCACATTATTTTCTTATTTTGTTTATAAAAATTCAAATACTTACATTTATTTTCGACCATCTGCCATCGAGGTGAATGTTTTCTTAAGATAATATTGGCGTTGCGAGTCCAACGGTGACCTCAAATTTTAGTTCCAAGAAATGGTTCAAATGATATAAAATACCTCTCATACGTTTACTGAACATCTGGAACAAAACATTATATATTGATTCCGGGCACACCGGTCCTCAAAATCAAGCGCCGTAAATTTTCACGGAATCATAAAAATATATTGTATTTATGAAAACAAATTCCACAAAATTTATGGGTCTTAAAACTAATCTCTACAAAGGAGTAACTGAAAGGACTGTCATGTGTAAGGTTTCCAACACGATAGATGACACATAAATTGGATGCCCAGTCTTTGAGTTATAAGCATTTTAGTACCTAGGGCCCAGTTGGATTCGAGTTTGATGCAACCCGGATGTACTCAAACAATATCCAAAATTTGAATGTGGTATACCAAATTGAACATCTCACTCCAGGGATCCAAGAGCCACATGCGTTTTATCAAACAGTCATCTGGATTTTATGTTATGGAATTTTAAGCAAAATTGGGATTGGATGGGTCTGGGTCCTATCCGACCAGCCCGGCTCGATCAGGCCTAGGTCGGCCCTGTTGGACTGGGCCATAGAGGGCTCGAATAGCTAGGCCGCGGTCAGTACTAGACTACTGGGGGCACGAACCAACCCACAGGATGGTGCAACCCAACCCGCAAGAGGGTGCAGCCTAGCCCGAGGGGGCGGGGGTCTACCCGTAGGAGGGCGCGGGGACAGCCCTAGCCGGCACGGGCGAAGACTTTTCCCCCCTTTCTCTTGAATGACTATACCATTTTGGATCTGGAGTGGTGATGTCAAGTGGTGCATCCTGGTAACCCATGAGACCAAAATGGATTTGGTTCTGCCTCCGCCTTGACTTCAATCCACGAACACCATCATCGGTGTGCGACAACATGTCACAATGCCTCCACGGATGGCCGGTGGCAGCTACCCTACTGACCACCACGACTGAAATTCCATGACATTCCCCTCTTTTTGCACACAACTTCATATTTAACTGCCTCTGCAGCCAACCAGTGATGGCTGCCCTGTTGAGTGTTTCTGCTTAATTATGAGGCCTCCTCCTGTGGCGCGTGACGGCGTGCCACCTCTACCGCGGCCGGAAGGTCGCCGGTGCCACCACACCGATGTCATGCTAGCTATCTTCCACAGGCCACCAGGTGAGCTCCAGTGGTCCAGTTTATCTTTCAATTTCACATATGGGATTCCAAGATCATCTCCATCACAGCTTGACCCTCAGATTTGGGATCCATCCAACCAAAAAATTCACCCGCGTGGAACTCAACGATTAAACAAGTGGTGGAAGGATGGAGCCTCATTCATTTATCATGTCCCATATGTGCTAGTATCGTAACAAAGAATAATATAATTTCATCAAAAACTCTTGAAATTTGTACATGAAAAATACCTTCCTCATTAGTCATTGGAGAGTGTCTCATGTATGAATATGGGTCAGTGTTCATCGATCTCGAAGAAATACTCCAATGATTCCGCTCAAATGACGATCATCAATTCATTCTTGATGGATCCATTCATCATCAAGTTCATTTTCCAAAATCCTTGATTTACAATAATAGAATTTATTTTTCCAATGAAATCAAAATGAAAAAAATATGGGAGGAGTTATCCTTAAAACGCATAATTAAGAGTTTTTCATTAATTGGTGTAATTAATATACCTCCTTAATTTCATGTAGGCTGGTTACAAATTTTTATGTTACCCGACATTTAATGTCCTACATTAAATACCCGACAACCACTTGTGTTCCCACAACCAAATCATCAAAGTGGGGTGGATGATATTTAAAATAAATTAGATTAATTTTATTAACCCTCCTGTAAAACCGTAATAACATACTTACTCTCTCAACCTAGAAAAGTCAATGTTAAGTATCCTTAAAGTGAATCTCGGCACTGTGAATCCAACGGTGCCCTAAGATTCCAATTCAATGAACCGGTTCAAATGTTAGGTTTTCTTGATCACTCGTTTAATGAATGTACAACATGAAAATTTTCAATTTGGTTCTGAGAACACCGGGCACAAGATTCAAAGTTCTTCAGATTTCGCAGCCTCAAAATAGTTTTACATAATAATAATAATAAATATGAAAAATCCTGGTCATTACATTGTCCCAACCATAGTGATTTTTTTCCCCGAAAGCCGAAACATAGACTAAGGAAACAAATGGGGGTATTGAGAATGAATATGAGCCTTAGAATCCCATGTGCCCTCCTAGAGGTTCTTTTGATACCAACGAACGTGCACCAGAGGTACCAATCATCCAAAAAGGATCTGCTCCTATCCATCCTCAATATTTACTGGTTCCTCCATAAATGACTCCCCATCATCAATTTCAAGCTCTCCCTTGTCAATAACGTGTGATATATCATTCATGTACTTTATCAGTTGAAATTGGTGGAAAATGCCATGCACATGATGCATCTATGGGGGTAGATCTAAGTGTTACACCACCTTGACAACTCTACTGAGAACCAGAAAGGTAATGATGAACCATAGAGATACCTTGCCTCTCCATCCAAATATCTTCAACCCCCATCGAAATGAGACACATAGGAAGAAATTTCCCCCTCCTCAAACACCAATGGTCTCTGTCTTCAATATGTATAAACATCTGCCGGCTTTATGCAGTCTTCTTCTAGTCCTGCATGATTTTCTCCTTCTCTAACATAACCCATACTGACTGTGGACCCATATGTGCTAACTCCACTAGGTTTTTCAGCATAGAGTTGATATGCATGGTAGATTGTACAAGGACTCAAATGGTTCCATACTGATGGTGGAGTGATAAATATTTTTGTATGTGAACTCCACCAAGAGAAAGTGATCCTCCCAATTAAATCCAAAATCTATGACACAAGTATGAATCATGTCCTCAAATTTATGAATGGTCCACTTTGTCTGACCACTTATCGGATGATGAAAGGAACTACTAAAATGTTGTTGATCCCCGAATGCCTCTTTCAATCCCATCCAAAACTAGTTTGTAAAACATGTGTCACTATCATAGAGAATCGTCAATGTAATCCCATGAATCCATAAAATCTTTTATACATAGAGGCATTTTAAGTCATATACCAATGCCTACACTTGTATTGGTAGGATGTGGGAAGACATGGTGAGTCGGTCAATGATCATCCTATGGAGTCTTTTACCCTATACGTATGTGGTTTCCATTTCACAAAATTCATGGAAATAACATCCCAATTCCACTCCAACACCCATAATTGTAGGGCTAAGCCTACTAGAACCTTACACTCAGCCATCACTTGATGACTAGTGAGGAATAATGAAAAATATATGCCAGTTATTTAGTCATCCCTAACCACCAGTGCTGACACTGGAGGTCGTAGTACATCTTCTCCACATAGGATGTACTGCTAGAGGGGATGTATAGAACTACCACAACACATCCTCTCCTAGTGCCAATGGTATCATGGTGCGTCCTATATGGAGGATGACATGATCCCCACCTTAAAAATATCTATCAAGTCCCTACCTTGAGGTTATATGAGCATGTCGAGCCTCGCAGTCAATATCCCCAAACTGAACCCCACCAACTCACTGATGGAGTGGAGGAGTGACTCTCATAGACTTGAGGAAATATCCTCCATCTCTATCCACAAAATTTATCTACAATGCGGATAGAAACTCTATCGCCTCACTCAACATCCGTATACTAGACCTCCATGTAAATGAATCTTTGACCATGTACCCATTCATAGGAGTATAGACTATCTTAATGTCATTTCCCTTGAGGAAAACTAGCAATTTTTCTTGAATTAGGTTCATTCCATTTTGTGAGAAGATATATCTGAGACCCCTGTGATTAGAGTAGATTGTGGAATGTTATCCCATCATGTAGTCTCGCCTCAAATTCAATGCAGAGACCACTACTAAAACTGCAGTTTATTGGAAGCATAGTTCTTCTCTCACTATCTTAGCTATCATTAATCATAAGAGATCACCTTTTTCACCGACATCAGGACACATCCAGTTCTAGTCCCTTGATGTGTCTTATTATACTACAAACCCAATGCCTTTTTCTTGTATCCTCAAGATGGGGCCACTAGATTGTCTCTTTCTCAGATCCTAATAAATCTACTAGAATCACTTCATACATGTGTAAGGTTATACCCTCCTTTCCAGTGGAAAAAGGTTTCCAAAACTTTGTAAAAGTTGTGTATGAATCTCTGGTAGTACCCTTCCAACCCCAAGAAATTCTGCACATCAGTCACACTCTTGGGTGGCTCCTAAACAAGCACATCCTCAATCATCTCTGGATCCACTAGGACATTAGATATTGAGTTAACTTGTCCTAGTAAGTGGACCTCTAGTATCTAAAACTTGAACATTTGGGAGTGACCATTAAACTAGTGCTCTCATAGTGTATCCAGAACTATTTGAATATGATAGGCATGCTCCTCCTCTGTCGCTAAGTACACCAAGATGTAGTTAATAAATCCGCCATGATGCGATCGAGGAATGGATGAAAGAACCTATTCATGAATCCCATGAACATTGAAGGGGTGTTGGTCACGCCGAATGGCATACCCAACAACTCATAGTGGTCATACCGACATCTGAATGTTGTCTTTTGTAGGTCATCATCTCATACCCTAAGCTAATGATTGAATGATCTAAGGTATATCTTAAAAAACCAATGAGATACCATCAGCTGATTGAAAATATCATCAATCCATATAAGTTGATACTTTTTCATTATTATAACTTGGTTCATGTACTAATAATACACACATAGCCTCAAACTACCATCTTCCTTCTGGGGGAACAGTATCTGGGCTACCCATGGAGAAACACTACGACTTATAAACCCCTTCCTCTACATGTCCTCCAGATATACCTGTAACTCACGAAGCTCTGTGGGAGCAATTCAATATGCGTGTGTAGATATTGGTGTCATCCTAGGGTACATGTCGAGGTAGAAGTACACCTATCTATGATGAGGTAGTATCAGAACATCATCAGGGAAGACTTCTGTATACCAGTCACCCACTATAGGATATCTCAGACGTTCAGCATTAACTAATCCAAGGGTATGGCTAGCCAAATTATTTGTGATTGGATTCACCATCTTCTAGGTCAGTCCATCATTTGCTACAACGGTTCTCTTCTAAATGGGGATGGAAAACCTAGTCCCATACTCACAGACACACTGCACTATGCGCCTAATGTAGTCTATATGAGCATCCACTGTGGATAACAAGTCCATACCAAATATTACATCATTAATCTTCAACGCCACAACTAAAATATACAAACCAAATATAACTCCTCCTATTGTAAGGTCACAAGGTTGGGACCAGCGTGCAATTGTCGAATCCCCTCCTATAGGAGTCTCAAGTAGTATGGATTGAGCCAACGGCTCCACCAGAATCTCTGAGCTCTGATGAGGGCTATGTCAATGAAAGAGTGACTGGATACTGTGTCTATAAGTAAAAAAGCTAAGGTATAGTACACAAACATCATACCTAGAATATTCTATGGAGTGTAGTGGACTTAGGCCCCAGCTTTCGGGAGCTGAGCTCTCATCTTTCCACATACTCGGTGTGGTTGGGGTGGACCACCTGTAGGTGTTGGCTATAGAAACTAAAATTTCCTCCCACCAACTGCTACACCACCTTTTCCATTGTCATATCTACGGACCCACAGACCACCTTGCTAAAATATCTGCCTCTATCTCGTCGGTCCCTCGACCGTCTACTAGTCGTTAGTGCAACTGGTCATGTAGTTGCGAGCCATGTGACCCTTCCCATTGCATGTGAAGCACAGTGCACTCCTCTTTTAGCCTGCACTACCTCGTGAACCTCACACCTACGACCATACGTCATGAGGCCATCCACTAGAGGGTCTGGTCTGCTTGGACCACTATGTCACCTTACTACTAATAGTCACACATAATGTTTCTACGTGTCCTCCAGTGGTGGGTCTCATTATCAGTGGCTTCTCAGAAAGGAAACTCTTCACCAATAGTTCTCTCTTCATCCCTCCTACATGCATCAGAATTATAAGTGTTACCATCTATGATTTGATCTCTTATATGAGTCCCTGCTCAATGATATGTTCCCTAATAATAGTTTCTCACACCTTGTCAGTAGAGTTGCGTGAGAGGTCGGTGAACCTCGCTGAGTACTGGGCCACTTTCAGGGATCCCTGCTATAAGTGTATCAGCTCTTGTATACGCATAGAACATAGAGTCGCTGGAATGAAATCTGTCCTGAAAAGGCCCTTGAAATATACCTAGGCAAGGTTCTCCTCATTGTGTATCTGGAGCAACAAGCTCCACCATCTCCCTTCAACTCCATGGAAAATAATTATATCTAGGATCACCATCAGGCTGGTTTATGTCTCGACTAGGTAGAGAACTCTAGTCACAGTCTCCAGCCAGTCCATTGCCACTTCCAGATCTGTCTCACCTCAGATCCTTGGAGGCTTCTAAAAATGAAACTCATGTAATGTGCTCTGTCGGTGTATAACATCTACTGTTGGGGATGGTGGAAATTTCTGCTCAACAGGTAGTGGTTCTTCTGGTTCACCTCACAATGGGACTATCCCTGTAATGGGCCATACACCAAATCCTCGTCGAGCGGTGGACCCTCATCATGCACTCTCTTAGGAATCCTAGATGGTTGTCTATGTGGTGACATCCTAAAAATAAACATGTGTTCCACGATCAAAAAGTTATACCAAGTGAGGTCACTCACGAGATCAAAGTAAAAACGTTTCCAAAACATACACAATCAATATTTTAGTGCACTGTGTCATAAATCAGAATTCAGGGTCCTGGTGTATGGATATGTCGGCTGCCGCACCAACACTAGACAACCTGAAATGAAATACACACTAAAAAACAGTTAACACTACTACTTAATTGGAATGATTTGAGACCATGTTCATCTATAGAACTGACCCCTATGATAAAAATTTTTCATGAACCATCCCCTAGGGCCCATACTGTGACTACCCCATGACTGCCTTCCACAGGTCAGGGGTTGAAAACAAGCACCAAAAGGCATATCATTAAGAAACGTGAAGGCATTTCTTTTAAACTTGGAAACAAACTGTCCAAGAATACAATGATCACAAACCACATAGTAGATATCTAGTTGTAAAAACATGTGTACTCAATATTAAAAGGGGAGAGTAATGTATGTAAAGGGGGCCTGAATACAAGACAAACAGAAAAGTACTACAATAATAGAAAAATAGTTCCAGTAATCGTCTTCTATGTTCCCTAACTGATTGGTGTGTATAGCTCACAGTCAGTCATCACTGCGGCACATCATGTCTAATGTTCCACCTTTGATCACAGTTCAGTCATGGCTCTGAAACCAAGGTCAATGTTATTAGCTGTTTGCACAAGACACAATAAGGTGAGGGTGAATCCCATGCAAGGGTGAGTATAACAATAGTCAGTAGGGTCCTCAGGACCCCCGATGGTCTCCCATAGTTCCACAAAGTAAAAACCACAAAGCTAGACCTCAATCACAAAGAACAAAGAAATAGTCATCTCACACCAGTAATGAAACTCAGAGATCATGAATATAATTGATTATTTTTAAGCTATATCAACTTTATTTCATTTAGAAGTTTCACAACATATCAAAACAGAGTTTGTTCTATTATTAATCCACTAAGGGACATAAGCTTTTGTTCCATGACATGCCACTGTAAGGCAGGTCCTTATCAGGTCATGCTACTGTTGATCAACACAGGGTTGCTAGAATGCTGATCCACATTGGTTTATTGGAATTATGATCCACAAAGGGTCGCTCGATGCAGATCCAAAAAGGGTCTCTAGATGCTAATCCACTTAGGGAAACTAGGTGATGATTCTCAATGGGATGCTCAAAAACTGGTCCTATATAGATAGTTACGATGCTGATGTACACAGGGTCAATATGAGGATGATCCACATGGGGTCATAACTTCAATGATATCCAACCACATGATTTCCCGCACCTGATGCACATGAGTTATCTAGAATATTATCCTCGATATATCAATCATACCATGACAGCCACTAACCTCCTCAAAGGAGTAGCCTAATGGACTCCCACGTCATAAAGTTTCAAAGTCGACTAACGGTGCGTCAATCAGACACCCGATCTGTGAGTTATAAGTGTTTTAGAATCGAGGGCCCAGTCGGATTTGGGTTCAATCTAACCTGACCATAGTACAGAATTCTCCGAATTTCATGTGGACTATACCAAAATGATAGTCTCTCTCCAAAGAACCCAGTGTCGTTGATGGTTTATCAGAAGGACGTTTGGATTTCATGTTATTAAATTTTACAAGAATGTTCATAGATGGGTCTAAGTCCGGTCCGACCTAGTCGGACCGACCGGCCCAGCTGGACTAGGTTGTGGTTGGATCAACCCACTAGGCCACAATCCGTCTTGGAAAACTGGGGGTGTGGCCCATAGGGTTGGGCCTCTAGACCTGCAAGGGGTGTGCGGCCCCGCCAATAGGGCGGCGCAACCCTGCCTGTAGGAGGGTGCAACCCATTCCGTAGGAGGGCACCGCCCAACCCACCAGAAGGCACAATATAGCCTGTAGAGGGGCGTTTCGCACATCTCAGGAGGGGGTTGGGCCCACCCAAGTAGTCATGGGTGGAGACATTTCCCCTTTCTTTTGAACTCCAATGTCGTTCGGGATCTGGAGCGGCGGTGCCATGTGGGGCCGCCTGGTTGCCCGTAGGACCCACAAAGAGTGGGTCCTACATACGTAGCCGGTCGGTGCTGGCTTCCCTGAAAACCAATACTATTGAAATTTTCTGAACTTCTCCTCCTGCAGTGCGTGACGGTGCGCCACACCACCTCTGTGGTCAGACTGCTGACAGTCGCAGGAACCTCCTGTGGCACACGACGGTGCTCCACCTCTACCACTATCAATAGGTGTTAGCGGCCACCTTCTCCTACCGTTGCTATTCACTAACACAGTCCTATCAATGATGCACCAGTTGTCCTTCTAGGTCCACCATGTCTGCTCTGGTTGGCCATTATTCCATCTGATCACAACTTTGGGCTTCCCGGGTCATCTCCTATGTTGTATAACCCTCAGATTTGGGTTCTGTCAAACCCAAATGTTCACCCACATAGAACGCAATGATAAAACATGTGGAGGAGGGATTGTGCCTTGTTCATTTTTCTCGCGCCATACGTATTATCATCTTAATAAGAGAAAAGATAATTGATTCAACAACTCTTTAAATTTAATAATGAAAATTCCATACCTTGTGAGTCGTTGGAGAATATCTCACATTTGATGATGGGTTTGTGATTGTCAATCCCAAAGCATGCCTCCAACGATGCCACTAAAATGGCAATCCTTGATTCTTTCGTGATGGATATTTTCTTCATCATGTGGTTCCTACCAAATCCTTCTCTCCCAAAAACACCACTCCATTTTCCAATGAAATCAAAAACAAAACGAGAGGAGATTATTTATCCTTACCACACATAATTAAGAGAGATTCATTATTCGGTGTAATTTATGGCTATCATTAATTACATGTAGTGTGGTTAGTCATTTCTGTGTAACTGAGAATTTAATGTCTGACATTAAATTCCCAACCACCCCTTGGGGTCCCCGCCACAAAAACCTAAAAGAGAGTTATAAGATATTTTAAAAAATTATATTTATTTTATTAATCTTAAAAAAAACCCCAAAACCCAACATCTTCTCTCAACCAGCTGTGGTCGAGTTTAAGAAGCCATTAAGCGAATCATGGCATTGTGAGTTCAACAGTGCCCTCAAATTTCAATTCCGAGCATCAGTTCAAATGTTAGGATTGTCCGCTCACTCATTTACAAAACGAACCTTATGAAATTTTCAAATTCTGTTCTAGGTACATTGGGAATTGGAATCAAACATTGTTATATTTCATAGCCTCAGAATAGTTCTATATAATAATAAAATTCAAGGAATATTCATGTCGTTATAGATGACTATACATATTCATAAATGATGATTTCACTATTCAATGGATTGAATGAATGAATGGTTAATAATAATAAATATCTAGAACAATTATAAAATAATATATATATATATATATATATAGTATCATTATACCTATAATTGTTTAAATTTATGTAATACATAAAAAAATTGATTATATCGCTTCGTGGTGGTTGTAATCCACACACACAAACATGCAACATTATCATTTTCTAAAGGATTGGTAGGTTTGGAGTTATATATGTTATTATAGGTAAATCATATTAGTTTTTTATTTTATATCATATATATTTATTAGATTAATTTTACTGACCATACATGTAATCTGTTGATGAAAAAATAATTAAAATGCTACTGGGGAACTGTATTCCATACTTACTCATGAGCAATGTTTTAACATTTTCTAAGGATGAAAATGATATAGAATATGGTCGTATAATAATTATAAAAATATTGGTATACATATGATATTATAATTATAATATTATGATGGTAATAATAATTTCAGAGTAATTGGATGATTAAATACACTTGAAGGACTTGGTAATGTCGAGTACATATACAATAATAGGCTTCCTATATATCTCTTCTTAAGAGTCCTGGAGAAGGTATTTTGGATTGACTACAACTTATATATCTTATATAAAAATATTGATAAGTTAAATTGATATGTTTTGGTCCAACATAAAGTCTCATATTGGTGGAAATAAGTTGGGAGGGGTTCCCTTTTTATAAATGATGTGAGGGGCACCATTAGATTTTCATAAAACATTAAATTTAATGAATTTCATTGTAATGAAAAATTCATCCAAATAGAAAAGGATTCAGACATAGGGTATGATATTTCTTGAATATAAATAAATAAATAAATAATTTACATGTTTCTCTGGTTTTAATTCCATATAATATTGTGTAATACCTTAGATTACATCTTATAGAATTACTCACAGCAACAAATTTCACACTCTTAAGGAGTTGTATCTTTAAATATAAGGAAAATATAAACTCATAAGAGTAAAATGAATTAAATTATATATTATATCTTACACCCTTATCCCATTTAAATATTTTATTTATTTTTAAATCATTTAATTTTTTTATATTTTTGTACATTATATTTAATTTCATTTTGTCCTTTGTCATTTAATTTGACATAAAATATATCAAGAGAATATTAGATTTAAAATTCCATTGATTTAAAAATAATAATAAATCATATAAATATGAATCATTCAGGAAACAATATAAATCACTCATATTTTGTCTCTTTTAATATTTTTTGTCATTTATTATATTTTTCTAATTTAAAAAATATTGTATTACTATAGAAACGAAATTTAAAGTAATTATATATTGACTAAAACTTATAAATAAATTTAAATAATTGAAAGTGTATTATTATGCACAAAATTAACAATCTTATTCATTTTTATCTTTTTTTTCTTATGATCAAAAATAATATATTTTTCAAACTTAGAGATTGACATCTTGTAACATTCATTGATTTAAATATTATATTTATCATTTTCAAAGAATATTTTCAACTACAAAAATAATGGTCAAGCCAAGCATATAATGTTTAATTTAGCTTCATAAAATCTTAATTAATATGAAATATTAAAAATTTATCACTTAATTTTAATCAATATTTGAATGATTTACACTTTAATGTGTTGATAAATATTTCAATAATTACTATACATATTGAAAAATAATAGAAGTGACCTATTTGAAAAAATTTATCCTCCAAATTTCAAATATGAAACAGCTTTTCAAAATTAAATTTCAAAATATTTTAAAATTTAATTTGTAATTAACTTATCAAAATGAGAACAGAAACTTCTTTTCTGAAAATTATTGTCTTTAAGAATAAACAAGATTTATTGTTATCCCATGAATAATAAAAACACTAGATGAATGGTAAATAAACATAATGAATATATAATATTAAAATTTGATTAAAATCATTCACCAATAATGTTTAATTAAATTTAATAAAATAAAAACACATTGGGTGCATTCAAATATTTTATATTTTTATCAACAACCAATGAATATATTTTATAAATTATTAAACCATTTAAATTTTATAATTTCATTAGTCATTTTAATTTCTATAAATTATAATCTAGTTTGTAGCAGTCAAATTATAATATTTTAATAATATATCTTTATTCATTTATGATCACTTTTTTTGTCGTGTGTGCTATAGAAGAGATTAAAATAATTTTAAATGTAATAAAACATAAAATAAGGGGGTATTCCATTATTCTCCCATATGGATAATTTTATCCTCAAAATCATCAAATTATCAACTCATGTATAGATTTTGGTAGTACTTAATCATAATTTTCATAGGTTCATAAGTCATTTCTTCTATGGTAGGATTTCTCTAATGTACCTATATGAGATGAGTCATTTGTTTGCTAATCAGTTATTCTATAGAGTATATAGTCCTAATACTATTCAATTTAAGATAAATTAGGTTCCAGTTCTATTAATTTATATGATATCACATGTTTCAGGCCCAACATGTACTTCCTTAATAGATACACGGTGAATAAATATTTTACTTTATAGATTCATTGTGGTATTTCCAATTGATAATCTATCAGTTGAATTATTTCTCAAATTTCAGAAGTTACTTTACCAGGGGATTAGTTTTCACTTCCCACCGAATCTTATAATACTATTACATGTAGATAAAAACCATAAAACATGATCTCTAAATTGAAACTCCAAATCATTCCTTGAGTTATTAGAATAACATTATTTCCAACATTGAACATCTTTAATATGAGTTTCAATAGACTATACCTTTTTATTTATTTCTTCCTCATGTTATAGGTCTACAAGATTCATTTGATCAACAAAATCCATTCAAATTTTAGCATCACATATGTTTTCATATAATGATTTTTATGTAACCATTTGAATACTTGAATGGATAATGTTACTATATAAATAATTTATAAACAGTAAATAATTATACCCCATATATTTAAATTTGATTTACAATGATTAAAACTCATATTTTAATGTTTGGATAGTCCATTATGACTACCCATTAAATTGAGTATGATCAGTGGCGCTCAATTGAAACTTATAATTTAAAGCCTTATGAAAAAATTTCATGAAATAAAATGTACATTTTTTATTATGATCAGAAAAAATTGAAATATGTGTTCCATGAACTATTACAACATTATTAATATAGTTCCATTAATGTATCTCTAAAGGAAAATAATTTTGAATATTGATGAAATGTGTAGATTTGGTATGATGGAAAAAGTAACCCAAATATCACCTTAATTCAAGAGTTATTTGGTAATCTAGTAAAAAATTACATTCTTACGTAATAACATTTCAATGTATTAATAGCTAAATGATTCATTAATCTTATAGAATAAGATCTATTAACAAAAACTTATATAAAAATCATTATGAAATAGAAAAGGTTATTTTCTACTTTTTATTATCCCACAATATCTATTACATATGATCTATATAAATATTTGTGTTATTATAATTTATATAGAAATTTCAGATGTGAGAATCAGGTAATAAGTAACTTTTTTTTATCATCTTATATCGAATATATAACCTCATTCCAATTGAATAAATCCATCTTCAAAGGTGATGTTTGAAATATTTAAAAAATTAACTTCACTAATTATTTTTTTGAATATTATCATTATCATGATAATTTTATTAAAAAGTTTAGATAAACAAGGTTTGTAAATCCATTGTATGAAGATGTGATTTTTTTATCCTTTATTAATTCAAGGATCCATAATTATTAAATCTAATAAAATATGAACCTTTTCAATCATAATATTATTTATAAGTCCAAGATATTTCATTATCATCACATCTACTACCAATTGTTTTTCCAAGATGTTATTTTAGTGAAAAAACAGAATCCATAAGTAAATGGAGCCATAATATTTTCCCCATGTTGAGTTATTTTTAGGATAACGGTTTTCAAACTCTTGTGATCTATATATATCTCACATTTTTTAGTATATATTTCATGTCTCCACTTTATTAGAAGAGTGATTATTATTGAAAATTTATGATCATGGTTTAGATAGTTTTTTCATGAGTCGTTAACTACCTTGAATCATTTTAAATAACTATGTTATTATATATATTGATAAAGCCAATTTCATTCCTCGATGCGACACAATATATCACAAATCTATAATTATATATAGTCAAAATTTGGGAAATCAATATTTCTGTATTCAATAATTCAAATCATTTTTCAATTTATATTTTCAATAAAACATTGCCCATTAATGAGTAATCATGGTTAACATGTTGTCTAATAATGATTTTTTCTTAAAAATTCATAAATTATAACTTTTCAAACTAATAAAACTATGTGACTCTTTTATTTTTTATACCACTTTTTGACTACCATTATCTTCATAGGATCAATGGATATTCCATCAATGGTTACACATTGTCCAATAATTGAGTCATTCATAATTGATAGGATACACTTTCTAAATATCCTATAAAAATCATTTCATTTATGAGTCTAAAAAACATAGCTCAAGTGATACTCATGTTCCGCATAAATTTTTTAGTGCACCAAGTCACAAAATAATGTATATCCAAATAAACTATGAGCATATTCTATGAATAATCTATAAATTATATCATTGAAATCAAAGGCTTTATTACTCAATCTAAATGGAATTACTATGAACTGATGATGTCTATTCCTAATTTGAAATAAAATATTTGTGGAATAATATTTATTTACTCTAAATTAGTGATTACTATAATAATTTTTAATATTATTAAAATAATGATATCCATGAATTTAATCTAATAAGTCATCAATGTGTGGACAATGATATCTGTAGATCATCAACATAGCATTGATTTCTTTATAATCAATCAATATATTCATTGATACATATGACTTTTTAATGACATGAATAGTGTAACCCCATGGAGAAACACAAGCTTTCATAAATACATTACTAAAAACTCCTCTTTTACATTATTTAACTCTAGTAATTCCATAGTTCTCATTCTATAGGTATTTATTTATATTTTTCTTTCATTTGTAATTAAATCAATTGAAACATAGTTTTATCCTCTGGTGGATTTCTAAGTAGTTCGTTGTTTAATACATGAATGTATAACTAAAAAAAATTTGTGATATTATTTTGAATATTTCCTTTTCTATCCATAGTTTATTTATACCCTTCTTCTGCAAGATAATCATTCATGAATGTTATTTTGGATAGATTAGGACAATATTTAGGATATAATTCTCTCCAATACAAATATGGATGAAATTATCTCCATCATAAATCATAATATACTTCCCATTAAATTAATTTTTTCCATAATTTTTTAATATAGTATCCATAGAAACATGTTTTGTCAAAATCGACCACATTTATAATAATTATGTCTATAAATATGGCCTGTTATTGGGTTATAATGGCCACTGACTGACGTATCCTTATAGGGTGATATTTTTAAAATGTATTTACCAAAAAACTCACTCATTAAAGATCATGTGAAATAATTAACATTTTCTTAGAACCAAGATGTAATAAAATAGTGTGAAGGTATTCAATTAAATAATTTGTCAACTCAATTTGAGTCATTGATAAATGCACATTCCACCATAACATTTTCCTCCATCCTCCTATATGGTGATTTCACATGGTTTCACATCTCCATATTCCTATTTTATGTTTTGTTCCCTTGATGATAATACAATTAGATTGAATTAATCCCAATTATTATATAGTTGAATCATTGGACATCATTGATTTATTTTTTCCCCATTAATGCATTTTCTAGACAACACATATCTCTTAAATTGTAAAATATCTCCATTCCCATTAATAATTTTACAATATTATTCATCCATAAATATTCATATGATCAAAATGAAATTTTTCTCCTCAACTTTATTAAATCTTCACATTTTCTTATGATTCACAATAGACCAATTCTTCTCTTTATTTCCCTTGATGATAAATTATATATTAAATTTGAACTATAGTTTCATGAAAAAAATATTATTTGATCATATGGTTCCATATATTGAGAAAATAATAACAAAAATGTATTTTATTAATCAATTTATAAAAATGATAAAAATATCATTCAAGGATGCATATATAATCTGTAGGATTCCTAGAATTTATTTTAATTGTATTATCATACTCTGAAACCCATTCTTCCTCCAATATAATTTTCCTGATGAAAATCACATTAATTTTAGTTATTGACTCACAAGTGAAATATTAATTATAGAATATTACATTTCATACTCTCCTCTTAATAAGTTAAATTTATTTATCCACTTTAGTTTTATGGATCATATACCACCATTTATTATCTACCACTGGATTAGTAGTTTAGTTGAAATGTAAAGACTTATGTGAAATGAAATAATCAAATATAAGTGAATCATGATATATAAAAAACATTTTTCCCTATGTGTAAGGTTATTATATATTACCCACTTCAGCTACCCTAATATCATTATGGTCTTCTAAACTCCAACACAAATTTTATAACATTTTTATGTGAGGAAATCCATGTATTGACCACAGGTATTAATTTTATTTCCATAGCATAGTTCTATCTCCAAATAAAATCACAAAAAGGGTTAGTCCAAAATCATCATGAATATTGATCCATAAAATAATATCACTGTAAATGTAAAAAAAATTTATATACTATAAGAGGTTAACATTTTTTATGTAATAATGGTATATTTAAAATATAGTTTCCTTTTTATCTACCAAGCATCCTATGATAACAAATATTACAATCCCAACTCCACTAAACTATAGATGGTGTGTACTATATTATGGTAGAATTGATTCAATATATATCTCCACGTAATATGATTATTTTACAATGATGATAAACCCTATTATGTTAAATTATTAATATCAGAAGTGGGAAAAATATTCATCAGTGAAATAAGTTGATAAATGTGTTAAATTCCATAAATTCTTATTATCATCTTGATATATTCAACTGAATATTCTTCTAATTTGAAACTAATTTAGTGTTTTATTTTTATGCCCACAAGGTCTCGGTGATGACTGATTAAAAATATCAAATATAATATACATGAAAAATATTTTATGATAAAAATAATTGAAAAAATCAAAAACGATACATCACACAAAAGTCTGAGACCACCGATATTTCTAGGATATGTTATTTACCCTGGAGGAGGCATGAAATTTGTATGCATCAAGAGTTAGGATGCCTATATCATGAAATGATTTTATTTAATAATTGTTTATGTTATATTTTGAAGTAATTTAATTTCTACAAAACAGTGAATTGTATGGGAAATAAGAGACCTTTTATAGGTCTAGGTTGAGGTTTTTACACTATGAATGGAATAACATTTGTATGTGTCATATTTTTTGATGACTTGCTCATGAAAATTAATATTTTAATATTTAATTGACTTATAATGCATTAATTGAATATTAAATCAATATTATCTGTTAAATTGTGTACCTTATAGGAAATAAAACACAAATATTAGGTCTGGAATGGTGTCTTTACCATACGTGGGGTATAAAATTTCTATGCATCGATAATTTGGGCACATCTTTTTCAAAAATAACCATTTATTGTTTTAACAAATTATTTGAACCAATTTTTAATATTAGATAATTAATATCTCTCAAACAGTGTGTAGTATTAGAAAAATGAGATCATTATTTGCTGTAAAGTAGGGGGATTAACATGGAAAGGGTATATATTCATTTCACATCATGATTTTTGTTAGATCACTAGTTAATATTAATTTATTTAATATTTATATTAAATAATAGAAACTATTAATTGATAAAATTGGCTTCTTTTTTACTTCTACCCCAATAATCGTTGAAGCTAATTTATAGAAAATAGATGGATTCATATCCATCCATTTTTTGAGCATTATTACCTGAATAAATTTTCAACCTATTAATGTGTCAAAACTAATGAATCTTTCATCAATTATTGGTTAATACAATCATTAAAATTAACGTGTATTATTAAGGTTTCATTCACTATGTTTTTATGGTTTTTGAAATACCTGATACACATTGATTTGTATTGGAAGATCCAATTGAGTTATGTTGACCCTTGAACTACCTATCATGTAATTGATAATCCTTGGTTTATCAGATTCATATTGAGCGACGGTCTCTTCAGACCTGGTACGACGCCCCTGGACGAAGAATGTGATATTATTTTGATTTTATTTAATTTTATAATTTGTTTCAATGTTCTATCATATATACCATTTTTTACTGATTGGAATTACGAATCTTTGGTACCATTAAATGCATATAAATAGAGATGAAAAATAATTTTTTATTTCAATGGAATCAAGGAATTACTTGATTCTATTTTTGACATTCTAAAAGGTCCGTTAATAATGTATTATCGAATGATAATTTCATTAATTTCTTATCATACAATTTATATATTTTTATTCAATAATTTATTTGATTTATCATTGGTTACTACCACATTTTATCATATAAAATTATTAATAAAATTATTAATGTATAATTATAACATAATTACCACATGACATAGATTATAAAATTTTCAAGGGATGATTAATTTTTTTATACAAGAATAATTACCATACATTTCAAATCAAAATATCCTATAATTATCATTTATAATCTCACTATATTATCAAATGAAACTTTTAAATAAAAATACACAATTTTGTTTATTAGATTATCACATGAAATATTTTAAATGATAAATTTTCATTTTTATATGAGATATAGTATATCATCTCATGTGATATTTTATTTCCGTTTGAAATAAATTAAATTGTTTTGGATCTACGATCCCTTTAAGATCTTTGATAATTGGTGTGTTCACATTTCGGATAATAAGGTCATAATGAGTTATACTGGTCCAGACATGGTGGTTTATCATTTCCACTAACATCGATGACCTTGATGTAGGTTGTTCCGTAGCAATTAGTCAAACTGATTAACCTTGAATTTCTTAATTTATATTAGTCGCTGATTTAAAATCAATTTCTCAATAATGGTTTAAATTGACATGGTGAAACATTATTCTAGTGGATTGGGATATTTGAAATGGTTTTAGAATCAAAATTGGGGAAAACACTAATTCCGTAGAATTGGGGTGTGTTTATGGAAATTGTATGATTTAAGTTGTTGAATTTATGTTATAAATTTGATTGAAATAATTTCATTAAAGTAGTTTAATTTAATTGTTTAAATGGATTTACAAATTTTATCATTGAAATAGAATTTATTATTTTAATTATTAAAATAGATCTAAATGTGTTGATAGAATCCTAGGGATTTTATCATTTTAAAAATGCATTTTTTCTTATTAAAAAATGATTTGGTATTAAATGTAAAATTTGAATTTGTAATTATTGAATGGGATTTAATTGTACTTTAAGCAGTATCAAAATAAATTTCCCATTTATGAATGTGTAATACCACATGAAATTTTTAGGTTGATTGTGAGTTACATAGATAAACTCTATAATTATTCTACATTCTAATACATGAATACAGTGGCTCATATACCTTTAGATATAATGAAGAGTCCTATCTAAAAAGTGTATATAGGATGTATGTGTAAACATATTGTCATGATCACCTAGAGAGTACGACATCATATAGCCTAAGACATATATATCTATTCTCTAGATTACCATGTTGCACTCTTTTATTTAATTGAGATATAAAATGTCTGTGAATATTATTAAATTTTTCTACAAGAACATTCTAAATATATATATATTTTTTCATATAATCAACTATTTAATAGATTTTCTAGAAATATTCTAACACATTTAAATTAATGGTTCTACTTAAATTATTTTTCATTATTTGAACTGTATTGCATGATTTTATTAAAATATGATTTGAAATTCTAAAATAGATTACTTTAAAATTTGGAAGGATTGCGTTTGGATGATTTTTCAATGGATGTTTTCTAGAATTCTTGGTGAGACCCTACTGGACTTTTTATCTCGCACCTTAATTTTACCTTCAAGTGTTTGTATACATTATTCTTCTAGGTTCAATCAAGGGTATATGATCTCTTGTAGGTAGATATAATTGTTGAAAATTGGCATGGTGATTTGTTTGTATAGGGAAAAGGTTTGTTTCCCCATATTTTGGTACATGGGTTTTAGTACATTGGGTGTGTTTATGCCTTGTTGTCTTCTGGTACACCACTCTAGGTGGATTTTCTTTTGTTATGGATATTGTCTTGGACTTTTTTCTACCCCGTTGTTAGTGAAAAAATCATTCCAACTTCCACTTTTTGTCATGAGATTTTCTAGTCACTGGCCTATGGGTATCGTGAATCCCCTTAGGCTATGTCGATGCTGGTTCGGTTATTAGGATACCAGGGTACTTGGACAGGTTCATGAAAAAGTGGTATAAGAGCACTAGGACAAGATTTTGAGATAATGTAAGTATGAATTTGTGAAATTTTTTGGGATATAAGTAGTATTTGTGATCGATTTCCTAAATAGTTTTAACCTCAATAAACCTTCTGTACCTAGGGGTGGTTAGGGAATGAAATGTTATGAATTATTTCATGTATTTTACTTATTTTGATTATGATAAAAATAAATCGAAAACTGTTACTTATTTTTTTGGGATTCATTTCTGTCTTTGCTCTATTTCAGCACTATCAAATATATTCAATGTTGTATGATGAAATTTTGAAACATCATGCCTATGAGAATATGTGAAAATCAGAACCTAGAAGAGGATAATGATGTACCTCAATGAGTAAATCATGTTTTGGTTCTGAATTTAGTTGACGTGATAATGCATAATATCAATTCTTTGGGTAGGCATGACCACCAATCCCTATTCAGGATCCAACTGTGGTTCCCCATGGGGATGCTCTTTGAAATACTTTTCATGTGTTACTTCACCAGAGACCACCTATTATTAAATGTTCCACTAATCATGAACATGATTAGGAATTGTGGGGAAAGATAGAATACTAGTTTGAGTTATTAGAGAAACTGATTGATATTATGGTGAAGTTTTCCTCCTTCATATTAGAGGTACCATGTAAGATATGGTGGAAAATGATGGTGATAATAAGGAAACATGAGGTCTTAGAGTAGAAAGAATTCAATGTTACTTTTTACCTACTATTTCTACCAAGATTCAATGGTTTTGGCCATGGATGTATTGTTTTTCATGTATAAACAATCCTACTGAAATATGAATGAGTTTTCAAATCTCTTTTAAATGTTGATGCATTTTCCACCTGAAATTATATCTAATGAGAGGATTAAGGCTTAATGGTTCAACTTGGGGATTCGATCATATATCCATTCTCATATTTTCTTGATAATTATGCCCACATATGATGATGTAATAGATAGGTTGATGATGTTTGGGATGGACTTGGCCAGAAGGTTAGTTTTGATGTGAATTCCTTGTTATCCCAGTGGAAGAGTGAGTTCTTTTAAATGAAATAGAACATGTTATAAAACTCATAGTGGTTCAAGAAAAAAGGGTTATTTTCATCCACATGTAATGCACAAGTGAATCCCATTGATTTTGTACTAGTTTGGAAAACTAGGGAATTTAATGTGGGTCTGCACTGAGGCACTAAAATACTATTACTAAAGTAGATATTGAGGTATTTTCTTAGAAGATCTAGCACATCTTTCTCAGTCCGCACAGTTGAATGTGATTATTAACACCTCTAAAAGCTATGGGAAAATCAAAGGCTTCCTGAAAAAAAAGTTTCAAAACATATGCATCTAGAATGAAGCTTCTTTCATGCAATGGAAGAGTCTCTAGAGGAAGCTGATATGTTTCCATCAACCATTAGAGTGGCCATTTCTATAGCATAGTCTTTAATGAGGTTTCTATTTTTTATAGGTTCATTTGACTCATTTATTTAAAATTGTATTGTTAATCTGTTTAATCTTTCTATGGAAATTTTATCTTGTGAAAAGGATATTATTACACCACATCTTATGTAGAGATTATAGGGTCTCCATAGCCCCGCTTGTGTATTCTCTCTTTAATATGCTTTGATTTCTTATAGTTTTTTGGAACATGACATGAAATATCATGACATAATATTAATTATGGAATGGGTCATTTATAATAAATCCCAGACTGATTGTTATCTTCAATGGTTCTACCACTCAACACCTACAGATGTGCCTCTTTAATGTAATGGAGAGTGGTACCCAAGGTTGAGTAGAGCCAGAACATTTTATCCGGAGTTGAGTAATGTGATATTAGTGTTTTATTTTGATATGGAGTGGGATTTAACAACTAGGGGTCTTATTCAAGGCTTCAATGAGTCTCTCGGTGTGTTTCCTTCCAAATTCCATGGTTTTCCATCAGTAAGGTAGGTTGATTTTTTGATTGAATTAATGTATTGTACATGAAAAATTTCAATACCTTCATATTGAAAGATAACATCTTAAATGTAATAGGTGAAAACCATTTTGGGCGATCATTTTGATATAGTCTTTATATGCCCGAGTGTGTCACCATGGGAGATATATATTCTCTTCGTAATAAAATTTGATGGTTCTCTTATCTTATTTTTTTATTATCGAAAGATAAATCCGGAAACAGTAATGAACAAGTATCCATTACCTCATGTCGATTATTTGTTTGATCATCTGTACATGGAAAAATGCTTCTCGAAGATTGATCTTCAGTCTGGTACCATGAACTGAGAATAAAAGAATATAACATTTTGAATAAATCCTTATAGAGTAGGTATGACAATTATTAGTACATTGATATTCTCTTTAGTCTATAAAAAAATCCTATAGTTTTCATAGAATTAATTAACAACATTTTCAATGATTATTTGGATACATTTTTTGTAGTATTTGTATATGACATCCTTGTGTACTCTATGTTTGAGTAGTATCATATGCATCATCTGATAACAATTCAGAGTTTACTAAGAAGTCAAAGACTTCTTTCCTTAATTCCCATTTTATTTATAACTAATTAACCACTAAGATGTTCTATGATATGAGGTACTAGTTATAATGACCATGCATGAGACAATGAATTACTGTGTATGTTTCTTATTGCTATACATTTCTACATGTGAAATAGGAGAATCAGAAACCTTAAGGATTGCTTCAACCCCATCTTGTACCTAATTGAAAGTGGGGTGAAATCTCTATTTACTCTTTGTTTAGAGTTACTCATACATAGAGGAAAAATAATGAGATATGTTTTTTGATCGACACACTGCCCATGTTAGATCACATTATACCCTTTTAAGTTATAGCCAATGTTGAGGTGTTGGGATGTCTCTACAAGAAATATATTTTCCATTTTCAGGTAGTTACATTTGTTATACTATATGATAAAGATCCTCAGTTTACTTCACAATTTCGGTGAGGTATTTAAGAATAACTGGGATCTTAGCTCCATTTGAGAGCAACCTACCACCCATAGTCAGATTTCCAAATAGAGAGAGCTATACAGATCCTGGAGGATATTCTTCAGGGATGTGTTCTCTACATTGGTGGGGCTTGAGATGATCATTTGAGGATGGTTATGTTTTCTTATAACAACAATTACCAGTTCTCGATCAGAATGTCCCCTTTGGTGGGCTTGTATAACCATCCTTTTAAATGTCTATTATATTGTATGGGTATTGGTGAATTTTCCTTGGTTGGAATGAGTTTTTTCTAAGATATGATAGTTTTGTTTCAGTTGATTTATCAAAGAATATTGATAGTGTGGATCTGGTATATGTTTTAAAACAATCATTGTCGTATTCCTTTTAAATTTTTAGTTGCTGGCCAGGTATCCTTAAAGGTTTCATCCTAGTAGGGTCATCGATGACTTGGTAATGAAGGGAATCTTACACCATATTTTGTGGTAAATTTAAATGTTTTTGATTATGAGGGGAATATTTCATACCATTTAGCACTACCACTACAGATATCATCGATATATAACATGTTCAATGTATCACAGCTATGGAAATATCTCTATGATGTGTCTCATGTTTTGAGTTGGAGTTATCTTAAGAATGAACATAATTTATCATTGACAGAGTGTTCAGTTAGGATAGCTGACTCTGGACCGATGTACATCAGTGGAGGACAATACCTTTTGTTCATGTGATATGGAAGCATGGTTTTAATAAACAAGAGACATGGTAGCATGAGTCTGGTCTTTTTATCTTAGTTTCTTGAGTTGTTTGAGAAAGACTACTTGAGACGCTTCTTGAGTACAAAAATTTGATAAAGGTGTTGAATTATAATATCTATTTTTTTAAATGATGATAAACCATCTTGTATTAAATTATTAATATCACTAGTGTGAAAAATGATTTAGTAGTGAAATAATTTGTTAAATATGATAAATCCCATAAATTCTGGTTAACATCATAGAATATTCAATTGAATATTTTGGAGTTCAACACTGTTTTAGTGTGTGATTCTGTAGGATGAAACGTCTCAATAATGATTGAATAAAAATATTTAATAAAATATAATAAGTACACACTTTTTATTCAAAATTAATAAAAAACTCCAAACTGGTGCATCATTCAAGAAATGTGATTCCATTAATATCTCTGGTACATGGTGATTACCTTGGGTGGGTTATATCATATGTATGAATCAAGATTTTGAATACCTCTCTCATGAAAATAATTAATTTAACACTTTTTATTATATTATTTGTGAAATTAATTTAATATCTCTAAAACTGTGTGTTATATTGTTATTATGAGACCACAAAAAGGTCTGGGATGTGATGTTTATCTAAGAATGGTTGTAACATTAGTAGGCATTGAATATTTAGATGTCTCCTTCAGGAAAATAACCATTTTAATATTTAGTTAATTTTTAATATATTTTATTAATATTAAATAATTTATATATCTCAAATGGTGTACCGTATGTAAAATCTAAGACTATCATTGTATACAAAATGGTACGTTTACCCTTGGGGGTATAACATTTGTAATAATTGGGTGTTTGGATGCCTTGCTTTGGAAAATATCCCCTTTTATTTTAATATATTATTTTATCTATTTTTTGAATATTAAATAATTAATATCTCTCAATCAATGTGCCCTATGTGAAATATGAGACCATGGTTGGGTCTAAAATGAGGTGTTTACCATATCAAGGGCATAACATGTTTGTGTTGTTAACATTTCATCATATCACTAGAAAATGTAAATTTATTTTGTATTTATACTAAATAATAAAATAATTTATTGATAAAATTGGGTACTATTCATTTTATTCACCCAAAACTACAACACCACCATTAAAGAACAGTAATGGTTTTAAATTTTTCATTTTTTCAATTTTTTTGACCTGAATACATTTGAAAATGATTAAAAAGTCAAAACTATTAACTCCTCCATCAATTATTGTGTAAAATGTTTTTAAAACTGTTCTTTAATATAAAGGGTCCATTCACTATGGTTTATAGGGTTTTATAAAAACCCTAAACACTTCATAATTGGATGGGATGATCCAATCAAGTTATAGGGATCCTATACCAACCTTGCATTAGATCGATAAACCATAGTTTATCAGATTGAGATCGAGCGGCTTCCTATTCATACCTGGTTTGCCAACACTGAACAATGAAATGGATTTTATTTTAATTTTATTATATTATATTAGTTGTTTCAATAATATATCTTCTCAAACTTCTTCATTATTGATCTGAAATACACATTCTCAGTATCTCTTAATTCAACTTGATGAGTAGAATATGAATAATTTTTTTAAGACCACAAGGTATTCCTCGATCTTATTTTTCAAATTTTAAATTGTTATATAAAAATATATTATCAAAAAATAATCTCTTTTTTTGTCAAGATATAATTTATTAAATTGTCAATTAATAATTGATATGAATTATAAAAGGATAATGAATTATTCTAAGAAATAATTATAAAAAAATTATTAAAGGAAAATTATAGGATAATTATCACGTAACATAGATTATCATAATTATTATGGGATAATTACTTGTTTAATAAATGGATTATTATCATAATTTTCAAATGATAATATCATATACTTTTCAATTACAATCCATCCAGATTATCAAATGAAAATTTTAAATAAAATAATCAACTATTTATTATATATTCGCATTTAATATTATAATAGATGAATTAGAAATTGTCTAGGATGAATAATGTATCATCGCATGTGATATTTTATTTTAATTTTAAGTAAAATTACATGTATTGGATCAAGGAACCCTTGATGAACGTCGAGGATTTTCACGTTAATTATTTCGATAATAAGGCTGTGAGTAGGTATATTGAACCATACGTGTTGGTTTATCATTACTGCAGACATCGTCAAACATCTGGTAGGTGGATCCGACCCAATTACCCAAATTGATTATCCTTGAATTGGTTGATTTATATCAATTATATATTTAATTTCAATTACTCAAACATGATTTCAATTTCTTTGATAAAACCATGTTCCTTTTTATTGGGGAAATTGAAATGTTTTTTGCCTGAAAATTGTGGAAAGCAGGCAATTCCATTGAAAATGGATGTGTTTATAGAAATAATTTTATTTAAATTGATAAATTTAAATTTTATATTTGATAGAAATAATTTCAATTATGTTGTTGAATTTAATTGTGTAAATGAATTTTTTAATTTCATATTTAAATCAAAATTGAATAAATATGATTAATTTTGAAAATTGATTAAAATGTATTGACAGAAACCCAGTGGTTTTATCTTGTAAAAATGATTTTTTTATTAAACCCTACTTTGGTTTTAGACAGATAATTGGCATTTTATATTGGAGAATGATATTAATTTTATTTAATGTACTCTTAAAAAACATTTCCATATTTGATTGTGTCAGATCACATGAAATCTTTAGGTGGTTTGTGAGTTATTTGGAATCACTATGTGATTATACAATTTTTTAAAACATACATGAAGAATTTCACATCCCTTAGGAGATTGTGATGAGTCCTATCTGACGAGTTCCCAAACGACATATGTGTACACATATTTCCATAATCACCTTGAAATTGCAATTGTCTATAAACTGAGACATACATATCTATTTGGTAGATAACCATATTTCCCTGTTTTGATTATATTTGATATATATAATGTATTTAAATATAAATAAAATAATTTACCATCCATTTTATAATTCATATAAAATAAATTTTTATGCCGCTTTTATAGAATTATTCCATATTTTGTAAAGTAAATCCAATGATTAAAGTATTTTCTATCCTTTTAACTCTATAGAATTATTTTTTTAAAATATTCATTTAATATATAAACATCATTATTAGTGAATTAGAAGAATTATTTATATTAATATTTCATTTAATTCTATTAAAGAATCCTTGGTGAGAGTCTGCTAGGAATTTTACGCACAACATATTTTTTCCTTCCAGAGTTTGTAGACTTTCTTCTCCCATGTTCAGAAAAGGGGATATGATCTATTGGAGGTAGATCTAGTTATTTAACCTCATCATGTAATGTTGTGTCCTTAGAGACATGGGATGTATCCCCATATTTTAGAGCATGGGTGGATGTGATTTGGACGTATTTATGCCCTGTTGTATTATAGTACACCACTGCCAGTGGTTTTCTCCTGATATGAAAACTGTCTTGTTTCATTTTGACCTACATTTTTATTGTAAAAATTACTCCAAATTCTATTTTGTATGATTATAGGGGCATGTCATTTCCTCATGGGGATCGGGGTGACCCTTCAGGAGTTATCTTGGATGGCTCGGATATAGGTTAACCTAGGTATTTAGGCTAGCATGTTACACACCTTCTAGGATCCATCAATTTAGATGTATTGGTAAAATACATATAGAAATTACTCATGTATTTGAATAAAAATATTAAATATAAATAACAAAAATGATTAATTTTTGTATCCTTGAAAATCATTAAATGACATTTCATTCGGATCATGGGAATATATGTAAATTTATTCTGATATCAAATACTCAGTAATCATAAGGTACAACAAAAGATATTATGACAAAATACTGCATAATCAATGTGGAAATGTAAATGAATAATTATAACACAATCTATAATTTAATGGAATTTAAAAAAATCAATCCATGGATAGTATCAATTAATAAGTTTTATAGATAATAATAACTAAATTCATTATGAATAAAATGCATACTATTGGATGTGAGGATCTGATACATCATGATATCTCTACTAGGAAGACCTTTAGCCAGTACATCATAACATAGTGGGTAATGATCCATTTAATTTCTCCAATTCTCTCATGAGACATGTCAATTCATTTAAGGGATATATAATATAATTCCCAACCCATCACATTATGTCTAATGTATTCCTCATTTATTGAAAGTTTGATTCAATTCATGACCAATATTCATCATCAAAAAATAGTTGAATTATGTAATTACTATAAATTTATAAATAATTCCCTGGTAAATCATATGATGTTAGTATATTAAAACATATATATAAATTGTATATGGGTTATAAAATTATGATAACCATGATAAAAAGAATGTGTCTAGTTAAGATAAAGGCAATATCCAATAATCACAAGTAAGTAAATGTTTCAAATAATAGAATCATTATATCATATCCCTATTGGTGAATATGTAAAATATAGTTTTTTTCATTTATGAATATAAATTTAATTAAAATATTTTTAAAAAATTATGGAGGAAAATATCTAATATATTTTTTAGATCACTTATTTAAAAATGTGAAATTATTAATAAATCATTTTATATGAAAACAACCTTGTAAAAATTTATAGGAGTATTAAAAGAAAAGTTTATTCCTTAATGTTAGATAATCATATCATGTCATATAATTTTAAAAATATCATTACATACTTTTGATAGAATATGAAAAGTGTATATAATTTAGAAAATTAAAAAAATATTACTTTTTTACAATTATTTAAAAGGTCAAACATTGGTATAAAAGCATTTTGATAAAAAAATTTAGAAGTCTAAAAAAAATTGGAAAACAATATAGAGAAAATATGGATATGGAATAAAAATATATCAGATCAAAAGATATTGAAGATCAGTTTTGTATGTTAAAACATATATTTTCTAGATTAATGTTCCGAAGATAACGAAGGTGATAAAAAGAATTTAAACAATTTAAGAGATTGAAATTGAATTGAACAAATATAATAGTGACTAAACACATATTCATGAAAACTAACTCAAATAATTAGTACATAAACCACGTAAAATTAAAAATATTAATTATAACAAATAATTATCAATGGAGTGGAAATTGGGAAAAAATATCGAACCTCGCATTCGACATGCATCACATGTGATTTTTACCTCCCAAAAAATAAATATAGATTTAATTATAATTAAATACCAAAATAATAAAAATATATATGATATCATATTATATTTATTTATAATATTTTATATCATGTTTGATAATCACCATTTATTATTATTATTACTATGGGTGATAAATTCATTATTTTTCAAGTGTGTTTTGATTCAGTAGTTCTTATCTATGATCATTTATTATGAATCTTACTTTATATAATTACATTAATGGTATAAATATCATCTATATTATATATGTAGATATTTAAAATCATTTATAAAATATATAGAAAGAAAAATGGATTCCATGATTCATGGAGATGATAGGTCAAATATATTTATTAATGTTGTTTTCACTTTTTGAAGGATTGTATTTAAGAATGGTGAAAAATATTCAGTTATTATATAAAAATTATTATATAATATATATCATAAATATTAATTAAAAATATATTTATTACACTGCTATGTGTATATGGTATGTCATACATATGTACAAGCATTTTTTTTCTATCGGATTGAAAAGATATGGAATATAATTTAACAATAATTATAATATCATATCAGTATATTTATGATACTATATTTATTATAATAGTACGGGTAAAAAAATTTCTATTGATGTGGATAACAAAATAGAAAAATAAGACTCAATAAATATGATTACCTAATCTTTTGTACACTTCTTTTAGATATCTTCTTCATGGAACCATAATAATTATTTTGAAATGAAAATAAATATGGTAACATATTTAATGATGTAGTTAAGATAAAATATTAGGTTTTGGTTGAGATAGATAAATCAATGTTGTCTAAATATATGATGGAGGAGGATCTATTTTTATAATTTATGAGATGGGGACCTTTGGATTTCATAAAATATTAAATTATAAGAAATTATTTTAAATCAATATGAATCCAAATTGCTAGAGATTTGAACAAAGAGATGGATATGGTTGAAATATACTCATAAAAAAAATTTATTGGTTTTTTTATTTCAACCACTTATTTTTATTTTAGTGTAACTTACCAAATTTATAAATTAATCACATTAAAAAAACACTATTAATGTGTAATAATTTATCATATAAAGTGACAATTGTAACATTAATGGTAATGAGACAACATTATTAAACATATATTTCTAGTTTTTTCCTCTATCAATATTTTAATATATATTAAATAATTTAATGAAATAATATTTTTATAAAGTATCATTAATTTCAATTTTGATTCTATTTATTTAATTTGACATAAAACACACTAATAAAGAGTTTTATTTCAAATATAATTCAGTTAAACGTCACTAATATATCATATTCACTAAAAAAATTAGATGATTATTCACTCCAATCATATCACTTATATTGTATTTATAATAATTTATATTAATTTATATTACTGGAATAAATACTTTATTAAATTTTCAATGATTTTATGGTAATTATATTATGACTAAAAATTATAAATAAATTATAATCCAGAATATATTTTTAATTTTCAATAAATTTATATTTATATTCGTTCATAAATTTATTCTTACATTATTTAGAATGAAAATAAAATTTTATAACAAAGAGACTGACATTTTGGAATATTCAAGGATTTAAATAATATATTGGTTATTTGAATGGAAAATATTTCTTTAAACATATAAATTTCGAGAATAATTTTATAATGTTCTAATTAACATCCTCAACTATGAATTAATATGAAATATAATGTCCTTATCAAAAAACTTTATCCCGGATTATCATGATTTACACTTTACAAATTTCATAATGTTTATCAAAATGATTATTAATTTTGAAAAAAAATGAATAGGAAATATTCAAAAAAAATATCCTCATAATATAAAATATGGAATCCATTAATCAATATAATATTACATTAAATATAAAAATTTAATTTTCAAATGTGTGCTCAAAGCCTGAAAAAAATATGTTTAAAAAAATAGTTTTTATGAATCAACTCGATTTATTATTTTCCTATTCATATTAATAAATCTATATGAATGAAGAAATATTTTATTTAATGTAAAATATTTTCATTTAATAAAAAAATTTACTAATATCAATCATCTAATGTTATAAAATTAAAATCACATTGTGTGCACTCAAATGATTTGTTTTATTCATATCCCATTAATTTTCTATAAATGTGTAAACCATCTATTTTCCATAAGGTTTATATTCATATTTATTCAAAATAGTTTTAAAAAATAGTTTCTAATGGTAAAATAATTATCTTTTAATAATATATCATTGTTCACTTTAGCATGTTACATGGAGTATAAGATATTAAAAATATTAAATTTTCTTAAAAAACATTTTGAAACTCCATGTGTGGATACATTTGTGTATAAGGATATATTTTATTTTAATAATATTTTACTCTTTAGAGAAAATTTAACTCTCAGAGCAATGGTAGAGATGAAGAATAAATTATATGACCTACTAAAAAGAATTAATATTTTCTGAAAAAAAAATTTATTTCCAAATAGAATAGATTAGAACAGTTTCATAATATCTACGATTATCAAAGCATGTGTTGTTGTAATTATGATGATTTCTGGTATATTCCTACCAAAAAAAATCATGTCATGATGTATAATACAATACCGCAATACAAAAAAATTATATTACAATGATAGAATAATGTAACATAGAAAAATATTTTTTGAAGTAAGGTATTCGTGAAAAAAGGAAAACACTCCAAGGAACACCCAAGAGTTATAAACGGAATGTTGAAATTTTTATTAATAAAAATGAACGTTTTTAAATTATTAAAAAAGGTCTATACCATATATAAAAAATAAAATGACTTGTAAATAAAAATTCAAGGAATCTTGTTTAATCTGAAAAGTAAATCATTCAACGAGAGAAATAGTTATATTGTATTAAATAAAGACATTCTAGATAATTATACGATGGTTATTTCAAAAAAAGGAAACACAATTTTTATGAAGAAATGATTTTAAAACCCTAATAAATAAAAATAATTCAATAAAGTGTGCATTACTATTTATTCAAATTAGTTTTAAATTCATATACATTAAGATAAATAAAAATAATATTCTAGTAAAATATTGAATCCAGTGATTTCAGATGATGTAGTGGAATTTCACTAGAATTTTTCTAAATTTATGATGCACTGACATTGGAGAATCTAGGTGGAATTTTTGAGACATATAGACATTATATTAATGATTATATAACAATTAAAATAGATAAAAATAGTTTATAAGAAAAATGATTTAAAAACTATGAAATATATATTTCATGATTTGAATTAATAAAAAAACATTCTATATAAGTAGACAGGTGAAATGAAGAATAAAATTTGCATGCTTTGATAGGATGTTTAAAGTTGGAAATTGAAATATTATCTACTATGGAGTGATATAATAATTATGAATTTGGAAATGCTGAAATATCTTAGATGGGGGATAATTCGTTAATTTACAATTATGAATAATGTTCAAGGAACACACCCTATTTCCATGACATTTTCTATATTTGTTTGAATATAATAAATTGAGGGAGAGAAGTTACCGTAATATTGATAGAGTGTTGTGATCAAATTATACTAATAGATAAGGGTGCTTGCAATGGATTGATTTACCTTCCATAATGAGATATTATTATGGTGAATTCCTTGATGGTGATCTAACATTAGGATAAGTCTCCCACATGTGTCTTCAAATCAATCTATGTTTTGGATAATACTATGATAAAATTCATAGTGAGTTATTCCAATAAAACATTCTATGTTTTTCTAGTTCTATCATAAATGCATATAACAGGGGAATGTAGTTAAATCTGAAAGAAAAGAGAAATAGATATTTATCTATCATGCACATTAAATATTTTTACAATTTGATGAGGTGATTGTGGGAAATAATATTTCACGATAATTGTATAAAATGGGCCTCTAAAAAGATAAATTGTGAATAATATGTTATGTTGAATTTATTAATAAAGATACATGATGTCTAGGTTTATTCACACTTGGTTTACATACAGGGTTACCCACCTATATTTATAGTTGAATGGTTGATGGTTTTTTTATCTGAAAAATGAGATGGTGCCCATCTCTCAATATTTTAATATAGGATATTATTTTTAATGAAAGTGTGATAAGAATCTATTTTATAAATTAATTAAAGTTTCTTCAATATTATTAGTCAATAATTATGTAAATTTAAATTTAAAAAAAATACATTGTGAAATAATGTATTTATAGAAATAAAAAAGGTTTTACTGAAGGAAAAACTATAGGTGTATTATTTTTCAACCTGTGAGAATTTGATGGTTATTAATATGCATTAAATAATAATTGACTACAAGCTGAGAAGAGAATATGAGGTTGTCTCTTCATAAATAGAATAAGATTCTAGTTTTATTTCATGATATCATTTCTTGATAGATTCATGTAAAATAATCTAAAACATGATTATTATATAACTGATCTTCAAAGAACAATTTACTAGTGTTATTTGATAAATAAATACTATCTATTGTAGCATGGAAGATAATTTTTACGAAACTGGTTGTTTGAGAGATTAATGCATTAATTGAAAAATTTGTGATTCAAGAAGGAAAGTTGTCAATAGGATGGATGATTCAATCCATGGATTTCTAAAACTACACCACACTATATTAGGTGAAGAATAATACGTCAATAATGATTTGTGTAATTTTAATTTTTCATGATATTTCCTCAAATTAATTTGGATATTTATTGTGATAGTTTTAAATTAATCGAGTTACATGGAAAATAATATCATTAGATTTCATGTTATTTAAAATATAACATAATTTCATATAATATTGGTTCCTTGAATTTAAAACCATCTATTTTTATAGGATGGAAAAGTATGTTTGATTTAATTTCTTATATGATTTTGTTCCTCTATATGACAATTGACTTCATAAGATGTTTACTTATAATAACATTATGAAGTCATATAAGATACAATAGAGCTTCATAAGATAGTCACATCATGTATGATATAGGCACTAGATAATATGACACCACAAATGAATTTTATTCTTATGATATTTTGTTTCATATGAAATGGTAATCATAATATTATACATATTTTATGAAATAAAAATATATTATGTATGATTTAATAATTAGAAATTAGAATAAATTTCAAATGAATTCTAGAAGAATAATATTTTATGAATTAGATTAAATTAGATGAAACAGAAGATGTGATCATTATATATTCATATTTCATGAAAATTACATTGGATAATGATTCATGAAAATGATTATAGGAGAGTTCCATGTCATATTCCACAACACCATGCCATAACATCATGAATACATGCACACATATATGATAAATTCAAAGAAGTTTAATTATATTTTTTTACAGAGTATTTTTATAATAATGTTATACGAGTATTCATGGGTATTTTAATGATGCCTAGAGAGGATTTAGAATGGGTATTTTTATGACATTATGAACAGAGTATGAACTGCAAAGTATCTTTATGAATTTAATTAAATTAGTGAGGGTTCATGAATTATAGAGGACTTCCAAATTTTGAATATTTGAATAATAATAAAAATATTCATTGATATTATGTTGGGAGTGTAATGTGATAAAAATAATATATATGTGTGAATAAAATGAGAACGTATTATACTATTGAACTGAAGTGGAATATGAGAGAATGAGTCCATATGATTTTTCAAGGAATAAGACTAACAGTCCAAATAATTTTTGGATATTAGGATGATCCGTATTATTTATGATATGGAGGTGAGATAAAGACATGTAGACCTAATATAGACTACCATATTCCATATTTCATGATATATTTTCATGCACTGATCTATTATTTAATGAGATTTGGGAAGGGATATCAATTTCTCAAGGTACTTATGTAACCAATTAAAAAATAAAATATTATTCTTTTTCATATTAAAACACCTTATGATTTAGATTGTAAAATATGTAAAATTATTGATGTACTTTAGATAAATGAACATAGTGGGACTCTATATAATGGGATTTGGATATTCCAAGTTCTAACCACAATTTTATTAGTACAAAATTCAAGATTTGTGCATCAATCGAGTGAGGGAATGAAGTAGGATTTTAATACCGAAAAATTTAAAAATAATTATGCTTTATTCCTTTTATTTTTTGAATAAATTATTTGAGGATAAAATAGAAAAGAAGATAATTTGGGGACTTTAATTGGACAAAAAAATTTAATTAAAAAGGAAAATTCATAAAAATGTGATCATTAAATAAACTCCCACCCCTACTACTTGATATCTAATTAATTAAGGTTACTTTATTCATAATTAGACTTATAATAGGCTGTTAAATTATGAAAAAACATATTTCAATGATTTTAACATCATATTAAATTGGTGATTTCATTCTAATATCCTCACCATCACCTATGATGAATGTAACTAATCTATTATAATGACAACACTAGTTTCCCTTATAAGAATTTCCTTAGAGGTATTACTAAAATATTCTCAATTCACAGTAAATAGGACAATCAAAAATCCATGCTATTACTTTTCTACTCATAACACAACAATATGTGTATAACACAATCAATTATATGTCTTAGTGTAACATATACTTTGTTATGTGCATAATGTCTTGATAAATTTTCGTAAAAAGTTTCCTTGTTTAGTAATTTAACTTTGTATCATTGGTAGTTATAAAAAAATCATACAAATTGGAGATTATTTGTTTGGCTTCCCACTACTTTACTCTTGGAATTTATTAATATTTGGTTATTGTGTATACCATATATAAAATTCATGATACATTATGAATGATTTTTGTTTCAAAATATGGATTTAGGATTTAGATGTAGTGATGCATGAGTGGAATCCATGAGTAAATATCAAGTAGTAATATCCTTAATAGAATGTTGAAAATTTTGTAAACAAAGCTTGACACAAAATAAATAAAATCAACTTTAATACCTAACCTTGAGGAATACTATAGTAGGATATACATTCAATTTGGAATGGACTTGTCATTGGAAAAGTTTATTTTAAAATATTAATATCTTCCACAAGTATTGGTAACATATAAGAAACACAATAATTTATATTCCCATTAAAATTTAATTGACTTACAATTATCCTTATGTTGAGTCTTCTTGGGTATACTTCCCCCTTTCATTACTCACTAAATTCATAGTGTGCATCTTGATATTTCTACTGATTTTTTTAACCCTCTAAATATTATGTTTATTAATCCTAGAAATTAAAATTATAGAACTACGATGATATATCGTATAATAAAAAATTAGAGATATGATTTTAAGATGTCATTATAATAAATAATCGATGTGAAATAATTTATAGGGATAAAATTAATTTGTGTTTAAAATAAATTGGTTCAAAATAGTATATTTAATTGTCTTGAAATATTATGTACCACCGTGAAAAGGGTAAAATTAGAGGTTACAATTTACAATTTTTTTAAAATAAAGTATTGGGACCTACTAGATTCTAAATTCTACTAAATATTTCATCTCAACCTTAAATATATTTAAGAAGATAAAATATATCACTGTAATGACCCATCCTTTAATGAATGTATGGATCTTTAGTTTTTATATTAATACTAATTAAATGACACTAATAACTATTATAAATCATGTCATGGTGGCATCAGATGAATCAAGGAATTTTTCAGTGCCTGAAGCCCTAAATAGGGATGAAAATAATGGGTTTCAATATTAAAACAAAATGTACATCCCATCCCTCACGGTTTGTTTAAACTGTGTGGTTAAAAATACTGGACACCTAATGGATGTATGGTTTTTATAAAACTGTGTGACCCTATGATCATGGTCATTCAGTGCTTTGAGAATTCACGACATGGCCTTTTTACATGGTTTCTGCATGACCAGTTAAATAATGGACATAACCATGTGAGTTTCGTCCTTATAGTAGTGACATTTGCATATTTTTCAATCGATTTGGAAAAAAGTTCTCCTATATTTTGTGACCTTATGTTTCAAGGTGAAATCAGAATTTTCACTCACATAAACTTATATATCTATTTATCCTTTTCTATTTCTTTCCTTATTGGATATACTCCATTTATTTCATCATTGAGACCAAATTCATCACTATCTAGGATTTGTGATTACTTTTTCAGATTCGTTTTGTAAATACTCTTAAAATCTTACCTAAAATATATTATATATTTTAATTCATTACTCTATTTATGTTCAAGCTAATTACACCTATTTTTAGAGTATTGGACCATTTTTTAGATATCTTCAGTCCTACTCTAAATTGCTGTCCAATATTGAATTAGAAGTCATCTATGGGATTAAGGTAGGTGGTCATGTCATTTTCCATTTGATTTTTGATGTCTTATTTATATTTCATTGTTTTACAGACCAAATTTTCCTAAGAGTCACCTTTTATTTGTATCCATCATATAAAATTGATCCTTTCACCTTGATACATGCATAATGAACCATGTATAATATATTAGAGATTATTAATCTCATTTATGGACACCCATTGGGAGTTCCACATAGAAATATTCTTAATAGATAATCGATATAAAGGCCAAAAATGTCTATTTAAATAACTATTGATACATGATCTTTTATAGAACTGAAGGAACCTCTTTAGAGTTTTAATCAACCTGTAAATCGAAATTCCCAAGTACATATTTTCTTATTTTACAATGTAACATTTTAAATCGATCCTTCAGCCTTATGAATTGAATTTAATTTCTATGAATAATTATATGGATTAATTAAGTATAATTTATAGTACATGATGGTTTAACTTCTTAAAATAAATTCCATGTCTTTAATGGAATTACCTATATGTGTAGTGCATCCATGCTTATCATGATTATGAAAATATAATTAATTTAACAGTGAATCCATGACTACTTTTATTATGATAAATCAGATTCATGAGATTTAATGGCTCATGATTATATTTATAAACATAAATACACCATATTTACAATAATGGTAATGGATATTGAAATAAATTTTAGGCATTACCTCATATTTAATATTATAAATGTGGTTATTCATTTCCATGGGATATGATACAATGTTAATGAATTTGTTTTTCATGATGATATAATGCTCCCTTGCATCATGTGTAGAGGATTGAATCTTACACCAATGAAACTATTTGAACATTATAATATATGCACCACATCCCTTCTAGTGTGTTGAAATGATGTCATAGTCTACATGTCGAGTGATGATCAGGACTTATCCCACTAAATGTGATTTGTAGGGCATGTACCCCAACTCTTGTGATTTTAGGATTGATAGACTTGTAATGGATGTCTTAGTTACCACCCGACCCATCCTATAACTATTGTTCTTAGTATGTGGCCACTTATTTCATTACGTACTTGGTTCATATAGGTTTATTTAATATATAATTATACTATCTATATATATTCAAACTACATATATAGCTACTCTTCAAATTCTCATTTTGGACATGTGTACCGCTGGTAGAACATCCATGTATATAATAAGAAAATGAGGGGGATGATTTTTTATTTCATCATTGTTAAATAATTCTAGATTCATTCACATAAATTAATTATGAGAACTAACTATATAATGAGTAGAAACCATTGGTGGATACCTACTACGATTTTTTTCTCACACCCTTCTCAGTATTCCTTTGGTACTTGAGAAGATTATCTATTTTTAGGTATATATTAGGGAATGTTCACTTCTATAGATTTTTGATATTCTTACTTTGGTTAGATATTAGGAGGTGAGGACCAAGAATACACTCGAGAATCTAATAGAGTATCCTTTTTTTATTCTATTACCTTTTTATTTCATGATTTTACGTCTATTACATTGTTCCCCATTTTGTATTTTAGAATTAAATTAATCCATGTATTTATCACATCTTTATGGATTTTATATATTTGGTTAGTTATTCTATTATATATTCTTCTGCAACATTATTATTATTCTATTTATATGTTTATATATTCATCTACTATTGTATATTTTTTTATCTATTTTACCACACTAATTATATGGAATAGTCCCCCCTTCATACCAGTGTTACACCCTCATTTCTAGAAGATAACATCTTGCATACAAGTATGTGTTCCTGAGGCTAGGAGACCTAACAACCTGGAGAACATGTTAAGTGGACTCAGGGACAAGATGTTACAAAGTTGTATCATAGTATATTTTCCTTTAACATGGTATTTTTATTATACATGAGACCATGAGTAAAAGGAATTCAAAATGACCATGTGTTTGGACTCATCTAACCTATGCACAAGGTAATCCCATATTACCTAGGATATGTAACTGATGTTATAAATTTATCTATTGAGTGATGATATAGCTTGATCAGTTGGTTACACACATATATTATTACGTTACTGACATTGGTATTTTTGAAATGTGATTTGTTTTACCTAGGCCTGACTAATTGAGGTCATTACATTCCATTCATCTCTTTATGAAAAATAGGACTAATTTGACATAGATTTTCCCATGTCTTGTTTAATTTCAATGTGTATTTTCTTGTTTCTTATAAATTATGTATTGAAATTATATATAATTATGCTGACACATATTATAGGTATTATAAAACATAATTTATACTAGTTGTGATTTCCTTAACCTAATATTGTGTACCTATATATGTTAATGAAGACACTTTAAAAAGTCAATTATGGCAGTTGATCAATGGATCATTGGTTTCAAGTTCTAGAACGTGTTATGGTGTAGGTTATGTAGATACTATATTTTGGTTAATAAGGTGTATAAGACCTTATGGATCATAAATGGTTACCCACTTATAGATATCTAAATATTTGAAGAAAAAAAGGGCAAAATGAATATGACTTCTAATCTAAAATTATTTATCCTAATGATATGAAATAGAGCTATAGACCCAACACCAACCATAGTAGTGGGTAGTGTAGTATCTCTTGAATTCTTATGGACAATATTGTAACTTATACCTCATAGTCCTAGAATTTTATGTAGGCCAATATAAATCATCATTCATAAAGGAAGGTGATATAACCATACAAGTTTCTTTCTACAATATTTTCAATTACATAAATGTCATCATTGCATTTATATTTGTATTATAGAATTATTTCACCATGAAGTCCTTTGTTCTCATTCCCTGAATGTGGACATGAACATTAACCCGAGGTGGTGGGATCTAAGCCTCCAGTAATTTTTCATACAATTCCACATTTGGAACCTATTATAATAAATGATATGGGAACAAACACATTGTGCTGAGAGGATTTTATTTGTATGTTGAAGTCTATGAAAGGTGTCGTTTGACCTTCCCAGTGTATGGATGTTGTGGATTATTCGTTCAATGAAATACATTCTACATTCGATAATCTAGAGAATCATTCATTGTGGATGGTTAAACTAGATGTGAAAATACTATATGGTTATTATAAGAATTGTTGTGACGTTATCACCCAATAATATCTTCATCGTGACATGGTCAGGGTAGATTTACAGGTGATGATCTCTGAATATTTTTTTAGCAAGAAACTCTGGGCTAACCGATACATAAATTTAATGAACATGTAGTAGGGAAGTATGTACATTATGGAATACTATTATCTATTTATATATATGTAATTTTTTTCTCATACTATAAAATATAATTATGTTATAAAAATCTTGAGATTTGAGGATTGGATGGTATATTCCATATTATCCTAGGTTAATGTATTATTGTTGAATACTATTCTTAATATTGTCAGACTAGTACTTATCTCAAAGTAGAATGAGGGAATGATATTGTGTGAGTCAAGGAGGTTTGGAATATATATCTAATGTTGTTTAATCTAGAATAAAGTATGATTTTGATGCTATTCATCGATATAGAAGTAGTTACACCCACATTCAAACTACATTCTTATTTTTCATTATTATGGTGAGCAAAGAAACATGAATACTATGTTCCTGATTCATCAAGTGGAGGATATAGTATGTGATATTCATAGACTTATCCAAAATTTCAATTTAATGTTATAATTGTTACCTATTGGGTAGGGGTCAACTCTTACTATTTGATCAGGAGAGGTACCAGTAGTATCAAGACACAGAAGTAGTTGAAATATAAAAAGTCAATCAGGATGAAGTGGTGGTTGAGATAGAGGTAGTCAGGCTTAGGATTCTTAGTTCCAATAATGAGAGATTTATTAAGGAATCCATCCATTGGATTTGGGTCACATTATAGTCCAGTTACATATACTCTAAACAATATTATAAAAGTAGATCTCATAACCATATACTTTATGTGGTACTATTCAAGTAACATTATCTTTTGAGTTTATTTTATTTAACATAGGCACATCCCACTATTTAATATACAATACATTATGGGATATCTCAACCTGAAGATCAATAACATCTATGGAATTATGATTGTATATACCATGTTAGTTATCCAATCAATTGGTCTTCATCATTGTAAGAACTACCCACATGAGATAGGTGGTTACCCTATCATAGGGAATCTTTAAATCCTTAACATAAAATTCATTAACCAAATAATTTGGATGTATTATTTTTCCCTATTGATCCCATATTAACTAAAATAATCATATGGTGTGGTTTAATTCAAGAAAAAGAATTATGAACATTCATAAATGAAAATGTAATGTTATTGTGACACAAGAACAACATGACTAGCAGAGGCTGGGTAATGTGACCGCTCAGATCACCAATCTTCTCCTAGACTATTACGGGTAATAACATATTGTTTTTCTAATTATATTGACTAATTTTAAAAATTTATTTTCTAAATACATCTCTTGTACACATCTTGTGTTTTATTAATAGTTCAATATTTATCTCTTTTATAACAGAAGTAGAATAAAAAAATGTGTGATATTTGAATGGTAAATAGGGATTCCGCTACTTCTGCAACTGATAGACAATGATTTCATGGGACTAGGATGCTTCTATTTTTACAAAAATTTAGATTTGGTTTTTAATAATATGATACCCATGAATATAGATTCCTCTGATGTTAACCCTATTGATTTGATTTCACAAAGACACTCTTTTTCTCTTTTCAAGGGTTCGGGTGTTGGTATTTAGCATAAGGGTTCTATCACGCATGTTAGAGCTGATCCATTCATGATATGAGAGATGATTTAAATTGGAACACACTCTATCATTGATCATCTTATCATGTACAAATGAAATGTTCCATGGAATCTTGAGTATCGTACTATGTGACTGTTAAAGATATTGGGTTTTCCTCTTTGTGGTGTGTCTCAATTGGGAAGGGTTCCTACAAAATAATCTTCCTCTCTAAGGAACTCAAGATGTGAGCATGTGGCTCCAGGTGAATTTATTTCAAAATAGTATCACTACAAAACATATAATGGAAACATAAATTCAATCATCTAGAAATTGGTAACACATCAATTCAAACATGGGTAAATATATATTTTTTAAAATGGATTCATTGGAATCCTAGGATTTTATATGACATTGCTTTATCCATAGGGGTCCCAATAATAAAATATAAATAAACAGATGGCTCTAGAGACATCCATTATGCTAGAATTTTTGTTTAATTCGATCTATGTTCCACTCTGATTGATAATTTGTACCATTCTATCGAGGAGGATGTACTTGAACTATGAATTGAATTTGAGAGTATACCAAGATTCTGTTCAGAATGTAAAGTTAGTGGCCATGAAAATAGAAATTGTACAAGGTCCATCACTTTTTATTTTTTCATGATGTATGGACATGATAGTAGTTCATGTCATATAAATAATAAGGCCAAAAAAAGAAGTGAGAACCCACTGATCTCCCAGACTCATAATCACCCTAAGTATAAGAAAAACAAGGGAATATAAAATGAATAAATTTCCTCCAATGATCCTAAATAGGGAAACAAGTGATCATGGGTTGGAATAGTGGAGTGGGTTCCCACTGATCTCTCCTTGAAACCTAAATTACTGAATCCCTTAATGTCAAGGGACACTAAGTATATCAATAACTATATGGTGAGTGAAGATTCATCCAATAATTTTGATGTATCCTGCTATAGAACTATGGTTCATACTAATATCTTGATGTAAGTCACTCACTCAGTGGTTGAAGGCCACTATGAAAAAGATTCCTCTATAGTTCAGGATGGAAAAAAATTCATTCTTCCTCCAAGGAAGTGGTCAATAAAGTTTGAAGAGATGCTCTATCCCCCGTGGCATGTAACGAATATTCCTTTGACATATCTTCCTGTCTTGTGTAGGTGGAAATTTTTTATTCTCACGAAGGAAAGACCTGTGATGGCCCTATGTTGGGTGTAGAGGATGGAGCATACCCCATCTCCTTAGTAATGCGAGAAAGCATGATGCAGAGATACCATTATTTATCCTCCCTAGAGCAGATGGGATTGGAAGATACTCTATAGCCAGGCATAGGAATGTCCAAAGGATATAACTATATCCTTATCTCCACTATAATGATGCATGTTAATGTGATGCATCAATAACATACTCTAATAGAGCATTAAAAACACCCTTCCATAAAATATTAGGGGAAACATGATTCTTGGCAGGGGGAAACTTTTTGAAAGCATAGACAACAGGAAATACATAAATAAATAAGACATGGAAATGAAAAACCAATGACAAGAAATGACAAAGAACCATCAGATGACCAAGTATCAGATGATACAGATATGGAAACACATATTCAGCATGTGCAGGACATGGAATCACTTCACTACAAGTGATGTGGACATGGTTGTGGTCTCGTCCAGTGTATAAATTGGGGAACATATCCAGATAAATAATGAAGGATCACACAAAAAATGTGAAAAAGCATATGTCCTCATCATTAGGTCATTGATAATCTATACGAACTCCTACTTCTTTATCTATTTTAATGTTTTTCTTTTATGATTCAATAAAAATGGGCTTGACCCCCACCATTACATTTTTTCTAGGAGTTGTACTATTGACCATTTCTTCTAATTGGATGGAAACTATAGAGATTTAGAGTTTAAGATGAAACGGTATAACTTGGATTTCAAAGTCTTCATTAACCTAAACACATCATCTTGGAGTTCTGATGTACTTTTTTATAATAAGGTGGATATTACATTTAGGTTTTGTGTTGTTTAAATTTGTTTAAACCATCTCACGATCCAGAATATGCATCGACTTCCGAGAATAGATGACCGCATTGAAAACCTCTTGAGAGATAGTGTGTTTTCAAAGTTATAATTGAGTTCACGCTATCACCATGTGGGTTTTCATAATTTAGACACACCTCAATGATATTTTCTTATATGGGATGGTCGATAAAAGTACTTAGTAAGGATTTTTTTTCCATCAAGCACAACTTTTTGATTATTAGATCATATGTTTTATTTTTTCACCAACATATGGATTCATTTTTTTTCATATTCATTGAATGTATCCTGGTTTATTCAAACACCATACACAACCATGAAACCCATTCATAAATAGTTCTTTATAAACCAAGGGAGAACCAACAGAATGATAATCTCAATAGATTCCACATTTAGATCAAAATTATCCACTTCTGAGCTCACATTATGGCATTGTCATGGTTTTTAGTAGAACTAGAGAATGTTAGAGTTGTAGTTCCCATTGAGTATCCAAATAAGGTATTATACATTTGGAGTATCATGTGGCATGATGGATATTACAAATTCTTCATCCAATATTTATCACACCTTGTAGCACAACGTACAATCATGGAAAAGAAGGGTCTAAATTTTGTATGGTTAGATGATTGTAAAGTATCCATTCAAGAGTTGACATGATGATTGAATTCAACACTGATACTAATTCTACCAGATCAAGGGAGGATCTAAACTATATATTGGGACAGATCAGATATTCATCTTGGAGATTTTTTGATGTAGGATGTGTGAGTCTTTACTTATGGGTCTCGTTAATTGAGGCCTCATGAGTTGAATTACTCGATGCATGACCTTATCCTCAAAATTTTTAACATTCATTATGATAACAGAGACACTATATAATATTATATAATTTTTTTGTATTCCCATTTTCAATTACGTCTTCAAATAGTGTGATTTCATTCTGATGTAGTGCAGGTGGTTTGAGTACCTACAATAATTTGATTTTGAGATTTCATTTATGATTTTTAAAGAAAATATAGTGGCTGATTCTCTATTATATAAAACTAAGACATATGTGGTTTAGGAATGAACTTTTTAGTGCTTAATCATGGAATTATTTTAAAGAACTCACATTGAGTTTTAGTGGACCATGTTCAGACTATCCTCTCGGCATTTTCAGATTCTTCTACCCTTTTGGAATTCATATGAACGAGAAAATAATATAATTTTAAGGGCCTTGTCATAAAATAAATTGTTTAGGATGATGATATATATTGATTTTGAACCATGGATGGGGGTGATACCTTATTATTTCATAGTTTTGTATGTCTCCCATAAGACATTAGAGAGGATTTGGTGTGGAAATTTCATCCATCACCATGTGAAGATCACACTAGTGTCACAAAAATGTATCAGTCCCATTGATTACATTATTGGTGGCAGGGAATGAATTGAGATATTTTTTTCCTCATCACTCAATGTTCCACATTAATGTTTTTTAATGAAGAACACCAATGTCCAATTCTGAATTTTCATCCATTTCCCATTCCCATGAGGAAATAGGGTGATGTTCAAATGGATTTTGTGACTGGTCTACCCATGTAACCTATGATAATGATTCAATGGGGTTCATTATTGATCATATGATTATGGGAACACACTTATATCCTATGTGAGTGACCATATAAATAGAAGATCTAATATGGTTATTTTTTAAGTAGGTTGTACAACTTTATAGAGTTACTCATTCTATCATTTATGAAAAAGACACTCATTTTTTGTCAGAGTTCTGGAGGGGTTTTTAGAAGGGAATAGGTAGATAGGTTTTTTTTAGAATGACATATCACCCATAGAAAAATGGAAAGACAAATCATATTATTCAATTGGAAGATGACATACACCGTGAATGTTTCCCTGACATTATAGATTCCTTTCAGATATATTTTACCCTTATTGAGATTTTTTATAAAATTAAAATTTAGGTTACCATTATGATAGATCATTTTGTAGTCTTTTATGGTAATCCTTATAGATCATCTCAATATTTGATAGTTGTAGTGTAGGCATATATTCCTATACAATGACACAAGTATGAGACTACAAATATCCAGGTGATCAAAAATCACATGTTGATATCTCATTCAAGACAACTATCATATGAATGAAGACATTGCTGACCTCTTGAGTTTGAGGATGATGATTGAGTTTTCTTGTGAGTCTCATAAAATTTAGGCTTTATGAATATTCAAATGTATGGTAAGCTACAACTTATGTTCGTTTTACTATTCCAGGTTGTGAAATAGATATGACCTATGGTATACCAGTTGGAAATTCCTTAGAGATATTGGTTAATCCATGATTTACATCTAGTATCTTATATTCGCTGATATTGTCTATACCCATCACATGCCTTCCTTTAGGATTAGTTTGATTTATATGTGGATTCTTCCTTTGAGGTGTATCAAATTCATGTTGTTGAGAAGTACTTGAAGTCACTCTAAGGGTGGTACATTCATTTTGTATGGGTGTTATTGAAGAATGAATAGATACATGAAGAGAAATTAAAGTATGAAACTGAAATACTATTTAAATGGATATAGATCCTTGTAGGAGAAGAGCATTTACCCTCAATATGTCAATGTGGTGATGAGTTTTTTTATGGAGGGGAGGATGTAAGGACCCATACATTTACAATTGTATATATCATTTCTTAATTAAAATTAATTACATTTCTCTAATAATGATGCTAAATGATGTAATGGGTGTTTAAGAAACAATTATGGATCATACAGAGCTTGGAGCCCTGAAATGGGATGAAGAGACTGGGAAACATGGTTAGATGAAATCACGCTTCCCAACACACATGTTCTATCTACAACAGTGTAGTTGCAATAAGTGGAGACCTGGGGCTGCATTGTTTTCCTATAACCATGTGGCGATGCTAGATTTTTGGACAAATATTTTTTTCATGGATTCATTATGGTTAGTTAAACTATTTTCCTAACATTGTAATGAGCACCCATATATCAATGACTGATGCATGGTTTTCACATTGATTTGAAAACCTTGTAGTGAAACCATGAACCCATATGTTTCACGGTGAAATTATTATTTTCCATCACTTAATCATATTCACGTATCTATAATTTTCTATTTCATCATCTAGTGGATGGCCTCCTATTTATTTACCTTTGATCACATTATGTCTTAAATCTTGGATTTGTGATAATATTCCTATGATAAGTCCAATTCATGACCTATTAAAGCATCTGATCTATCCTATAATACTCTCCTCATCTCTTACCTCAAATATATGTTTATATTCATGTCCATCATAAAATTCTGGTCCATGACCATTTTGACTATATTTAGCATGTTGGTATAATTTCTATATATATTATAACCCACTTTGAATATATTTTCTATATCAATAATGTAGACATATACAACCTTGAGGTAGAAGTTCACAACATTTTACCATTGATTTTTAATGTCTCGTTGCTACGACATTGTACCATATTCTAAATATTTTTTATCACCACCTTTTAATTGAATATTTCACATCAAATTGATCTTTTAACCTTTATACCTGACTAATCACCCTTTTTTATTTGATTATATATTTTTTATCTAATTTTCGTATCACCACATGGGCGTTCCATGTTGAAATGAACTAAATGGTTAATTGATCTAAATCAATGGAATTCCTCTTTATCATTAATATTGGAATTTAAATGAAAGATTTAGTTATATATTAACATTTATAGAACTCTAGGAAACTCCTAGGTGTTTGGTTCAACCTACAATTAAAATTTCACAAGTAGGGAATTTCCTTATTGCCCATATAATGTTTTAAATTATTCCATGAGCCTTATAAATTGAATTTATTTATTATGAGGAATTGACATTATTAATTAAGTGGAATATCTATTAAATGGTTATTTCCATTAAGATATATAATATTATTAATTAAACGGAATGACTGATAAGGGTGCTATGACCTTGCCTTTATTGTTTCATCAAATATAATTAATTAAACTGTGAATCATTCTTTACATATATATTGATAAATTATGTACATGGGAGGTAATACCACATTCCAATAGTTAGGAACATGAATATGACTAAATAAAAATATGGTTTTTTATTGATATACATGACAGTTATTACATCATGATTAATATTTTAAATGTGATCATTCCTTACCAGGGGATGTGAGATGATTATAAGGGATCTATTTAGTATGACAGTATCATGCACCCTTATATCATGGTTTGAGAAAAACATCTCACTCCATTGAAACTAGTTTGATGGTAAAATTTACACACCACATCGCATGTAGAGTGTTGAAATTATGTAATAGTGACTATATCGAGGGAAAATAATTATGTCTCTCATTGATTATGGTATGTAGGGAATTTTCCCGATTTCTTGAGTTATATTCTAACTAGAGTGGTTATGGATGTCTATGTTACACCACTGTCCAAGAAACTACTATTATTATATGTATATAAAAACTTACATCTATATTTACTTGTTTTATATAAGTGGATGAAATATATAATTATAATATATATATTAGTAATATATATTTAGTTACTCAGTATATTCTAATTTGAACCATGAGCTGAAGCAGGTAGAGCCTTCATGTGTGCTATATGATCCTAAGTGTATTTTTTATTTATTTCAATATAATTAATTAATTATATTTTTATATACACTATTTTGTTTTGAGAAATTATTGGATCAATAATATAGACCATTAGTGGTAGCATCCTAATATTTTTATCTCACTACCTACCCAAGTTTCCTTTGGTACCTGAGAAGATAGCCTCTCAGTAGGTATCAACATGTCCAAGATCCCTTGTACAGGTTGTTGATGGAGTATATGAGAAAATGTGGGACAATATACTCAATATTCTAGTGGATAAGTCTTTTTTACATTTTCTATAACATTATTTTTTATATATTCCCATGTTCCCCGATTATATTTCAATATTCCTTTCATCAATGTTTCATAATTATCCTCGAATATTTCAAATTTTGTTTCATTTATTATATTATATATTCTTCAACTACATTATTATTATTCTATTTGAAAATTTATATATTCTTTTGATGTTCTAATATTTTTTGAACCCAATGCACCCATCTGATAAGAGAGTATTGTCTCCCATAAATTATACATTTACACCCTCACTACTTGTTGACAACCTATGTAATTTGGGGAGGTGATATTGAGGGCATTTGACCCACCATCATATGGCATATGATACATAGACCATAGGATAGGATTTTACAAATAAAAGAAAAATAAAATTTTTATATTCTTTTCCATCAAGGTGGGAAATAATGTCTAGTATTCATTTTATTTGAGTGTGAGAAACAAATCTTTTACAAATATCTATAAATATTAAAAGTTATTTAAGAAGGTATCATATATCACAGAATAGTCATTCCCAACACATATTACTCTTAGAAATTATATATACTAGTTTTAAATAGTATACATTATTACAAAAATTTAAAATTAGTTTGATGTTATTTTTATTTATGTTAATTAAGGAAAACATTATGTCCAACCTTTAAAATTTTATGACAATAAAAATCATCATGTAGTTTCAAAATAAAATATTGAATATTATCCCTATAAAACCTTATTATATGAAAAATATATTATTGATATCTAAACTCAATGATATTCTATAATTTATATTATTTTATCATGACTATCACAATTTATGGAATGAAGAACACACAACACTAATATAATGTATTTTTTTGAATATGTAATCAAAACACTATCAATAATTACTCTCAAATTATAATCATTGAGTATTAAATGAATGACCACTTTATATATATATCCTTACACTGAAAATATTGTTGTCATGGTATTATAAACATAAATATCTCACCAAATCAAGAATTTTTATAAGCCATTTAATTATTTGAAAAAATAAATCTTTAATGAGATTTAACAAAATCAAATCCTAGTAAAAATTCTTCATTACTTCCCCAAGTATCAACTAGATTCACAACATTAAACTCAGTATTTTTATATCTCAAAGTAGAGCTCAATATTGGCTCAATGATATTTCATCACAAATAACTATTCATACTTATTTGTCTTCTGGTTGACAACATACAACATTAAGATTATCCATCTTTGTATTTTTCATTTTAGAACTTGTTTAGCCTCATCTCCTATGCATTCAGAGTCAATATTCCATATCATTAATACACCATTAAAACTATTTCTAATAATAGATCTATAGCATTTTAAAAAACATATTACTTAATTATGATCTTCACGTATTCCATAGATTCTTTTATTCCAAGTAGTCATAATTAGATAAAATTATGAAATCATGTTTTTTACACTACTAAAATATTTATTTTACTAACCGCTGCATGATAACTTTTGGCAGTTGTAGTTGTGTAATCCCTAAAGGGAAATAGAGACCAATAAAATCTATCTCTACCAAAGCCCAAAATCAACCACAATGGCAGTGGCTAGTAATCATATTGCTGACCACCATTGGCCAATAATATTTGATGATATCCATTAATGATGATTCAATATCATAGATTGAATAGAAAAAAAATAAATTACATATGCATAGATTGAAAGCCTGGTTTTTAAAAAACTGTTTAACATCTATTGGTTGGTATTTTAATTTTCAAAAATATATGTTAATATGTATCCTAAATGGATGTAATATTTAATATAATCTATTAAATTATGTGATGTAGTGATTTTAAAATATGTGGATGTTCACCCAAGGTTGTTTGTTAATAATACATGTTTAAGATGGTCAAAGGGGTGTTCGAAAGTATCTCTTTTAGAGTTATTCTCCACAAAACGTTTGTTTTTATTGATTGGAGGTGTAGAAAACAAAGGAATAAGGTATGGAAGTTATCTGGAAGTGGATATAATGGGAGGATTCTAGTGGAGTCAAACCACATTGTAGTGGCTAGGTTATATGACCATCATGATACTAAAATGCACACAGGTCTTATACCATGTCATGGAGAATAATATTTTACAGTAAAGGGTTATTTTCACAAGCGAAATCTCCCGGTAACGTGACTAATATACTGGTGAATACATTTACTACATAAATATAGTGGATAACCAAATTGATGTATTATGTAATGGTAAAATTTTAAATCCATAAGTTATATAATTGTTACTCTTTATAATCAAATCTACGTAAGGGAATTTTAAAGGTTCCTTGAGCTATGTAAATTTAATGGATTCCATGTGTAATTATATTCTAGGAATCGTACACCAAATTCATAAAGGATAGAGGAGGAGACCTAGCAAAAGAAGAATATATTTTCATCAGTCATTAGAAGTTGTATTGGAAATATAGTTAATTTTATTTATATGAACCAAGGGATACCCACACCCTTTTACGTGGTGTGGTGGATAATGATATTTCCCATGAAAATTGATGATCCTCAATTCAGGATTGGATTTGGGCATGTTTAGTTTCATCCATTAATGCTAAAAAAATATCATCCAGGAATTACCACCCAATAGAGCTCATTGTTTTCCTTTCGATTGTTGACCAGTATAAAATTGAAAGACAACCATGTTTATAGAGAAAGTCACAGTGGTCTTGAATGAGATAATTTTAACATCATTCTAGAGTATATCATCCTTCAGTATGAAATATAACAAATTATTTTCAAAGGAATAAGTTTTTACAAACATTAAAAAATGTAATTATTCGTGATTAACATTAATTAAAAAATACATGACCATAATTTTTTCCAATATTTCATAATTTTTCCTTCAATTATTTATAACATAGGAGAAGAGTAATAGAAGAATTATACATGCATATTTAATGACAATAAATATGGTTTTACATCTTTTTAATGTGTGGTAATATTTTAAAAACCCTTTCAATGACCCCATAAAATTAGTTTACATAGATACCAAACCCAAATATAAGAGTGAAAATTATATAAAGGACATAAAGAGATTTATTAAAGGTCAAAACAAGACTAATAATCAAATTAGATACCAAAAAATCATTAATATATATTTTTTAGGACACATTCATAAAAAGTAGAAATAAAAAGTCAATGTTTTATGAAATATGACTGATTCATGTTCCCAAAATCATGACACTAAAACCATAATTAGTTATTACATGATTGGGTGAAAAATTTGGATCCAAGTGAAATATCTGGAATGTAGAGGTGGAGGTGACTAAGATATCCTCTCCCAACATCCTCTTTTCTCTAAGCAAGACATAGTCCAATATATAAGGAAATCAAGAAAATATGATTAGGAGTGATGTTATTCAACCTCATCAGTTGTCAAACATTGATAGAATAATTTAAATCATATATCTTGCAGCACACATCAACAATTGCTACATAATTACAACTATTCCAATAATAACAAAACATGATTTTTTAAGAACACAATATATTAAAAAAGCAATTAAAAGGGGCTAGTAGTTGAAAACCATGACAATGCACTACATTTACAGTGATTATTGTAGGTAACTAACATGAAGATTATTATTTGAAAATTATTTTGCTAATAAACCAATAATATATAGTTCATGAGAAATGGAATGGTAATCGGCTACTCAATATAAAAAATAGACAAATTAAGGCATTAAAAATATCATTCAATGCACAAAAATATAATTTGGAACATAAAAAATGCATAAAATGTATATGGATAGGTATAAGACAATAAAAATGCACAAAAATGGCCTTTTATGAAATTATCAAATGAGATATGCTAAAAATGTATGAATATTTGAACTGATTACTAAATGTAACAAATATTTTAAAATAAAAGTAGGATAATTTGAAATATATAGAGAAACATTGATAACATAAATTTATTTCAAATTTTGTAGAGATATCCATTTCATTCTATAGTAAACAATTAAAATAGGTCCACCATTACATCTTTTACAAATGAACCAACATTATCCAATAGGTCTACCTACCAAAAAATAACTATGATATAATTCATATTAGATTTTGAATGATATAAATAGAAAATATAGTTTATTTCCATAGTGAATATTAAAATAAAATAAAATATCACATCTTTATATAAAAATAATATATAGTTGAGATTGAATGGAATGTTTAAACAAAGAATATGTTCATGGACTTGAAAATTGATAAAGGTTATATATGTCTACCATGTAGTAATATTTGGATAAATGTTTATGAAATAAATTCTTATATTAAAAAATAATACATACGAATGTAGATAAATTCCAAAAGAAAATAATTATGAACTCGTCAATCATGAGAAAATGTCCCCATTTAATTTTTTATTAATATATGGATGTTAATTTTTTTCACTCTCATACAGAAGGTTATAACAAAGTACATTTGTAAAAATAGTATCTTTTTATATATGTTCTTAAATATCATACTTCAATAAAAAAATATCAATTCTAATGAGGGTTTCACAAAATAAAGTTACAAAGTCTCCTCGCATACCAAGGTAGAATGTTTTAAGGGAACCATTCTATAATTATACATATTAATTGAATCTGGTTATATATTATATATTACAATATATATCACCATGTGTGGTTTTGATTAAATAATCTAATAAATTAATCATTCATATATATATTTTGGAATCACATCTTATAAGAAGAATATAGTAAGTTAAAAAATATAACCAATTTTAAATCTACACTTTTGTAGAACAAATGGAAAATATAATTGGGTGTTTAATAGTGTGTAGTGTCCCGTGGGTATTTAAAATATATAAAATTTTCAATGAAAAAATGAGAGAGAGAAATCACATATATATATTCCTCATGTGCTCCATTAAAATGATACTTAATAGATATGTTGTTAATGTAAATTTGATAAAAAAATGATTAAAATTTATAAAATTGATAATGTGATCAATAAAATATATATATATATAATTGAGCTTTAGTGGGAAAATCTAAAACAAACATTAAAAAATTATAGTTACTTGATTGATACAAAATATATTTAATGAAAAAGAAATGGAATGGAATATTACTCATGGACCAGATATATATAATCAAACCAAATCAGATTCACTTCAAGGTATGGGATCACAAGGTATAAATTAAGAATTTTAGCACCTAAAATCGCATAAAAATTATATAAATAATAATTAATTTGAATAAAAACTTATTTATAATGTTCAATATACTAGAAATTTCAATGTATATAGATAATATTGAATATTTTTGACATATATCATGAAATTTTACTACATCAATAAGAATCAACACAAAAGGTCGCTCAAATATTAATATTAGATACCTAGGTCTAATCGATTTCATGAGAAGCAATCATCTGGTGATGAAAATAATCAAACAACTATGAATAAATTTTATTTTATATAAATAAAATAATATTAAAATATTGTGGAATCATGTTTTAAAAACTCTTGGTGAAAAATCTATTGAAATGAAAAATCAAAAGAGAGAAATCAAACACAATCAAAAATAATTTGGAAAAATTAAAACACATACAAGAATTAAACATGTATAAATTAAGGAGAGGCATCAGAAATGTAGGGCAAGATCGAGGTGGACAGTATTAGAGATTTTGGCATCCTAACAATACTTGAGGAGAAGTATAAGAGGCTACAACAATGGAGACTGAGGTGGAGTTTTTGACAGAGACTAAGGTGGTGTTGGAGAAAGAGATGAAGAACTAGGCAGAGTAGGAAACAATGTGCAATATGAATGAATAGACAAAGGTGGATATAAAGTTAAATGGAGATATAGATAAACAATGGTGGTGTGGGGTGCCGGTCGATATGGTGGATAGGGTTACATGGTTGTTGTGATTCAGGGTGGTTTTGGGTGATAGGTGGGTGAATATTTTTAAGTCTAGAGACAACAATTGGTGGTGGCTATTGGTCACTGTTAGCGAACGCCAATGGTGTTGACCCTTTTTAATGGAAAAAAATTCCAATATTTATAGAAGTTTAAAATTTATAATCATCCAAAACTATAAAATAAGTAATTTTTTTACCTTAGAGGCCATGAGTGTTGGTTTGGAATCCCCATGATATTTTTATCATAGGTTAAATGTTGATAAAACTTTTTCCCAATTTAAAAATCTAATTAAATGTTAATTTTCTAAATTTATTGATTGTGTTCATAAAAATTACAGATAATTGAGGAGGAAATTCAATGTTATTCATTTTATTCTACAATATTATTTTTGAATAATTATACTTTTAAGTGCTCATGGTCATCCCCTTTCACCAACTCTAAACACCATAAAAGGTTGAACGGTTCATGGATATATTCCTTGTATAATACATTTTTATTACTACCATTATGATCTAGAGATCTATAAATCTTATGAGGCAAAATAATTTACATATCTTTTGTTTTATTTAACTATATCATAAGTATTTTTGTAACCCCTCATGAAAATTTATTTTTTCATAAATCAAATTCAACATTATTCTGTCTTTTCACTAATGATTATGAGTGAAAATAATTTCATTCCAAAATATTTCTCGATATGAATAAATTTATTTTGAGTGTGATTCAAATATTGTATAACCCATGACATAAATAAAAAATTCAACTACACAGAGTTCAATTGAATCATGAATGGGGTATGAACATATAGACTCAATGATATTCTACTTCTACTTAAAAACCTTAACTTTTCATCCTTCACAATCATAATTTAGGTGTACTAAATAATGTCCTTAAAACATAAAAAATGTCTCAATTAATGAGGGAGTACCACTTAGATGCCATAAAATTTTAGAAAAGAAAACTTTGTTCGACAGTGTATTTGAGACACGAAAAAAGATTAAACGAACAACGATTTATATTAACTTTATAAAATATCAATAAATTTGGGGTTATGAATATTATTAACTATTTTAGGACGTAATTATATGTATATATTTCATACTCAATACAAATTATTTATATTTTTTAAAAACTTTTAATTTATTTTTTGGTAAGGTACTTTTATTTCTCAAAAATATGATTTCTTCGAAAATGATTTTTATTATTTTCAGGATAAAATACTATAATTATGTTGGTTAAATTTTTTAAATTATTATGGTATATGAAATTAATTTCTTAAATATACATATTAGTATTTACTTTTTGGGATTTTTTTATTTTTTGGAATATATTTCTTTTTTCCTTGAATGGTGATGAATACAATCATTTTAAAAATGTTATTCATTTCCAATAAATTAATTAATTAAAAATATCAATTTTTTTTTAATATTATTTAATTTAATATAAGTATCATTTAGGTATATTTAATCAAATTAATTATTTTATTATCAACATATTATTTTTTAATAGTATAAGTATGTTTCATAGTCTAAAACAGCATTTCACATATAATTTTTTTATAATCCACAAATTCTATCCAATTTAGTTAATTAATATAATACATACTATTTAATTTTATAAATTAAATACATAAATATTTAATCAAAAAACATTAATTTAAATTAATAGAATAATAAATATTTGTCCTAGTGTTAATATAATTCATATTTTCCTTGAAAGATGCAGTTCTTGAAAGCCTGCTTTGTTGTCGCATTTGTGGGTTTAGTTTTAAAATAAAATTTCTTATTTATGGGGATTAAATTTGGTAAAATGAATAAAATATTTTTAATAATAATTAATTATATTATCTTATATGTTACAATTAATGTTTTTACCATAAATAACAGTGAATGAAAAAATATAAATTGTTGTAGTGAAGCTCAAAATAGGTTTTTGATGGGAATAAAATAAAAATATAATGGTACAAATGACTTAAATACTTGAATAAAATCAATTACATTGAAATATTTATATATTATATTGTCCATTTTTTTTGAAATACTCATTTTGGGAATATTTTACCAAATAAAAATGGTGTGTAAGCCTTTCACATTTCAAAATTTACAAGATTTCCTACCACACCACATATAAATGGTCAACCTGTATCCCCTATTATTCACACCATTAAAACCCTATATGTTCATAAAAACCTACCAAATACTTACCAGCTTCCATATAATCATTCTATAATTCTTATTTTCCCTCATAATTCCATTCAAGGAATGGTGTAGGTATAATCCGGATGATGGGGTCTAAGACGAGGTAAAATTCAGAACTACATGTTTTGTTTTTATTTCTTCCTCCACCTCCTTCAAAAATTGTTCAAACATGATCATATGATATAAAATTAACTCTTATATAATGATAAATTATTATAATAATATATTATCCTAAATCCATCTACTCATATATTAAATGGGATTCGAAATTAATAGTTGTGTGTATGGCAGCCTACCACACCAGGAACCAACATCATTCATTTTCCATAATGTCCTCTCATGGACATTTACAATGATATATTTAAAGTGTATATATGATGTTTTTAAATTATAATATTTATTGAGTTATTATTTAATAAATAAGTATATAATTTTCTTTTTGTGAAGGATATGATGTGGTCTCTAATGTGTGTGGTGGACTATAGCCTCATGAAGCATTATGATCTGTTTTTTTGACTAAAAAATGACATGGAATGTAATAATTATAATTTTAATGAATAAATATGATATCAAATAAATAATAATGAAAATAATGAAATATTAATCATTCTGAAAAAATAAATAATACTTTTACTTATTATAATTAAAAATGAAATCGTTATTTTCATACGTACAACCTATAATCTCACTTATCGTAACCGAGTAAATTTTTCCTAGACATACATAATGATTGTTTTTAAAACTATAATTTATAAATAAATATAATAATAAAATAATTAATAATATTACTTATGTTTTCAAATAATGAACTATTTTATAATAGTCGTCACAACAATGATGTTTTGACACAAGGAAATGAATATCCTCGAAAAACCTAATGTGGAATTAACTAATTAAATATGTCATTAAAAATTCATTTAAGTATAAATTATTAAATAGGACTAATTTTACTAAGAGATTAAATAATTAATGTATTCTTATTATACAGGATCTCAAAGACATATAAGGTTTCTTTGCACATGAGGAAAAGTTTTTATGCTTCTCTTTTACTAATTGAGATATATGACTTATTCAGAACCAGTTTTCCTAATGTGGAATATATAGTGTCCATTTTACACGAAATATCATAAATCATTAACAAGTAATGGAATTTTAAGTTTCAAATTTAATTATTTCATCCTATGGTATCTCACATGAAAATTATAAAGTGGTAAATAATTTAATAATTCATTTTATTTTAATTGGGATATATTAACTCATTATTTTAATCAATATTAACGTAGTCTATTTTTAATGAATTTTTATTATAAAATTTTACATTTTAATATTATATATTTTTGTTTACATATTATACACAAAATTGAATCATTGATAAATTCACAATTTTCATATTATTTTTTTTGTAAGGGTTATTCATCTCAGATTATTTGTTTTGAAGATGTATGCCTATGATCCGAGCCTATATTTATTTTTTAGATGTATATACTTCCCATATACATTTTATATTAAGAAAATAATTATTTTCGAGAAAATAATTTTATAATTTGAATTTATTGATTTGTGAGAATTATGATTGAAGATTTACCTAATTTAAAATGGCATTATGATACAATATCAATCATTCAATATTGTTTATGTTCATGTTTATTTTGGATCAAATGAATGTGGTATTTTTTTCTTAAAAAGATTTCTTTTAATTAGATTTTGTTATTAATTTTTTTTAACATGTTTAATTTTCATTTCATCACTTATTTCTTAATTAATTATTAAAGAAGTCATTTTTATGTGATACTTATGTTGGATATTCTTTTATCTTGGGTATCACTACCTCTAGTATCAAATGTTTTCTAAATTCATTTTAAAAAATATAAATTATAAAAAAATTCCTATATAAATTTTACATGATATTTTAAATTCTTCTAAAGGTTTTTAAAAACTAAATTGCATCCTATTTTCGAATTGGGTATGTTTTGATATCCTTTTTCAATTGTTTTGTTAATAATAATTATTTTTAATATTTATAACATGTATTGATTTTCCATATATCATTACAACTATTTTACAGTTATTTTACAGTATATATTTCTCATTTTTTTCAATGAATATATTTTTTTGTTGTTTTATGAATTTTTATTTTTTAATGTTATTTTGAAAATGAAAAGTTAATTTTTCTCAATAATGTTTTAATTTTTTTAATGGTATTTCCAATAATCAAAATATTAAAACCATTATTTTACTTATGCTCTATTATGGATATATTTTTCTCTTTCAACACAATTATTTATCTAGATGGATGTGGATTCGTTTACATAGATTACTATAGAACAAATTACATTCACAATGGTGTATCTGGTTTCAATTTGATTGATATGGTACCAAATAATTTCCCATATGTTAGTAATGTGTGAAAATGATAGGTTATGGAATCAATTTAATTTTGAATCATTTAATGATTTTAAATTTCTTTATGGAAACCATATATTAATAATGGAAAAAAATTTCTAAATTTATTAAATATGGGTTCTATTAGTTTCTGATGAAATGAGTAATCTATTTGATTAATTACTAAAATTATTATTGGAATTTTTTATTATCATTGGTGGTTTTATTATACACTAAGGTAAACTATTTCCACTATCAACAAATAATGGTTGGTTCTGTTATAATCCTATGATATGTGGTAACATTATCAACAATGCATGGATGGATCTATCATATCCCTCTAAATCAATGGGTACTATGGAGATACAAGTCAAAAATATGGTTTATTCCAATTGTAATAACTAATGTAAAGATGATGTCCCAAAATTCCAAAAAACATTATCTAGGATTTTTATGTGTTTATAATATTACTTATGATGAAACTTGATATCACATGGCTAATGATTATTCTATGAAGGTGGTACCTAGCCAATGGCCAATGATTATTGATTCTTATGAATCATCCCATTGTTAAGTTATTCTGATATATTTAAAAATTGGTTATTTAGGTATTTATAGGTATCAGTAAAATTATCATATTCCCATGCACATTGATTCCGTCATCATAACCCTATGATCTACTTATTCTCTCTGATGAGAATAAATTTTTAATACATATGTTTACCCTTAATGGCTATTTGAACTCACCCTTCTTTTATTTCATTTTACCTAGGATTTAGAGATTGGGGTTGAGTGAATTATTTCTAGATGGGTTTCATATGTATGATGCTGATAACCTAAATTGAATATGAATGTATGGGAATTATATTACTGGATTAACATCTTTAGGAACTATTTCATTTTGAATCTATGATGTTAACAGTTTGGCATAATTTTCTATAACTATAAACCAAAAAGGAAATATAGAATATATTTGATCCAATATTTTCTTTTTTATGTTGTGTGTCTTTGATATAGAAAATAAGGTCACCTTCATCAGTATCAATAACAAAAATTTAATGATTCTATCTTCAACAGATGATTCGGGAGTTCAACATCATAGATATTAGTAAGGCCTTATCCTTAGAAAATACATATCATTGATTTTTAGTTAAGAATTAACTTTATTTCACATTGATGATCTTTCCATGTCTTGGATTTTATAATTAGGCCATAACTCTTAAATAATGAAACCAAAAAAATAATAAGTGGAAATATCCAAATAGTATCCATTTTTTGTATAATCTAAATCATTTAGAAAATATTGAATTATATCATTCATGAAATTGCTCTATGACTTTCAACATGAATTCTTACAATCCCTTGGTCAACATTATTTAATATGTAATGCATTAAAAACATGTGGTGAGAATAAAAATCTCAAAAAGGGATATAAAAAATTATGTAAATCATTAGTCCATTGAGAAACATTAACCCTAATGAAAAAAGGCTCTCATTAAAACATAAAATATTTCTAAAATAGGAAAATATCATTCTATAATGAATATTTTTTCTTTTACCTTTTGAAAAAAAATTCCATTAATATTCATTATAATACACAGAATATTCATGTAGGTACCAATGGGCATCATAACGTTGAACACTTACATAACACATATATATTAGAATAACCATATGACAAACCTCTAATATATTTCTTTTTAAAATACAATCATAACCCAATGAAGTAGAGCTCTATCTAGATGAATCCATCATTTAACTTATAATGGTATCAGTAAATAATATCATTGATAACACATAATTTATAATTTCAATGAACCAAAAGATGAAATAATACATGTAATCATTTCAAATACTCATTTAAAATAATATAAAAATAACCCTAAAATTTTTAAAGACCATTTTCCTTCGAAAATATGATTTTGAATAGAAAATAAACCATTCTTTGGAAACAAAAATTTTCAATTCCAAACAACAAAATAATGGAGGATGATTTTTCATTTAAGAATACCTGAAATATTTCAGTGGAATCCCAAAATTAAAGAATGGAAACATAGGAAGAAAAGTCATTGTCATTGTGACCGTTAATAAGAGAAAATTACTCGTTTCAATTGTAATAACGTTCCATAAAAAAAATAAACAGATTAGTTAACGATAATTAATGATTATAATTAAAAAAACAAACGATGTCCTTTATAACCCTTTTAAAACTATATAAATAAATATAAAGAATTAGTCATGGAGAAAAATATTTGGATTTAAGATTATATACATTCAAAATATCCTATTGCACATTGGATATTATTAACAAAAGTACCAAGAAAGGATAAAATTTATGAAATTAATAAATTACATGATAATAGGATAAATATTGATATATTATTTCAAATTTGTTTGTATATAAATACTATAAAATAATAATGGACAAAATCATCATGAAATGCCTCAATGAAAGGAGACTAAGACAAAATATCTTACCTTGAGTTTGACATGCCACATGTTTCTTTATATTCATGAATAATAAAGAAATTTATATTTATTTAATTTCTTCATAAACTTTTTAAAGGATATCATTACATTTTTGTCACTTATTACAATGTTTTATTCAACTACTTAGAAAACTATGTCTACATTGGATGGTTAGTTCATATTCGGTTTATGTGTTAAAACGTATTTGGTAGGTCCACTATGGTTAAATGGGAAATTAAATAAAAATAAAAATAATAGTAATAAATATCTAACTATCATATTTATATATAAATTATGATTTTAAAACCAATAATTAATGATGGTTATGAAAAATAAATAAATGTTACAATCATGTAGACTGTAGGTCATACGTATACATAAGAATCATTCCAATTTTTTTGTGATCATTAATGAAATAATATAAGTAACTTTTATAATTATATAAGTATCATTATATCATAAATAAAATTTTATTTAATAATATATAATAATATATTTAATTATTTTTATTAACATTAATCATATCACGTTGAGGTGGCGGTAGTATACATGACCACAAAAGACGTTATCACTTTTTCAATGTGCAAAATGATATTAATGAAAATGATGTATTATATTTATATAAATTATATTGTGTATATAATATACTATTTGTTTTATTTATATCACATATGTTAAATTTAACTCATCCTTAATTCATTCCATTTAGTTTTTGGACATGTGACATCTCTTTGACGATGAGGTGGTCCACACGTCCACAAATGAAATTATCCAATTTATACAAAATAGAAACCATAATGTTGTGTGTATATATATATTACATAAGTATTAATAAATCATTAACATTACAAATTAGTATTTTATAATAGTATTTTTTCTATCATTATTCATGACGACAAGAGCTTTTTAATGTAAAATGCAGGACATCATTACATGGGGCGATAGTTCTAGTACACGAATAGTAATTTCATTACACATTTGATGGATGATTAAATAAGTATTGGAAAAACTCATTAGTTAACTAAATATAATTATATTAATGATAATTGATTTATATAGTAATTGAATATTATGAAAATAAGAAATTGGATAAAAAAGAATGTAAAGATACATGTCTATTAATGATTACTCTTCTTCAGGTAACCTTATTTTGCACCAAATGATTTTCTTTTGGACTTATCCCAATATTTAGGACCCTAGGTTGATGTTGGAGAATTTTTTTTCTTATTTGATATGTTTTTGGAGGATCCAAATGGGTATGAGATGTGTAATGAAATGATAATGGTGAAGTCATTTTTTGTTGTGGAGGTGGATGAGAACTTTTGTAATTTATCTAAAAAGGGAATCACATGCACGTTTTCCCATTTCTTATAGAAAAACATATACTATTACAATATAAGGTAGAATATGGACTAAATATGAAAATAAAATATATTTTGGTCAAAATTATGGGGCATTTTGTCTTTTATATTTAATGTTTATAACAATGTCAAGCTATTTTTTCACTTAAATATTGTAATTAATTTTAACTACATTCACTAATAATATTTGTCAAAAAATAATTTGAAATTTTCAGATATTATAATTTCTTCTACTTATTAAAGTGGAATCAAAATTTCAAAATTTCAGCCATATATATGGTAGAAATTAATTTAAATTTTATCCCACACATGGGATAACAAAGTAGGGTTGTAAAGTAGAAGTGTTATAATATTTTCTATGATTTATATATAAATACAATGTAAAATTTCTTCAAATGAACTAATTTTATTAAATGATATAAAAACGGTATAGTAATAATTTAAAACGAACTGAATATTAAAATAATCTACAAAACTAAAATGAACAAAAAAGTATATTCGAACTAAAATTTAGTGCCGTTCAATAATAATAAAATATTAATGTTCTAAATAAGATACCAAAAATTAAACGAAGGTAAATATTTATATTTGTATTTTATAATTTTTTTTCATATAAAAATATACATGTTTATTAAATTATATTAAAAATGGATTCAACATTAAAAGATGGTAAAACTACCTTTTAAAAATTATGATTTTTTAATTCATAATATGTGATTTATCATTATTTTATACCTTTAAAATCTATTTGAAAAATTTAAAAAACATTTCAATCTACTATAAACATAATATGGTAAGTACTACCCATATTAGGATATATAATATATAAGTGATAACTACTATTTAAAATAATAGTGTTAATAGTAAATTATTGTTAAGTATTACTCAAGCTACCGTGAAAATCATTTTTTTAGAGAAACACATTGTTGTGTGTCGGGAAAACTATTAAAAGTAGTGTACCATTTAAGGTAAAATCACTATCTAAATCATATATATTTGAAAATATGGAAAATAACTATTTTATAATTACCTAGGACTTTACATCCTACCCCCTTTTATAAATTTCATCCTCATAATTTAATTCACTTATCAAATAAGTTGAGATATTTTTCCCTCATATAATTTTTGGATTCCCATGATTCCTCTTCAACCATATGTTTTTTCATATAAAATTAATCCACTAAATTAACATTTTTAAAACCACTTTCTCACTGTGGTAAATAACTTGTATAAGCTGATCCTAATAGGAATACTTCTCTTCTAGCTAATCTACTTCTAGGCTTAAAAAATGTGATGAATTTGGTCCATAATTACTTTATTTTGAAACAACAAATATGTTTTATTTGAAGGAAACTAGTAGTTGAAAACAATTAATAGGAAACTAATCTATATTTCTCAATGATTTCATACAATACTATGTACAATGAAATCATATTCCACTTTTTTCCAAAACACATCATTTTTTTCAAAAGGAAAACATTAAAAAATATTTTTTCTCCTCCATCGAAAGAATGACATTTCAGCCATTTATTCACATATCTCTTCTTCCTAATCAGATTCACTATTAATTTCCAATGAATAAAATAAAAAATATATATCTTTCCCTCAACCTAATCAATTCCCACTAACATTCATTCCCCTACATCATCCAAAAAAGGTTGTGTTTGACACCACTTTCCATGTAATATCTTAAATGGCGCCATCTATATACTATAATAATAACTATTATTATAGGAAAATTCCAAAAAAATAAACACATTGATAGAAACATCCGGAATAATCAGTTAACTGCTAACAAATAATATCGTCCAATGTAAAAAACATCCACTCAGTCTATTAATCATGTTTAGGATGAAAGTCCATAATTAATGTTAATTCAGTACTAAATAACTTCCAAAACTCTATGAAAAAATTATACAGGATCCTAGGATCAAAGAAGGATACATTGGAGAGACGATCAACATGTAATATAATAATAAATTTTATATATAGTCTAAAAAGCTTATATAATGTAATTTTATCTTCAAATTGATGAATATGTACACATTTAGTTAATCAAACAATAAATAACCAAATAAAAGTATTACCTTGAGAAGTCTTTGAAAATCATTCCATGTAGTAAATTCTTCTATTTTCCCATTTCTATTATTAAAATGGGAATTGTTTATACATTCACTATGGTAACTATCCCACATAAATTAACCTAATGAAAATACAAACATGTCAATTTATATTCAATAATATTTCTTAACATTCCATCCCACCAATAATAATCATGATGTTCTATGAATATCATAGTATTTCCTAGATGAATGGAAAAAGGAGAACTATGCCTTTTATTAAAGAAATCTTTCATCCAATGTCACTTATAAGGACCCATATTTTGTTTCCAAATCTTGAAACACATTCCTAATCAATAAAAAATATTGGAAATATCAAATTTTAAAAGATTCTATGTTATCATTCAAATATTTAACCACCATCTAATCCATCCTCATTATTTCATACAATGTAAACTACATTGAAACCTAAAAAAGGTAGTAGATGTAAAATCCCATTGATGAATAATAACTGACCAAAGTGAGGGAAATTTTTAATTATTGGAATCTATGTTTATAATGAAGATGGTGCCATTACCTTCATGATAGTTTACTAGAAGGTTTATCTATCAGGTAAAAACCCATTTATTTTTTCCATATATTTCATCTTATGAGACTACTGATTCATCAAGGGGATACCTATAACCGAGAACCACCCATGTCATTCTTATAAAAAGAAATAATAATATTTGAAACTGAATTGAATCAATAAAAATTATTCCTTAACAAATAAAAGTATTGAATAAAAGATACATATTTAACAATAATTCCCTAGTTAATCAAATAACATCCAAATGAACATTTTATATAAAAATGATATATGGTTTAGGAAATAATAATATCCATTGTTGGATAATATTGATATGAAATTACATTTATAATTATTTGTTTAAAATAATATTATTTTCTTAGGGTAATGTTAGCAGTCACAAAAGGGAGTGGTATTGCAAAGAAAATCATTAAGAACATTTACTGGAAGAATAATTAGAAAACATTCTAGAGTGTATGATACCCCATTGAGGCCTATAAATCATAATTCCCATGAAATAATAATATTAAATAACAAATATAATAGAATTATAGTAAGTATATTTATGATATAATATCTAATATTATAGTCTATAAACCATATAAATGTGAATTGGGGTATAATAAAAAATATGTCTCAAAACAATGTAATTTGACACAAATTACCATACTTTCACCATCAATTTGTTGTGTGTTATTTATTATCATTTATAGTGGTTTTAAATATATTAATAAATTATAATAGATCCAAACATGTGTTTATAATATTATATATTATCTTATTATAATGTCCTATTACCAATTTCGGAAAAATCATTTATTATTTTCACTATTTTGGGTGTTAATTGCCCAGATTTCTCAAGTATGTTTGAACTTGTTATTTCATTCTCATATTAAATAGGTCATGATTTCATCATCCAAAAAATTTAACAAATGAATAAATTATATTTCATATTCAATAATTATGTATATATAATAATCGTTATTTTTGGAGATAAGAAATGAAATAAACTGTTTATGGCGATGGTTGACCGTACAAACAGATGAACACTGCATTTATTAGTTTTTTATATTAAATAAATAAAATTCGATAATATATATATATATATATTAATTAAAATGTAATATTTATTTTATATATTTTTCATATTTTTATTAATACTATATTTTATAGATTCTATGTATGGCATGAACGTGTCACATCGCTATGAGGGTGAAATAGTCAAGCCTTCCTCAAATGAAATTATCATATTTACCCAACATGGAATGCATAAAGGTATGTAATAAGTAAAAATTATTAAAAAATAATAAAATTATAAATATCATATATATCATATATAAATATATATTTCCTTCATAATTGACACCATGATTTGTGGTAATGAAGAAATAAACAATCACTGATTCGTGAGTTAGTAGATCTTCATACACAAAAATAGTATGTCCATTACCCATTTGATAGAGTTATATGTAATTTTAGGTATAAATAATTTCATAACAACATCCTAATATGTCATGACCCCCTCCCACCAAAGTTTCCCCTCCTGAGCTGTAAATGGTTAAAGGTAGATAATGACCCCCGAGTCCCGCCTCCAGTAGGCCCCGGGGTGGAGACTAGCATCAAGGGTATGATTTTTCACAAATATGGGAGGCATTACCCTTTTTATTATTTAAGATTGGGAAATAGGACAAGTCAACCACCCAAAAGGAAAAGAAAAAGTGTATAGAAATAAACCCAAACCAATCCCACATGCATGTCAAAATAGTTCTGAAACAAGGTACAAGTACATGAAAGATCAAAAGTATAATACCAAAAGAAACAAGTACAGAACACTGCAGCAACTCAAAATGTCCCGACAAGTAGGGTCCCGAATGGCCCTGATAGTCCTCCTGGAAACCTGAAAGTAAACGTAGGGTAAGCATACAAGTATACTCAGTAAGTAAACCTAAAGCTCTCGTGCACAAGTGGGGAGACAGCCTAATGTCCCGCGAGAACACCAGAATAAACCTAGCAAGGAATTCTATCTACCCAAACTCACCAGCCACACTAACCAAAACACATTCACAACAGGTAGTGGTATATAAGAACAACAGAATTGGGTACCCCACACCATTTTACCCCATTAGCTAGCTGTTCTTCCTAACGGAGAACGTCCTAATGCTACCACACTCTTCCCGCTTGCACACACCTTGGCCTCACAACCACGTATCCCGCCTGCACACACCTAGGCCTCACAACCACGTATCGCGCCCGCACAAACCTGGGCCTCAGAACCACGTATCCCGCCCGCACACACCTGGACCTCATCTCGAAGGTTTTTTGGAAAAAGTAAAACCTTCCCGAAGGGACTTGGGCTAAACCACCCCAATCAAAACCTACCTGAAGAGTCTTGTGAGTATGGTTGCCTCAATCCATCACAGTCTAGGGAAGAAGGAGAAGGAATGAGCTAGTAACTATGGGAAAACACCCTCTCCCATGAAATAGGAGTGTTCGGCACTAAGTGCTCAACATGGTTGGGGTGGGTCAAAACACGAACATACAGATATATATTTATATATATATATATATATACCAAACTCTTAGCCCAACCTATGGCTTCTAAACTGAGTAACTGAGAACATGCCTCGACACTTCTACCATGAAACATGTATATAATAAACACTTTCGAAACCCCATTTATGTTTTCATATTTCAATAGAATCCGTTTATTAGTTCCTTAACTGCTGGGCAACTATCCAAAACCAACCACATCGATCATTCGTAAATTATATCCCTTCCATCCACAAATCAAGTTAAGAAAACACAAGAAACACAACCAAGTCCATCTTACTAACCATCCAACCCCATTTATTATTATTCCCATTCCATTACCATGCCCCACCATTTGTTAACTCTTCAACCTTTTTTTATTAGTCACAACCCATAGTAAGTTCACCTTCAGACCTAACCCTGAGGCAATGCTGCCAACCACCATATCCATAACCACATCGTACATCATTACCCCTTTAATACCTTTCATTGCAGCCCCGCTTCCCATCACCAACATAACATTCACACCAACCCATAACCAAGCCAACCGCAACCCCACAGCTCACCCGATCCACAACAGCCCACAAAAACACCCCCATAACATGCCACGTATCCAAGACAACACCCAAATGTTCAATATTCCATTTTGTTCAATCGGAGTGAACACATAAGGGTTTCAGATTTTAAATCTACCAACATTACGTGATTATCCAAATTCCACATTCTGTAAAGTTCCATTCACAAAAACGGTCTAGAATGATAGGGAAAAATTTAATTTCACAAGAAAAGGGCCCCAGAGACTATGATTTTTAGTAGGCATACGCCTATTCAATACAAAACATAATATCACAAGATATACAATTAAGTAATTTCATTCACAAATTCCCATCCCCATCATATAAGCCAGTTATTATCTTCATTAAACCGGATCAAATGTTTTTCATGTAAATAAGAGGAAACACACCCCGCATAATGCACAATATCGAGAGACCAAGGTAAGATCCCTACCTCAACAGGTTCTGATCACAATACTCCCCTGGATCAACTTTAGAATATGTTCGTCTGCGTCTGTCATTTCCATCGAGTCCCGGTAAAACCTCCTCAGGTGAATGTTCTAAAGGGAGGGCTGAAGGAAGGACGATGGATCCAATCTCAGAAGTTCCACCTCGTTGTTCCGTTCCCATGGCCACTGAAGGATCGTAAATCGGAGCTTGTACGAAGAAGTTATGGAAGAGAGATCCTTCGAGACTCGTGGGAGAACTTTGCTCAGAGTAAAGGGGAGGGGAGGGTGAGTAGAAAAGGAGGAGGGAACACCTCCTTTTATAGGCGAGAAAGGAAAAAGTACACGACATGTACTTTATGTTACATGGCGTGTACTCGACCATTTCACACGGTCACCACGCGGCTTTCAACATGGATTTCAACACAGAATGCGGTTGTTGGCTGGTCAACACATGGTTTGAGGGTAACACATATGCGGGGAGGGACTACACGGTGTGTAGTACTAGACACACGACATGTACCCATTTATTTCACACGGAAAAGACACGGGTCCAACATGGTACATGACCGTTGACTGGTAACGTGTATGTGGGGAAGGAAGACCTGACATGTAGTAATGGACACACGGCATGTACCAACATATTTCACACGTAAAAGACATGGCTCCAACATAGCACATGACCGTTGACTGGTAATTCATAGGTGGGCAAGGACTACATGGCGTGTAGTACTGGACACACGACATGTAAGAAATTATATTACACGACAAATACATGGCCTTGAACACGGGGTATACTCGACAAGTTGGTACACAGCGTGTACTCAAACTACACGACATGTAGTTTCAAAATTCTGGAATGTGTGGGAAAAGTCCATTTTATTCTTTAGAACACTTCGTGGCATTCTTTTTGTCAAAGGAATGGGATGGAGAGGTCCGGGCCATTACATCAGATACCTCTCAAAACATTCTCGTCCCCGAGAATTCAAAAACCAACCCAGAGGAACCCAACAAGATACCTCTTAGGGTTCTCATTATAACAGGAACCCAACCAACAACCCTAATCATAGGTGTCAGGAATTCCCCCTCCTATGTCGAGATATTATCCCCTTTAGGCTGCACTGACTCAAATGCACGGGTTTAATCGCATCCGCATTAATGTGTCTCGATTAAGGATTGGGCCTTGCCACTTCAATATATTAGGATTTTCCATCTTGCACTACCCCCAACACCACACAACCAACACACTACCCGAACACGTGGTTTGGGGAAAAAATCCCTTCTCCTATGTCGAGATATTATCCGAATTTGGAGTCACTGAATTGCCCGCACAGGTTCAATAACATTCTCATTAATGCGTCTCCATTGAGGATCATGTTTTTCCTTTTCCCCACAATCCAGACATGTTACACATTACCAGGGAATAAGGAAACATAAGGTATCAAAACCAACAAGCCAAGAATTCCATATATCAAAGGTACAGAGTATAACATCAACATAAAGCTTAGAAGAACAGGGGGAAAACAGAAGTCAAAATAACTCTTGGTGCTGAGCGTGCATCTGGGTCTCCCACTCCCAAGTGCTCTCCTCGAGGCCTCCATGCTTCCATAACAAACGAACCAACGGAATGGTTCATCCACGAACCACCTTCTCATTTCGATCCTCAATTCTGACTGGCCGTTCCTCGAAGGTCGCGTCATCTCCCATATCTAACTCTCCCCACTTCATAATGTGAGAGTCTTCGTGTAAGTAATGATGATGCTGGGAGACGTGGAAGATGTCATGAACCTTCTCCAACTGAGGTGGCAGGGCCAGCTGATATGCCACCTCACTGACTCGCCCCAGCACCTCAAAAGGTCCTATGAACCTAGGTGAGAGCTTGCTCCCTTTCCAAAACCTCTACTGCCCCTGTCGAGGGGAAACCTTCAAGAGCACATGATCTCCCACATCTAACTCCAAGGGCCTCCTCCAATGATTAGCATAAGAATTATGTTCGTCCTGAGCCACTTTCATCCTCTCACGTACATGCTGGACTTTCTCTATGGTGCTCTGCACTACCTCTAGCCCAAGATCACCTGTCTCACCAACCATTGCCCAGCAAATGGGTGAATGACATGGTCTTCCATACAAAGACTCAAACGGTGCCATGCTAGTAGTAGAGTGGAAGCTGTTGTTGTATGCAAACTCTACTAAAGGCAAGTGTCGTACCCATGATCCATCAAAATCCAGAACGCATGCTCGCAGCATGTCCTCCAACGTCCGGATAGTCCGCTCTGTCTGCCCGTCAGTCTGGGGGTGGAAAGCAGTGCTAAGGTGTAGCTGGGTACCAAAAGCATGTTTTTCCCCCATCAAGACTAGTGAGGTAAACTGAGTATCCCGGTCTGAGATGATTGTCTTTGGAACTCGATGAAAATGCACCACCTCGTCGGCGTACCTCTGTGTTAAGGTTCTCACAGAGCCTGACTCTTTAACTGCTAAGAAGTGAGCTGATTTCGTCAGATGATCGACCACCACACAGAGAGCCTCATAAACACCCTGATCTCTGGGTATTCCTGTGACTAAGTCCATCGAGATGTCATCCCACTTCCAGTCGGGGACATCTAAAGGTTGGAACAAACCACTAGGAACACGGTGTTCAGCGTTTACCTGCTGACACACAAAGAACATAGCCACAAACTCTGCCACTGCTCGTTTCACCCCAGGCCATCAAAACTGTTAACTTAGGCCTTGGTACATTTTTGAATCTCCCGGATGTACTCCCACATCTGAGCTATAGAAAACATGGAGAACTCCCTCACTTATCGCCTCCAAAACAATCAAACTTCCATGGAAAATCATCTGATGTCGGCTGTCCTATGACATCCCTCTGGAGAATTTCCCTGATCGACACGATCCCACATTACATCCACCTCGGAGTCCCCCCACTGAGACTCTTCCACCTGCTGCAATAAGAAGAACTGCACCGTCATCTCAAACAAACACCCTCTACCCTTGCATCCAAGTGCAAGGCAGCTAACTCTCCCATCTCTTTAAATGCATCAGTGGATTCATGAACCACTTCCTTATGTGAATTCCTACTCAGTGCATAAATAACAACATTTCCCTTACCTTCAGTGTAAGAGATATCGATATCATAGTCTTGGAGAAACTCAACCCATCTCTGTTGCCACAAGTTCAAGTAACGTTGGGAGAAGATATAACGCATGCTCTTGTGATCTGAGAAGACCAAAATGTTCTCCTCAATGTGGTAATGTCTCCAATATTTAGTGCGAACACTACTGCTGCAAGCTCTAGGTCATGGGTGGCATTGTTATGCTTGCGAGGGCTCAACCTCCTAGACCCATAACAGATCACTCTTATCTTCTACATCAGAACGCACCCCAGACCAAGGATAGAAGCATCACAAAACACCTCATACGACAACCCTTCCTCTGGAAACCTGAGTACAGGAGCACTGACCATCTTCTCTTATAGGTAGTAAAAAGACATCTGGCACTTCTCACTCCATAGGAAGACCTTGTTCTTCCTAGTCAAAGATGTTAATGGAGAACCAACTTGAGAGAAGTCCAAAACGAACCTCTGATAGTAACTTGCTAACCCCATGAAACTACGAACTTCTGCCAAACTCTTATGTGCTGCCCAAGAAAAAACTGCCTCCACTTTCGATGGGTCCACTAACACTCCATGCCAAGACACCACGTTCCCAAGGATGTGTACTTCTTGTGTTATGAACATACACTTCGACAATTTCCCATAAAGCTGGTGGTGTCGAAGGAAGTCCAAGACTTCCATGAGATGCTCAACGTGCTCCTCCTGTGATCTAGAGTAGATCATGATGTCATAAATAAACACACTGACGAACCGGTCCAGCAACTCCTAGAAGACAATGTTCATAAGTCCCATGAACATAGCTCATGCATTCATAACTCCAAACGGCATCACTACAAAATCGAAGTGCCCATACTTGCACCTGAAATCTGTCTTCGAGATGTCACTATACTTCACCCTCAGCTGATGATATCATGATCATAGATCAATATTAGAAAACCAACCTGCTCCCCTCAGCTGGTCGAAGAGACCATCTACCCTTGGGAGGGGGTAACGGTTCTTGATCGCTACCTGGTTCACCCTTCGGTCATCTATGAATAGCCTGAGACCCTCATCTACCTTTGTCACAAACAAAACTGGAGCACCCCATGGTGACATGCTGGGTCGAACAAAACCCTTCTCCCTCAGATCATCAATCTTAATCCACAACTCCCGTAGCTCCGAAGGTGCCATCCGATAAGGGGCAATCGAAATCAGAAGGGCACCAGGTTGTAAGTCTATGTCGAACTCAAAATCACGTCGGGGGGGGGGGGGGTTGGAGTCACAACCTCCTCGGGAAAAAATCGAGGAACTCTCTAACAACCTCCAGGACTTCCATCATCTCTGTATCATTTGGAACCACTGATAACCCACCTAACAATGAAAGGAGATGCTCCACACGCCGGCTTCCCTCCTGATAGCTCCTCTCACCAAAAAATCTACATGCTTCCCATCCACGTCAGAGAACAAGACTCTTCTCCAGAAGTAGTAGACAACAACACTAAAAGAAAACAACCAGTTGATGCCTAGGATGACATCGTATGGATGCATCTGTAACAGAAGAAGATCCCCACTAGATCGATGTGGTCCAAAGATCAGCCCACATCCTTCACAAACACAAGATACGATGGTCTGGCCTCCAACTGATTAACTCAGCACCAGTGGTATGGAAAGTCTATATACGTCTAGTCCCAAAGTATAGGCTAGACTAGGTGCAACAAAAGAGTGGGAAGCTCCTGAATCGAACAAAGTAGAAACGAGAGTGCTGAACAAAAAATTCGTACCTCATACCACCTCTGGTCCTGCTGGAGATGCCAACTCTGCTGCGTACAATTGTCCATGCCCATCTCCTCTGCCTCTCTAATGTCGTACACCTCCAAGACCATGCCCTGGTTGAGGTCCCTGAGGATTACCCTGAGGTCGGCCTCCTCCCGTAATGTCTGCCTTCGGAAGAGCATGGTCCTGCTGCTGCTGGGAGGGCCTCACCAGCAACTGTTGCTGCTGAGGTGGGAGTTGAACCTTCCCCCCTCCACTGTACTGAGCTCGGGTTGGGCACTAACTCTGATCATTCCCGAAACCTCCACACACAAAAACACATCTGTCCTGGGCTCGTTAAAATGGGACGAGGACCCAAAGATCTGAACTGGAACTGCTGGGGCCTGCTCCCCACTAGCCTGAACCTGGAACATCCCGTCGTAGGAAACCTGCTTCTGACTGCCTTCCCCTTCGATGAACCTGGTTGGATCCCCTTTCGTGGTGCACCTACCAATGAGTGTATCCTCTCTATAACCTCTACCTTCTTCTGTACCGATATGTACGTCTGAAGGGTGATGGCAGTGACAACATATTGAAGCGAAGGACGAAGCACTTCCTCCAAACGTCTCGTTCGAGATGCCTCATCCGGAAAGAGATCCAGAGAAAAGTGAAGGAGGACCTTGAACATGATCCCCATCACTCATACTGATATAATCCCATGCTGAAGGGAGAGTAACTCCTGCCGCTTCTCCTCCTTGATCGTAGAAGAAAGGAATCCCTCTCATAATTCCTTCTCAAAGTTAGCCCACATAACCTCTGCCTTTATCCTCTCTCTGAGGTAGAGCGTCCACCAATGTCATGCCGCACCTCCCAGCTGACTGACTGCTAGGTGAATCTAGTACCCCCTCAGAGCATGGATGATGGTAAAAGCGATCCCTAGCTCCTCAAGCCACCCCTCCATCTCTGTATTCGAAGTACTACCCTCATACTTCTTGAGGTTCTACCGCTGTAAATAATAAAGAGTCTTCTAACACTGGCTATCTTCCTCCTCTCAGACAATCCTCAACTGATCCACCGCCAGGATCTACTGGGCCTCGGATGTCTAAGTCACTCGGGGATGACGTCCAGGTACCATAGATGTACGGTAAACAATGATCTCCTATGCCCAAGTAGTAAGGAAATTTTGCAATGTTTTATTTTATCATTTTATTAAATTTCTTTTCTAGAATTCCCAAATAAAGTTGAAAACTATCATGATGATGCATGTACCATCCCTATGGTCTCTACCCTGCAATCAATGTAGTCTCACTTGGCCGTTTGGTAGGCTCAGAGTCCTTGCATTGGATCACGAGGGCCTTAAAATCCCGAGTCCTAGCCGGTCTTCCCTGGCCTATGTCAGACACCAATATTAACTTACACTGTTTCCCTACCATCCCATGCAATCCCCACTGTTCCTATCTCCAGACTCCATCCTATCTCTCATCCTTCACCTCTGATACCATTCTGTCACGACCCCCTCCCACCAAAGATTCCCCTCCTGAGTTGGAAATGGTAAATAGGATATAATGACCCCCCGAGTCCCACCTCCAGTAGGCCCTAGGGTGGCGAATAGCACCAAGAGTATGAGTTTTCACAAATATGGGAGGCACTACCTTTTTTATTATTTAAGATCGGGAAATAGGACAAGTAAAACACCAAAAATGAAAATAACAAGTGTATATAAATTGTTTCCGATGCTTTCGCTGGGGCACGCACATCCGTCTGTGGAGGACGCGCTGCTGTTGACCCGCATTCCCGCTTTCCAAAGGCGGGCGGAATTTTCTCCCTATTTAGGGACGTCTTCTCCTTGATAGAAATTGGATGATGGGATGTCGGTTCTTCGCTCCATGGATTCCTCCTTGGATCTCATTACCTAGTCCGGGTCTCCCTCATAGATTTAATACGTTTTTCGTGAATCTCATTCCCGGTGCCATATCGTCATGGATGCCGTTTAATTACACTACTTCCATCAAAACATTCCATGGGGTCTTGACAAGGTAGCGACCTTCGGTCGGAGTAGACGGCAACATCAGGCATGTCAGGGCATCTCTGGGTGCATGGACATTAGGGAACCTGTATTCTTTCTCATGAGAGGGAATCTCAAGGGTGCATAACCCGAGGCATGTATCTGAGGTTTTCCTCAGCTTCCCATGTTTAACGCAGGGTATGTAGCATGTTTAATGTCTTGCGAAGACGGTTATGCCAAAGGCGTTCCATCCGAGGTTTTCCTCAGGCATCTCATGTTTATCACAAGGTATGCCACGGGTTTCACGTCTTACGGAGACGAATGATGGTGATTAGAACGTCCAATGAGGAAGGATCCGATGTGGTGCACTCCCTAGAGGGGAAACTGAGGTGGTGCACTCCCTAGAGAGGAAAAGGGTGATGAATCGGGGTGTGCACAGAGGACAACGACCCGGAGATATGCTGGGTCTTACACATGGAATGCGGCCCATGCGCCGCTAGGAGCAGCGAGGAGGTGGATGGCATGATCCCACCGGGATGTGGCGGCCTGGGTGAGAATCAGAATGGTTAATGGATGGATGAATGAAGTGGAGGGGGAGTGAAACGGGACCATCGTAGGGGCGACGGTGAAGTTGGTCTTGAGCCTTGAAGAGGCTTCCTACGTATCCCCATGGCAGGGAATCAAAGTCCGCGTAGTTCGGGATGGTGCCGGTAAACCGACATGAAGGTGGACCTTGACCCGATGAATGACGTCAGCAAACCAACGTAAAGGTGGACCATGGTCCGATGAGTGGTGGGCTTGAACCTTTAGAAGGCTTCCTACGTACCATGCCTTGACATGGATCAAATACCTTGTAGTTCAAAGGGTTTTATCGGTGAACCGATGTGAGAGTAGACTCGTGGGTCCACTAGTGGTGGTCTTGAACCACGGGAAGGTTTCCTGCGTACCATGCCTTGAAATGGATCAATGTCCTCATAGTTCAGGGGGCTGATGGGATACAGTTTAACGTCATGCAGGACGATAGTGAACCCTGACGTGAATAAATGACGGGCGGTGGATGTCGGAGAACTGACATAGATGAGGGACCCTGGTCTCATGGGAGATGGGCTTGAACCTCTGGGGGGATTCCTATGTACCATGCCTTGACATGGATCAAATTCCTCGTAGTTTAGATGGCCACAACGGCTTGTCGTCGGACTGAAATGCAGTTTAAAGTCATGATGGAAAAAGGTAGAACTTGACGTGAATTGGATGATGGGTGGGCTTGAACCTCGTGGAGGCTTCCTACGTACCATGCCATGACATGGATCAAAGACCTCATAGTTCGGATTGGAGAATATAGTTTAACGTCATGCGGGACATGGGTGAACCGAGGTGAGTGAGGGAGGAACGACCAGATGATGGGTTGACTTGAACCATAGGAAGGCTTCCTACGTACCATGCCTTGACATGGATCAAAGACCTCGTAGTTCAGGTGGGTCTTTGTCGGTGAACCGACGTGAAAGAGGACCTTGGTCCAATGAGTGGTGAGCATGAGCCTCTGGAAGGCATCCTATGTACCATGCCTTGACATGGATCAAAGAACTCGTAGTTCAGGTGGGAATGGTTGTGCAGTTTAATGTCATGCAGGACAAGGGGGGCATACAGTTTAACGTCATGTTGGACGAGGGAGAAACTCAACGTGAATGAACGAACGAGAAATTTGGCTTGAACCTCATGGAGGCTTCCTACGTACCATGCCTTGACATGGATCAAAGACCTCGTAGTTCAGGTGGGAATGGGTCGCAGCGGCTTTCCACTGGACCAGAATGCAGTTTAATGTCATGCTGGACTGGGGTAAGACACGACATGGAAGACGGGTGGGCTTGAACCTCATGGAGGCTTCCTACGTACCATGCCTTGACATGGATCAAATACATCGTAGTTCTCTAGGATGGGTTTGTCGGTGAACCGACGTGAAAGTAGACCCGGGGGTCCACTATTGGTGGGCTTGAACCTCGTGAAGGCTTCCTATGTACCATGCCTTGACATGGATCAAAGCGCTCATAGTTCGTATGGAATGCGCAGTTTAACGTCATGCTGGACGAGAATGAGACCCGACGTGGAAGAATGACGGGTGGGCTTGAACCTCATTGAGTCTTCCGACGTACTATGCCTTGACATGGATCAAAGACCTCGTAGTTCAAAAGGGATGGGTCACAATGGCTTGCCATTGGACCGAAATGCAGTTTAACGTCATGCGGGATGTGAATGAGAGCCGATGTGAAATGACGGGTGGGCTTGAACATCAGGGAGGCTTCCTATGTACCATGCCTTGGCATGGATCAAAGTCCTCGTAGTCCACTATGGAATGAGTCGCAACGGCTTGCCATTGGACCAAAATTTAGTTTAACGTCGTGCTGGACGGGAATGGGACCCGACGTGAAATGACGGGTGGGCTTGATCCTCAGGGAGGCTTCCTACGTACCATGCCTTGACATGGATCAAAGTCCTCGTAGTTCGCTATAAATGATGGGTGGGCTTGAACCTCAGGGAGGCTTCCTACGTAACATGCCTTAGCATGGATCAAAGTCCTCGTAGTTCACTATAAATGACGGGTGGGCTTGAACCTTATGGAGGCATCCTACGTACCATGCCTTGGCATGGATCAAAGTCCTAGTAGTTCTCTATAAATGACGGGTGGGCTTGAACTTCAGGGAGGGTTCCTACGTACCATGCCTTGGCATGGATTAAAGTCCTCGTAGTTCGCTATAAATGACGGGTGGTCTTGAACCTCAGGGAGGCTTACTAAGTACCATGCCTTGGCATGGATCAAAGTCCCCGTAGTTCGCTATGGAATGGGGCTAGGGTCGGTGCTCACTCTAAGCCCACGTGAGTCATGCTCGGTGTGAGAAACAATAGGTTGCAAGGACCTGACGATCATGTCACGAAGGATGCGTCCGTGAGAAGCGAAGAGGGGCTTACGCATTAGGCGGCCCATGGTGTTGGGACTTACTCCAGGATGGAGGCCCAGAATGGCTTACCGCTAAATGGGGTTGCAACGGCTTACCGCTGGATGAGGATATCAATGGCTTGCCGCTAAATAAGGATGTCAACGGCTTACCGCTGCATAGGGTCACAACAGCTTACCGCTGATTGGGATCACAACAGTGGATGGGGCTTACGCGAGGAAGCTGCCCGGGTTCCACTAAGGAGCGGCAACGATGAATGGGGCTTACGCTAGGAAGTAGCCCGGGTGCCACTATGGAACGAAAATGGTGAATGGGGCTTACACTAGGAAGCTGCACGGGTGCCGCTATGGAATGACAATGGTGAATGGGGCTTATGCTATGAAGCAGCCCGGGTGCCGCTATGGAACGGAATTGGTGAATGGGGCTTACGCTAGGAAGCAGCCCAGGTGCTGCTAAGGAGAGGCACTAGTGAATAGGGATTACGCTAGGAAGCAGCCCGGGTGCCGCTAAGGAGCGGCACTGGTGAATGGGGCTTACGCTAGGAAGCAGCCCAGGTGCCGCTAAGGAGCGGCACTGGTGAATGGGGCTTACGCTAGGAAGCAGCCTGGGAGCCGCTAAGGAGCGGCACTGGTGAATGAGGCTTATGCAAGAAGCTGCCCGTGATGTCTTCCTCATGTCAGGCCATGAGGGCATCCCCACACACTGGTGAATTGAGTCCCTCACCTATGCACTTGTGCACAAGAGGGGTAATGCCAAGGGGCATTGGAATCATGCCACTATAGTCATGGAGTTTGGTGTCTTATTCTTGGAGCATAAGGCAACTCTTGTTTAATGGAAGAGGCATCCTATGTTTGGAACATAGGGATTATTACAGTTTAAAGTCATTTAGATAGGACTGCTAGCATCTCATGCTTGAAGCACAAGGAATCCTATCATTTGTTAGACAGGGGGAACTACAGTTTAGAGTCATGTAGATAGGACTGTTGGCATCTCATTCTTGGAGAATAAGGCATCTCTCGTATAGGGCAAGAGGCATCCTATGTGTGGAACATAGGGAGAATACTACAGTTTAGAGTCTTGTAGATAGGACTGTTGGCATCTCATGCTTGGAGCATAAGGCATCTCTCGTATAGGGAAAGAGGCATCCTATCATTTGTTAGATTGGGTGTAGTATAGTTTATAGTCATGTAGATAGGACTATTAGGCATCTTATGCTTGGATCATAAGGCATATCTTGTTTAGGGAAAGAGGCATCCTATCATATGTTAGATAGGGTTTACTACAGTTTATAGTCTTGTAGATAGAACTATTAACATCTTATGCTAGGAGCAAGAGGGATCTCTTGATTGGAGCAAGAGGCATCCTATGTTTGGGACATAGGGAATACTATAGTTTAGAGTCATGTAGAAAGGACTGTTTGGTAGAAGGTTCCTAGAAGTGGTTGGTGTTGGGACTTACGCAAGGGTGGCCCTTGCTGGTTCAACCTGGTATAGGAGCCATGTGATTGGGTTTGGAGGAGTTACCTGAGGAATGGTTCGACTCAAGGTAACCAGGGAATTGATGATGAGAATCTCAACTCACGACATGGAATGAAACCAAGAGGATATGTCAACTGAAGGTGTTTCATGGTGTGTGGAGGAGTATCTCAGATCATGGTGTTTTATAGGTGGAAGGTGGGAGGGCATAAGGGCGCAATGGAAAATGATGGCATCCCGGCCCGAAAAGTTCGCGGTGCGACTCTCAATTTTTCATGGGGTCTGTGGTGATAGCGAAGGGACCAGCCCGGAGGGCCGGGACCGCAGCCCGGCAGTGACCCCGAGCGGGGGTGCAGGGGCGCAGCCCCCGTGGTATGGACCGGTGGGCGCGAAGGTGGGATCCTCATGAAGGATATGTCTTCGCGAAGCAGCTTTGCGGAGCATGGCCTCGCGGATCAATAGTCTCTTGCGGAGAAAAGGGGTCTCACGGAGCTTGGTCTCGCGAAGTAGCTTCGCGGAGCATGGCCTCGCGGAGCATGGGCTCGTGGAGAAAAGGGCTCTCGTGGAGCTTGGTCTCGCGGAGCAGCATCGCGGAGCATAGGCTCGCGGAGAATGGACTCATGGAGTCTCGGATCGCGGAGCTGCAATGCAAAGGAAGCTGCTCACGGATCATGGCTTCGCAGAGCCGCAATGCGGAGCTCCGCTCGGCCGCGCAAGGGGCAATGTGGTTGTGGCCGTCCTCCTAGAGAAGGGGGGTGAGCTAGGTATTTATAGGTAGGGGCGCCGCGAAACAGAACCTCTGCGCCGCCTCAGGAGCTTCACGGCGCGCTCGCGAATGTCAAATTCGTTTGCGGAGAGGTACCGCCTCCGGAGCTTCGCGGGAGGCTCGCGAACGTCAAATGCGTTCGCGGAGAGTTACCGCCTCCGGAGCTTCTCGGGACCGTGATGCTCGGGTGCTTCGCATTGGTGCTTCGCGAGGGGTCTTTGCAGCGCATCACGAACGTCAAATGGGTTCGCGGAGCCTCTCGCCTCATTGCTTCGTGGCGGTGCTCCGCGATCACGGAGGGGGGCTTCGCGAATGGGCTTTGCGAACCAGATTTCCATCCCAACATCAAACAACCACAACTCCTAATTCGTAACTCCGTTCGGGCCCTACGACCTACCAAATCGAATCTTGCGAAAAGGACTACGATCTTGGATCATGTATGGAAGCATTTGGAGAATTTTTGGGATGCGTTTTCTGGGGTCTACAAAAATATACCCAAACCAATCCCACAAGCATGTTTAAATAGTTCTGAAAGAAGGTACAAGTACAAGAAATCTCAAAATTAAAATACCAAAAGAAACAAGTACAGAAAACTGCAGCAACTCCAACTGTCCCGACTAGTAGGGTCCCGTACGGCCCTTGTAGTCCTCTTGGAAACCTGAAAGTAAACGTAGGGTGAGCATACAAGTATACTCAGTAGGGAAACCTAAAGATCTTGTGCACAAGTGGGGAGACATCCTAATGTCCCGTGAGAACAACAGAAGAAACCTAGAAAGGAATTATATCCCCCCAACCTCACCATCCACACTCACCAAAACACAATCACAACAGGTAGTAGTATATAAGAACAAGAGTATTGGGTACCCCGCACCATTTTCCCCTCTAGCTTTATGTTCTTCCTAATGGTGAATGTCCTGACACTACCACAATCTTCCCGCCCGCACACACTTGGGCCTCACAACCACGTATCCCGCACACACACACTTGGACCCCACAACCACATATCTCACCTGCACACTCCTAGGCCTCATCGCCAAGGTTCTTGGGAAAAAGTAAAACATTCCCAAAGAGTCTTGGGCTAAACTAGTATAATTGAAACCTACCTGAAGAGACTTGGGTGTAAGGTCTCCTCAAACCATCACAGCGTAGGGAAGAAAAAGCAGGAAAGATCTAGTAACTATGGGAAAACACCCTCTCCCATGAAATGGGAGTGTTCGGCACTAAGTGGTGAACATGGGTGGGGTGCATCAAATAACAAATATATATATATATATATATATACCCAACTCTCAGCCCAACCTATGTCTTCTAAATATGGAAATTGAGCACGTTCCTTGGCACTGCTACCACGAAGCATGTATACAACAAACTATCCTGAAACCCCATTTCAGTTTTCCTGTTTCAATAGAATTATTTTATTATTTCCTTACCTACAGGGAAACTATCCACAACCAACCACATCGATCATTCGTAAAGTATATCGCTGCCATTCACATATCAAGTTAGGAAAATAGAAGCAACACAACCAAATCCTTCTTACTAACAATCCAACCCCTTTTATTATTATTACTCTTCCATTACCATGCCCCACCATTTATTAACTCTTCCACTTTTTTATTTATTATACACATCCCATAGAAAGTTCACAATAAAACCCAATCCTACAGCCCCACTGCCAACCCCCATAACCATAAACACATTGTACATCATTACCCCTTTAATACCATTCATTGCATCCCCGCTGCCCATCACAAACATAGAATTCACACCAACCCACAACCAAGCAAATGGCAGCCCCACTGCTCACCAGATCCACAACATCCCACAAAAACACCCCAATCACATTCCACGTATCCAAGCCAACACCCACATATTCATTATTCCATTTTGTTCAACCGGAGTTATCACACAAGGGTTTCAGATTATAAATCACCCAACTTTACGTGATTATTCAAATTCCACATTCACTAAAGTTACATTCACAAAAATGGTAAAGAAAGATAGGTAAACATTTAATTTCACAAGAAAAGGCCCCCAATGACCATTATTTTTTGTTGGAAGAAGCCTATTCAATACACTACATAATATCACAGGATATACAATAAAGTAACTACATTCAAAAATTCCCATCCCCGTTATATAAGCCAGTTATTATCAGCATTAAACCGGTTCAAATGTGTATCACGTAAACAAGAGGAAACCTTCTCCGCATGATGCAAAAAATTAGAGAGAGAAAGGTAAGATCCCTACCTCAATAGTTTCTGATCACAACGCTCCCCCTGATCAACTTTAGAAGACGTCCGTCGGCATCCGTCACATCAGTCGAGTCCCGTAAAAACCAGCTCAGTTGGATGTTTGAAAGGAAGGGCTGAAGGAAGGACGACGAATCCAATCTCAGAAGTTCCACCTCGTCGTTATGATCCCGTGGACACTGACTGATCATAAATCAGAGCTTGGACGAAGAAGTTATGGAAGAAAGAGCTTTCGTGTCTCTTGGGAGAACTCTGCTCAGAGGAAAGGGGAGGATAGGGGTGAGTTGAAAAGGAGGAGGGGACCCCTCCTTTTATAGGTGAGAAAAGCAAAAGTTCACGGCGTGTACTTTATGGTACACAGTGTGTACTCAGCCATTTCACACAGTCACCACGTGGCTTCCAACATGGCTTTCAACATGGAACGTAGCTGTTGACTGGTCAACACATGGTTTGAGGGTAACACATATGCGGGGAGGGACTACACGACGTGTATTACTGGACACACGTCATGTACCCATTTATTTCACATGATAAAGACACGGCTCTAAGACAGCACATGACTGTTGATCTGTAACGTGTATGCGGGGAAGGACTACATGGCATGTAGTACAAGACACACTGTGTGTGCCCACTTATTTCACACGGCAAAGACACAACTCCAATACGGCACACAACCGTTGACTTGTAACACGTACGTGGGGAAGGACTACAAGGCATGTAGTACTGGACACACGGCGTGTGCCCACTTATTTCACATGGCAAATACATGGCCTTCAACACGGGGTATACTCGGCAAGGGGGTACATGGCGTGTACTCAAACTACACGGTGTGTAGTTTCAAAATTCTGGAAAGTGTGGGAAAAGTCCATTTTACCCTCCAGAACACTTCGTGGCCTTCTTTGTAACAAAGGAATGGGCCGGAGAGGTCCATCCAATTACATAATATATTGAGGATAATGGTTTTCTTTTTTTATATTGGATAAAGTGGAGTATATTGAGTGGAGAAGAAAATTTTATAATAGAGTCTGTTGGAAAATGTTACATTAAAATCGGGTAACTCCTATTGGGTTATAACAAAGGGCTTCGATTGATGAATTTATGCCCAAATGAATGATTCATGGTTTATGGGGGGAATTATAGAATGATATTTGGGTAGATATTTTATGAACCTATTTTTTTTTTGAGAGGTCTAAGGAATGGGGAGAACATATAACAATTTATATTAGGGGACGAGTGGCACTCTTATAATATTTTGTCAAAGAAATTTCACCCACATTTTTTATGTTTCAAGTTGATCCCATAATAGAATAAATTATATACAATTTATTATGTGGTCAAAATATATCTATTTAGTTGATTTTTTATTTTTATTAAAGGTCTTTTGGGCCTTATGGTTGAGATTTAGTCCCTTATTAATCATATCTTGACCTCAATCATTGAAATTAATTTTATTCACAATCTCCAATATTATTGATTAAAAAAAACTAATTATTCAAAATTATATATTATGATTATTATAAATATTTAATCAATTTACTAAAATTATATTAAGATAATTAGAAGAAATTAATTATAAATTCACCTCGTAGGTGGGACAAAATAGGTGGTTTTTATAGTAAAAATTTCCAAAATATTTATATATTTTACATTTAATTTCAATGTTTAAATTATTCCCATGAAATAAATTATTTTCTTTGATATATATTTTATATAATGTTAATAAAAATTTCAAAATTTTTTTATCCTTATAAATAAATTAGATCAGAAAACATTTTTGAATTAATATTCATTATTTTTAACTGTTCAATAAAAATTATTCATCTCAAAAAAGTACAAAACAAATTAAACTAACCTAATTTTTATGTTTCTCATTAAATGATGAAGTTTATTTTTAAAAATAAAATTTATAAATTATTCATAAATTGGATTTAATATAGGTTAAAATTGAAATGGTGGAAAAAGTTCCTTAATAAAAATAAAATATTTTATACTTAAAAATTGGATTATTTTATCATAAGACTATCAAATATATTAGATTAATAAGAAAATTTTTTTGGTTTAATTGGGTGTACATATATAAATATATATCTGATTATTATAACTAAAAAATTGTGTTTAATTTAATTTATAGGACATGGTGGTATAATTTAACACCCGAATATTTTTACGAAATACTTTTTTTAATTAATTTTAATTCTTTAGTATATTTCACTACAAACAATTGTGTGTTTAATGAAACCATGAGACATCATTTTTAATGAAATGTCCCATGGGTCTCGGACCTGACTACACAAAGACTACCTTTTATAGGCAAGGGGTTGTTGAGTAGCAGCTGAAGGATTTTCCAGAATAGGTAAGAAATTTCCCTAGAGATCTATACACACTCAAAATGTACAACTAAAGTAAAAAAATCAAAAAATGTATGGTATAACACCAAAGATTAATGTACACCCACATGTACTAATGTAAACTAAAAAATTGGTAATAGATCTAACAAAATCCGTCAAAGTAGGTTTCTCATATATATAACACACACCAACTCATCATGGAATGCACTGAAATATATAGAACATATCAATTCATTTTAAAATAGTAAATATATTTCAAATTATCGAGGTATTGTATTCCCTTATGTGTTTTGAGCCGCGTGTCATATACTCTATGAAATATATGGTTGTTTAGAATTTTACGGTGTTATATTCTCCACACCATATATAATTTATGTCCTAACAATTTAACCATCATCTCATAAATGGAGGGATGAATGTAAACTATTTTTGAATGTCCCACATTATGAATAGGTTTAATAACACATATTATTAATTAGAGATAAAGGAATATGCAATTTTCACGTAACTAGTTTCCCTATTACCAGAACATAGGTAGGAAATGCAAACATTGACACATTAAAAAAGTCAAACAATCAAGTTATGATGGCGATTGAAAGTGAGAAAATTAATGAGAATGGTAACAATCATAAGTCCATAAGTTCGTGATGATCTATTGGACTATTTGAATAATTTGGAAACAATGGTACCATGAAATCATTTTTGGATTTAAACCCTTTTTCATTGAGTTTAGAGATGGTTCTCTCTCTATAAATATTAATAAAATATATGTTTCTATTACATAAACAAAATCTTATCATTTGGTTGTGCCTTGAACTATTTTCACATAATATTTTGGAACAAAATGATTCATATAGTGATGAATTACATTTACTTTTTAAGTCTTATCCCAATATCATCTTGAACCATTTAATAAATTTAAATTATTTTTCAAATATTTTTATCTAATTATTTGTAAGGAAAAAAACTGGACTTACAAAATGAACATATCATTAGCCTAAAATAAATATATATATCCACTAAATTTTCTCATTAGAGACATGTGAATAACATCATCATGTGTCTTTTTAAAATATGTTAATAACTCGAATCACCATAAAAATGTATTGGAAAAATGATTTCAAAATGATTTTTTATTTAAGACACATCTTATTTGATATATTGCTAAAATCAAAATGTTATTTAAACCCCATCAGTGATTTAATGGACAACTAATTGAAAAGTAAGTAATAAATTACATGGTAGTAACCACCTGTCCAAAGAAAGCATTTCTTTATCACTATCTCACAATTAGAAACATGTTAAGGGATGTATTCCCCAAAAATATGTGTTTTCCAACAAATTTAACAGTATATTGAGTAAATTCTCTTACTACCATTCAGCATATTACATCAAATTTTTATTGTACATGTATTTTTGAATAATCCACATATATTTTATAAATCATATGTTGAGAATGTCATATATAAAGTTATCTTAAATCATATTTATTAGATCCAAATATAAAAGTAGATTGATCATTTAAATTATTTAATGTTAATAAGATATTCTTGATATTTATACATTAACTTCATAAAATTAATATTCCCTTGACTGTTTGGGAATTCATTTTCCTAGTTCCCCATCTCATTGTAGTCGAAACATTGAATAACAGTTTTTTCTTATTTCCTTTCGACTCTATTGTCAGCTAATAATTTCCATCACACTTATAACAAAATCCTAATCCTTTCAATTCATTACAAGGGTGATTCGTTCCACACTTATTAAATATTGTTAAATTTTTCGTTCCGTTTTTTTATTTGATTCGTTTCCTTCTCCATGGTGTTCATAATACCTATTTGCCTCATGGATTCTCTTAAATCTAAAAGGCATGGATAATTCTTTTTCTAAATTGATAACATATAAAATTATCTCCTAGTATGATGATAAATTATGTGAAAGATGATCCATTCAAATATTGGTATCAATACCATCAATGAAGTGGTCATTATTACTCTCCATGTTATGTAATTAATCCTTATCATACCTAGACAACCTTGTAAAGGTGAATTCATATTCCACATCACTCTCTTATTTTGTTCTCATTAAGCTAGAAACAATCTATTCATCTGAATTTTTTGATCATTGCAGATGTATATATTGAATAATGTATACTCAAAATTCCTCCATTGCATGAGTTCAATTTATTATTTTTTCTGGTATTATGGATCAAGGACCACTGCAAATCCTAATCACCTTCTAGACAATACACTGCAAGTGTATCCTAATCCATTTCATTGCATCCCAGGGCCATAAATATATTCTCTAAAGTCTTAATCCATTTCTGATATTCAATTAGATCAGTATTTTCCCTATATTTTGGGGGCTCTAACACGTAGAGAATTCTAGTATAAAATATTTTAACTATGAATAAGGATTCTGAATTCTGGATAGGTAATTGTTCATAACCTGACTATGTTTCCCCAATATAACCATAACATCATCAATTCTAATACCAGCTACATTTACATTCTCATCAAGGAAACCTCTACATTGGCCATGAGTATTGATACCATTTTTCCTTCCTAGAACCATTTCTAAACAACTACAAATACTATATGAAATCATAAAAATAATTTTTTTTGCAAAAACATGTGAAAAACTAAAATTAAATATGAAAACTTATGCATATACAATTTCATTGTCACAATCACAAATAATGTAAGGACACATTTAATTTTAAATCTTTCATAATGGATTGAAAATAAAATGTAAATTATCCGTATAGTATCCCTTGGTAGTTTCGAACATGGTGTGTTGTAAGGTCTATTGTCATGTACCAAGCTACAATGAGTAAGGTCGATCACACCTTGTTATAGTTTCAACTAATAGGTAAATATATTCCATAACCATGTCTAATTATAGTATCTAAATAAGGATATACAGGTAGGAATACAAACATAATCTCTACCTAAGCAACATTCTATGATTTTCTTCTATATATATCCTCAACTTCTATCATAGGGTTGTGTCCCTTAACTTATGCATTTGAAATATATTTCACAAGGTTGTTTCTAAACATACATTGATACAAACTATAACATACGTACACTAGAAGGCTAGATCCGGTGCATTATTATTTTTCAAATCTTATTATTATAAGAAACAGATTCTTGAAGGACCAATCAATTTTGCAGTCCAAGAAATCGAGATTAAATTCATGATGCCCAAAATATATTGGGAATTAAAATATAAAAAAATGATATATAATAAAAAAATAAACTACCTCCATTATTTCATATTCAAATATTTTGACTTCATAATCGAGGAAAAGTAAACATAATAATGGTGAGCTCAAATACATTATAAGGGTATGTAAAAAAGCAATCAATAATGAATCAATGAGAATAAATCAAAATGTAAATTTAAATAACTGATAACACATTCCATTAAAATAACATGGTAAGGAAAATTCCATATCAAATAGTATGAAACTAAAACACAATCCATTTAATAAGTGAAGTAATAAAAATTAAATGTATCCATAGATATGTCTACACAATATATCATGTATGAATAAAAAATTAAAAGAAATGAGGTAATTGATAAATTATTTGATTCGATTTTTCATAGGTTTATTGAAAAATTATAATTAAGTCCAATCATAAGATGGTTCAACTATCAGGTAAAACCCAACTATTTTGGACAATTATTTTCTCTTTTGAGACTACTGATGCATCGATAGTCAATCTAATATTGGCCCCCACTGGTGTCATAAAAATCCCATTTATAATAGTATCTAATAACGTATTTAATTTTTTAATAATATTCCTTATAAAATATATTTATTGAATAAAATATACAGATTTATCAATAATTCCCCAGTTAGTTAAATAAATGACAAATGAACACCATATGAAAAACAATATATAATTTAGGAAATAATAATATAAATTGTTAGATAATATATGTAATCAAGTAAATTTACAATGAAAAATAATTAAATTAATGTTATTGTTTCACATTAATGTTAAGAATAACAAAAGAATTTATTATTGAAAATATAATCATTAAAAACATTCATTACGAGAATAATCATTAAACATTACAAACTGTCCCATACCACTTTGAAACATTTAAATCATAATACCCATGAAGTGATAATATTAAATGAAACTTATAATATATTGAGAGTAAATATATTAATGATATGAAATGTAAAAAAATTAATATATAAACAAAATATAAGTTAATTGGTTCATAATAACAAATAAGTCTTAATATAATTTATTTTGAGAAAAATTCTCTTACCTTAACATTTCATTTGATGTTTGGTCATTATATTCATGTAAAGTGGTTTAAATTTTTTTACTAACTTATAATATAAAAATATTTATGTTAGTAATGTTATATATCATGTTTTTTATAAGGTCTTATTACCCATTTTTTATCAATCAATCATTATTTTCACTATTTTGGGTGTTAATTGCCTAGTTTTATCAAGTATGTTTTGACTTATTATTTTCATCTAATATTAATTATATTAGGCTTTCATCATCTCTAGAAAATAAATGATGAATTATTATCTTTTTTATTCAGTACATGTGTATTTATAATAATCTATAAGGTTTCGAGATAGGAAATTAAATGCAACGTTCATAGATATGGTAGGTTGTACGTTCACATGAACGTTACATTCATTTATTTATTTTTTTAATGAATGAACAGGAAATAATATATCTATATTATAATTCTAGTATCATATATATTGTATACATGTTATATAGGATTATAAATACCATCCTTTATACATTCTACATATGTCATGAATGAGTCACGTCGCTTTGAGTTGGCAGTAGTCCACACTTCCTCAAACGAAATTATCGTATTTTCACAATTAGGAAATAATACTTGTTATAAATAAAAATTACAGAATAATAATGAAATTATAAATTTAATATATATCATATATAAATATATTTTCCCTTCAAATGGATACCATGAGAGGTGGTAATGAAAAAATGAGCAATCAACTTATCGTGATGCAATAGTATATTGCACATTGAAATAGTATGTTTGATACCGATTATAAAAATGTTTATGTATGTGTTCGTATAAATCATAACATATTAAATTTATAGATTATTTATTAGAATTTTTTTGTAATCATGTAATAAGAATTGTATAGGGAGTGGATAAGCAAATGAAAAAACGGTATCATTGGAATACATTACCTTTACATCGGGTAAATCCTTTTGGTTTATAAAAACAGGCTTCCATGGGAGGATTTCATCCCAAAGGGTGGATTAAATGTATAGGGAAGTTATTTCTGGAATCTATTTGGGTAGACCTTGGCCGAACCTATATTTTTTGAGAGGCGTGAGAATGGGTAGAAGTGTTGGCCTTTACTATTGGAAGAGGAGTGTCACTCCTATAATATTTTGATAATGGAATTATTCCCACATTTCTCTTATTGGAATCGGATCAAATAATGAACAGAATTCTTCAAAATTGAGTGTAGGGTCCAAATATTTTCATAAGTGTCTTTTTCAACACGTTATTGGTTGTTTTGGGACTTAAGGTTAATGTTTGGTCGCTTATTAAACATAATATAACCTAAATCATTATAATTAATTTAAATCAAAATCACATATATATTTTGTTAATTTTTCCTCTTATTATATATTATGAACTATTATAATTACCAATATGGAATCAACTTTTCAAAATTAAAATAACATTATTGGAAGTAATTACTTTAAACTTCATCCTGTAGTTAAGATACAAATTCATATTTTAATGTAAAAACATCCTAAAATATTTATATCTTTTTAAATTCAATTTCAATGTGAAATTGATCCGAGTGACCAGTACCATCCCAGATCTACATTACACCCAATGGTGCCCCGAATGTGGTTGGTCACATAACCTCAAGTTCATTCACTCAAATGTTAGAGGCTTCTGACTAGCAATGATGGCCAATGTGTGATTTTGGGGGATCTATGACCTCAATGGCAGAGTATACATAGTAGAAATAAAGTAATAGATATTTGAGAAAGTAGTAATACAAAAAAAGTAAATAGTAAAAGAATAAATGTAAATCCAATAGAGGTAACAATATATATATATATATATATATGTTTCGTGGAATATGTGTATAAGAATACATCCAAACAAGTCACAATGCTGGAAAGTAATACAGAAAGAAAAGTAAAAAAAAAGAAACAAGTAAAATCCTAAGTATCGCATGCATAATCTTGGTGTTATTCTCTGTAGATTGAATAGAAATCAAGTACCTTCTAAATAGGGGTGTTCTCCCTTATCTATACATTCAATAATATAATCTATTTGGGTCCAAAATCATAACCCAATTAGGGTGTTTGATGAATCTCTATAGGTAACAACCAAAATATCTATTCCTAACTGTAGGTGAATATATATATATAGCATGTAATATTCAAAATGAAACAATAAACTATGAATTACTCAAAAGTAAACAATCCAAAAAATTTCTATTACATTCATTTTCATTTATTTTTCATCCTTTTAATCATGTAATCTCATGATCTAGCCTATTATCTATATCCCCATGTTTAATATTATAAATAAATTTTTCTCAGAAGACCATCTAATCTAGAAAAGTAAGACAGAGTCAATGCTTGTTCGTTGGCTTTCCAGACTCCTTACCATCATTCAATTATTCAATAACAACCATTAGTAAATGTTCTCATGGAAAAATACTTTGCTATACCATAAAAACAATTCATTTAACCACGAACATCTTGGAATCTTTCATGGTCGAAACCTTTTTTTTAACTTTTCACTAATCACATAAAAATGTGCACCTGGGAAGCTCTCATGTTCAATACACCTTGGTCAACATATAATCAATAATTTTTAAAATTCCTCATGGACAAGTCTCACCATCTAAACCCCTAGTTTGATGACCATCTGGAATCTCTCACATTCAATACCCATAGGTCAACATAAAAGTAAAACATACATAAATAAAACTACCTCGGGAAGCTCCCACAATCAAATTCCCCTTGGTCAATCATCCATAATTCATATCAAAAGAATCTCATATTACCAGTAACTGCATCCTAAAAAACAAGGAATTAAAACAATGAAAACTACACCAAATGTCACTAAATATTTAATCAATTGAAACACAAACACATGGTATCCCATAACTATGGTTTTTATCCTTCTAAATTTCAACTACCCTTTATCATTTAACCAAACCATAACAGCTAATAAACATTGTTTAATTTAAAAACACACAATACCAAACATGTTGATATGAAACATTTAGAATATAGAATCCAAATATGATCACTGAAATGTACAACTCATATACATTGATTTTTCATGATCGATGTACTTGAATGTTAGCCCTTGAATCGGCCTAGAATAGAATAGATCAACAAAAATATGAAAAAGTACCAACCTAAAATAACTCAAGGGAGGGGAGGAATTAATCATAAAGGCTATAATGTAATTAAGAACTCTCCATTGGGATTCCATGGCACTAGATCACATTTCAATCAGAGGTCAGAGAGAGAATCAGAGGTTTGATCTTCTTTAATTGTTCCCGAGTGCATCTGTATGAAACAAGGAAATAAGAAGATGGTTCTAGACATGATACATGATCCCACTCTGATATATCAAATAAAAATAATACTATATGAACATCTCATTAAATGTACATGTTGTGTAGTAGACTTATCTGGACCCCATATTAAGATTTATTTCAAATCAACACATGACCATGTACTCATCCATTACATGGCTTAAGAATAGTTGTACACGGAAAATGGGTACATGGAAAGTACTCAGAAGTATATGACATGAACTCTGAAAACCCCCATTTCATCATTTTCCTCAAAACAACTTGAAAACATGATCTATACCATAAATAAATATCTAGGTTTTGAGAAACATCCCCCTTAAATCAATAAATCAATGAATTGTCCTTCCAAGGGTGTTGAAGAGGAAACTATGAACAACTTCAACCAAAGTGATCGTACGTCGGCCTCCATCTACTAAGTCTCATCTTGTATACCACCATGATTCCATATCACCGATACTAGATGAACAGAATATCCATGGAGAACCTATATTCTGTGATGCACAATCTGAGTATTGCGATCCTTAAAAGACGCATCTATGTCTAACTCAACCTCCTCTGGTTGAAAAACCTCATATGGGTTTGAAAAGTAATGTTGTAGCTGGGAGACTTGAATGACATCTTACATGAAAAAAATACCTCTATGGTTACTGAAACTGATAGGAAACCTTCTTGATTTTCTACAAATCCTTAAATGGGCTGACATATCATAGTGAATGCTTCCCCTATATCATAACCCTTATATCTCCCATCCTCGGTGTTACATGTAAGAAAACCCAATATATGACACTGATCTCCAAGGGTCATCTTCGTCGATCAACATAATATTTCAAGATATATTGTGCAATAGAAATCCAATTTCAAATTAACTCCACATGTTTCATGGTATCATCAATAATATGAGGTTCCAACATAGCTGCCTCTCCAACCTCCAACCAACATTGGGGTGATCAGCATGACCTACCATACAAAGCCTCATAAACATCCATATGAATTATTTCTTGTAAACATTTATTTTCAGAAAACTCTTCTAGGGGTATTTATCTCTCCAAAGATCCCTTGAAATCTAGGACTCATGCTCGAAACATGACCTCCAAAACATAAATTATGCACTTTGACATTCCATATGTCTTGGAATAGAATGATGTACATAGAAGGACATGTATAACCTAAGCCCTCTGTAGTACCTACAAGACACTAAAAGTAAACTGGATATCCCTGTCAAAAATGATTGTGTTTGAAACCCCAGGAAAATATATAATCTCTTGAATGTACAATTTTCCATGCACATCAACACTGAATGTCTCCTTGATCAGAAAAAATGTTCTAACTTTGTGAATATGTCAACAGAAACCCATAGAACATCATTTTTTTGATCTGGCCTTAGTAAACCCAACATTAAATACCTCAAAACATCATTCCACTTCCAATCTATAATTGGTAACTTCTATGAAGCCTTGCCTATTTTGGTTGCTCCGCCTTCATCTACTGACCGGTGGAGCATCACATAACAAATCCAGCAACATCCTTATTCATGTCTAGCCACTAATACAGATGATTTAGATCTTGAAGCATCTTGGCATCACCAGGATTAAATGCACATATAGAGGCATGAAAATGCCTCATTAGATTCTCTTGTATTTCTATTGACACCCATATGAACCCCTAAAAAAGAAAACATTATCCTCTCATGTAGTCTACCCAAAAGTACAGTCCTCGACTGACACACTCTCCCATATGAATAGGAATGCATAATAAAATAAATGCATCTTTAACACGTGATCTGGTATAGTAAAGGTAATAACATTATATGAAAGAACATCTCTTCCTATAGGTCATGAACCTCCAAATGCATCTCCAATAATAGTTCCATAAGTTACCACTCACTACTGGCCTCTTGAACATCTTATATATGATTCCTCTGGATCAAGTCATCTACCACTACATTGCCTTTTCCAGGTGTGTAGGACAACACAATGTCAAAAGACTGAAGGTACTCAACCCACCTTTTCTATCTCAATTTTATATTGCCTTTAGTAAAAATATACATGAGGATTTTGGGGTAAATGTGCTTCACAAAATGCTCTCCGAAATGATATTTTCTCAAACAAAACAAGGAATTCACAACTGTGGCTAACTCGATATTTTTCATTGGGTAATTCCTATAATGTACCCTCAACTGTCTAGACCCGTGTGCAACCATTCCTTCCCCTGACATAAGCACTACACTCATCCCAAAAACTAATGCATCATAGTAAATGGTGTAAATTTGTCTGGATCTAGAAGAATCATGATCTGGGTGGAATTCAATATCCCCTTCATCTTCTAAAAGGATGAATCATAGTAATATTTCCACATGTACATCGCACCCTTCTGTGATTGGCCCATCAATGGAACTCCTAAGTGTGTAAATTTTTGAATAATGAATCTGTTGTAACCATCCCATCCTATAAAATTCTGCAAATCAAACTTGTTCTTCGGCTGCTCATAAGAATAAACTACTCTCGCCTTATTTAGGTCTAATGATTCTCTTTTCTTTGAGATTACATGAACCAATAAGTGAATTTGGGAGATCCAAAAAGTGGCACTTTGAGTGCACAACATAAAACTAATTCTCTCTCAATGTACTCAATATGATATCCATATGGGTGGCATGGTCGTGTCGAGTGTTATATTACACCATGATATCATCCATTAAGACTAACACAAAAGAATCAACGTAAGGATAGAACACCCAGTTCATTAGTTACATGAAAACTATAAGTGTGTTCGTGATAACGATTGACATAACTGAACACTAGTATAGACCATACCTTCTCTGAAATGTTTTATGATGTATATCTGATGGTCTAACATGAAACTAGTGTTAACTGGATCTTAGTACAATCATTGAGAACACCATCACACCTTGAATATGATCAAATATATCATCAATCCTCTACATGGAAAATTGGTTATTTATCATCAAATGGTTCGGCTGTTGATAATACAGACAACATCAAAGGGTAACTTCCACCTTCGTAACAAAAATGACATGCGTACCCCATGAAGAAGTATTGGATCAGATGAAACCCTTTGCCCAAAACTCATCTAAATGTTTGTTGAGATCCTCTAACTCTGGTGTAGCCATCCTATATATAGTAATGGACATCTATGACACTAATGTCACAATTTAAATAGATAAATCCACCTATCAATGAAGGTAAACCTTCAAATTTCACTGGAAATACATCTTTAAAATGATTATCCACTGGAGGGAACTCCACATGTAAAGTCCCCTCATCATCTAGATATAGACTATAAATCAGGGCTGTGATTACTCATATCCCATGATGCTCAGGTCCCTCTCTTCTCTTCTGGACAACCCATTCTCCCTTGTGTTGAAATGACCCGCCCTTTGTTTATGAGAAACTCGCCCTACAGAAATAGTAATCAACAATGTCCTAAAAGGAGACCAACCAGTCCATTTCGAGAATGACATCAAAGCATATCATCTCTTCTACATAGAGGTCCCATATGAAGTGATGCCCACCATCCTCAAGAGGGCTCTCTATGCACTGACATACACTAGTCATCCCAATTCCCAACAGAGTTTATAGCATCAGAACATTGTCAGACGTAAATATATAGATCCCAAGGAACTCCACAGTGACAACATATATAAAATAATGTGAAACACATAAATATAAAAGATAAGACTTTATAACTATGTAAAGTAGAATCACACTTCTATCCATAGAGATTTCAATATCCTGATCCTTCTGGGTCTGTTCTATCACAAAATTTTAGTTGTACCATAGCACTAAAACCCTGCATGTCTACCCTGAGATGGACCACCCTACTATCATTGAGAACAATTCATCTTCCAACCATGGCTATGACCACATCCTCATCCTAAAAATCCCCACTTCCTAGATTGATGATAAACCGGTGGCCTTATATCTGAACATGGAGTCATAAAAGATCCCCTCCAACTCACTACTGGTGAGAACATCCTGCAAAAATACAGAATGTGGCCCATCTTGCTACAATATCGTCACCTGATTATGTACTATAGTAAATGCGGTATCATATTCTAACTCTTACGCTCACTAGAAGCACACCAATTTGTTACCTGTAGATACATCCCATGAAATCTCCCTATAGAGATTCATGCTATCGGTCAAAAGAGTACTAACCCTAGATGCTGAATCACTCTGTCTCACAACTCCTTACTCCCTCAGATTGTGTTCAGTAATTAGCACATGATTTTTTATATATGTCACTAAAGTCAACCTCATGAAATTCACCTGAGATCAGATGTCATACCTGAGACCATCCTAAAACTGCCTATCCAATGATAAATCATCACCTCCAAGTATATGTGTGAATCACAGAAGATCCATTAAGCGAGATGAGTAATCCATCACTAAAATAGTATCCTACTCTAAATGCATGAAATCCAGGGATCGATCATCCCTCGACATCTCTGGGAAGAATTAATCATATAATTACCATTAAAACTCATCCCAAACAATATCCTAATAACATCCCCCTAGTGTGATAATATCACACCATCTATTGGAGGAATCATATATCGTGTATGTTGTGAGATTCACCCTATTCTCTAAAAGAGTCTATAGATGCTCAAAGATAGAATACATGACCTCCAACCCTGACCCTATAACCTATGATCCTCTATCCCCAAAGAATGTGGGAGGATTCTACTACTAGAACACTCACATCAACTCTTCCATACTTGAGGAAGGATGTGTTTCTCCCTGAATAATCTGTAGCATCCTCATAAAGACATCATGGAACTGTGCATCAGCACCTATGTCGAGTATAACAGATGCTGTAAAGATGGGCTAGGCAGCAGGATCTGGTGGTAGTCCCTGATCTACCATTTTTGGTGTCTTATCATCACCCATTAACTTGATTATAACTAGAGGACGTATAGATGGAATTGATCAACATGGTCAAGTTCACACCTCAGATCATTATTTTCAAGGACCACAACTTTGAAAAGATAGAATTAAATAGTAGAAGGAATGCATTAAATTATTAAAAAAACGGTTACATGGTGTGTATATCCACTACACAGTGTGTTCCCCTTAAGCCATAGTATTGGCACATATCTCTGCCAACCCAGTCATGTAACGCCCCATACACATGGTGTGTTCCTCATTACGCACAGTGTGTCCATGAATTTTCTCTTCTACCAAAGTTCTTCCACATGCCTCGATTTACATGGTTTTGTTGGTGTAACACTAACCGGTGTGTTCACTGTATACATGACGTGTACTAATTATATTACATCCACTCGCATTGTTAATCACATGGCCAGAAAAAGCTTGATTGTTACATGACATGTACAATGTAGACATAGCATGTACAACAGATGTTTAAGTGACCCTTGTCGTTAGTCACACAGTAGAATAAATGGTCCCGTACAACAAGTTGTATACTTCTATGTCATGGCATGTTCTAAAACACATTTATCAATCCTATTAATATGCTAAAAAATTTAGTCACATGGTAAAAAATGAAATGGTGTGTACGTATAGTACATGACATTTACTTAATAAAAGTTCTTCTTTTAGAATAGAAAAACACCTGGCATGTGTTCATAATATCAGAAACTATGTTGTTTGGGTTTTTTGAATATAAGCCATTGAAAATTCTCAAAAAACCATAAAAACGCATATTTTTTTCCATGTAATTCCATATTTAGATATGTTATAGCCCAATTCCCTATGATTGTTTATATTGAATCCTTATTCATGTCAAATCTTAACAAAATTCAATTAAACATAAAAAATGATCCTCCTAATTCCAATAAAAGAGGTCCCATAACACCTTAGGGACCAAATAATGGATTCCAACTAAATAAAACATTATATATACCAATACCCTACTAAAATAGTTGTTATTTCAATTATTGGATCTATCACAAGAGCATTCATATTTGGCAAAACATCAATCTCTAATAGCATGCAGATATTAATGCACCCTAAATGGCATGACAAGAATGCATGAAATGTGACCTATAGAAAGTGCCTATATCATTCATGGGATAGAATATAATGATATAATCAGGTTGCAACAAAAATATAACCATAGTTACATCAATTATTACAACATAAAACATGTGAATCACCCAATGGTGAAATCAAATAAACTATAACAATTGAATGACAATAAAAATTGAAATATTTATGGTCACCAGGATTTTCCATGTACCCGATCTAGCTACTGCTTTGCACAACTTATTACCAACTTCCTATTCATTCTTATCACTATCTATAGGCTTCAAATAGTATGGAAAATCAAAAATGAACTCCTCTCATACCCCTTTGAAATGTCTCAGATCTGGGTGTCGATCATATGTTCCTTGAACGTAGTTGGTCACATAACCTCAAGCACATTTCACTAAATACCAAAGGCTGCTAACAAGCAGTGATGAGAAAGGTGTGATTTTGGGGAATGTATGCCGTCATTGGAAAAATATACACAATGGAAAAAAGATTCTAAATAAAATCGGAAGTAGTAATACCAAAAAAGGAAAAATTATAAGACTAAAAGTAAATCCAATATAGTCTATAATATATATATATATACATGATTTAGGGAACATGTATCTATGAAATCATCCAAACAAGTAACAATGCTATAAATAAGTACAAAAACCAATTTACAAAAGAAATAACAAAGCTCCAGTTGCATCCCATGCCACATCATGGTTTCGTGCTCTCCATCACCAACATCAATCAAGTTCATGATGAAGAAGGGTGATTTCCCTTATCTATACCTACAGTCATCCTTTTAATCATATAATCTCAGGATATATCTCAATCTCTTTATCCCCTTCTCTAATAGTAAATACATAAATGGCTTAGTCAATCATCACAAAAAATCAGGTAAGGCTATGTCCAAGATTGTGCTTTGTATTGTAAGACTCATCACAATCATTCATTTATTAAATAATAACACTTAGGGAATGTTCTCAAATGATAATCACCTTTTTCTACCATAACAAAAATTTATTTAACATCAAACTTCTACAAAGCACTCACTTTCCACCCCTTTTTTGTCAAACATAGCACTAATAATTTACAAATGACCACATATGATTATCTAACAATCAATACCCCTTAGTCAACTTAGAATAAATAATTTATAAAGGACCAACTATGTAGCTATCATTTTATAAACCTCCAAGTTGATGACCACCTGGAAGCTCTCACAGTCGATACCCCAATGTCAACATATCAAAAAATAGACATAGATGACCCTGCCTCTAGAATCACTCATTGTACAATTCCCCTTTGTCAAACATCCATAATGAATATCACATTAATACTGTATAACACATGACTCCGTACTATCCAAACAAGGCATTGAAATAAGGAAACATAGACCAAACAACCATAAACAATTAATCAAGGAAAACTCACCCATGTCATGCCCCATTACAATGGTATTTAACCTTGTGCATATGAAACAAGCCTTTATCAATCAACCAAACCACAACAGGTAATAAACATGGTTTAATTTCAAAACACAGAATAACCAAAATGTGGTTGTAGGACACTTTTATCAGATATTATCCATTGATGAAAAACAATGGCATAAACCACCATCCTAGGTGCCACACGATCAATATACATAAAACTAAGACCCTGATTCAAATATGAATGATGTAGGTCTACAAAAATATGAAACCCACCAAAAATAGAATTACTCATGAGAGAATAGAAATTATAAAGAAAGAATATAGACTAATTAAGAACTCAATAGTGGGATTCCAATTCACCCAATGGTGTCTCAATCACAGGTCAGACAGATAATCGTGGGTTCGATATTAATTCTTCATTCCCAAGAACTGAAGTACAAAACATGGGAAGAAGAATTCATCTCTGCACACGAGATGTGACCCCTCTCCGATATAACAATTAGAAAGAAAACTATATATTGTGTTTAGGAAATGTACTCATTGTTTAATAGCATTCTCTTTCCCCCGGTGTAAGCATTTTTCCAGGTCATCACACAGCCATGAACTCAGCTATTACAATGCATGAACATGGTTTTACACATCAACTGGTTACACGATGTGTACTCTTTAGTGCAATATATTTACTTATAAAATCCACATTTCTTCATTTTCCTAAAAAACAATCCAAACCCATGAAACATACCTAAAATGATGATCTAGGTTCATAGAAGGCATATATTGGGTTAAATGATATATATAATTTTATAATTTTGTCTTAAAATATATTCTATATATAATTTAAACCTATAAAAAAAGGAAAAGAAGAATTTTAGAATTAAAATTTATTTTTTAACTATTCACAAAAAATGAATCTTCTCCTATGAATACAAAAACTTTACAATAAAATAATAATTTTTTATACGTCAAATATGATTTTTATTTTGCTATATTAAAATTATAAATGGGAAAAAATTATGTTTAATATAGGTTCTCCATCAAATGATGGTATAAGTTCCTTAATAAATATATTGTATTTATACATAAAATTGGGTTTGTTTTTATCATAATCCAATCCCATTTATCTGATAAATACAAAAAATATTTGGTTGATTATATAATATACATATCATATTAATATCACAAAAAAATTTGTAAATAATTGAATTTTTTAGGGTAAAAAATATTTTTTATCATTAATATAAAATTATTTTCCTTTATATTCTATTTATTTTCATAACAATTAAGAAATATTATGTAACCTATTAATTCATTTAATATTTGTTTAAAAAATATATTTTCAAATATTAGTCAATAATATTTATAATATGTTGTTTTTATATTTTTATATTAAATAATAATATTTCAGTAACATATTATAGTTCGGTAAAACTCGATCATAAGTGTAATGAAAACCATTGAAAAAGGATTCTCTTGTGTGTATCTCATGCTATACCACGATGTAATGAATTCAAATATATAGAATATAAGGATGATATTTAAATTTGTAAATACATTTCAATGTATCTGGTTCTAGTAATACCTTACATTCTTGGCGTCACATGTCATCCTCTGTATTAAATATAAGGTTCTTACATTAGAATTTCAAGGTGTTATTGCCCCGACCATAAACATTACATAATAATGAGTTTTATTAACAAATTTATATTCTTTTACATTGAGTAAAATTCCATTTTTACATTTTTAGGGAATTAGGCCAAAACTCATGCATTACAAAATAATTTAGTTCAAAGTAGGAACGTCCAAATAGAATAAATTTAGCACATATTCGAAATATTTTAGAACATATGGCTTGGTCTCTATTATGATAAAATCCTCATGATGATTTAAAAGAATTCCCCCAATCCATTAGTCATCCTTATTTGTGGTGAATGAAAAAAAATGGATGAAAATAAAAAGAATAGTACGGGATATGAAAATAAAGAAATGGTTTGTCCATTAATAAACATTAAATATCATGAACCCCACTTTTTTGAAAAAATAACACTTCACCAATATGGGTAAATATAATTATTTAACAAAAAAATTTATCCCACCTTTAAAAAAAATAATTTCAATGAATTATAATTATAAAAAATTATATATATATATATATATATGTGTGTGTGTTGGACCCTAGGATATCATCACATTTAACCCATACATAAACCATATTGTTTGGAATAAGCATAAACCCAACATCAAATATAATTATAAGGATAATATAATCATTACCCAATGAATTGGAACACTATCTACGCACACCCATCATTAAATCTATAATAGGATTACTCAACATAATCTAGGAGCAACCATTATTTATAATGTAACTCAACCCCAACAATAAAAATATTCATTTGAATAACTCATTTAAAACCAATTTAAAATAACTTTTAGATATTAAAAGATTTTTTCTTTCAAAAAATCCATTTTTAATACAAAATACACATTTCTATTGAAAAAAAAATTTCAATTAAGAAAATCCCATTAAATGGAAATATGGTTTTTTATTTTAGAAAAAATAAAATATTGGAAAGGATGCCAAAAATAAAATAATGGCCATAATGTCAGTCAGTGTACGATACCCCAATTCTCAAAATAAAAATATATACCAAATAATTGATGAATTATTAACATCAATATTCTATCACATTCATTCATCAAAATATTTTCGGATTACTTCAATTATTAATTAATGCATTTCAATAAATTGAATAATCATATTAATTCTCATGAAATAGTTAAATATTTAATTAATCCAAATTAACAATCTCAATAATCAATTAATTAAATAAATATTTTGTCACTCAAAACAATTCAACAATCAGAATAATTGATTAATTAACTCAACAGTCAATTAACCAAATTAGTTTCACAATATCAACATCCCATTAATTGATTCATTAATAAATCAATCAGCTGAATTGGAAAATCTCAATATCTAATTAATTGATTATATAATTAATTTATCTCATCCATTTCGAAATATCCATATCTTATAAATTAATTATATAATAAACAAATCAAATTTCATATTCTATTAATTAATTAATTCATATAATTAATTCATTCAATTAATGATATTCAATTTCTAAATGTTCTATATAAAATTTTAAATTACATAAATGTAATTTAAATCAAGACATTGGGATTATAATAATATACCTCCTTCCCCAAATCATTGATGAGTGATCTCCAAACAGAAATCCACAAATTAAAATTAATATGTCAAAAAATTTATGAAGAACACGATCTGGATTTGAAACCAAGATCATATATAAAATGAATGAACATCTAGAATATCTAGATCTTGATCAAGAACCAACAACTGATAAACATACCATTTTTTGGAGAATTGGAGTTTGATATTTTTATATATAAATATGGAGAAAAAATATCAAGAAGTATTGTAGATCCATGATGAGTTCTTAGATTCAATATGAATAGAGGTTATAAGGGCATCAAATAAATAATAGAGACACAAAAATTGATAAAAAATGGAAATGGGTCAATATAGTGTGTTTATGGGGATAAATTGGTGTTTTGGAATTTTTTAATAATTTTCCTCAAGTAAAAATATTGTATTAATAAATTGATACTCATGGAGCATGATTTTCCCTAGTCGTGCACCCTAAATAGGCTCCTAACAAAGGGGTTTCACAAATATACTCCTATGTGGTCTCATGGATTGACTAACCATGCACCATCTATAAAATACCCCACTATCATGGGTTTTATTATTTTTCGTGGCACAGAACATAGTATTGGAAAACCATGCACCAACTATGCACTACCCAAACCCCGCCCAAACCTAAAATTTTCACCCAAACACACTCTAGATAAAACACTAAGGAAAAATAAACAAAATAAAGAAATATAGTACCCAATAAATGCTCGATACATCTATAGAAATGGTCATGTTCTTGCAATCATTCTACTATATTACAAATCATCCTTAGATATACTCACATGAATCTCTATGATTCTATGTAAAAAAGATTATATAACTAGTCCTTGATATTTTATTCTCTCTCACAATATTCCTCTAGAACATTCACATTTTTTGGGAATTCATAAATTAATGGCATGGTCATTCACTCTAATTCTTTCCCAATGTGATCCAACAAATGTATCAGATTCTCATTAATGTATGCATATATATATCAAAGTCAACATCATCCACATCGATCACATGATAAGGTTCGAGTTGTTATATCTGAAGTTGTGCTACATGGAAAATGTCATGCATAATATTTTAACTCTATAAAATAGTGAATCTCTAAACCACTAGCCAAATCCTATCTATAACATCAAATGGTCCAACTAACCTAGGTGACAACATTCCTTGTCTATATATCCTATGCTAACCAAATATTGTTGAAACCCAAATGAATACACAATCACCCTCGATAAAATCATGGGGTTATTGACATCTATTAACCAAAACATTTAGTCTACTCTGATATATATCCATATATTTCAGAATCAACTGAACATGCTTTGAGGTCTCCTACATGAGATTCAGTAACAAAATCTATGAACCACCTGCCTTCATCTAGCATAATGTTGACCTTTGTGTCCAACCATATAGTGCCTCATATTGTTCTATCGGAATTGTTTGTATATACCTATTGTTAAATGAGAACACCAGTAGTGCTATATGGTTTTTCCAAAACCTTCCAAATACTAGGACACATGATCATATCGTATTCTAAAAGAAATTTGTATATGCTCTTACTTCCCATCTTCTTATGGGTGGAAATACGTACTCAGTAAAACATATGTACCATGATCCTTTTGTATCCCCTATCACAATAGTTATGTAAAACATGAGTTATGTTTTGAAAAAATAGAATATGCATCAACATTATTACATGTTATCTCATTAACAGACAAATATCATATATGTTCTACTAAGAGTTTATCTCATATATCTAACAACTTAAATAGATATTTTAAATGGTATATATCCACAAAAATAGAATCATTCATCTATGTAATCCTCAGGATACCCACTAAAAAGTCTATAGTCTTGTCGACACACTTCCATTATAGAATTGGGAATGGTTGTAGTAGACATCCCGGTAATAGATTCTTATCCTATATAATTTGACGGGTGCAACATCATGTATTGAACCCTAATATATATATTTTCTTTCCTGCCCACCATAATTTTCATTATAGGTCATTGTATTGTTTGGAAAACCATGTATTCACTACCCACTTCAAGGTTTGAAATTCCTATATCATCTCTTCCCACATACTTGAAGGCATAACAACTAGATTACTAACAAAAATAATCTCAACCTAATTTATTTCCCAATATTAATGTGACTCCCCACAATCAAGGATTACTCCAAGGAAAAATATTAAGGATAATCACACTACCTATCCTTAATTTATATCAACAGTGTAGACTCTACTGATACTAAAACAATAATTTTTTTCTCCAAAAAAAATTGAACTACAACATGAATATAATTTAGTAAATACATAATCATACAATCAATAATACACTTACAAACAACACAATTATATGTTTTTCCTTATAAATAATCATCATCATTATGTCCCTTCCCATGTGTATATGCTGACACAAAATCTAACTGGAAATACTCAACCTGTATCGACTGCTAGAGATTCATGTCTTGCAGAAAAAATATATACATTAAGAACTTGTGAACCACATACAATGTAAACTTCTCTCCCAATAAATAATGATTCAATAAAATTAATTAATAAACCAATCCAGCTAATTTGAGGGCGCGTGTACAGTAGTTACAATAATGTTGCCATAGTTGATGAGAACTCTACACCACAACTCGATCACCAAGTGTCAACACTACTCTAATACTGATCCCATAATCATCACAAAACACAATATACTCATCATATGGCTTGGTTTGGGTCAACATTGGTGTAGATGGAAACCCATTTTTGGACACATCTATATAATTATAACATTAATCGTACCTTACTAATTGTTCCCCTGTCATGGTCAAGCACAAAACTACTGCTTCCTATTGGAAAAAGACATGGATGAATCTATAAAAAAATACTTTTCATCCCCATAAAACATCAGATATCGAAATAATTATTGGGATCCTCCTATGAAACCATTGTGTTTACCTTATCTTGGACTAAAAAAATAATCATCTATTATTATGTTACCCAATAAGTATCACTAATTAATACAATACTAACACATAGATTGTTTGGAGTATAGCTGATTCTCTCTTAGTGCAACCATGGAGATTTCAGTATGTTGGACATGATCATCATGAGTCGTGGAGTGTACAAAGTTCTCTTTCACAGACACTACCAAAATTTGATCTTATTAAGGATATCTTATTATTATAATCATGATCATACACATAAAAAAATAATTATTCCACCCAACCATCATTTTTATGAACTCATAATGGCCATATGTACCTCTGAAATTAGACTTCAGTATAACATAAGGTCCAGTACTCAACTAAATCTTTTCGTGGTAGAATTTTGTAAGGTGGAATAGAAAATATCAACCCCCAACATGAGACCAATCATTAATATTAATTCTCTCTCAGGTGGGATATCTAAGTAGTATTCAGGAATAACATTTTGATACCAATCTACTATGGTTGTAAAGACATCATTGGTTACAAATCTATCATCTAGAAATAGACTGGAAACATGGGTGGTGAGCTCCCCCAATTATTGATGATCTGGACCTATATGGACTTCCTTGATATCCCACTCTAATTGAGGAATATAGTATTAATCCTAAAGGGAAATAAACCTCACATTCATGTGGAAAAAATCAATGAGGACTCAGTATGATACCAACCAGCCCATTACGATAATTAGTTCAATGCATGATTGGTAAAGAATAAATTTATCCCAACTGAAATGATACTACCCAACCATGAAATACCACCCTTCTTATAAACATGTGTCTCACAACCTTACTCAAAAAGGAGTATCTATAATAAGGACCCTTCTCAAAAACTCCACCACCATGCTCAAAACATTAAAAAGGAGAAAACAAATAATCAATGAGAGGAACTGGTATCAAATAAGAAATAAGTAATTATAGAAGCTACAAGAATAATAATTCTTATAGTAGATAGTATAGCCTCTCTATCCACATGAGTATATTGAATGAAATTTCACTATAATGACCCTCTAACCTATGATGGAGTTTGATTCCCCTAAGCTACACCACTCTACTGATATAGGTACCATTTCCCAAAATTAACGCATCCACTTCTTTTACATCCACGGTCAATATAACTCCAACTTCTTGATTGAAGAGGTGTGGGAGATCTCCTTCATACAATGTTGTTCAATATATTTTTTCCATAACTACCCGCCTATTGCGAGTTCACGTAGAACCTATGTAGTTTTACCATCATACCGCTAGAACATGACTCTACAATTTGTCAAGTACAATGACTATGATAATGGTATGACATACCGTAATAGTGGAAATTCACTCAGGTAAGATCTGATGTATCTGAAACATACCCTGGTCAATATTCCGTCCAATACTATAGTCAACAATATAATAATAATGCTTTCTACCTTAGAAATATGTAACTCATAAACATAGAGAATAAATCACATTCATACCACTTACAGACACATTAAGTTTCCCTTTATAAATGAGAGAATAATTTACCACCCCTGAAAACATCATCTTCATGAATATATTCACTTAAAAAATAAATCTCACATATAATCCCATCTTAAAAATATTTTAAAATAGTAGAGTAATCATCTACCAACTCTAGATTAATGCACTCTATGTCTATAAAGTGTCCATTGTAATCCATCATGAACATGCTCCCTTGACTAAACTGCATGAACTTCGATGCTCTCTCATGCCTATGCATCTCAGGAAAATGTGCTCCAAGAAAATAATATAAAATTCCTTTCATATCATAATATATATTTATTTATACACTTTATAGAAATAACTCTATCACATTAATTGAGAATGTAAAATTTAACTTGTTAATTTGACTCTTTTCTCAGTAGGAGTCCCCATGTGTTCATGTATGGGTTGGATGGACTAAATTCATAACACATCTAAATCAGGTCCACCCACTCTGAAAAACATCAAGTTTGAAAAAAATGGAAACTCCCTCTTCATATTGGAACACTCAATGGTCCATTTCCATAAACAACATAAACCAAAAAAATTTCTCCCATATATATTCTCCCATATCCCCACCAATCACTATGAGAGCCTCAATTTCCATTATTGCATGAAAAAATCCAGCCAAAACCTCATGTCATCCTCACAAAAAGTGTCTCCATGGAGACATATATCTAAAATTACCAACTCATGCCTCATGATTCATAATACAACATTAACACATTTAACAATAGGGATTCACATGTGGTCATAATGATCCATTCCCCCTTTTTCCACCACATGGTCAACACTAACACACTATCAGTACCCTAAACCATTATAATGACCCATTCATTACATACATGGTTTTTACTTCATAATTGAAGCATACTTATTACAGCATATAACAAAACCATGATAGGACTGTATAGGTATAGTGTCTTTAGAAACTGGGAAACATAAACAACTGGTTCATAAATCATCTACATTGTCTCCCATTTATTTCATCATATCTATAGTCCCATTTGGAATATCCGACTTAATAACCTTCATCCTGACCTGGGGAAAATAAAACATACAAAAGGGTGAGCTCAAATGATCATTAAGGGTAAACAAAAGAAATATCAATCATATTCTATTCATAAGAACTTAACATTTTTAGAATCTTAACCTGTAAAAGAGATCATAATATCATAACATGGGATAAATCATAGTAGTGAGATGTAATACCAATAATAATAACATAAAACATTAATCATTGTGGAATACACACATAATCATAGAAAATAATTTCTTATTATTGAAGGATCATTGACAAGACCATCATAGCAGACAAAGTCCATTACTAAACCGAGTTCACTCCTCGTTCCAGTTCAGAATCACTGAAGCAGATTAACTTGTCATTCCAGCCATGTCTATCTCATGAGAGGTAAATCAATACCCAATTCATTGAAGGGATATATAGCTGCCACCCATCTTATAATTAAACCATTCTTATGTGTTCCACAAAGTCATAAATCATACATCATAGCATAACGCATGTAATAAAAATGGGATTCTTAATCATCATGCCATCATAACATAAACCATATAAAACAAATGGATATAATTTCATCATAAGAAAAGTGAAACCATGTAAATAATAGATACATTATACTTTAAACATACTTATATTAAATAATTTCATCTTAGATTGACATTTTTTTTGATAAATCATTTGAAATTAATTCTTGAGGAAAATATCATTTTTTCTTTAAAATCATTTTCTTTTCTCAAAATGCCCTTCCATTTTAAAAGAATAGTATATTGCTTAAAATAGTAATGAAATCATGTAGAGTAATCTCCATGAAAATAAGGTGCTACAAAACCGTAAATATCTGTTCGTGCCGCATAGCATATAAATCATCCCAGGAATCCCGCAGGCCTGAATGGGAATAAAATCAGACCACCAGGGCTTCACTGGTGTCCTGTGGAAGCTCTTCCAGCATGGCAGCATCGACGACTGTGGGAAGAGGCGGCCAGAACCCACCAGTCGTGAAGGGATGATGGCTCTCGAAGGCACCAGGGAGAAAAATGGGTGGTCTACCTTTTCTGCTTGTCATGAAGCTGGGCGGTGTATTGCGGTGGTACACAGAAGAGCAGTGTCACATCTTTGAGATGTTGTAGAGGGAAGACATGCAGTCTACGGTATCTACAGAAATCCAGTCCATACATATCTTCCAGGTGGTGGGGTTCCAATAGGTGATGCTAAATGAATACCTGAATGGCTCGGTCATTCGGGAGGAGAGAAAACCCCCCACGCTCGGTGGGCCGTGCACACCCGGGTAGGCCGGGTCGAACCCCCTCCCCGGCGGCCCGTTCTAGGCCTAGCCGAATTGGGACAAATCCAATGGGCTGGGTCAGGTCGGTCCAACGGGGTCAGACCAAACCGGGACCCCTTTTGACCAAATTACGCTTAAATGGTCATTTTTTTAAATCAGACGTCAGTATGATAAACCATATATGACACCAAAACCATTAGGATGAGGCAATATTTTTCAAATACTCCCCTTGTGTTTTAGAGAATTTTCGAGTACGGCTGGGATTGATTGAATCCAAATCCAACTAGTCCCTCAGCACTAAAATGAATATAACATATAGTCCAAGCGTTTAGTTGATGAAAAATAAATTGCCTTGGAACACTTATGACATTTTTGTTCATTAGGTTACTTATTTGTGGGACTTCGTGACAACTGAACTATAGACAATGGATTGAGGAGTGGATCCTCCAAAAATCAAGTGTTCATTGTGCAGGGATCTAGTGGATGGATGATATGTGAAAAATGAATAATGATATTGTATGGGTTAGAACCGTGTGATCTTGTTTGGGTCAGCACCAAGCGATCTTATGTGGGTAAGTACCTAAAGATTCTGTGAGGGTCATCACCGATCGATCTCTTATGGGCCAGCACCGAGTGATTCTATGTGGGTCAGTAGTAGAGCCTCCTGATAGAATAAGATGATATAGCTTTAAGACAAATAATTTTCTCTTATATACTTATGGTATACTTGGTGTTAGTTGTCTTATGATTTTTTCTTTGTGATTGAGATCATGATTTGTGGATTTTCAATTGATGATTCCTTAGAGACCATTGGGTGTCTCGGGGTCTCTATTTGGTATTGTTATAATCACCCCTACACAAGATTTACCTGAACCTTCTTGTGTATTGTGTAGATGATAGACATCTAGACTGAGACATGAGGACACAAGGCTTTAATTTTCTCGGAGGTGATTGACAGACGATATATGGAGGTGACCGGTAGATGTGGAGAGCTACAATGTCTAGTTATACCAATAATTCAGGTAGGAACTTGGGAGGACGGCCTTAGGAGCTAATTTTCCTTTTTTTCTACTTCTATTTCATTTAGGCTTGTGTTTTGGCCCCTTTACAATCATTACTCACTTTTACAATCAGTGTTGGTTTTTAGTTGTGGTTATACATTTATTCATCTATTAAGTTTACTTGTCTGTAGTGTGCAATGTCTTTGTGTGTATAGGTTTTTTTTAAAAATTCTTTCCCATTTTAAGGATATGATTTTTTGGTGCCATTAAAAAACCCATGGCCAATGGAATATGGGATTGGGGTAGTATCAAAACAGGACCTGGGGGACGGGTCGTGATAGTTAGTGTTGATACCCACTATAGATACATATATTCTCAAATGGTGGATTAAAAATAAAATAAAAAAATGAGTACATTCCCATTGTATGGGAGTATACATATGATTTTACTAAAAAATACTGGATAATCCAAAAATATTAGGTAGATATCCCAATGGAAGAAATACAAAGTTCTATATCTATATAAAACAATCCCTATAATATATCCCTAACGTACATGAGGTGTTAAAGTTGTAGATTTTGTAAAATTTGGAAAAAGGTTCCAATGACTATGTATTACACCTTTGGGCTCACTATTTAAAAATTTAATTAAGAAATTTGGATGTATGTATCTTTTCTATAACTACGGAGACATTAGAAAAATCATTTTAACATACTACTATCCACAAATAAGGACTGATGACTAATGAAATCTTATTAGAGGAGATCACAAATTATCTCAAGTGGATCTTCATTTTTTATATCATTATCATAATATGAATAGTAGTGATAGTAAAAATAAAATTTTTATAGGATATATACATAATGTAATTATAGTGAAAACATGGAAAAATAAATTCCCAGGGAATATTTATATACAATATGAATTTAGGATTTAGTGACCGACTTGATAAATTTTTTGTTTTATTTTTTAAATAAATTATCATTTTAAACCAATACAATGGATATAAATGTAGTGAATCTCAATATTTTTCAACTCATATTAAGGTTGTAGAAGTTTCATTATTATATAACTAAGTGATTCCTTTAAAAAAAAATATAATACTATAATATTCAATTTGATTTGGAGTGATGGGATATTTATCGATCATTAACATAATAAGATAATAGATTAATTACCAATGTAATGAGTGTTAAAATAATCCGTAAATATGTCATATTAGTTTGGTAATATTTAAGCATTGTGAGAATCTTTTCAAATATGATTATCTCAATGGATGGGTTTACATATAAGGGGGTGAAGTGTATATTTGTTAAGAATATGAGGAATGATTATTAGAGCTCTGTAGGACACTAATAATTACCCCAATAATCAAGCTACACTCATGTGGAGAAGGGTTTAGTATACACTGTAATTCATTTATGAATGCATTTTTTGTGTAACAAAGAAAAATGATAAACCGTTAAATTACTAATATAGAAAATTAATGATCAATGAGAATAACTACTTGATGCGTGATCATTAGTTACCAGTTGTTTTCTTTGAATTATATATTTGATGAAATTTAATCTATGGGGATAGTTGAGAAAGAAAAACTAATCAAAATAGGTTATAATATATTTTAACATTGAAGTATTTTAATATGAATACACATATAATGTTATAGTTAATCTAGGGATATTATTTCTCAATTCCCTACCATCCTAGAAATGATAGCATTGTAGTTAATGATATAATGAAAAATTAAATGAGTACTCACTCTAGGATAAATATTGTAAAGGAAAATGTGTTAATGGATAATAAAAGGATGTATTTAATATCAAAATATAGGGAAATACATGCTTTTATTTCAAAATTATTTACATCTCAACTTCCCCAATAATTTAATGATACATAAAGGGTTGTTTGGGAACACCAAATGAATGTGAGTGAAATAATGAATGTAATGATTCGTGAATTAATTCTCAATAATGTTGGGTTAATTTTTCAGATTTTTTTGAAATTCCAAAATTATGGATGAATAATTAAATATGGTAAAATACAATTTATACTTATTATCAGTTAAATACTCTTTTTATGAAATCATAACTGATTTATGTGCATTGGGTTTGAACTCAGATTAAATTAATTCTCTTTGGTGTAACATGAATCAATACTCTTTGTAGTCTTGAGAAAAAATATTGAACTAATTATTAATATAATGTAAAATCTCTCCTCTTCTCCACTATAAACACCGCCATCATTCCCCTCTTCCTCTCACAGCTCTCAAGCCTTGTGCATTGTCTATGTTCTGAAACATTACATCCCCAATGATCTTCCCAATGTACTACACTTTCTAGTCCAACCAAATTTACCAAACCAAAGACCTTAAGAGGGATCTCAAGGAGAATAGATCAAGAGTAAAAATTATATTCCTTTTTCATTTGTTTTCATTTCAATTCATTTTTTTCATATACTATATTCCAATACACATTTCCAGGAGGTTTGAAATCACCATATTCATATATATTCTGTATTATAACATGTTTTGGAATGAAATTCATCATCCTTCTTCCTCTCCTCTCCCCCTTATTTTGAAAATAAAAACACCCTCAACAAAGTGCCGATTTACCAAAATCATGGATGACGTGTATTCAATTTTGATTAAATCCATCAAATATGATTATAAAAATATTTTAATTGTTGAAAAAATTATTTTATATGATTTAAAATATTTTAGGTAATTAGATGAACTTCTATTAAGGAAAAAAATTATATAATTAAACAAGGTCATAATTATTGAGGAACCACCAAAACGATCTAAATAAATCCCATTGATTATTTCTCTAATGATTCATCATCATACCAGATAAAAACATTTATGGTATAATTATATATTTTCATAAAATATGAATACAATTTCATTACAATTCTGGAATTTCAATTCCATATGAGAATAATATCAAATACAAATCGGCAATGGAAATCGTGTAATGAATGCTACGGAAATAATGGAAGGAATAAAATACTAATAATTAAATGGTTAAATGATGTTATTAAATGATTATATAAGCTATTATAAACATGAATTTATTTTTGAATAAAATTTATAACACTCTTTTAAACATTATATATGAGGATTAAACATGTTTTTTGTAAGGAAAACCCAGGGTAAAAAAAGTCTTAATTTGATTTCCATTCTCTTGGTCACCTTATACTTCATTATTTATCTAGTATTAAAATTACTTTTATGATTTTTTTTAATATTATTTTTAATTATGTGTATTTATAGTTTATGTACATAAAAAATCTTCATTAAAAATCCTCACATTAATTATAAGATACTTTTTTGTGTGGGGTTTCTTTTAAAAGCCACTTTTAAAAAAATCTTTTTTACAAAATTCAGAAGAAATTTTTTCATGAAATTATTCATGTTATATGATTTTTTTCTAGTTCTATATAGTTTTTTATGATGAATGGAGGGACATATATCTACACCCAATTCATTGGGTATGTCTAAGTTAGTGGTCATCCATATGGTTACTCCAACTGTAATAGTTCCAGTTGCACAATAAGGTAGTCATGAGGGTTACATTGTGATGTATTTGTGAGGGTTGAAATTATAAAGTATCCAAGAGTGTTATAAAATTATGTAATTAATTATCCATGATAACTTTTAGGTGTTTTTTGGTTCTATATGTTTTTTGGAAATCTCAAATTTCACAATGTAATACTATATGGGTGATAAGTATGCCTTTTTTAAAATTATTTCTTATGTTACATGTATTCATGGAATAAGGTTTTATTTTGTTATATTTATATCCCATAAAAATATTTTTGCTGCTTATCCCATATTTTGAAAAATATTTACACAGGTTATAAGGATTTGTTTGACAACAAAAGAATTCGTGTTAAATTTTATGAATATTTCTCAATGATAACATGTTTTATTTGAAATGATTTATATTTTACAAGAAATGGATACTATTTTGGGCGTATTTCCAATATATAAACATGGAATTTAATGTATATATTATACCCTAATTATAAAATACTCTAAAAATGAAATGATCATTGCTATGAAAGGAAGTGAGTTCCTAACTAAAATTCAAGATTATATAATGTAATAAGGTTTGGTCGTTATAGTTGGTACCATAGGATGAGTTATATAACATTAGGGGTTAGGATAAAATTAAAAGAATAAAATAAATGATTTTTAATCTACGGTTAATTTGAAATGAGAAAGCATTTAATTATTACAATGACACTTTGACTATGATATGTTTGATTAGAATGGATTTCCATAGAAGAAATAGGGAAGCTGAACAGAACATATACTGATAGAATGATATACTTTTTATTACATAGCCCAGAATGGTATGGATTGGAACTGAGAATTTTGTGATGGTAATAGATTAGCTAATGTCAGAAATAAATTGTGGTGGAATCCAAGGAAGATAACGACCAGAGGCACCACAACAGAACATAATGAAAGTGGAACATTTTGTAAGACAACACCCTCCTTCATTGAATGGATCTTCTAAACCAGTAGAGGATGACAAAAGAATTAAGACCCTTGAAAAGTTATTCTATGTTATGGGATATTCATATAATCAAATTATATGTATTCTATTTATCATTATGAAGGTGATGCAAATCAGTGGATGTTAAGGGTAAACAAATATTATTTATAGAGAGGAGAATGATACCATGGAGTTTGATTAATTTAAAATTATAATACTTGAAAAATATTATCCTAAGGTGGTGTAACATTGGATGGAGAGTAAATTCATTGATTTTAATAACATGAGGATGATTTAGTGGTCGTGTATGATGCAAACTTCACCTGATTGGTGATACATGTTCCAAATCGTATTTTGGATCTCGATAGAAAAATAAAGGCTATTACTCATGATTAAATCCACTGTGTTGAAGGGAAGTCGCCTCCCATTAACTCAAATGTTATGAGAAATGTTTTTGATGTGATGTGAGGGTATAGATGGAGTTTTCATATGATCATTTTCATTTTAAAAATTTGTAGAAGAAGTGGTATAGATGGAAATCGATGTGTAAGAATTCCAAAAAAAATATGAGTGTATGAAATTCGAATTTCCAGGGTGTGAATTGTGTGGATAAATAACCTTAGAGAATGCCTTACCAAAAGTAGGAAGTGTTTTAGATCAGGTATGTTTGGACATATGTCCCAATATTGTACAATAAATGTTCCTAATACAAATCACGATATGCATATTGTTATCTATTTTAATGTGGAGAGACGGTCCATTATGGAAATGTCTGCCAAAAGAGTGATCTGAATGATGAAATGAAGTTAGACTATAAGTAAAAAAGTTGTGTTGATATCCTTTGTGACTATGTTTGTATACATTGGACCATCCAATGATGTTCTATCAGGTATCTTATTTGTTTACTCATATTTTGCTAAATATTTTTTTATAAGGGATCTACAAATTCCATTATTTCTGGGGAATTTTTTGGTATATTGGAAATGTCACCTGAATAATGAGACTAGTCCTTATTATTAAAACCATAGGTAGAAATACTATAGCAATGCAGAATTATAAGATTCTTTATATTTTGGTAAATTGAAATACTTTACCATCTAAACTTGTTTTTTTTAACTTAGTAGAGTTTGATATCATTCTGGGAAAGGACTGGCTTTCTGTTTATCCTACTAAGATTGGCTATAGGGATGGGGAATATTGTTTTCAAAAAATAGTTTAGTTATTATACAAGAATGAACCCATTTAATTGATAACATATCAGAATGTTCAAAAACTATTAAAATATGGAAAAATGTTATATTGCACAAATTAGGTAAAACATGGTAACTGTTTAGATTAATGATGTTCCAGGGGTAAATTAATACCTTTATATTTTTTCTTAATTATTTACCCTATTTCATACCTGATTGGGAAGTCGAATTCAAAATAGACATAGTTCCTGATAGTTTTCTAATTGTAAAACACCTATATAGAATGGCTGAAATGAATCTTGTTGAATTGAAATATCAGTTGAAAGAGTTTCTTGATAGAGGATCTATTCCTCATATCACTTCACCATGTGATGATCATGTTTTGTTCATTAAAAAGAATGATAGTTATATGTGACTTTTATTGATTATTGAACCATTAATAACATCACTATTAGAAAAAGTATCATTTTCTTCATATCGATGACTTGTTTAATCTGATCCAGGGATCTATGTACTTTTCAAATATTGACATCAGATCTAGATACAATCATCTAAATGTGAATGAGGATGATATCCGGAAAATCGTTTTCGTAGTAGATGTGTGTAATGTCCCTAACCTAGTTGCCACGTAATGGGTGCCTCAAGTCTGGTGGAACACATGGCCTCAATCACATCTCCCCAAATGCTAGAGGTTTCTGCCTTGTAGTGAGGGCATATGGTGTGTATGTGGGAAGGCTATTCTCCCATTAGCATGGTGTATCACATTAGAAGGCATGTAAATGAATTGTAAATAGCTAAAGTAATATATGTAACATAAATAAATAGTAGAAGTAAACTGATGCAATAGAAAAAAGAGAATAATAATTACTATATCAACTGCGATTATAATGATGTAATTTCATGTCACTATAAAACTGGAAAACACGGATACATGACAACATGCATATCATATTCTACAAAGTAAATGGAAACAAATTGTGCTATAAGAATCCTAAGATCATACTTTGTTATCTACTATCAAGCTCAAACCAAATAACAAACATTGAGTATTCAAAGTTATATGATTCCCTTTTTCACCACCTACAGTCATGTAATCAACTACAAGTACCAAACCATGCCCGGAGATGGTGTGAGATAAATCTTAGTGGGCCACCACCAATGGTATCTATAACAATTGTCCCATGTAATGGAATATATTAGTGTGTTGGCACACATATATAAAGTAAATAAATTAGTGAAATATAACTATATACCCAAGTACCGTCATCAACCCTCAGCTATTTTATGAACATGTAACCATTTTATTAATTAATTAATTACCATTTAATGTTAATAGGATGCATGAATCATAGCCCACCCTAACATAACCTCATTGAATTATAAGTAGTGAAGGTCCCAATAAAAAATAAAGCAACCTAAAAAGGATATCTAGTTAGTGAATTCAAGGGTAATAACCGAGGTAACATAAATCTCATGAAATGCTAACTCGGTTGTATCTACGTCTAGTCAAGTGGTAATATTGTAATCCAATTATCGTAATCCAATGCAATGCACAATAATGTTCCTAACAAGCCCATGTTGATCATACAAGGTAAAATTGGCATACACAATGATATGTCCCTTTGTGCTTTCACAATGGAACCTACTAGCCAATTCTGGATCCAAAGAGTGTATCCAAGGTATCATTTAAAAGTGTAAATGATCGTACGTTAGTATACCAAGAATCTAAGTCATATAAAAGAAACATATTCAAGGAGGGTATCACCCTATGCAATTCACATCCTTTAATCAGAATGGGGTTCCTGAGACAAAAGATATTCTCCTCTCAGAATTAAATGCGATATTGAGTTAGTCCATTACTTTTTGATATTTTAATCATGTAAAAATTCATTTGGTTCAATTCATTCTTTACATTAGTTAGGGTATGTAATGCAGAGTTGCAGCCATTTTTTATTGGTCTGCAACTTCTGTCCCAATAGTGTATATTGTCCAATTAGTGTATCAACTATTTAATCAACTCTTAACCATCTATTAAGGAATTTTTAATTTTTTGAGGCTCATTATGCTACCTTCCATTAACATGTAAGGGGTTCTGTAGACAAGTAACTTTAATTCAATATCATTTATTAAGTCTATGTTATATTCTTAGTATACCTTCCATTTTAAATTTCACATTAATATTATTTTCTATAAACATACCTTAGAGGGTCAAGTGGTGAGAATACATGGTACATGTCTTTATGAAATTATCATTAACAATAAGTCATGCATTATGGAAAGGCTCACCTTTAGAATGTTCACGTAATTTCAGACCTAAATGGTGGCTCAATAATTTCAAAAATACTAAATACCTAATTGTGGCATATCATTCTACATGAGGCAGATTGAGTTGTGGGTGTGACCCCAAACAAATAATCTCATATTTTGAAAGATCATAACAATTATATTCTAACAAATATAATCATATCATGTAAATATAAGAAACTATATTTGATTGAATCAGCAGACCATATAAGAATATTCGAAAATCAACAATCCTTTTGGATGAGATATAGACCACTAACCTTAGAGTTTTATGATACTTCTCCTCTAGTATTAACCCTTCATTTTCCACAGATCATATTAGATGTAAGAATAGGTAAAAAACTCTCATATAGATAAATCTAGGTCGAGATAAATATAGAATAAGAATGGATAAAGAGGACTCGAGTACTTACCATTGCACATCCAACATGAAAAAGAAGCTCATTAGGATTCCGAATTAAGAATTTCTCTTGATCTATATATTTTTCCTTCAAAAAAATCAAAATAAGAGGACAAGGGTTATTCCTGTTGGGGTTTATATAGGGAAGAAGGATGACAATTAATAGAACATTAAGGGAAAACTGAAAATTTACCCAAAAAATTAGCATTTTCATGATCAAACCATGCGCAAATCATGCAGGACGGCTCCGCTTGAAGAGTTTAGTCTATAGAGATTGTCAAACTGTGTGAAACTAATGCTTGGGTACCAGGGAATCATGGGGTGCTCGCACAGTTAGGCCACATTTTTGTGTTCCAACTATGTGAGGTGGCTCTGGCTAAAGAATCACAATCTTCACGGTTTACTATAAACCCTTCTTCATGCCAATTTTCCCCAAAAATATGGTTTTAGGGCTCCGAAGAAGCCCTGAACACCCATAAAACCCTTAAAAACTATGTAGGAAGCCATTTTAGGTACAATATAGAAATTTTACATAAATTATTAATGGATCCTTACCTGAGTGGAAAATAGGGTTCTTACAGTCCTACCCTCTTAAAATAACTCGACCCCTGTGTTCTACTTCCATGGGTGAAGAAACGCTCTCTGTGAAAAACTATGGTCGTTGGGCACGTAGATCAGCATCCCTCACCCGGGTCTCATCTTGTTTTTAGTTTTTCTACCATAAAACTCTTATAATAGGAACATACATACCTCAGAGGGAATTTCTTCTTTGATCAATGATGTGTACTAGAAACTCCTCAACGGTAGTATCTACATCTTACTCAACTTCCTTGGGATCAAAGGAATTAGTTGGGCCAACATGATATTAGGGAATCTGTGATAAAAGATAGTCATTGTGCATGGCATGGTACCTTTATGGTAGTAGTGACTGATAGGTTACCAGATCGAATCCATCTAAAATTCCCCAATGTAACTAGTCAAGAGAATTCCCAACTTCCTTAACCATTTATACACTATTCTAGGTGATACCCGAAGAAAAACATGATCCCCAACCTCAGACTCAAAATGTAATCAAAAGAGATCCTCATATTATTTTTGTCTATACTGAGCTGTATTTATATGATTCCTGATCAGCTAAACCTATTATAAATACTTTTGAACATGAAGAGGACCGAGTAGGGCTGCCTCACCTACCTATATCCAACACAAGGGCGAACGACATGATGTACCATATAAGTCCTCTAAAGGAGCCATCAAAATTGCTTCCTGTAAACTGTTATAATAAGAGAAATCAAGGATATATAATTTTCTTCCCCCAAGAACCACTGAAATTAAAGACAAATTCTCGGAGAATATTCCCTTTGAACATTTATTTTTCGTTTTGATTCTCCATCGGTTAGAGGGTGAATAGTTATTCTTAGACTCAACTGAGCCCCTTGGATTTCTACAAACCCTTCCAGAACCATGAAGTGAAATGAACATCCCCATATAAAATGATAGTACATGGAATATAACGACCCATACTTTACATACATTGTTAATACTTCAAAATTGAAGCACACTTATTACAACATATGACAAAACCACAAAGGACCGTATAGGTATAGTGTCTTTAGAAACTGTGAAACATAAAAAACTGGTTCATAAATCTTCTACAGTGTCTCCCATTTATTTCATCATATCTAGGGTCCCTTTTAGAATATTCTACTTAATATCCATCTTCCTGACCTGGGGAAAATAAAACATAAAAGGGTGAGCTCAAATGCTCATCAAGGGAAAATAAAGGAAATAAAAATAATATCATATCTTTTTGAAAATCATATCCTGCAAAAGAGATCATAATATCTTAACATGGAATAAATCTTAGAAGTGAAAATGAGATCCCCATAATCATAACATGAAACATGAAACTTTGTGTCATGCACACATAATCATGGAAAATCATTTCTTGTTAGTCATGACTCATTTCCAATACTATCTTAGCGGACAAAGTCCATTTCTGAACCGAGTTCACTTCTCGTTTCAGTCCTGTATCACTGAACCGAAATAACATTCAGTTCCAGCCATGTCTATCTCATGAGATATAAATCTTTACCCAATTCATTGGAGGGAGATATAGGTCCCACCCAACTTATAATGAATCCTTTCTTATGTGTTCCACATAAATCATAAATCATACATCATCGCATAACACATGTAACAGAAATGGGATTCTTGAAACATCATGACATCATAAAACAAATCATATAAGTTAAATGACTTCATAAAAATAATTCCCTCACAACATAATAAAATAAATGTAATAATAGGGATAAAAATAGAACCCTTTATTATCTTAGATGGAAAATAATTTTGATAAAACACTTGAACTCCATTCTTGAGGAAAATATCCTTTCTTCTTCAAAAACACTTTTCTTTTCTTAACATTTCATAAAATTATAAACTAAAAGAAGTTGATTAAAAATAAACTTGAAAACATGTAAAGGAATATTCTTGGAAATAATGTTTTAAAAATCCATTCATGCTGTCTAAGTTAAAAAAACATTCTTCATACTTTTGTCGGGAAAGTCAAAAAGTACCTCGAATTAAAAAACGACAAAGGATTCCTTTCATATTCTTTACTAAAAACTCACCTAAGGGTAAAATTGAATTTAAAATATTGTATGTGGATGGAAACAATATTACATATTGAGGGAACATGGATGTGGATGATAAAATACTCCTCAGTAAATACTTACGAATAAACAATCTCGGATAATGATGAGATTGTGATATTTCCCTTACCTTAGATCCGATTTTCATTGTACGTGTCCGAAGCTCCTGTATAATGGTTTAAATAATTTTATTGACTTATTCCAGAATCATAAATATTGATATTATATAATATATGGTCATATTCATAGCTTCTTGTTAGTAATATTTCATTGTTACTTGTTACTCGGGTCTTTATTGCCTTTTGTTCTTATGCGTGTTTTGCCGAATAAATTATTATTCTTCTTTTAAGGTTATAGATAACTTATATCCTGAATGGTATTAGTGTATCATATATCATATTTATTCATTCAATTCATTTATATAATTACTATGTAATGATTATCATGTAGAACGAGTCGCTTCACATCGTGGAGACGGTATTCTGTACGTACGCACGGGTGATGATATCATTCCAATGATCGTGGAATTGTATTGGAATATATATATATTATTTCAGTATCAATATTAATTTATAATAATCATAAATAGTTACTCATTACACCATTATACCCATCCTTGTAAGGTGATGGTGGAAAATATATTACACCACGGCGTGGAGACGGTATTCCGTACGTACGCACGCGCGGTGATTTCATTTTTCTGTAGGATGGATAGAAGGTGAATTAGGGTTTTTTCATATTTATTATAACATATCAGTATGTAAGTAATACTTATGTTATTACTTTATCATGAAACAACTAAAGAAGAAGAAGTTTAAGAAGAAATAAATTGAAAAGATCGGTAATGGATATTACCTCTTCTTTGGAACGCTTCATTGATTCCTCCACTTAGGGAACTAAGATTGGTCTTTGAAGAAGACCAGGACCTCTAGGATTATTCTAGGGAAGTGGAGAGGAGAAAATGGCAGGGGTTGTCCGAGCATGAGTGCTCAAATTGGTGTGAGGAGGAGGGGGAGGAGGTTCCCTTTAATAAGGGAGGAAAGGGGCACCTTAGGAATATCTCAAAATATTATTTTATATTAAAGTCAAAATTGGTTTATAATGGTTCTAAAGGGTATTATTTCAAAGATAAAGTGGGGATGGGTCGAAATCCTATCAACCAATAGGATTTAGACATGTTTAGGGTATTATTTTAACCTTATCAATTAGATTTAACTCTAAGTTAAATAATTTAACTTCTACCGTGTCTTTTTGTTTTCTTTCACTATATGGTTAATACACTTACTAGAATATGCCAAAAGAACCCCAAATTATTTATATTAATATATATATCCTTATCTAAGTCATTTGGCCGAACCATAGATTTTTAGGAATAAAATAACAATTAATAATATAATATTTGATTTAAAAACTATTTTGTGTCAATTTTGACACTATTTGATATATGATTTTTGTGAAATTCATAACCGAATTATATGTTCGAACCAAGTTTATTACATCAACACTAATATATCATAGTAACCTATAAAATTAGTGGAATTTATAAAAAGTCTCAAATTACATTTATTTTGGTGTTTATAACATCAATTATGTCAATATTTCATAAATAAGATAATTACTGCATCATAATTGTGTCATAAATAAATTAAATTATTTAATGTCTAAAAATTATAAATAAAATAACATTATATAGGAAATATTTTTATCTTTATAATGAATATTTATAGTCGAATTTATCTTATGTATAACCCCATATTAAAAATGATTTACTTATTAAACGTTGATTTTAACTATTTTAACCCTTCTTTAAATAAATTTATAATAAATGTCCTAATCTAACCCAAGTGGGCCTAAATGGTCAAATTTTATTCATAAGGTTGTTTTTCGTAGAATTACACTTATCCAATAGAATTAGGACATGTGTTAGGGTAATAGTAATATCATATTTACCCCTATTTACTATTAACCGCGGTAAAAAAAGTAAAAATTTACTATTCACTAAAAAATTATTTTTATCTCATTGAACCACATTTTACTTACTGATATCAACCATGTCTGTCGGATTTTCGAAATTCCACTCACAGAAGCGGTAAAATTATGTTTTATGCAAAATTCAGTTTTTAACCTACCACTTAGTGGTTTCACTATTCATCAAAAATTGAATGTTTTCAGAAAAATACCAAAATTTCACCCTAGGCTAATATCGGTATTCCGAATCCAAAAATGAAGTCCATTTTGAAAAATAAAATTTATAAAATTTCAAAAAGTGGTTATTACTATTCATAACGGCTAGTTTTAATAATATTTTAATAGCATATCGTTGTTTAGTGAAACTCAGTATTGCGTACGACGCAAGCTATCAAGGAAGGTCGCGATTGCGTGTAAAGTAAGCCAAGATAGTATGTAGTGAAGGATTCCTTTGATGATATTTAAAAACAAAATATTACTCATAAAAATCTCGAGTGTTACATTCTACCCCCCTTAAAAAGAATTTCTCCCTCAAAATTCGTCACTTTGTAACAAAAAGATGAGGATACTTCTCCCTCATCATATCCTCAAGCTCCCATGTAGCTTCTTCAAGTTGGTGGTTCCTCTATAAAACTTTCACCAATCGAGTGGTCTTGTTTTGTAGGACTTTTTCGCTACGATCCAGAATCTCTATCGGTTGTTCTTCATAAGAAAGATCTTGCTCCAGCGGTACAACTTCTGAGTTGAGTACATGTGAAGGATCAGGTATGTACTTTCTCAGGAAAGATACATGGAACACATTGTGAACTTGAGAGAGATTCGGTGGAAGTGCCAATCGGTAAGCAACCTTTCCAACACGATCCAGTATTTCGAAAGGACCGAGATATCTAGGGCTCAACTTCCCCTTCTTTCCAAATCTCATAACCCTCTTCCAGGGAGATATTCGTAAGAACACTTTATCACCCACTTCAAACTCTAAGTCTTTTCTTCGGTTGTCGGCATAACTTTTCTGTCGACTCTGAGCTGATCTTATGTGTTGTTGAATAGATCTGACCTTTTCTGCCATTTCATCAACGAGATCAGGTCCTAATAGATTTCTTTCCCCTACTTCATCCCAGCAAGTTGGAGTCCTGCATTTCTCTCCATAGAGAGCTTCATAAGGAGCCATCTGAATACTGGAGTGAAAGATGTTATTATATGAAAATTCCACCAAAGGTAGGTGTTGATCCCATCCTCCTTTGGAATCCATAGAGAAAGCTCTCGACATATCTTCTAGGGTTTGAATTGTTCTCTCAGACTGACCGTCTGTTTAGGGATGATAAGTAGTGCTGAAACTCAACACTGTATCAAGAGTATGCTGAAGACTTCGCCAGAACATCGAGGTAAATCTCGGATCCCGATCAGATATAATAGAAAGTGGTACTCCATGCAATCTTACCACTTCCTTTACATATATCCTGGCAAGCTGATCTAGAGAGAAATCCTCTCTAATAGCAATGAAGTGTGCAGACTTTTTAAGACGATCAACTATGACCCAGATAGCATTATTGCCTTTGGATGTTTTAGGAAGTCCTGTGACAAAGTCCATAGGGATGTTTTCCCATTTCCATTCGGGTATGAGTAATGGTTGTAACATCCCCTTAGACTTCTGTCTCTCAGCTTTAACTTGTTGACAAACCAAGCATCGAGAGACATATTCAGCAACATCTCTTTTCATGCCATCCCACCAGAAGTACTCTTTCAGGTCCCTATACATCTTCATGCTTCCAGGATGAATAGAGAATGAAGAACTATGAGCCTCATCCAGCAGATCCTTCATTAATTCGGGGATGGGAGGAACAGAAACCCGATTCCTGAACTTTATTATCCCATCACAATCAAGGTTGAATTCAGGAACATTTCTCACCTTCTTTTGTAACTCTACATCTTCTTTCTGTGCCTCTTTAATCATCACATGTATAGATGGTTGAACATTCATTTGAGAAAGATAAGATTTTTCCCCTTCCATTATAATTCCAAGATCCATCCTTTGTAAATCCATAAATATTAGATCTTTTGTGATCCTCATCATGGATAAACTAGCACGTTCTTGTCGACATAATGCATCTGCCACCTTGTTTTATTTCCCAGGGTGGTAATGGATTGAGTAGTCATAATCCTTAATCTGCTCCAACCATCTTCTTTGACGCATATTCAACTCCTTTTGTGTGAAAATATACTTTAAACTTTTATGATCAGTATAAATATCACACCTTTCACCATAAAGGTAATTCCTCCAAATCTTTAATGCAAAGATTACTGCAGCCAACTCCAAATAATGTGTTGGGTAATTTTTCTCATGGATTTTCAACTGTCGTGAGGCATAAGCTATCACCATATCATTTTTCATAAGGACACAACCCAATCCCTTCTTGGATGCATCACTGTAGATTACAAACCTTTCTCCACTACAAGGAAGTGTGAGCACAGGTGCACTGGATAACCTTCTTTTCAACTCATTGAAATTCTCTTCACATTCCTCTGTCCAAACAAACTTAACTCCTTTCCGAGTAAACTTGGTGAGTGGATTAGATAATCGTGAAAAATCTTTTACAAAACGTCGATAATATCCAGCCAAACCAAGAAAACATTGGATCTCAGTTACTGTTGTTGGTCTTGACCATCTTTTGATAACCTCTGTTTTTGCGGGATCCACAAATATCCCCTCTTTTGAGATTATGTGACCCAACAATGCAACTTTTTGAAGCCAAAATTCACACTTGGTAAATTTGGAATAAAGCTTCTCCTTTCTCAAGGTCTTCAATATAATTCTCAAGTGATCTTCATGCTATTCCTTGCTCTTTCAATAGACAAGAATATCGTCTATAAAGACTACCACAAAGTGATCAAGATAGTCTCTAAAGACACTATTCCTTAGATCCATGAAGCTAGCAGGGGCATTAGTAAGACCAAATGGAATCACTATAAATTCATAGTGTCCATACCTTGTACGGAAAGCCGTCTTTGGTATATCCTCCCTTTTGAACCGTAATTGATGATACCCTGAACGAAGATCAATCTTGGAAAAGTATTGAGCTCCGCGTAGTTGGTCAAATAAGTCATCAATGCGTGGGAGAGGATATTTGTTCTTGATAGTGATCTTGTTATGTTCTCGATAATCAATGCAGAGTCTCATTGATCCATCTTTCTTCTTAACAAATAGAACAGGTACTCCCCAACGTGACGCACTAGGGCGTATGAATCCCTTATCGAGATTCTCTTGGAGTTGCTTCTTCAATTCCTGCAACTCAATTGGGGACATTCTATAAGGTGTCATTGAAATAGGCAAAGCACCCGGTACGAGTTCTATTGAAAACTCAACTTCACGATTTAGTGGAAGACCCGGTAATTACTCCGGAAAGACATCATCGAACTCCTGTACGATGGGAATATTCTTAATCGTAAGTTTCTCACCAACCATTTGAGATAAATAACCTTCATTTTGTGGAATCAAGACCCATAAGATGGAAGGAATTTCCACTGGAAGGTTATATTCATCCTTGCATCGATAGACGATCGTAGATTGATCTGGAATATGAAATGTGACTTCCCTTCTTTGGAAATTGATATGAGATCCATGTAGATAAATCCAATCCATGCCAAGAATCACATCAAATTCCACTAAAGGAAGGATCACATGATTTGCTGGAAGCACTTTCCCACAAACTTCGATCGGAGAAGAATTATAAACTTTTGATGTGACTGTTGTGCCATTAGGTGTTGTCACAGCTAACTCAACATCTAATTGTTGAGGTAATACAGTGATACCCTTAGAAAATTCTTTAGAAATAAAAGAGTGGGTGGATCCAGAATCAAATAAAACATTTGCTACTTTAGAGTGGTTGGTAAGTGTACCTTTCACCACTTCGTTATCGTACTCCACATCGCTGATAGAAATTGCATGTGACTTTCCTTTGTCTTTAGCCATAAAATTTTGTTAACGTCGACCATCATCATAAACCCTTGGATTTGGGCATTGATTGGCATAATGCCCCATCTCATTGCACTTGAAACATTGAAGTGTAGTAGGTCCATTCTGTGTATCCCTTCCTTTGTTTGCATTATTAGACATCTTCTTCCCATTATTGCGGCATTCAAATGCCCGATGACCTTCCTTTCCACATTTGAAACATTTACTTGTCCCTTTAAGACAACTCCGTCCATGTTTCTTTCCACACTTTTAGCATAAGGGAAAGCTCATCTTCTTTTCAGTGTGCTCTTTAGATTTTCCTTTGAATTCCTTCTTCCTCTTCTTATCAAACCCATGTGACTGATGGGTTACTCCAATATCCATCTCGACTTTGGGAGCACATCGAACGATTTCCTCGTAGCTATTGAAGTCCCTTATGGCTAACGCCCTTCGAAGACTTGGTTTTAAGCCACTAAAGAATCGGTCGATCTTACTCTCAGGTTGGATAATAATACCAGAAGCGTACCTTGAAAGTCTTGTAAAATATGCTTCATAGGTACCAACAGATTCATCATCCCTTTGCTTCAGTTCAAGAAACTCTTTCTCCATCATTGTTTGGAGAATACGAGGGAAGTACTTATTGAAAAATAAGTTCTTGAACTCGTCCCATTCCATAGACTAAATTTCATCCCTTTGCCTCGTATTCTTAATAAGATTCCACCATTGATCAGCATCTCCTTCCAAACGATACACTGCTAGGATGACTTTATCATGTTCAGAACATTGAAGAACTGAAAATATATTTTCAGTAGTACTAATCCATTGTTCAGCAACTGATGGATCAGTAGACCCGCTGAAAGAAGGTGGATGCTGCCTCATGAAGGATTCAATAGAATGTTGCTCCTTCATTTGCTCGTTTGGAAGTCCTGCATGATTCATAGCTTGAGAAAGTTGTGTGTGAATGGATACAAGATTTTGCATTCCAGCTCCCATATCGTTTGGTTTCTCAGGGGGAAAATCATTGCATTGCCCATCGCATTCTGCATTAACACGGTTCCTTCGGGTTCCAGCCATTGACTAAAACCAAGAAGAATAGTGTGAGAAACACTAATTATAATAGGAAAACCACATAATCAAGGATAAAATTTCACACTTAAGGTCTTGTCCTAGGGTATTCATGGCCATTTCTAAAACACTACAATTGTTTTCTATGCTTAGACTTATCCTTAGGGTTCTTACTAAGACTTTCACATCCTAGTTTCCAAAGTTTGACTATACCTTTCCTCTGATACCAACTATAACGACCCATACATTACATAGATTGTTAATACTTCAAAATTGTTGCACACTTATTACAACATATGACAAAACCACAAAGGATCATATAGGAATAGTGTCTTTAGAAACTGTGAAACATAAACAACTGGTTCATAAATCTTCTACAGTGTCTCCAATTTATTTCATCATATCTAGGGTCCCTTTTAGAATATTCTACTTAATATCCATCTTCCTGAACTGGGGAAAAGATAACATAAAATGGTGAGCTCAAATGCTCATCAAGGGAAAATAAAGGAAATAAAAATCATATCATATCTTTTTGAAAATCATATCCTGCAAAAGAGATCATAATATCTTAACATGGAATAAATCACAGAAGTGAAAATGAGATCCCCATAATCATAAAATGAAACTTGAAACATTGTGGCATGCACACATAATCATGGAAAATAATTTCTTGTTAGTCATGACTCATTTCGAAGACTATCTTAGCGGACAAAGTCCATTTTTGAACCGAGTTCACTCCTCGTTTCAGTCCTATATCACTAAACCGAAATAACCTTCCATTCCAGCCATGTCTATCTCATGAGATATAAATCTTTACCCAATGCATTGGAGGGAGCTATAGGTCCCACCCATCTTATAATGAATCCTTTCTTATGTGTGCCACATAAATCATAAATCATACATCATCGCATAACACATGTAACAAAAATGGGATTCTTGAAACATCATGACATCATAAAACAAATCATATAAGGTAAATTACTTCATAAAAATAATTCCCTCACAACATAATCAAATCAATGTAATAATAGGGATAAAAACAGAACCCTTTATTATCTTAGATTGAAAACAATTTTGATAAAACACTTGAACTCCATTCTTGAGGAAAATATCCTTTCTTCTTCAAAAACACTTTTCTTTTCTTAACATGTCATACAATTATAAACTAAAAGAAGTTGATTAAAAATAAACATGAAAACTTGTAAAGGAATATTCTTGGAATTAATGTATTAAAAATCCATTCATGCCGTATAAGTTAAAAAAACATTCTTCGTACTTTTGTCGGGAAAGTCAAAAAGTACCTCGTACGAAAAAACGACAAAATATTCCTTTCATATTCTTTACTAAAAACTCACCGAAGGGTAAAATTGGATTTAAAATATTTTAAGTGGATGGAAACAATATTACATATTGAGGGAACATGGATGTGGATGATAAAATACTCCCAAGTAAATACTTACGAATAAACAATCTCGGATAAAGATGACATTGTGATATTTCCCTTACCTTAGGTCCGATTTGCTTTGTACGTGTCCGAAGCTCCTGTATAATGGATTAAATAATTTTATTGACTTATTCCAGAATCATACATATTGATATTATATCATATATGGTCATATTCTTATCTTCTTGTTAGTAATATTTCATTGTTACTTGTTACTCGGGTCTTTATTGCCTTTTGTTCTTTTGCGTGTTTTGCCGAAGAAATTCTTATTCTTCTTTTAAGGTTATAGATACCTTATATCCAGAATTGTATTAGTGTAACATATATCATATTTATTCATTCAATTAATTTATATAATTACTATGTAATGATGATCATGTAGAATGAGTCGCTTCACAACGTGGAGACGGTATTCCGTACGTACGCACGAGTGATGATATCGTTTCTATGATCGTGGAATTGTATTGGAGTATATATATATTATTTCAGTATCAATATTACTTTATAATAATCATAAATAGTTACTCATTACACCATTATACCCATCCTTGTAAGGTGATGGTGGAAAATAGATTACAGCACGGCGTGGAGACGGTATTCCGTACGTACGCACGCGCAATGATTTGATTTTTCCGTATGATGGATAGAAGGTGAATTAGGGCTGTTTCATATTTATAATAACATATCAGTATGTAGGTAATACTGATGTTATTACTTTATCATGAAACAACTAAAGAAGAAGATGTTGAAGAAGAAAGAAATTGAAAAGACCGGTAATGGATATTACCTCTTCTTTGGAACGCTTCTGTGAATACTCCACTTAGGGAACTAAGATTGGTCTTTGAAGAAGACCAGGACCTCTAGGATTATTCTAGGGAAGTGTTGAGGAGAAAATGGCAGGGTTTGGCCGAGCTTGAGTGCTCAAATTTGTGTGAGGAGGAGGTGGAGGAGGTGCCCTTTTATAAGGGAGGAGAGGGGCACCTTAGGAATATCTCAAAATATTATTTTATATTAAAGCCAAAATTGGTTTATAATGGTTCCAAAGGGTATTATTTCGAAGCGAAAGTGGGGATGGGTCGAAATCCTATCAACCAGTATGATTTAGACAAGTTTAGGGTATTATTTTAACCTTATCAATTAAATTTAACTCTATGATAAATAATTTAACTTTTACCGTGTCTTTTTGTATTCTTTCACTATATGGTTAATACACTTACTATAATATGACAAACGAACCCCAAATTATTTATTATTAATATATATATCCTTATATAAGTCATTTGGCCGAACCTTATATTTTTAGGAATAAAATAACAATTAATAATATTTTATTTTATTTGAAAACTATTTTGTGTCAATTTTGAAACTATTTGATATATGATTTTTGTCAAAGTCATAACAGAATTATATATTCGAACCAAGTTGATTAAATCAACACTTATATATCATAGTAACCTAGAAAATTAGTGGAATTCATAAAAAGTCTCAAATTACATTTATTTTGGTGTTTATAACATTAATTATGTCGATATTTCATAAATAAGATAATTACTGCATCATAATTGTGTCATAAATAAATTAAATTATTTAATGTCTAAAAATTATAAATAATATACCATTATGTAGGAAATATTTTTATCTTTTTAATGAATATTTATAGTCGAATTGATCTTATGTATAACCCCATATTAAAAATGATTTACTTAATAAACTTTGATTTTAACTATTTTAACCCTTCTTTAAATAAATTAATAATAAATGTCCTAATCTAACCCAAGTGGTCCTAAATGGTCATATTTTATTCATAAGGTTGTTTTTGGTCGAATTACACGTATCCAATAGAATTAGGACATGTGTTAGGGTAATAGTAATATCATATTTACCCCTATTTACTATTAACCGCGGTAAAAAAAGTAAAAAGTTACTATTCACCAAAAAATTATTTTAATATCATTGAACCACATTTTACATACTGATATCAACGGTGTCTCTCGGATTTTCGAAATTCCACTCACAGAAGCGGTAAAATATGGTTTTATGCAAAATTCAGTTTTTAACCTACCACTTAGTGGTTTCACTATTCATCAAAAATTGAAAGTTTTCAGAAAAATACCAAAATTTCACCCTAGGCTAATTTCGGTATTCCGAATCCAAAAATGAAGTCCGTTTTGAAAAATAAAATTTATAAAATTTGAAAAAGTGGTCATTACTATTCATAATGGCTAGTTTTAATAATATTTTAATAGCATATCGTTGTTTAGTGAAACTCGGTATTGCGTACGACGCAAGTAATCGAGGAAGGTCGCGGTTGTGTGTAAAGTATGCCAAGCTAGTATGTAGTGAAAGATTCATTTGATGATATATATAAAAAATATTACTCATAAAAATCTCGGGTGTTACATGGAACCCGGTGTAGTCCTATAATCTCATGGACATACATTCCTCCCAACTACACACCTGAGAATGTCTCCCGTATAGGAATGAAGTGGGATGATTCTTTTTCAGTTAATGACTACCAAAATAGCATCGCTACCCCTCAGAAACCGAAGTATGCTGACAAAAAAATCCATATATACATCTTCCCAATTCTATTTTGAGAATTCATGTAACTATAACAATCTTTCATGTCTTTAGTTCTTTTCCTTCACCTACTGACAGGTGGAACACCTAGTAATGAATCTTGTAATCAGATGTTTCATCCCTGGCCATAAATAATTGGATCACATATCTCGAATCATCAACAAGATGCTAAGATGAACTAACCACTATGAAATGTGGGACTCTATCATCAACTCATCTCCCATATATGCAGGAACCCAGGTATGTCCGCATTGACACATGACATCATCTCTATCTATAGACCAATCTGGAGGTCAGTTATCTTCTGATATACTCTCACTGAGAAAAAAACTATTATGATTTTAAAAATTCCTACTCTTCACCTTCTCATGGATGGATGAGAAAACTATGTAGGTTGAGGGGTAAGACTTATTTGGACTCTCATGAAAGTATAGATGATGTTTAAAAATGAGGTCCACTAACATCCATTCATCACTGGATTCCTATATGTCATACGTTTCAATTTCCCAATTCAGTGCATTAGTGACCACATTACCCTTTCTAGTCTTATAGGAAAGATAAAAATCAATGGATAATAGATATTCAACCCATATTCTCTTTCTAAGGTTCAATTCATGCTGATAAAAGATATACATGGTGATTTTGTGATCTTTATACACCAAAAACCTCCCACCCAATAGATAATGTATCATGTAACGAATGGCAAGGACAACTCCTTCTAGATTGATGTCATGTGTTGGGTAATTTCTCAGATGTGGACTAATATTTTGATATTTTTACATAACTACATTTTCTTCCTATAACAACACAACTCCCATGACAATGGATGATGCATCTTCGAAGATGATATAACCTTTTCCAGGTTCTGGAAGAATCAAAATCAGTGCCCATACAAGCCTCCCTTTCAGTTCCTGCAAGGATTTCTCGCATTATTCTGACCACAACAACATAACACCTTTCTTTTTATAATTAGTAAGAGGTGAATAAAGTCTTGAGAAGTTCTGTATGAAATGATTATATATCTAGAAATCCCTATGAAACTCCTAATAACAAAAACATTTTTCAGATGCTCCAAAGAAACTACAGCACTAACCTTTTCAGGATCTATAAAATCACCAAATTCTAAAATTATATGACCCATGAAGTGGACCTTGTGAATCCGAAATTTTCATTTAGAATTTTTGGCTTAATGATGATGCTCTCTATGTTTATCCATAATGATATCAACATGTTTTTCATAAATGTTATGATGATGAGAATACACTAAGATCTAATCCAAAAAGGACAAAACAAAAAACCAAAATAGGGGTGGGAAACCCTATTCCTCAAATCCATGAAAATATCATGCTCATTTGTAAGACTGAATGGAATAAATATATACACATATAGACCATACCTTCAAAGAAAATTTTTGTGATGTATGTCTGATAGTATGAATCGCACTTGATGATAACATGATCTTAGGTTGATCTTTGAGAACACCTTTTCTCCTCAGAGCTGGTCAAAGAGATAATTTATTTGAGGATCTGGATACAGATTCAGTATCATATTCTAGTTCATCTTTATGTAATACACACATAGACGAAGAGTCACATCCCCCTTCATAAGAAAAAGCACATGTGAACCATTAGAGGATATACTATGTCATATAAATCCTTTGATCACTAGATACTTTATCTACCTCATAATATCCTAAATCTCATTAGGTTCCATCTTGTAAGGTGGAATGGACCCCAAAGAATCTCCTAGAACAAGTTCGACTGTAAAATCTACCTCTCTTTTAAGAGGTAGTCCAAAAAAGTCATCCGGAAATACATCCATGAATTGATCAACTACACGAGGGAAATTAGTTTGAATAAAACCCTTATCCTCCATGAATACATTTCCAATCTAAGTGGTCACTTCACCCTTACCGTGAGGCTTTTTTCTATCTCTCCCAGACTGGACATCCGAATCACGTTTAAAAATATAACTGATTCCCTCTATTGATGTGAAAGAGACCCAGCGGTTATAGAATTCTACAAAGGTGTTATAGTGGACTAAGTAGTCCATCCTAAGAATGACATGAAATCATGTCACCTCAAGAACAACGAGATTCGACAAGATATGGTAAATTCCTAACTCAAGAAGATAATACAAGTACTGGTGTATTCCCTCCATCTGTATTCATAAGGGTGTATCAAGGGTCATTTCACTATAGTTATACTGAATATCTAGTCAAAGAATGTCCATTATAGATACATAAATAATATAGTTTGAAGCACTTCTATAGAAAAAATTATAGACATTATCATAGGCTACTATAATAGTTCTTATTACTATAGACGACCCCACAAGATGATCATAAAGTATCAGCTAAAAATCATTCAATCGACCTAATCCATGGACATGTGAAACAGATGGACTACCACGATCATTATTTTTCTCCTGGAACTACTGTTGATCAGGTTTTAGACTACCATGACCACGACCTCTTCCTCCACTAGACTTTCATGTCATATTCCAACACCCCTCATGATGAGACACAAAATAACTCGCTCCAGTAATTATAGCAGATTCTAATATTTTTCCACTCGAATTTGGGGGAATGGTTTTGTAGAAACGCTGATGATGACCCATACAGCAGTAGGCTAGACACTACCTAGGTACTCTATCACATTGTGGATTATTATTAACAATTCTAACACAATGTTGACACACAAAAAATCTATCAGAATAGATATTCTAGCTTCCACTGACATAGTGAAATACTTATAGGGAATGTTTCCTGCCTCTAGAAGAATTAATGGCTTGACTAGACACTAATCCTTTAATCCCAGTACTTGTGTCATCCCTCAAGTTACACTATGTAATAAGGGCATGATCCACTATTTAAAGAAATATAGGATGCAAATATACATTCACATGGGTTCATATGGTGTAAAGGATACCATCCTCCAAACGTCTAGCATGTGAAAGATCATTACCAGCTAGATCTGGTGAAAAGTGCTGCAAATCGGTCAAACATTATTAATAATCAATAAATTATAAATAACACTGCTATAGACGCATGAAAACTGTAGCTCTATTTTCTCTCATTTCCAAAGGAAGGAACTTAACATAGAATGTAGTTTAGAAATCAACCCATAACATGCCCTAATGATGACCAGCCTTGGTGATGATATCCCACAAAATCATGGCCAAATCCCGAAGCATGTAGGTAGAATAAATGAATCTATTATTTGAAATAGATTCCATATGATCAAATATAGACATCATGGCCTATAGAGAGGTCCCAATAGCCATTGAACCGCAAAAACCTAAAAAAGTAGGACGATGCTACTACTGAAACTTGCTGGTCAGATTAGTAATCACAGGTGCATCCCATGGAGAAACTTTCATAGAATGCATCAGTCATAAGAAACTATCATGGAAGTGAGCATTAGTGCTCGGATCAAATACAATAGTTGATTCCTCATGTGTTACTTCTAGAGGTAAGACTAGCAGCATAGGGCCCACCATGTCTCAAGCATGTTCATCACCACTTTCCTGGCGAACAACCTGAAGACGTCGTGTCGACATTGTTTTACAAAAACCAATAACATGCCTCCAAACAAGCATTGAAGCATAATATAGAATCATTAATAGAAAATGAATCTATGAAAACTCACTACCAAATAAGTACTACCCAAACTATGTTCCTATATGTCCAGGTATCGATAATTTCTCAAATATAATATTCATGTAATTTTGATGTTAATTACAAGGTTCACTCCATTAACTTTCAAAAACATGACATGAAAGGATAATGATGAGAAACCGATTCATTTTATATTTTAGTATTAACTTTATGATGGATAATAATTTCTGATGAATTAGTTCCCAAACACTTATCACCAAAAACGACACACATTTATTTATAGTATTACCGCTTTACTCTGTAATTTATTTGTCATATCCCATGAGGGCTCATACACCACATGAATTGAGACAATCAATCACTCAATCATAACCAATTTTAGTATATGTAAAAGAAACAATCCCAACATCATTAAACAATCAAAATAATATCATGAAATGTAATTCATTGATTTTCACCTATATAGAATGGCATAATACACGACATGTGAAAACTAGGATCCTATAAAGATGCATATAGCAGTGCTCAATGCACACATGTCATCGGGATAATTATAAAATATGACCGTCAAATAGATCAATAATCAACCACACCACAAAACATGTGTGTGACCATATTGTGAAATAAAATCAACTATAATAGTAAAAAATGACAACAATTTCATTTTGGGTAACATGGATTTTACCCCAAACATGGGATTGTGACGCTGAAGTATGAATTGAGACCAAGTCCCAAGAATTTCTATTCTCTAATCTATTATATACAAATTTTATAGAATGAAACAGAACTTCCTCTGATAAGACTTTATGATGACCCAGACCCGGATTCCACCTAACAGGTTCCCCAAGCCCAGTTGGCCACATGGCCTTAAGCACATCTCCCCAAACACCAGAGGTTTCCGAAAAGTAGTGAGGGACTAGGGTGTGTCCATGGGTAGACTATTCCCTTAGTAGTAGAGATTAGCATAAGGGAAAGAGTTTAAATGAATTGTAAATAGTGGATACAATATAGATATCATAAATGAATAGAGGAAGAAAACATATTCCATAGAAAAATAAGAATAATAATAACTATATCAATTGGAACTATAATGATTGTGTGGGGACCCATCTCCAATATCCTATAGTTTCTGCCTAAAACATGGTGTGGAATTTTTTTATAAAACATGCTGATAAAATTACACATCTCATTCTAGCATAGAAATTGTTTCTGTTTTTGGTTCTGGAAAACCAAATACATATAACAAATTTCATTAAAATGATGACAATGATAAACTTCATACTGTTTCCAAGCCAGAGGAGTACTTAAAGCTTGATGAATATTTTATCCCCAAAATTATAAATTGAAAACATATGGTGAGCATTTAAAAATCTCAGTAAGGGGGTTTGAAATGAAATTATTGAAATTACTTTTTAAAAAATCCTTCTAAATAATTACAAAACATTTTCATAAAATTTAAACAAGATTTCCTAATCCATGTCATCAACATTTTTCATTGTTTATATGAAAACATTTTTTTGGAAATCTTTTACACTATAATTTTTACATTTGGTTAAAAGCTAAAGATAAAACACATATTCGAGTACGTTTATATCTACAAAAAAATGTATGGAATGTTGTATAATCCAACAGTTGATCAAATTAATTTTTGGGTGACATGTAAGAATGATGATACAAATAAACACATAAAATAATACCGGATTATAATTGAAAATTTAACAAAATAATATTTCACTTATTACATGAAATGAAATTCATGAAATGATATTGGAAATATTAATTTAATTATATTAGCTCTGAAAATAGGTGCTACACTATCTTTATAAGTGACTTTCCAAATACACACCACATTTTTCATTGAGAATTTATTGACATTATCATATGTAAATTTTTCTCAATCGAGTGATATTACACTAGAAAAATAATCCCATTACTAGTTGAATATTAATAAAATATATAAGAAATTCATAATTCTGGAAAATTGTAATCATTATATCGAGGACTCGTGGTAATACCATACATAATAATTCTGTCATGGCCTCATTCCATGGTCTAGTTTTCAAATGGGACCATACAATGCATCAAGAGGATATAGTAGACCTCACAGCTCACAAAATTAGTCAAATTCATTCCTCATATGTCCAAATGTCTTTATATTAAAGAGTCCCTTACCACATTAATTTTTTATTTTATGTATCGTATTTTAATTGTCACATACCACTTCAAATATTTAATTTTGGTCTCTTATATGAAGTGTTCCATACCACATAGAATAATTAATTTCTGTCTTTTATTTGAAGTGTCCCATACCACTTTGAATAGTTAAATTCTTAATTGATAATATATTATAAGAAATAATTACAATTTTCCAATTATGTCCTTATTTATAAATTAATATAGTATTAATAGAAAGCATTACACTAATTAATACATAGAAACATAGATATACATTTGTACAAGTGATAATAACTGGTGCACATAAAATAATAGTTTGTTTGGGGTTTTCAAAAAAAATAACATCTCATAGATTCAAACCCTTGTTTCATGAAATGATCATTTTTTATAATTAAGATTCTTGGTCAGAAAACACTGATAAATAGAAGTGTGAAATAGGTTAATCGTAAAATAATAGTATTTAGTTTGTTATATTCACCATGTATTAAAATATAACACTAATTAATGTATAGAATTCATATTGATGCATAAAAAATTAAACAAACTTTACTGAATGTGTGTCGGCATGTATATGCATATTTATTAAACAAATTATACTTACAACTACATAAACTAAAATTAAAAACCAAGATGTATGCAAAGAATATTTCATTATCAATGTGATTTCTTCTTTAAGGATTTTTGGGACACAATAAAAAAAGGCAGTTTTGTTATTTTTTTGCATATAAAATTGTATCATTTGTATTTTATAAAATAATCACAAGGTTAACACAATCATAACATCTTACATAATCTAGAGTTTTCATATATGTAACTTTTGATCTTATATAAATACATGTGGGTTGAAAATTATATAAACCCATATATACACAAGGTGTATACAGGGGTTTTGCACAACCAAAACTAGGATTGATAAATCCTTATAAATATTGTACAATTTAAAAACAATATTAAATCACTAAAATCATTTTTATGAAAAACTAATTGAGATTATAATTAAAAACTATATGTATATATACATATAATAAGATTTACATATATATATGTTTATATGATCAAATAAATCAAAACAGAATGAAATCGTTACATGATATTCATGCATTTAAGAACATCATTTAATGGAAAATATTTATCATTCAAAAGTAATAAAAAAGAATAGGCAAGTTTTAAAAATGAACATATATACATATATAATTATATAAAAATGGTTTAATAAATCAAAAAACAATGTTAACCCTTAATTGTTGTACATGTACTAAGAACATCATTCAAAAAAATATCATTCATTTTAAAATCATAAAACAAAAATAAATTGTTATATATATATAAATATTAATGTATATTCATATATATTTATATATGGGTTAATCAAAACTAAAAAATAACTAAAAAATAACCCTTACCTGACTTAAAAAGATAGGTTGTGCCGAGAAGATGTTTGGGAGGAGTTGGGAGGGAAAATTCCCATATGTTTTATTGGTTCAAAGAAGGATTACAAAAACTGTGTATATATCAATTTTATACCCACTCCGGTTCAAACATATATTATAAACATAGGCTCAAATAAGACTATTTAAGGAGATAAAACCCCAATAATCAATGAAAATATTATATAAATCAATCATTTGATAATGTATAATTAAATATATATTATGGAAAACATACATGGGATCCCAATCGTTCATGATTTAAAATAAAACCATGTTCATTCGGTCAGTGGAAAATTATAGGGAAGCGGGCTATGGATGGAAAAAATAGTTGTCGTGGGTTGAAGATCCATAGTAAAGGAGAGTGTGACTTGAGAATGTGCACTGGTGCGACGTGAGAAAGAAGAAGAATGAAAGGGGACTATTTGAAAAGGAATATATGGTTTGAATTGAATGAGACTAATTGAATGGTTGATGTGGATTTGAGGTTTTTAAAATCGATCGGTGTTCAATATTAATCGTGTTTAGATTTTATGGTTACAGAAAATAGTGTGATAGGGGTGGCGGGTGGAATTGGAATTCATGAAAATATCGTACGGTCCAGATCTTGCGTGTCGAGATTAAAATACCCAGATTAGATCTCCAATAAAAAACCATGCCCCATATCAAACTGGCAAGCGATTTGGAACCTCGATATAATCCTTGACGCCAGAGCTACATGGTAATGAACTCCATTCCCCTTACCCAGTACCACCCCGTACCAATTATTCCATATGGTCACACTCTACACCCACCTTATTCCACCTTGCCGCCCTACTCGGTGGTGATTCCTTAAAACACCCATGATCCCCCTATGGGCGTGCACACCCTCATAACTAGCCTGTGCTAGCTTGGGAGTGAAGGATTGGCCGCCCAACTCCATATAGAGTGGTGTGAGATTCCTCCCATAGCTGGCTAGAGGGGTATCCTTAAGGGTCACATTTTTTTCTATTACCAATGATAAAAAAATTAAACAATGTACATATGTATATAATCAATGGAATACATGGTTTTAGATCCTTATGCAAGTTTTAAATAATTAAAAATCATTATATAGAATTTACCTTCATCTAAAACTAATGAAATAAAAAAAATGAATTAATAAATATGATTTATAACTAAATCAAACAATATATTTATTTTTATTAATCTAAAACATGATTTCAACTTTATTTTATGCTTCAAAACATTATACTTTCAAAATAAAAATACTAGTTCAATTAAAATCATGTTACAAGATATAACCATAATGAATATTTAAAACTGTAAAAATTCATAACATACCTTGATAATTAGAATAAAAATTTGTCAAGATAATTAAAATAATCAAAATACAGAAAATAATAAAAATATATTTAAAAACCATCCTATTGTAAAATTTATTGGCCGATACAAAAACCAATAGTAATCTAAAGACCTCAACATCCAACACCGGTCGTATTTAAATTCAATGCCTTATAAATACTTCTTTAGGGTGTTCCAAAATTCTTAAACCAATCCTATGAAGATGGTTCATTACATCCCCTTGATGCATAGAATAGTTTCAATTTTTCTTTCTAGAATGTTCTTCATTATTATAGACCTGATGGACATTTACAATTTTCTTGGTCTTTTTGTTGTGATTGGTTGTCTCTCAATGATTCAAATAGGTCTCCTAGTATGTAATGTAGGTTAATAATGGTATGTTGGCCTTATGGAAATTCAAGGATTCAACATTTATATTAAAAAAACATGTATAAATTTATATTCTAAAAGTATTTTATTTTATATTCCACCATTATTAAAAAAATTTATCAAAAAAATTATTAGAAATTAAATATTTTAGCGGTGTTAATTTATAACCCCAAAATAATAAATTATGTCCATGAAATTCTACTATACTCTTAAGATTCCCATCACCAACCAACAAAAATCACCATTGATATCCCTATAAAACAAATTATTTTCAGTATTAGTTAACAAAAATTTGAATGAAAAAAGTATTTTATTTATACCTTCACCTGGTCCACCAACATCAAATACATTCCAAGTAGTTTTTTTCTGTTATGTTGATCCCCAAAACTTTTTTGGACTATTCATTTTTATTATCCCAAATTGACATTGAACTGCTAGAGTCGAACCCATGCGGGCAGCAGTTGGTCCCTGAGAGGTTGGCATGGGAGGTGCAGAGTTCAGAGATATCAAAATGAACATGGTTCTGATAGACTAGTCAGAGAATGTGGTTTTCTAAAAACCAAATAGTATAAAGTTCCTCATACCTTTTAAATTTCATAACATGGAACATATATATTTCACTGGCTCACCCACCTCTACAGATTCTCAGAACTTCTCTAGGTATTAATACACCTCATGTCACGACCCGTCCTCGGGGCCCGTGCCGTGACTACCCCAAGCCCGCCTTCCATAGGCCAGGGGCTGGCGACTAGCACCAAAGGCGTAAAATCCCGATAACTGGGAAGGCATTGCCTTTAAAAAAAAAGAAAACAAGCACCACAGAGTACAAGCGGAAGTAAAAACACTAAGTACAAAAGAAGAGCTGAAAAGTAAAAGGGGCCGGAAATACAAGCCCAACTGTAAAGTACAACTCGAAAGGGAAAACAGCGACTGAAAAGTAAATCTGCTACGCTGAGATGTCCTCTGGAAATCCCACCTGAAGGGTGGGTACAGATAGCTCCTCTGCTCCTCGGGTCCTGCCGTCTGCTCCGAGTACCGCCTCGTCGTATAGCCCACCTCCAGGTACTGTCTAGTCCTCGAACATTCGGCTTCTGTCAGCACTGTCCGTCGTCTGCAACCAACACAACGAGGTGCGGGCATAGCCCGTGCAGGGGTGAGTATAACGATACTCAGTAGGGACCCCGAGACCCTCAAGGTCTCACTAAACCAACAAGGATAACCACAAAGAAGATCTCAACAGATAACTTCTACTTAGGTATATGCCCATACATATACCTAAGTTATCGAGTAACCCATCTCAATCATGAGGAACACAAGAATTGTGAATTCGACGGATAACCACTACCCGGGTATATGCCCATACATATACCAAAGTTAGCAAGTGACCCATCTCAGTCATGAAGTAAACACAAGGTCAAAAGTCTCAGCTCAAACCAGGATTTTCATTATCGAAACCGTAACTGCTGAAGAGCTCCGTCTCTAGAGTGTACAGTGATCCTGTCACGACTCCGAGGCTGCCGCTCACTAACCTAGGACTGCTGAGGTACTCCTCCTGTCGAGTACTGCGGGTTTGCGGCCAACTACCGGGCGCTCCGTCCGCTGAGGGTCTGTCGCCAAATACCGGGCGCTACCCAGATAGCCTGCTGAGGTACTCCTCCTGTCGAGTACCGCGGGTCTGCTGCCATCTACCTGGCGCTCCGTCCGCCGTGGGTCTGCAGCCAAATACCGGCGCTCCGTCCACTGGGCTAGTCGACTCACTCCAAGTCGAGTCGGTCAAGCAGTCGTCAGGTCTCAGCCGGCTACACGGTCTCCGTACTCCGCACGCACGTCTCCACCGTCGCGGGTCTGTCGCTACAACCAAGCGCACACACTCCGTAGAGTATCGCGGGTCCGCCGCTACAACCAAGCGCTCCACCGCCAAGGGTCTGCTGCTGCATCCAAGCGCACCACCACTGTCAAGTACCACGGGTCCGCTCCACGAGCTACTGGTCGATACTCCAAGTATCACAAGGTTCCGCGAAGAAGTGTCTCAAAGAACCGTCTCGTCACAGGGGTCTCAACGCAACAGACGGCGCGTTGATTCGGACGCCCGGTCTGTGAGTTATTAGCCTTTTCGTCCCAGGGGCCCGGTTGGTTTCGTGAGCGAAACCAATCCCGGCCGTATCTCAACTGTATCCAAAACTCGGGCGGAGTATGTCAAAAGTTCCGTCTCATCAAGAGGAAGTCAACGAAACAGACGGCGCGTCAATCGGACGCCCGGTCTGTGAGTTATTGGCATTTTCGTCTCCGGGGCCCGGTTGGTTTTTAAGGCAAAACCAACCCGACCGTACTCCACCTGCGTCCAAACCTCGGGCGGAGTATGCCAAAAGATCCGTCTCACTATGAGGAACACTACGCGACTGACGGTACGTCAATCGGACGTCCGTAGCTCAAGATATGAGCGTTTCCGCTCCGAAGGCCCGGTTGGTTCCGTGAACGAACCAACCCGGCCGTACTCAAAGTAATCCGAAACCTTGAGAGCGATATTCCGAAACGACCGTCTCGGTCCAAGGATCGCGTTGCCGCAGACGGCTCGTCATTCGGAGGTCCGAGGCTCAAGTTATGAGCGAAAAACCGAATCTGGTCCGAAATGGGGGGGTCCGGGTCCGGGCCGACCCGGCCCGACCCCCCCCTGGGCGGCGCGGCGGCCGGCGGCGGCGGACGGCGGCGGCGGGCGGCGGCGGTGCGGCGGCCGGTGGCGGCGCGCGGCGGCGGTGCGGCGGCCGGTGGCGGCGCGCGGCGGCGGTGCGGCGGCCGGTGGCGGCGCGCGGCGGCGGTGCGGCGGCCGGTGGCGGCGCGCGGCGGCGCACGGTGGCGGCGGCGGCGGCCGCGTGGCGGCGGCGGCGGGCCGCCTGGCGGCGCACGCGGGGCTCAGCCCCGCGGCTTTTTTGCGCGCTGCGCGGCACAAAGGGGCACGGCCCCTTTGTTTTTAAAGAAGCCCCCCCCACGTGGGGGGCCTGCTGGAGCGAACCGAGGGGGCAGCCGGCCCCCTCCTCTTTTAAAAAAAAAAGAACGCCCCCCCTCTTTAAGAGGGGGGTTTTGCCAGCCGGCCGGGGAATTAATTCCCCGGTTTAACGGCGTCCGGCCGGCCAGCCGGCCGGCCGGTTATCTCCAACGGGACCGGAATTTCCGGTCCCCTCTTCGGCTTCCGACGCCGGCGGCCCGGCCGCCGGTCTTCCCTTCCGCCGCGGCCCGGAACCGGCCGCGGTCTCCTCGTCCTGCCGCGGCCCGGAACCGGCCGCGGTCTTCTCGTTCCGCCGCGGCCCGGAACCGGCCGCGGCGTTCGTCATCCGGCGCGGTGCGTCGGCACCGCGCCCCTTCGCCGTGCTTCGATTCTTTTCAACGCGGCGCGACGGCGTCGCGTTCTTGAAGATTTTCCCCCGGCGTGGCGCGACGGCGCCACGTAAATTAATTGTACGATCATCCGCGTGGTGCGACGGCACCACGCTACTTGCTTCCACCCGCATGAACAAACAAGATCGTTGGAGGGGGGTTCGGCCGTGTTCGTGCGGTCCGGCCCCCTCACGTTAAATTAATAACGCAACTTAAACAATCAAGCATCAAGTTAGACATGCGAGATCCACGTTCAAGAAAAAAGAATAAAGAAATAATGAACCAACAACCCCTACCTCGGGTTTAGGATTCAAAGGTTCCGCTACGCTCCGCGGAAGACGGCGTCGCGGAGGTCGGGTGTCGCGGTCGTCGTTCGTCAAATCCGTTGACGAAGTGCTACGCCCGAAGAGACACGACGATGGCGGATCTTCGTTTGCCGACGAAGGTTGTCCGAAGAAGAGATGGCGTCCCCTTCGTTGTCACGGTGAACGAAGAAAGGAGTTGCGGCGTTCTTCGTCGGAAAAGAGTGCGTTCCTCGTCAAGACTTGAGGAAAGTCAAGATATAAAGAAAGCAACGATCTCAAGAATCTCTACCTCGATAATCACACGTTGGCAGAGTCGTGGAAAATCGGTGTCGATTCCTTTGACGTCGGAGGAAGATTCGTTGTCGAAGGCGTTCGTCGCGGAAACCGTCGCGGAAGGAATGACGCGGAAGAAGAACGTCACGTCGCGGAAGGGCGTCACGGAAAGTCCGTGTTCTTCGGCGAAGAAATTCTTCGTTGAAGAACGACGTTCTTCGCGTTCTTCGTTCTTCGAAGGTTCTTCGTCAAAGCTTGGAGATGAAGGGAAAGCTCTCCAAAGACAAACAAAGAACTCTTAATAAAATAAGAATACCACTTATTTTATTAACACACAACTCAAAAGGATTTCAAAAGTTTGAAATTCAAAAGAGATAACTCCACATTTAACTCACTTATTTAATATACATGAATTGTATAATTAAATATAAGTTAACTTGTCAAGCCATTAAGAGGGAGAGTGGGGAGTTGAAAAGGTGGGGGTTCGTGTGGGCCCCACCACACTTAATCCTCCCAAGGGAGGTTAAGTGGGTGTGGGTCCCACTCCCAACCACCTTAGATAGGTTTTAACAAGTTAAAAATAAAATTGTTCTACACAATTTTATTTAACTCAAACTAAAAACCCCAAAACGAAACTCTCAACCCGCAACAAACGCAACTCCCGAAAAGGACTCTTTAAGCGAATATCGGCACTGCGAGTTCATCGGTGCCCTCGGATTTCAATTCCGAGCACCGGATCAAAAGTTAGGAATTCCCGCTCGTTCGTTCACTGAACGTACCCGAGCTAAACTTCGGAAATTAATTCCGGGCACTCCGGGCCTCGGAATCAGGTGCCGTCTGAAACCGCGCTCTTGTAAAATTCTAAAGAAAATTAAGAAAAAATTTTCCTTGAATTTTACGGGTCTTTACATTACTCCCACCTCAGGGCTTTACGTCCCCGTAAAGTTACATCAAAAACTAGGGAATCAAAAGAGAGGATACTGAGCACGCATCTGAGCCTCCCGCTCCCATGTGCTCTCCTGGAGATTCCCGTGCCGCCATCTGTTGCGTACAAGAGGAATCGATCGTCCATGTAGGACCCGCTCCTGGATGACATGGACCTCTTTTGACGTGGCCCGGACCATCTCTGGTCCCACAAGAGCTGCAAGATTTCTTCTTAGCCGAAAAGAGAAACCTGGTCTCATCCCCTGGATGAACCACATTCTTTGCCTAAAACAGTCAATCCTAACATGGATGATACTAATCCATACCAAGGATGACGTCGTAAGGCCTCGACGCTACTACTAAGAGATCCAACCGTTACTCTCGCCTCCAAGGGTTGAGTCACACTGTCGGCATCAGTGTGTAGTAACTGGTCTCCTCCAGTAGATGTCTCACAAGTGAGGGTCAAGTCAACAGTCAACTGGAACCTCTTAGTAACATCACAAAAGAGGACAGGAAAGAAAACATCACAAAGGTATGCGTCTTTTATTATTGCAGCTCATAATACAAGACGCTACACAAAAGCAACAAAGAACTGGAAGTACTAAGGACGTATCCACTAGTTCTGCTCCTGTCCACTGGCTCCCAGAGCTCCATGATCGAAGACCTCGGCTGCCTGAAGCTGAGGTCTCCCCTGCGGTCGGGGTGGTCCTCCTGGTGGTGGTGGTGGAAGAGCCTCAAAGCGTCGCCCACCACCAGCTGCTCGTCCAGCTCCTCTGCCTCGTCCGCCTCCTCCCTGCGGACCGCCACGGTCGAACCTCTGCCTCTGCCTGGGAGGTTCTTCACTTAACTGCTGATCATCAGCATGGCGGGTCGGACAGTCACGAGCCATGTGACCAATCCCGCCACAGGAGTAACACTGCCCACTCTCGGCACGCCTGGCTCTGACTCCACCCCGGCTTCCCCGTACAACTGAGCCTGAGTCGTGCAGTCGGCCACCGGTAGGTCTGTTCTGCCTGGAACCCTGAGTCATCTGTCGGCTACCTGCTGCAGATGACTCTGCCACGTGTCGCCTTGCGGTGAGTTGCTGTGCTGGTGTAGACTCAGCAAGGAAACTCTCGATCAGAAGTGCCCGCTCCAGTACTCCTGTCTGAGTCGGTATGCTGAGGGAGATCAGCGATGCCCTGATCTCGTGTCTCAAACCCTGCTCGAAGGTCCGGGCCCTGAAGAATGGGTCCCGTACCATGTCGGTCGAGTAGCGCGAGAGATCGGTGAACCTCGCCGCGTACTGAGCGACCGTCATGCTGCCCTGCCGCAGCTGTAGAAGCTCCTGGATGCGCACCGCTCGGAGGGTGGCCGGGACGAACTCAGAGCGGAAGAGGCTCTCGAAGTCCGTCCAGAGAAGAGACGCCTCATCGTGCACCTGGAGCATCAGGCTCCACCATCGTCCTGCTGCTGCGTGTAGTAGGCTCGCAGCGAGGATCACCATAAGGTCTGCTGGTGTCCTCACTAGCCTAAACACTCGTACTACTGCCTCCAGCCAGTCCTCTGCTGCCTGGGGATCCGTCTCCCCGCGAAACCTGGGCGGTCGCTGGTGCTGAAACTCATGCAGTGCGCTGAGGCGACGTGCATCGTCAGCGGCTGCTGCTGGAAGCATCGGGGGCTCGGCGGGTAAAGCTACCGCCGGTGCCACTACTGAAAAAGGGCCCTGCACCGAAGCCTCGTCGCTCGGTGGGCTGTCGTCACGCTCGATTCTCGGAACCCTAGCTGGCTGCCGTCGTGGGGCCATCCTGAAAGAAACAACGTAACACGATCAAACGATTATACCTGGTGAGCTGACCTGGTTTGAGCTGTTTTAAGGGGAAAAACTTTTGAAAACACACACGCAATCAGTGTTTTCGTGCACCAAGTCGGAAATCAGTTATCAGGGTCCTGGTGTATGGATACGTCGGCCGCCCGCACCAACACTGGACTCCCTGAACTGAAAACCACACTCGGTACTCTCAACACTATTGCTTCACAGAAAGAAACATCAGGGTTATAAGTTCTGCGGTAGAACCGAACTCCTCTGATACCAATTTGTCACGACCCGTCCTCGGGGCCCGTGCCGTGACTACCCCAAGCCCGCCTTCCATAGGCCAGGGGCTGGCGACTAGCACCAAAGGCGTAAAATCCCGATAACTGGGAAGGCATTGCCTTTAAAAAAAAAGAAAACAAGCACCACAGAGTACAAGCGGAAGTAAAAACACTAAGTACAAAAGAAGAGCTGAAAAGTAAAAGGGGCCGGAAATACAAGCCCAACTGTAAAGTACAACTCGAAAGGGAAAACAGCGACTGAAAAGTAAATCTGCTACGCTGAGATGTCCTCTGGAAATCCCACCTGAAGGGTGGGTACAGATAGCTCCTCTGCTCCTCGGGTCCTGCCGTCTGCTCCGAGTACCGCCTCGTCGTATAGCCCACCTCCAGGTACTGTCTAGTCCTCGAACATTCGGCTTCTGTCAGCACTGTCCGTCGTCTGCAACCAACACAACGAGGTGCGGGCATAGCCCGTGCAGGGGTGAGTATAACGATACTCAGTAGGGACCCCGAGACCCTCAAGGTCTCACTAAACCAACAAGGATAACCACAAAGAAGATCTCAACAGATAACTTCTACTTAGGTATATGCCCATACATATACCTAAGTTATCGAGTAACCCATCTCAATCATGAGGAACACAAGAATTGTGAATTCGACGGATAACCACTACCCGGGTATATGCCCATACATATACCAAAGTTAGCAAGTGACCCATCTCAGTCATGAAGTAAACACAAGGTCAAAAGTCTCAGCTCAAACCAGGATTTTCATTATCGAAACCGTAACTGCTGAAGAGCTCCGTCTCTAGAGTGTACAGTGATCCTGTCACGACTCCGAGGCTGCCGCTCACTAACCTAGGACTGCTGAGGTACTCCTCCTGTCGAGTACTGCGGGTTTGCGGCCAACTACCGGGCGCTCCGTCCGCTGAGGGTCTGTCGCCAAATACCGGGCGCTACCCAGATAGCCTGCTGAGGTACTCCTCCTGTCGAGTACCGCGGGTCTGCTGCCATCTACCTGGCGCTCCGTCCGCCGTGGGTCTGCAGCCAAATACCGGCGCTCCGTCCACTGGGCTAGTCGACTCACTCCAAGTCGAGTCGGTCAAGCAGTCGTCAGGTCTCAGCCGGCTACACGGTCTCCGTACTCCGCACGCACGTCTCCACCGTCGCGGGTCTGTCGCTACAACCAAGCGCACACACTCCGTAGAGTATCGCGGGTCCGCCGCTACAACCAAGCGCTCCACCGCCAAGGGTCTGCTGCTGCATCCAAGCGCACCACCACTGTCAAGTACCACGGGTCCGCTCCACGAGCTACTGGTCGATACTCCAAGTATCACAAGGTTCCGCGAAGAAGTGTCTCAAAGAACCGTCTCGTCACAGGGGTCTCAACGCAACAGACGGCGCGTTGATTCGGACGCCCGGTCTGTGAGTTATTAGCCTTTTCGTCCCAGGGGCCCGGTTGGTTTCGTGAGCGAAACCAATCCCGGCCGTATCTCAACTGTATCCAAAACTCGGGCGGAGTATGTCAAAAGTTCCGTCTCATCAAGAGGAAGTCAACGAAACAGACGGCGCGTCAATCGGACGCCCGGTCTGTGAGTTATTGGCATTTTCGTCTCCGGGGCCCGGTTGGTTTTTAAGGCAAAACCAACCCGACCGTACTCCACCTGCGTCCAAACCTCGGGCGGAGTATGCCAAAAGATCCGTCTCACTATGAGGAACACTACGCGACTGACGGTACGTCAATCGGACGTCCGTAGCTCAAGATATGAGCGTTTCCGCTCCGAAGGCCCGGTTGGTTCCGTGAACGAACCAACCCGGCCGTACTCAAAGTAATCCGAAACCTTGAGAGCGATATTCCGAAACGACCGTCTCGGTCCAAGGATCGCGTTGCCGCAGACGGCTCGTCATTCGGAGGTCCGAGGCTCAAGTTATGAGCGAAAAACCGAATCTGGTCCGAAATGGGGGGGTCCGGGTCCGGGCCGACCCGGCCCGACCCCCCCCTGGGCGGCGCGGCGGCCGGCGGCGGCGGACGGCGGCGGCGGGCGGCGGCGGTGCGGCGGCCGGTGGCGGCGCGCGGCGGCGGTGCGGCGGCCGGTGGCGGCGCGCGGCGGCGGTGCGGCGGCCGGTGGCGGCGCGCGGCGGCGGTGCGGCGGCCGGTGGCGGCGCGCGGCGGCGCACGGTGGCGGCGGCGGCGGCCGCGTGGCGGCGGCGGCGGGCCGCCTGGCGGCGCACGCGGGGCTCAGCCCCGCGGCTTTTTTGCGCGCTGCGCGGCACAAAGGGGCACGGCCCCTTTGTTTTTAAAGAAGCCCCCCCCACGTGGGGGGCCTGCTGGAGCGAACCGAGGGGGCAGCCGGCCCCCTCCTCTTTTAAAAAAAAAAGAACGCCCCCCCTCTTTAAGAGGGGGGTTTTGCCAGCCGGCCGGGGAATTAATTCCCCGGTTTAACGGCGTCCGGCCGGCCAGCCGGCCGGCCGGTTATCTCCAACGGGACCGGAATTTCCGGTCCCCTCTTCGGCTTCCGACGCCGGCGGCCCGGCCGCCGGTCTTCCCTTCCGCCGCGGCCCGGAACCGGCCGCGGTCTCCTCGTCCTGCCGCGGCCCGGAACCGGCCGCGGTCTTCTCGTTCCGCCGCGGCCCGGAACCGGCCGCGGCGTTCGTCATCCGGCGCGGTGCGTCGGCACCGCGCCCCTTCGCCGTGCTTCGATTCTTTTCAACGCGGCGCGACGGCGTCGCGTTCTTGAAGATTTTCCCCCGGCGTGGCGCGACGGCGCCACGTAAATTAATTGTACGATCATCCGCGTGGTGCGACGGCACCACGCTACTTGCTTCCACCCGCATGAACAAACAAGATCGTTGGAGGGGGGTTCGGCCGTGTTCGTGCGGTCCGGCCCCCTCACGTTAAATTAATAACGCAACTTAAACAATCAAGCATCAAGTTAGACATGCGAGATCCACGTTCAAGAAAAAAAGAATAAAGAAATAATGAACCAACAACCCCTACCTCGGGTTTAGGATTCAAAGGTTCCGCTACGCTCCGCGGAAGACGGCGTCGCGGAGGTCGGGTGTCGCGGTCGTCGTTCGTCAAATCCGTTGACGAAGTGCTACGCCCGAAGAGACACGACGATGGCGGATCTTCGTTTGCCGACGAAGGTTGTCCGAAGAAGAGATGGCGTCCCCTTCGTTGTCACGGTGAACGAAGAAAGGAGTTGCGGCGTTCTTCGTCGGAAAAGAGTGCGTTCCTCGTCAAGACTTGAGGAAAGTCAAGATATAAAGAAAGCAACGATCTCAAGAATCTCTACCTCGATAATCACACGTTGGCAGAGTCGTGGAAAATCGGTGTCGATTCCTTTGACGTCGGAGGAAGATTCGTTGTCGAAGGCGTTCGTCGCGGAAACCGTCGCGGAAGGAATGACGCGGAAGAAGAACGTCACGTCGCGGAAGGGCGTCACGGAAAGTCCGTGTTCTTCGGCGAAGAAATTCTTCGTTGAAGAACGACGTTCTTCGCGTTCTTCGTTCTTCGAAGGTTCTTCGTCAAAGCTTGGAGATGAAGGGAAAGCTCTCCAAAGACAAACAAAGAACTCTTAATAAAATAAGAATACCACTTATTTTATTAACACACAACTCAAAAGGATTTCAAAAGTTTGAAATTCAAAAGAGATAACTCCACATTTAACTCACTTATTTAATATACATGAATTGTATAATTAAATATAAGTTAACTTGTCAAGCCATTAAGAGGGAGAGTGGGGAGTTGAAAAGGTGGGGGTTCGTGTGGGCCCCACCACACTTAATCCTCCCAAGGGAGGTTAAGTGGGTGTGGGTCCCACTCCCAACCACCTTAGATAGGTTTTAACAAGTTAAAAATAAAATTGTTCTACACAATTTTATTTAACTCAAACTAAAAACCCCAAAACGAAACTCTCAACCCGCAACAAACGCAACTCCCGAAAAGGACTCTTTAAGCGAATATCGGCACTGCGAGTTCATCGGTGCCCTCGGATTTCAATTCCGAGCACCGGATCAAAAGTTAGGAATTCCCGCTCGTTCGTTCACTGAACGTACCCGAGCTAAACTTCGGAAATTAATTCCGGGCACTCCGGGCCTCGGAATCAGGTGCCGTCTGAAACCGCGCTCTTGTAAAATTCTAAAGAAAATTAAGAAAAAATTTTCCTTGAATTTTACGGGTCTTTACACCTCAGATAGGGTAAAACATAAAAATATGTCTTCATAGCACCTCCCATATTGTGTATAGTTTGAATGTTGTTCTTGTGACATAATAGAGTAGACATGACTCAGTCCTTAGTGACGTCGATTGATATTTGGGTTGTTTGACACCCCACAAAGTTGTTTCTATTTTAGATGTGGGTTCACAAAAGGCCGGTCGTTTTCTGAACATGCCATGAAAATCATGTTCTCTAGAATTTTTATAGGGAGAGTAAAATGGATTTTTGTTGAACAATCACATTCAATCTGAAAATTTAAGAAAAATATACACTCAGCCAAACATTGTAATTTTTTTATTCAATTTTATTTTTCATAAATTTTCATAGCCAATCCTCTGATACCAACTCTGAGGAGCTGATCCTAGTAGCCTGGAGTCGGTTCCTAAAACATGGTGGGATTTATTTTAAAAAACATTGTGATAAAATTACACATCTCATTCCACCATAGAGAATATTTCAAATTTAGGTTATGGAAAACCAGATACATCAGATATATTTCATCAAAAGCATAAAAAAGGCCAACTTCTTATTGTCGACCTCACATAGGAGTACTCAAATAATTATGAAACTACCAACCCTATAATAATAAATTGAAAACAGAGGATGATAATTTAAAATTCACATTAGGGTGGTTTTAAAAAATATTAATGAAAATAATTTTTAAAACATTATTCCAAATAATTATAAAACATTTTCTTAAAAGGTAAACAACATTTCCCAATGAACATCGTCATCTTTTTCAAACGTTACATGAAATTTTTTTAAATATATATTTTACACTATAATTCAGACAATTATTTAAAGGATACAAATTAAACACATATCAAAGTACAAGCACATTTACAAAAATAAATTCATGGAATACTACATAATCTAGGAATTGATCAAATTAATTTTAGGGTGACATGTATAGATTTTGATACAAATATAAAAATTAAATAATACCCGCTGATATTTGAATCTGTAAAAAAATCTTATGTCACATGACCCTTGAAATTAAATTCATGAAAGGGAAGATGTAATATTAATTTCTATATCCCTGTTCGGAAAATTGTTGCTACACTTTCTTTATAATTGATAATTCATGTACATTATCTATTATTCCCTGAGAATTTATTATTATTATAAAATGTTAGAGATTCATAATAAATGGATATTATAACAGTTGAATAATCACATAGTAAGTTACATATTATTCATATATAGATGAAATTCATAATCCTAGAAAATCATAAACGTTCTATCGAGGCCTCGTGCCAAGACGATATATAATCATTTTGTCAAGGCCTCATTTTAGGGACTAGTTTGTCTCATGAGACATGTCGATACATAGAGATGCTATAGAAGGCCACACTCATCACATAATCAATAAAATTCATTCCTAAAATATCTAAATATCTTGAAACCATAGAGTCTCATACAACTTTGATTTATTATTTTATGTCTCTAATATGAAGTGTCTCACACCACTTCAAATAATTAATATTTGTCTCTTATTTTAGGTGTCCCATACCACTTTGAATAATTAATTTGTGTATATTATTCCAAGTGTCTCATCCCACTTTGAATTGTTAAATTCTTAATCGATAAGATATTCTAAGAAACAAATTTCAATTTTATAATTTTGTAAATATTCATAAATAAATCATGCATTAACAGTAAAGATTAAAATAAAGACTGCATAGACCCAAATACATACATTCTTAAATGTGATATTAACCGTTGCACATATAATAATTTATTTTTAGTTTGTCACATGAAATAATATTACTTAAACTGAAAGCATTGTTTAATAGAAATGAACATTTTTTACTTTCGATTCATATTCACCATACACTGATAAATAGAAATGTCAAGTTGGTTAATCATAAAATAATAGTATTCATTTTTATAGACTCATTATGTATTAAAAAATAACACTTTCTAATGTATAACATTCATATTAATGAATATAAAATTAATCAAACATTACTAAAGGTGTACGTACATGTATATGCATAAGTTTTACAAAAAGAAGCTTCCAACTACTTAACCTAAAATTAAAAATCAAGATGTTTGTATGATCAATTGGATTAACAAGGTGGGGACTTCTTTTATAATTATTTTCACACAATAAAAAAATGAGGTATTTTTATGGTTTCACCATATAAAATTGTAGCATGTGCATTGTATAAAATCATCACCAGGTTAACAACATCAGAATATCTTAATATTAGAAGATATGAATATATGTAATTTTTTTATTATATATATTCATGTGGCTTTGAATATTATATTAGACATATACACACAAGTTGTATACATGGTTCTTGAACAACCAAAACAAGGTTTGATAAATCCTTATAAATATTGTACACTTCAAAAACATAATTAAATAACTAAAATCAGATTTATGAAAACCTAATTAAGGAAATAATTAAAAACAATATGTATATATACATATAATCATATATATAAATATATGTTTATATGATAAAATTAAAATAAAATAAAAATAGAATCCTTGCATGATTTATAATCATATAAGAACATATATACATATATAAATATATACATAGGTATTAATTAAACTCAAAACAAAGAAAACCCGTACATGTATTAAATCCATTAAGAACATCATTTTAAAAAAATATACTTCATTGAAAATTCATAAAAACATAATAGGTTTATATATATATATATATAAATTTTAACATATATAACAATATATGTACATATGGGTTAATTATATAAAAAACCAAACTAAAATTGGACCCTTACCTAAATTCAAAATAATGGGGGAGCCAAGAAGAAGTTAAAGAGGTGTTATGTGGAAGAAATCTTGTATGTTTAATGGGTGAAAAGTAGGTTTATATAAACTATGTATATATATTTTATACACACTCTAGTTCAAAAAGAAACTATAAACAAAAACTTGAATAAGACTTATGGACTTGATAAAAAACATAAAAATCAAATAAAATCATATATAAATTGATCATTTGATAATGTATAAATATTTATATACATATATATTATGGAAAAAAAACATGGGATCCAAAGGAGTTCAGTTTTAAAATTAAACCATGTGTGTTGTGTGATTTGAAAATGATGGAGAAAGGGGATACTAATGGAGAAAAGGGGTTTCAAGTGTTGAATATCTGTATTGAAGGTGACTGAGATGTGAACTGGTGTATTGGTGTGATGTGAGGAAGAAAAATAAAGAAATGGAAAATATTAGAAAAAGAACGGATTGTATGGATTGATCGAGGCTGATTGATCGGTTGGGCAGTGTTCTGTGGTTTTTAAATCTGATGAGTAGTCAAGAATAATTGTGGTTTGGTCATACAGTTGCAGAAAATGTGGAGAAAGAGGGTGGTCAGTTTAGTTTGAAGTCATGTATGTATTATATAGTCCAGATCTCGCGCAGTGAGTTTTAATGACATTGACTTTATCCACATTAAAAAACAACATCCCACATCAAAACGGTGGGAGATTTGGGTCCTCCAATAATACAATTATGCTTTAGTGACAAGGCAATGAACTTTTTCCCCCACCTCGGTACCACCCTGGACCGAATCTTCCCTATGAGTGTGCTTTTTTCCCACCCTATGCTGATGTATGACCCCGCACAGTGGCACAACCTTGAAACACCAATATTCCTCTATGGGCATGTATACCCTCACGCCCGACCTATGATAGATGGGGATCCAAGGCTCAGCTTCGCCACTCATTATGGTGTTGTGCGAGTTTCCTCCCATGGATGGATATATGGACAGCCATAAGGATCACATTTTTTCTTCATAACCTTTGATAAAAAAAGTAATCAATGTACATAAGTACATCATTAATGAAAAACATGGTTTTATATTCTTTTAAAGATTTAATACATTCAAAATCAAAATATAACAATTAAATTCATCTAAAATGAATGAAATAAAATAAATAAATAAATTAATATGTATTTTCATGAAAACAAAAAATATCCATAATTTTATTAATCTAAATCATGATTTCGACTTCATTTTAATCATTGAATAGTTATACATTCAAAAACTAATGATATGATCAATTAAAACCATGTTCAAAGATATGATATTAATGGATTTATAATCATTTGAAATTAAAAAAATACTTATATAATTTGATTATAAAATATACAACATACTTATAATAATAAAAATACATAAAAATACCAAACAATTATAAATTTTTATGACCATTTCATAGACCAACGGTCATCTAAAAAGCTCAAAGGCCAATAATAGACATATTTATCTTCAAGGAATTATAACTACTTGTTTATCGTGTTCCAAATATCAAATACCAATTTGGTGAAGATGGTTCTCTACATCCCCTTGATTCTTAGTATGGTTTTCATTGTTCTTTCAATAATGTTCTTCATTCTGATAAACCTGAAAGACTTTCCCTATTTTCATGGTTGGTTTGTTTTTTTGGTGGCCTTCTGGTTATTCTAATAGGACTCTTAGTTGGTATTCTATGTTAATAAGTGTCTTTTAGCCTTATAGAAATGTTCAGATTCATTATTTCTATTGAATATAACCAGTCTCTATTTCTATTCTGCAATTATTTTATTTTATATGGAACCATTATTAAATAAAATAAAATAATATTAATTATTAATATTTTAATATTATTTGTTAAATATGTTTAGGGTGTTATAGATTTATTGTCATGAAACTGGATAACTAGAAAACAAGGATACAACACAACATGTATAAAATTTACCACAATGTAATGGAAAATAATGACTATTTGAATCATCTCATAATCCAACTTGGACATCTTCATTCATGCACTATCCTATCATAAAATATTGCATTTTCAATGTTATATGATTCCCATTTTCAACACATGAAGTAAAGTAACATACTATCGGTACCAAATGGCTCTCGGAGAGGGTGTGATATAAATCTCAGTGGGCCCCCACCAACAGTGTCTATATCATCTGTCCTGTGTAATAGAATATATCAGTATAAAGGCAAGAATATATATAGTAAATAATGTAGTACAATTTAACTAATACCAAAGAACCTTCTTTAACCCTCAGTTGGTGTCTGAACGTGCAACTAGTTTATTAATTAAGAATGTATTATTTAATGTTAATAGGTCACATGAGGCATTTCCAACACTAACATCCTGTCGTGATTGTATATGTAGTGAAGGTCCCATGAAATAACAATGTAACCTAAAAATGATATCCAGTGAGGGAGTTCTAGGGTAACACACATGGTAGGGTAAATCTCACAGAATGCTAACTCAGTAATATATGAATCTAGCTAAGGTGTAATTGTGTAAACCAAGGATTGTAATCCAAGGCATTCCACAATAATGTGCCTACCGAGTCCAAGGTGATCGACCTTGGTAAAATGGGGCTAAGAAAAGATAATGTCTTTTGGGGCTTCACCCAAACACCTACTAGCCAATGCTGGATGAATGGATAGTGTCCTTGGTGTCATGTAATTTTTAAATGAAACTACTTTAGTATAACTTGTATCCAATGAATAGTAAATAATCTTAGTCTAGGTGGGTATCAAAATAATAAAACAAAATCAATAAATCAGAATAGGGTTCCTGATACCCAAGGTATTCTTATCTCAGAATCCCAGGTGAGATCCAGTAAGACCATTTCTTTTTGTTATTTTAATCATTTAATAATTCATTTCGTTCAGGTGTTTACTTCCATTAGCATGGATAGTTCATGTATAGATTCTACTATTTATTTATTGGTCCAATAATTGTCTATCATTAGTGTGGATATGCCATGTGGAATTTCAACCATTTAATCTAGTTTTAACTAACCATTAATGTATATTAAAATAAAGAGGTTCGCTCCACTACATTCCACTACCATGGAAAGGGGTGCTATGGAAAATTATCATCTATTCAGTACCATTTATAAAATCCAAGATATATTCTTACTATAAATTCCATTTCACATTTGACATTTAATAATTATTTGGAAGCCCTTACCATAGGTGGGTCACATGGTTAGAATACATGGTACATTTCATTATGCAATTCTGAATAATAATAAGTCATTTACTATGGATAGAATCATCTTTATTATTTTCATAGAATGGCACACCGGAATGGTGGCTCAAACATGTCATAAATATTAAAAACCCAATTATGGAATATCCTATGATATGAGGTGGATTGAGTTGTGGGTGTAACAACTAAAAAATAATAACATATTTGGAAAGTGATTAAGCATAAAAATGGAACACGTTTAATCAGGGAATGTAAATTTATGAAACGGTCTTTGAGGGATTCAACAGGACCGAAACGAATATTCCAAAATCAGTGATCGTTTGGCATGAGTTTTGGACCACCCACCTTAGGGTTTTACGATCCTTCTCCTCGGGTATAGGCCCTTGATTTTCCAAATATCAAAGTATACCTATAAAAAGGTGAAAAATTCTCACATTGTGAAATCTTGGTCGAGGTCAAGAGAGAATAATAAAAGATAAAGTGGACTCGAGTACATACCATTGCACATACAACATTACGAACCAAAGCTCAATCGGAAGCCAGATGAAGGATATATCTAGATTAATTACTTTGGACTTCAAAAATATCATAATGAGAGGATAATGGGTTAATCCTACTAGTTCATAGATTAGGGAGGAATGAAGATATATAATATACAATTAATATAGTAACTGAAAATTTACCAAGACAATTATCATGCGCATGTTTTGTTCGCATGGTTTGTTAAACCATTCACAAACTGTGCGGGCTAGCTCTTATTGAATTATTTGGTCCACATGGTTTGTCAATCCATAGGTAACCCATGCACATGTACCTAGGTAACAAGGTTTTTCTCATGGTTAGGTTTTAGGGTAGTCTCCCAAACATGTGAGGTGGCACTATCCAAAAAAAATCAATTCACACAGCTCTCCAAACTTTGTGGAATTCCGTACGGTTTTCTCTAAACCTTGTTGTGAGCATGTTTTCCCAAAAATTATGGTTTTTGGCCACCAAATAAAATCATGGAAACTCTTGGAACCAATAAAAACTCATAGGAACCCATATTTGGTCCAAATTTATTATTTATACTAAAAATTAAAAGATCCATATCTGAGTGAAAAACCGACTTCTAACAATATGGGAAATATGAATTTTTTGTAATGCCATCTCCATTTACTAGTCCTCCTATAGTATTCATGGATCATATTAATATAATAGTTCATGAGTTCATGGATACGATTATGGTTGATATCATTGATGTCATTCTCGTATACTCTATGTGGAATAAGGAGCATAAAAAACTTCTAAGGGTTTTTTTAAAACATTAAACAAAAAGAAACTATTTGGAGATTTCAAAAAGCATGATTTTTGGTTATAAAAGATTTATTTTCTTGGGATCATTGTATATATTGATGGAATAATAGTTGACCCTACCAAAACATAATTTAATTATGAATTACTAGGACCTACAAATTTTATAGAGATTCGTAGTTTTACAGGATTAACAGGGTATTATATACGGTTTGTTAAATAAATTCACAGTTATCTTTCATGTTAACTATGAATGCACGAAAAAAGGTTAATTTTAATTGGGAAGAAAAATGTGATGATTATTTTTAGGAAATGACAAATATATTGGTGAATTCTCTAGTTTTGGATTCCATATCCCAAAATGGTGAGGTTGTCATCTACAGTGATGCTTCATTGATAAGGCTTGGTTGTGTTCTGATGCAAAATTATAAGGTAATTTCACATAATATAAGACAACTAAAACCTAATGAGTTAAATTATCCCACACAAGAATTTGAAGTGGAATATATGGTGTATTCTTTGATTATTTTGAGACATCACTTATATTGAGACAATTGTCAAATATATAATGACTATAAAAGTTTGAAGTATATATTCTCCTAGAATAAAAAAACATGATACATGAAATATGGCTTGAACTGATAAAGGATTATGATTGCACTATCAATTACCATCTGTGAAAAAAATACCATATGGTGGATTCCTCATGTCTAAAACATCATTTATCATTAAACATATTCTGTTTTAAAAACGATCCCTTGATTAATAATTTGATGAATTTTTTCATAGAATTTGTTGGTGAATGAAATAACTCTATTTTGTATAATGTTTCTGTGCAGTCATTGTTATCAGATAATATTGAGAAATTACATAAGGAAGTCTGCATACTATAGAATAAGTAATAATTGGTTAAAATGGGTATATTTCTAGAATTTAACATTGACAAAGAATATGTTTTAGGATTTGGTAAATGGTCATGTGTGCCTTGTGAATCCCAGTTGAAGAATGAATTGTTGTGTGAGGCTAATAGTTCTCAATTTTTTAGTCATTTGGGGTGTACTAAGTTGTACATAGACAGTTAGGAGTATTACTTGTGGGATGAAATGGAAAGGGATATTAAAGAATTTATTATGAAATTTTTGACAAGTCGATGGGTTAAGGAAGAGTGTAAGTTACATAAGGGGTTAATTCACCTACTGATAGTGCGATAGTTGAAATGGGATAATATATCCATGGATTACATAGTGGGATTACCTAGTTCTTCTCGAGGTAACAATGCAATTTGGTTATTGTTTATTGGTTGAATAAATCTACACATTTTATTTCAATTTGAGATATAATGCATTTGGATCAGATTTCTCGACTATACTTCAAAAGTGATTTTCTGGTTACATGTTTTTCCTCTTTCCATTGTATCTTACTGGGATCCTAGGATCAATAATAACTTTTTAAGGACCCTAAGAAGTCATTGGGAATTCAATTGAATTTTAGTACATATTTTTTTACCAAAATTAGATGGGAAGTCTAAATAAACAATTCATACATTGGAGGATATTCGTCGAGATTTTTCAATGGACTACTTGGGATGTTGGGATCTACATCTACCAATAGTTTATTTTTCTTATAATAATAGATTTAATTCCAGTATACAGAAGACACGTTTTGATGCATTGTATTGGATGCAGTGTGGAACTCCATATTTTTATTATGAAGCCGTATAAAGGAAGTTAATGGGACCATAATTAGTAGTGGATGTGGCTAAGAAAGTAAATATGATCCATAAACACATCATGACAGCACATAGAAAGAATAAATTTTGTAAATATAGTAGAAGGAAATACTTTTTTTTGGTAGGTGATCATTTTTTCCTTAGAATCACACCTTGGAAATGTGTTATTAATTTTCGAATGAATGGATAGATATGTATGTGGTTCATTAGACATTATGAAATCAATGAAAAATTTTGACCAGTCGCCTACTGAGTAACCTTTCCTCTATGTTTATCTTATGAATTTTATGATTTTCATATTTCGATATTGAGAGAGAATGTGCCAAATTCAAATAATGTTTGGACGCTATAAGTAGTTCAACTAGAAGACAACCATTCATAAGAGGAGAAACCTATTGAGATCCTTCATTGAAAAGAACAGGTTTTTCAGAATATGGTGATCCCCCAGGTAAGGGTTTTTTAGTGAAACAACATTTTTAAATAAGCAACATGGTAGTCTGAAAATGTTTTGAGGTAATGTTACCCACACAAGTTTAATAAATTAATAAAATTATGAGCACGTAATTTCTACAATGTGGGGAAAATGATAAAAAATTTGGTTTTTTAAGAAAAATTAAATACATGAATCTTTTTTATGTAGATATTTATAACAATCTTTAAAAATAGTTATTCAACTTATATGTTTTAAATTTTGGAAAATGGTAATCTACTATTGTGATCAATATATAATTTGGTGTCTGATATAACCAACATGATTTTATGGTGAATTGTAACATAAAATAATCAATTGAAATATTAATAGTAATATAAACCTATGAAATAGAAAATTTTATTGTTATTTTAATTTTTAAGCCATTATGATAATGACTTGTTAATTAATTTTTCATGGTGTTAAAAAATGTTTTATAATTTTAAATATGTTATTTTTGAATAAATTATAAATTTTTTTTAAAAATAAAATTAATAATACAAATAAAATTAATTTCCAAAAATGGTGTTAGTTTTTGAATTATACACAATGAAAAATAGTTAGGGTGATTTTTTGGGGATTTTCAGAAATTCTAGAATTTTGGATGAATAGTTAAATATGTTAAAATAACATATATGCAAATTATGAGCTAAATAGACTATTTATAACATCATTATTATTGTTATCCCACCAGGTTCAAAATCACATGCACTTATTACTATTTGGGGTCACCTGAATAGTTACTATTCATAGTATTGAGAAAAAAATATTAAACTAATGATTAAAATATGGTAAAATCCCTCCACTCCTCCAATATAAATACCACCCTCATTAAACTCTTCCACTAACTCCTATCAAGACTTGTTTATTGTCTATGTTTTGCCAAATTCACTGCCTAAGGAACATCCCTATGTCATATACCAGGTGGTATCACCTAAAGTCCAAAACAAAAGGCCTTAAGAAGGATCTCAAGGATAAGAGATCAAGAGTAAGAATCTTATTAAATTTTCATGTGTTTTCTTTTCAATATGATTCATTTCTTATACTCTTTTCCCTTACCATAATCCAAGATATATGAAATATATTGAATCATAAATATTCTATATGATATCATTTTCCTATAAAATATTCATTAAATTTCACCCTCCCTTCTCCCTCTTATTCAAAAAAATAAAAATGTTGTCCACATCGTGTCGATTTACCAAAATCGGGGACGATGTGTTCTCAATTTCTTTTACATACTTCAATGATGATCACAAAACACTTCCAATGTTTGAAATAGAATGTAATGTGTATTATATGACCTATTTTATGTTCTATAATGAACACATATGCATTCCATTAAATTATATATTGAAATAAGTTCATGATTATTGAGGAACCGCAAAAATTATCTAAACAAATATTATTAATATTTTATCTCAATATTCATTATCATATATGATAAAAATTGATTTATGGTAACATTATATATAATTTTAACATTATAATACCATTCCAATACACTTCAGTAATTTTATTTCCATATGATATGAAAATCAAATACAAGCCATCCAAGTAAATTGTGTAAAGAACGCTCCCGAAAAAATGAAATGAATAAAATACTTATAATTAAATGGTAAAATAATGTTATCAAATGATCATATGAAGTGTTTTAAATATTAATATCCTTTTTATGATATTAATAAAACTAATTTATTTATTTTACATAAGTTTTAAAAAAATTATGTTTGGAAAACCTCAGGTAAGTGAATTCTTAACATAATTTATACTTTTTGTTACCCTTCTACTTAATTATTTTTATGGTATTAAAATTATTAGTGTAATGAATTAATTATATAATGATTAATTATTATTATTTATAGCTTACATAAAAATTATATCCACTATATTAGGCATCACTTAAATTATTTGATATTTTCGGTGGATTTTCATTTAAAATCCTCTTTTTATATTCTAGTTTACAAAATTCAAAAGCAATGTTTTTATGCAATTATACATGTTGTATGTTTATTTTAGGGTTCTTCGTCATTTTTTATAGTGAATTTTTGGAGTTATATCTCCCTCTAATTCATTGGGTATGTATGTTTTAGGTCTTCCATATGGTTACTCCAAGTGTAATTGTGATGGTTATATAATAATGTAGTCATTAGGGTTACATTATAAGGTTGCCGTGAGGGTTACAAGTTATAAGGTAGAAATGATGGTTAAAATATTATTTATGTAATACACCATGATACCTTCATAGTTATATTTATATTCTATATGTTTTTATGGAAATATCTTGTTTCAAAAAGTATATTTATATTGGTGACAAGTGTGTCTTTTTTTAAATAGATGGCATTCGTTACAAGTATTCATGGGATAATTTATTCTTTCCTTATTTGTATATCACATAATAAACTTGTTGTGCTCATCCCATGTCTTAAATTCTTCCAACAGGATATAAGGATGTTTAATACATATAATTAATCCATGTTAAAGTTTTTGATGATTTTTCAAAAAAAACGTTTTATATTAAAAGTTTTATATTTTGGAAGAAATGGATGATATTTTTCAAGAATTTAGACATTATAAATGTGGAATGTTATGTATGTGTTATATCACAATTCGATAAAACTCAAAACCGGTAATGATACATAAAATGGAAGGAAGTTATTTCTTAAATAAAATTCATGATTATGTAATGTAATATGATCGGGTCTTTATCTATAAGATGGAAGATTTAAATTTTTTCATATCAAGGAAGTGAGATTAATTACCCAAATGAATATATCATGTGGAGGGGATGATATATTCTATGTGGAAATTTATGTCATAAAGAAATGATATTCTAAATAATTTCATGTCTTATACATATAAATTAGTAGAATTTTAATATTCAATTCCCTAAAATAAGTGTTATCACTTAAATAATGGAATCAAATATTTTATATTAACTGATGAATTAAATGAATTATAGTGTGTGTGTATTTACATTGTAGATTGTGTTGAAAAATTAGTTTAGTAATGATATTTTGGTTATATGAATCATGAATCTTTTGGAACCATTTCTCTTTTCTAGAAATGGAGTTTGGTTTGTTTCTCTTGTAAATCCACACTAGGCAGATCATGGAGTTTTCATTGAAAGTATCAAACAATACACGCTGACAAGTGTGTTGAAGATGATGTCATTTCTCAATTTTTTCCAATTTTTTGGGCTCAAAATATTTAAAAAGATCCTAGAATTTAGAAAGGTTATTTTCAATAACCAATTCTTCATAAATATCACAATGGTAAGCGTTTAATGAATACATAGTTTCAAAAAGTTGAGTTTCAAAATATTGTGATGAGTTGATGGTGTTCCCCGTGATTATAAGAAGAGAAGCATCAGGACTTCCTAATGCATTGATAGTTATCACGATGAATTATATCAAATATCACTATATACTTGAGAATGTAGGTTCTTCTAGATGATTTCTTTTTTTAATGATCCAAAAAATTTGATGGAGTTGGTGTATAATTTCTAAGGCCCAACCTTATATATATTAGGTAACCCCTAATTCATTTTACACACCCAATAATCTAATAAAATATGTAATTGCTTAGATTTCATGAAGGTAAAGAGCTTCATGAATATGAGGTTCTTTTTGATCTTGAGCATTATTAAAATAATATAATATTCATGAATGATGAAAATGATTCTAATTATATAGTTTTTTTAATGATGGGGTATTATGATATGTATTAGTGAAGTTCGTGATGGAATTTTAACCCGAAAAGGTATTCTTCTTCATGAAGGAGTGAGCTTCACAAAGGAGTTCCATGAAAGGATATTTCAAACAATAGTATTTCTTTGATTAGTTAATTCAATATGCATCAAATCAGATTTATAGTGAAATAAGAGTCTAATTTCATTCATGTAAAAGGACATTAATTAAAATATAATAAATGGGCCTTCAAGTCAATAAACTGAGTAAGATTTCAACCCGGGCAGTGGGCCAGGGGGTGTCGATAGATGTGTTCTGAGGGACAGATTTTTCTATATCTAAAATATTTTATTATTAGTATTATTGAAATAGAGTGACATGGTCTAAATTTATATATTCCACAACTAGTGAATATTAGTGGATTTATGTATGACTGACACACAATCTGCATGTGCTAATTGGATTATCCATTAATGGTTGACCAAATAAAATTTTTGTGTTGTCTCATTGCATGTTGTTATTTGTTTTGATCACATTATCATCAGAGAAGTTTAAATGGTTTATAAAAATATGGGGAAAAGGTCCCCCATAGTAGAAGAAAATTTTGAACCCATGATTCACTCATAACCTCTAAGGGTGGTTTGTGGTCATTCAGAAACAATTATGAATTGTGTTAGTTTTGGAAGAATATAACTATCCATGTAAGACTAAATTATGATGTGTGGATACCGTCATATGTTTATGTTTTTATGGTCGATCATAAGATCAAATTCATAGTCACCATCTTTTAGGTATTATATTATTGGTGTCTTTTAATAATTAGTATATTTTGAGAAAAGATTACCACAATAAAACCCTTTGGTTTTGTTTATGTTTTAATAAAAAAATTATTCAAGGAGTAATGTATTTTATGGAAGTATTATTAAGGGTATTACTAATTATTAGTGTTTTTCATATATTTTAGTTGATTATTTATAATTTATATTTTTTAATGTTTTTGGAATTATTTAATATAATTTTGGGAAATGGATTAACTGCCAATCTAGCAGCAACATATCACATCTAGTTGGGCCATGATATTTGAAAGAAAAATTAAAGGACGACAATGGTATAACTACTACCACTGTAATATTTGAAAGATTAATTGATGTGGGATTCTATGAAGAGGGATATTTTTATGTATTTATATTTTTTCATGGTATTTTTTGAGTAAAATATAAGGAAACAATTTTAAAGATATTTTACATCCATTATCGGCACATCAAATGTAACATGAAAATATCACAAGTGATATTATCATTGGAGACCAAAAAAATCTAAATGAAATAGTTCTATATCATCCATATTCAATCATATTATAAAGATCGATAACTTTATCAATATCTAAAAATATATTTTCATTGATTATATTTCCAGGATATACATTATGTATGTTCTTTGTTGAATGGTGTACCACATTCGATTCTGATCAATATGAATCCACAGTTTACCTTCATGTTATAATGAAGTCATTGGGATTTTTCGCATTTGTGGTTTATTTTATGAATTTCATATCATAATCATATTTATATTTCGTCTAAGAGAAAAATTAAAAATCAAATGAATTATTTTTTAATGGGTTTTAAGGGTTGTAGGGATCGACACTGTCACGACCCGTCCTCGGGGCCCATGTCGTGACTACCCCAATCCCTCCTTCCATAGGCCAGGGGTTGGAAACTAGAACTAAAGGTGTAAATCCCGATAACTGGGAAGGCATTGCCTTTATAAAACATAATCACACTCTACCAGAGAACAAGCAGAAGTAAATATGAAGTAAAACTGAATACCAAAGTAGTGATGAAAGTAAAGGTGCTGGAAATACAAGCCCAACTGGAAATTACAAGGAAATTAAAAGAACAACTTGAAGGTGAAAAGCAGCTCCTGGATCATCCACCACGGATCCTACCTAAATTGTAGGTACAGATTACGTAGCACCTGGATCATCCACCATAGATCCTACCTGAAGGGTAGGTACAAATAACCTCCCCAGTTCCCTCGTCCATCAACCTCCTTCGGTACCGACTCATTGTGAGGTCCACCTCAGTGTACCGACTCGTCATGAGGTCCTCCTCTAGGTGTCGTCCAGTCCTCGTACACTCTGCCTCAGTCAATGTTGTTCGTCGTCTGCATCCAACACAACTCGGTCCGAGCATATCCCGTGTAGGGGTTAGTATAATGTTACTCACTAGGGACCCAAGACCCTTAAGGTCTCACAAAAATCCAACAAGGATATCCACATAAAAGGTTCTCAACAGATAACCCATTCTTAGGTATATGCCCATACATATACCTACGTAATCAAGTAACCCATCTCGATCATGAGGAAACACAAAGATTATGAAATCAATGGATAAACACTAAATAGGTATATCCTCATACATATACCTTTGATATCAAGTAACCCATTTCAATCATAAGGTAAACACAAGGGTCATTGACTCAGCTCAAACCATGATTTTATTAAGATATAGATACCACAACTGCTGAAGAGCTCATCCTCTAACGAGTAGAGTCATCCTGTCACAACTCCGAGGCACTGCTCACTAACCACAGACTGCTGAGGTACTCCTCCTTTCAAGTACCGCTGGTCCGCACCCAAACATAGTAGTGCTCCCCGCCAGGGGTTTACTGCCCAAACACAGTAGTGGTTCCCCAAATAGCCTACATAGGTACTCCACCGGTCTAGCACTGCGGGTCTGTTTCCAACTACCAGGCACTCCGTAAACCATGGATCTGCCGCCAAATACCGAGCGCTCCATACACTAGGCTAGTCGACTCACTCCGTGTCAAATCGATCAAGCAGTTCTCAAGTCCACAGCTACTAGGTCTCTGCACTCCGTACGCTCATCTCTGGGAGGATCTTATCCAAGAGCTACTGGTCGATACTCCCAGTATCAAAAAGTCAAAAAAAGAAGTATCACAAAGGACTGCCTCATCTTAGGGGTATCAACACAACAGACAGTGCATCAATCGGACACCCGGCCTGTGAGTTATTAGATTTTTCATCCCGGGGGACCATTTGGTTTCGTGTACGAACCAACCCGATCGTATCTCAACTATACCCCAAACTCTCATTGGGTATATTCAATGGAACCGCTTCGCAATGTGATTACCAATCCCATTAACAGTTCAGCAAACAGACATCCGGTCTATGATTTATCGGCTATTCCGTTCCAGGGGCCCGGATGGTTTATAATCTAAACCAACCTGACTATACACCAACTTCTTCCAAAACTCAAGTGGAGAACGCCAAAAGAACCACCTAATCAAGATGAATCCAACATAGTCAACGACATGTCAATCGAACGTATGATCCTCAAGTTATAAGTGTTTACGCTTGGAGGGCCTGGTTTGTTTCGGGTTCGGACCAACCCAGTCGTACATCAAATAACAACGGTTAACCAAACCGGTCACACCATTGTGATCCATACGAAAAAACACACAGGATGGAGTACCCATTGGTCTATAACAGATAGCTAGTGAAAAAGTTGCATTTCACCGCAACATGTACGAACTGGGCCTCGTGGGGACCATGCCTCGACCTCGACATAAATATCCAAAATTGTTCTTTAAACATCCGTCTTAATTACAGGTTCGCATTGTCGCAGATGGTTCGTCAGTTTGACACCATATGAGAGAGATATGTCAGATACAAGATTCTATATTATTATTATTATTATTATTATTATTATTCAGTGTTTCGTGGGCCCAAGCCACAAACTAGAATTTAGTATCAAACATTAGACTTGAATCGACCGTCTTAGAGACAGGATTACAAGACCACTGATGGAAAGTCAATAGGATGTCACACGCAGGAGTTATGGTGAGTCGAGGACTTAATAATATTATTAAATCTATTAATGTACGTGCGTCTCAAGTACCCGATCCGAAAACCCAAAAAAGATATCCAATATTGGACTCATAAATTCCGTCTCAATGTTAGGGTCGCACTGTCGTTGATGGTTCATGAAATCGAGATCACACGATTAAGATACAGGCAAAATACGATTTTTCCAATGAAAATAAAAATAACATTATTATTTTATTATTATTTTTAATTTAAAAATTAATTCCTTAAATCCTCACACCCCAAATCCATGCACCACTAGCGCCTCCCTTGCCTTACTCCCTACCTTCCATGCCCTATCACTTGATTGATTTCTCTTTTTATTTTCCTTTTAATTTATTTCTCTTATTTTCTATACTCTGTCCAATCTTCTTTCATTCATCCATGATTCATCATGCTCAAAAAATAAAACTCCTTCCCCAAAATCATGCCACATCATCCCAAAAATTCAGCGGTCGATGAAACCCTACCCACTAAGGGTCTTGCACTCCCGCCGCCTCCGGATAGCTGCACCTCCTATCCGCTCGATCTTATAGCTGGACCGCCATACCGGCCGCGAACCTTTGATGTCCTGCTCATGTCGTTATCCCAGCCTCCTCCTCACATCGGCCTCCCCGACTCTGTTCACAAACAAACAACCAGTGGAGGGTCATCGAGCCGTGTTTGTTCGGGCCACTCCCTCCAAGTTAGGCGTTATAAATTGGAAATAATCAAACACAAGCTTTCATCTATGAGAAGGGTATAATTTAATCATGAATAAATTATACAAACATCATATAAATAAACGCTCATGCTTGTGAGAAAAAACCACTTAAATTATATTCACACAATATCCCCCTACCCCAAAAAGACGTCGCACTTCATCGAACCACGAAAAGAGGCAAGCATCGCAGTGTTCTAGCATCGCAGAAGAACAGTGTCAAATACATTGACGTCGGGGTGCGTCCAAAGTGGAAGTGTCATTGGAGAAATTCCCTGCATTCTTCGTGGGAAGAGTCATTCTCCCTTGAAGTGGAGGAAGAAGAAGAAGAACGGTGCTCCTCATGGCGTCACCTCACATTCTTTCCTCAGTTGAAGGAGATTCCCTCCACTGAGGGGAAGATTGCGTTCTTCATGGAAATAATGTTTCACCTTCTATTCCTCCAAAGCTTCACCACAAATTAATTTCCCAATAATAAAATTAAAGGCTTACTGTTAATTTAATAATGCAAAGAAATTCAAAACTATGAGGAGCCAATTCATTAATAGGAATCAAGTTGGAAAAACTTATTGGAGAGAGAGAAGGAGGTGAGGTGTTCACATAATTAATGAGAGAGTTGGCAAAGAAATAAATAAAGGGGATATTAATGGGGTTTCAAGGAGTTTAAGAGGATTTGAAATGTTGGGGATTGTGTGGGCCCCACCTCTCATTTATCCACACATGGGTAATTGGTGGTTATGGATCTCACCCTTAACTCCCCTTTTCTAGGGTATAAATTCCATAGATATAAATGAAATTGTTCTAAATATTTTATTTATTTAATTCTAAATCCACAATTATTAACATTCAACCCTCCTAAAATGGAACTATGGTAAAGGACCCCTTAAGAGAAAACTGGCGTTGCGAGTTCATCGGTGAACTCATATTTAGATTACGAGAACAAATTCAAAAGTTAGAAAAACCTGCTCGTATATTTACTGAACATACCCTAACAAATGTTCGCAAAATTATAATCAGTCACCCTTGACCTACCGAGGTAGAGGTTAGGCTCTGCCTAGGTGGAAAACACCCCAACGAACCTAACGGTACTCTCGGATTTCCAATCCAAGATACAGATTAAAAGTTATGAGTTTAGCAATAAAATAAATATCACTTAATGATTTTATTTACGGCCAAAAACTAACATTATCTAGTGGCCCATGCCGACCCATGTTAGTATCTTCTTAAATAAAGCATACCCTCATGATATCAGTGGTGGTCTCATATTTTTAATCCGAGTTAACGTTTGTGAGTTATAAGCATTTGAAAAATAAAATAATATATGTTATTATTTTATTTACGGTTATTCCATTTTTGGAATTTCTCATAGGAGGCCTGCCCCGACTAAACATATGTCACACCTAGGGTAAACACTCCATCCTGAGCACAACGGTTCCTTCGGATTTCTGATCTGAATAACCGTTTAAGATTTTTTCCAATTTTTCAGTAAAATTTCTTACGTGCATTAATTTAAGCTTATCATAACTTCATAAAATTATTCCACACACACATGGCCTCGGAATCAAGTACCGTCAGAATCCAAAGACTCAAAAAATTCCCAATGAATTGAGAAAAAAATTCCTTGAAATCACTGGGTCTGTATATTACTCCCACCTCGAGGATTTACGTCCCCGTAAGGATTCAACACACACTAGGGAAACAAAAGAGGGTACTGAGCATGCATATGAACCTCCCGCTCCCATGTGCTCTCTTAGAAGTTCCCGTGATCCAGGTGAATGTGTACTAGAAGAATCAACTGTCCTCGTAGAACCATCTCCTGTCGATCCTAAATCTCTACTGGAACCTCTGTGAAAGTCACCCCGTCATGGATATATAGCTCTCTATGGTCGATTATGAAGGAAAGGTCGTGCACACATCTCCTCAGCTGAGATATGTGGATGACATCATGCACCAGGTGCATCTGAGGATGAAATTCCAGGTGTTATACCATCTCGCCTACCCTACTAAGGACCTAGAAGGGTCTGATTATCCTCGAAGATAAATTTCATCTTCGGCCACACCTTCGTAGAATTCATTGAGGTGAGACTCGTATAATGACTTTGTCGCCATCCTCGAACTCTAGAGGCATATGTTCCCTGTTTGGAACAGGAAACTCAAAACACCTACTACCACGAGGGTAAGGTTGGCTGACTCAAGATTAATCAGCCACACCCTCCAATGCATGGGTTTATCCTGTGCAGCCTGGGGGTTTTTTTTCTGACCATGGAATAACCCATTCCAACAATATAGGTAAACCACAACCTTTTTCCTAATATAATCAATCTGTGTATGAACTGTGGTTTCCTAGACCATACCCAAACAAATTTCCTAAGGCCTCGACGCTGCCACCAAGAGGTTCCAACAGAAATGCTCACCTCTATGGTTATTGTAAGTGTGATCATAGATTCTCCTCTCAAGGTAACTCTAGATGCGAGGGTCATGTCTAATGATTAACCGGAAACTCTAGGTCTGGAATAAGATTCATGGAAGGTAGGAATGATTCATAACAATGTCTGTTGTTACGGCTGCTAGTAGTAGACACTGATCATTCCTCGAATAATCCATAGATCCTGTCGGTCGAACTCCTTTACCGCATGTAGCTACTCTCTACCTATTCCCTCTAGCTCCCCGACGCTAGCGGGGTCTACAAAGGTGGGTGGTTGTAACATGTCGAAATGTACACCTCCACATTCTTCTCTCCCAGCTCTACTTCCACGTCTTCTGATCTATAGATTCACCTGTCCTTAACACTACCTCTTCTTGAAACATTTTACATGCCCAAGTCTCTGATACTGGCACCAGTTCGCATCTTCCCACTGCTAACAACCACTGGCTATATTTGTTCAGTCAAAGAACATTCCACCACAAAAGTTATCTCTAGAACCCTAACATAAGTAGGAATGCATAAAGGAAAGGATGCTATCTCGAATATCCTTTAAACACACCTTGCTTAGGGGTCTGTTCTCTAAAGTACTGATCGAATTGTAGTCATAAAGTACCACGAATGATCGGTACGCCTCGATGACTACTCAACTACAGGCATGTCATCCTGTCGAAGCTGTATAGCTCTAGAAAACTATGAGCCACCTCCTCAAGCCAGTCCTCAGCCACATGTGAGTTGGGCTAGCCTCAAAACCTAAGGGGTATCTGATGATGAAACATGTGTAGGTAACTAGGAATAAATGTGTCATCTACAGGTATCGCAGGTTAAAACCGCTGACCATCAGGTAGTGATATAGCTGGCACACTGCCCGAAGATACTATCTCATGCATCGGTCCACATAACGAATCATCATCACTATGCGGACCAACCTCATAGTCATTCACGGTGAAACACCAGTAGCTAAGATCACCATCTGTTCTACTAGTTTCCAATATGGTGTAGAACTCTAGCAATCACCTCCATCGAGTCAACTGCTACCTGGGAATCTATCTCGGCTCATAACCTTGGAGGCCTCTGCTGCTGGAACTCGTGAAACATGCTCCATCAGTGTGCACTGTCCACTAGTACGACTAGTGGAATCTACTTCCCAACGGGTGGTGGTGGTGCTAGTACAGCACCCGAAGCTACCAACATAGAAAAAGTGCCCCGAACTAGAGCCTCATCGCTCGGTGGACCGTCATAGGGTACTCTCTCGAAACTCTAACTGACTGTCTGTGTGGAGACATCCTGAACAGATGCGACAAGGTCAAAAGACTCTACCTAGTGATCTGACCTGGTTTGATCTGACTTAAGAAAACATTTGAAAACACATATGCAATCAGTGTTTTCGTGCACTGAGTCGGAAATCAATAGTCAGGGTCCTGGTGTATGGATATATCGGCCACCACACCAACACTGGACCCCCTGAACTGTAACCACACTCGGTACCCATAACACAATTGATTCACAGAATGAAAAATATAAAAGTCCTATGTTTTGTGGAATAATCGACTCCTCTGATACCAATTTGTCACGACCCATCCTCGGGGCCCATGCCGTGACTATCCCATGCCCGCCATCCATAGGCCAGGGGCTAGCGACTAGCACCAAAGGTGTAAATCCCGAAAACTGGGAAGGTATTTCCTTTATAAAACATAAACACAAACCACTAGAGTACAAGCGGAAGTAAACACGATGTAAATCTGAATACAAAAGTAGTGCTGAAAGCAAAGGGGATGAAAATAAAGGCCCAACTGTAAAGTACAAGGAAATAAACAAAACAGCTAGAAGGTGACAAGAATCTCCTGGATCGTCAACCATAGATCATACCTGAAGGGTAGATACGAATTTTTTAGCTCTTAGATCGTCCACCGCAGATCCTACCTCAAGGGTAGGTACGAATAGCCTCCTCAGTGCCCTCGTCCATCACCCTCCTCCGGTACCAACTCATCATGTGGTCCGCCTCCGTGTACCGACTCGTCGTGAGGTCCTCCTCCACGTGTCGTCCAGTCCTCGTACACTCTGCCTTGGTCAGCGTGGTCCATCGTCTGCATCCAACACAACGAGGTGTGATCATAGCCTGTGCAGCGGTGAGTATAACGATACTCAGTAGGGACCCCAAAACCCTCATGGTCTCAAAAAATCCAACAAGGATATCAACAAAGATGGTTCTAGACAGATAACCCTTACTTAGGAATATGCACATAAATATACCTAAGTTATCAAGTAACCCATATCGATCATAAGGAAACACAAAGGTTATGAAATCAATGGATAACCACTACTTAGTTATATGCCCGCACATATACCTATGTTATCAAGTAACACATCTCAATCATGAGGTAAACACAATGGTCATTGAATCAGCTCAAACCAGGATTGTAATTATGATATCAAAACCAAAACTCCTAAAGAGCTCCTCCTCTGATGAGTACAGTGATACTGTCACAACATTGAGGTGCTGCTCACTAACCATAGACTGCTGAGGTACTCCTTCGGTCGAGGACCGTGGGTCCGCACCCAAACACAGTAGTGCTCCCTACCAGGGGTCTGCCGCCCAAACACAGTAGTGGTACCCCTAATAGCCTATAGAGGTACTCCACCTGTCGAGTACCACGGGTCTGCTGGCAAATACCAGGCACTCTGTCCACCGTGGGTCTGCCACCAAATACTAGGCCCTCCGTCCACTGGGCTAGTCGACTCACTCCAGTCGAATAGGTCAAGCAGTCGTCAAGTCCACAGCTACTAGGTCTTCACAGTCCGTACGCTCATCTCTGTGAGGATCCACTCCAATATCTATTGGTCGATACTCCAATTATCAGAAATTCCAACAAAGAAGTATCACAAAGTACCACCTCATCTCAGAGGTCTCAACACAATAGATAGCACTTCAATCAGACGCTCGGTCTGTGAGTAATTAGCATTTTCGTCCTGGGGGCCCAGTTGGTTTCGGGTATGAACCAACCTGGTTGTATCTCCACTATACCAAGAACTGTCATCAGGTATATTCAAAGTAACCTCTTTTCCACGTGATTACCAACGTCGCTGATGGTTCAGTAAATGGACGGCCATACTGAGAGTTATTGGTTTTTCCATTCCTGGGGACCGACTGGTTTATAAGCTAATCCAAACCGACCACACTCCAACAGCGTCCAAACCTCAATTGGAGTGTGACAAATGAACCATCTCATTAAGAGGAATACAACATAGTCGACGACACGTCAATCGGACGTTCAGTCCTCATGTTATAAGCATTTCCGCTCCAAGGGACCGTTTGGTTTCGGGTTCGAACCAACCTGGCCGTACATCAAATGAAACCGGTTAACCAAACTGGTCACACCATTATGATCCATATGAAAAAACAAACGATATGGACTACCCATTGGTCCAAACCGGATAGCCGGTGACAACGTTTAATTTCACCGCAACATGCGCGAACCGGGCCTCGTGGGGCCAGCGCCTCGACCACGACAAAAATATCCAAAATTAGTCTTGAAACATCTGTCTTAATTCCAGGTTTGCAACGCCGCAGACGGTTCGTCATTATGACACCATATGAGAGAGATTTTTCAGATACAAGATTCTATATTAACAATAATAATATTATTATTCGGTGTTTCGTGGGCCCGATCCATGAACCAGAATTTAGAATCGAACATTAGACTTCAATCGAATATCATAGAGACAGGATTACATCGCCACTAACAGAAGGTCAATCAGAATTCGCACACAGGAGTTATGAAGAGTCGAAGATTTAATATGATTATTAAATCCATTAATGTACGAGAATCTCAGGTACTCGATTCAAAAACTTGAATAATATATCCAATATTGGACTCATAAATTCAATCTTGAAGTTAGGGTCGCACTGCCACTGACGGTTCGTGAAACTGAGATCGCACGAAGAGAATACAGTCAAAATATGGTTTTCCCAATGAAAATAATAATAACATTATCATATTACTATTTTTTTAATTTAAAAATTAATTCTTTAAATCCTCACACCCCAAATCCACGCACCACAAGCGCCTCCCTTGCCTTACTCGAAGCCTTCCATGCCACATCACTTGATTGATTTATCTTTTTATTTTCCTTTTAATTTATTTATCTTATTTTCTATTCTCTCCCCAATCTTATTTCATTCATCCATGATTCCTCACACTCAAAAAATAAAACTCCTTCCCCAGAATCACGCCCCATCAACCCAAAAATTCAGCCGTCGATGAAACCTTACCCGTCAAGGGTCTTGCGCACCCACCGCCTCCGGACAGCTGCGCCTCTTGTCTTCTCGATCTTATCTATGGACCATCGTACTGGCCTCCTACCTGTGATGTCCTGATCCTGTCGTTATCCCGTCCTAACACTCACATTAGCCGCCCAGACTCCGCGCACAAACGAACCACCTGTGGAGGGTCATCGGACCATGTTTGTTTTGCACGTGCCCTCCGCATTAGGTGTTACAAACTGGCAATAATCAAACACCTGATTTCAACTACGAGAAGGGTATAATATATTCAAAAATAAATTAAAAAACATCATATTAATAAACGCTCATTCTCGTGAGATAAAACCACTTAAATGAGAAACAAACAATATCCCCTTCCTTGAAAAGACGTCGGACGTCATCAAACCACGAAAAGATGCAAGCGTCGCGGTGGTCGGGGTTCGGAGAAGAACGGTGTCGAATCCATTGACGTCAGGGTGTGTCCGAAGTGGATGCGTCATTAGAGAAATCCCCCACATTCTTCGTGGGCCAAGTGTTTCTCCCTTGACGCGGAGGAAGAAGAAGAAGAACGATACTCCTCGTGGCATCACCTCACATTCTTTCCTCGATTGAAGGAGATGTCCTCCATTGAGGGGAAGATTGTGTTCTTCATGGAAAGAATTTTTTTCCTTTTAATCTTCCAAAGCATCTCCATAGATTAATTTCCCGATAATAAAATGAAAGGCTTCCTCTTAATTTAATAATTCCATGTAATTCGAAACTAAGAGGATCCAATTCATTAATTGAAATCATGTTGGAAAAACATATGGGAGAGTGAGAAGGAGGTGAGGAGTTCACATAATTAATGGGGGGAGTTGGAAAATAAATAAATGAAGGGGAGATTAATGGGGGTTCTAAGAGTTTAAGACTAGTTGAAAGTTTGGGGCTCACGTGGGACCCACCTCTCATTTTTCCTGACATGGGTAATTGGTGGTTAGGGATCTCACCCTTAACTCCCCTTTATAGGGTATAACTACCATAGATATAAATAAAATTGTCCTAACAATTGTATTTATTTAATTCTAAATCCCCAAGTATTAACTTTCAACCCGCATAAAACAAATCTGTGGTAAATGACCCCTTAATCAAATACCTGTGATGTGAGTACATCAGTGCCCTCAGATTTTGATTATGAGGAACAGTTCAAATGTTGGAAAAACCCGCTCGTGCGTTTACTGAACGTACCCAAAAAAATGTTCGCAAAATTATAATCAGTCACCCTTGACCCACATCGGTTGAGGTTAGGCTCATCCTAGGTGGAACACACCCCAATGAACACAACGGTACTCTCAGATTTCCAATCCAATTTACCGATTAAAAGTAATGAATTTTACAATAAAATAATTATTACTTAATTATTTTATTTACGACCAAAATCTAACTTTTTCTGGTGGACCTCGCCGACCCAAGATAGTATCTTCTTAAAACTAGCATACCCTCATGAGTTCAGTGGTGGTCTCGGATTTTTAATCTGAGTTACTATTTGTGAGTTATAAGCATTTGAAAAATAAAATATTTTATTTAATTACTTTATATATGGTTATGCCATTTTTTGAATTTCTCAAAGGAGGATCACGCTGACTAAACTTAAGTAGCACCTAGGGTAAACCCGCCATCTTGAGTGCAATGACGCCCTTATATTTTTGATCTGAATAACCGTTTAATAGTTATTCCACTTTTCTAGTAAAACTGCTTTGAAGCGTTAATTTAAGCCTAACAAAACTTCATAAAATTATTCTGGGCACACCGGGCCTTAGAATCATGTTCCTTTAGAAGCCATAGACTCGTAAAATTCCAAATAAATTAAGAAGAAAAGTTTTTGTGAAATTTCCTGGTCTTTACAAACACATTATTATAGTTGAGATTCCTAACAATAATAGCTTCCACTCATGTATTTAGATGGATCATTATGAAACACACTATGGAAAAAGTGTATAAATAAAACATTATAGGATGAATTTGGAAAATTATTCTATGGTGACCATATATAAATGAATAATTGTATGATAAGGTTATAAAAATTCAACCACACATTAATGCATCGCAATATCATAAAAAAGTTCTTTTGATAATCACATGTGTCATCTAATATATTTTGTTTTTGACTTCATGTCTAAAAAATAATTTACATTAATAACTTTCATGACATTAAGGATGAAATTGAAACTAAGAAAATGATATGGAATGGATACTGGAATTATTGATCATATCTATAGGGTGTATTATCATTGGGTGCTTCCACTACACCTCTCTAAAGTTCATGATGTGTTCCGCATATCTATAATAAGTATGTTATCTTCTAATCAATGAAATGTACTGAACTCATAGGTTTCCCAATGGAACATGTTATTTATTATACGAAACAACCAATGGTTATTCAATAATATAATGATAATGTGCTAAATAAACAAAACCAAAAACCGGGATAATCATTTTTTGTAATACAACCAACATTAGGATGCTACATGGGAACCGAGGTATTTGATGAGGCTGAAGTATCAAAAGTTATTTGGACTAACATGAAAGAATTTTGTTGGGGAAACCCATTTTTATGTGTGGTATAATGTTACAACATGTGTTTTTAGGAAATATATTTTTTGAGTTAATTTAATTTCATTGAGGGATTTCATTAAATGAACACAATGAACATAATGAATAATGAAATATTAATAATATTACCATTTAATGAATATTTTTATAAGATTTATTTTAAACATGGTGGAGATAATATGAATAAAAAATTTAAATATTATTTATAGTGGGTGTAATAAATTAATAATTAATAAAAAAGAACTTATTTTTTTGTTTTTGTATTTATATTCATCGAAATTAATTTTTTCAAATAATATATTGTTTATTTATATTTATAAATAAATTATATTTTTATTTTTCCACCGTAATATAATTTTTTAAATAAATAAACTTTTTTTTGTATATAATTGTCAAATATAGCATTCGGTAATTTTTTTTTTGAATTTTTGGAATGATTAATTTTTCAATGAATAGTAAAAAATTCATGTTCTTTATTGAATTTTTTTTGTTTAATGAATTTCTAGGGATCCAATTTTTTTTAAAATGTCGTAAAATGTCCAATTTTATTAATAATAATAAAATTTATAAAATATATGTTATTCTAATTAAATTCATGAGGAATTACGATATAGAAACAATTTTCTCTTTTTAAAAAAATTCTCCTTTGTAAAACAAATTTTTTTCAGGCCTCTAAGACTAATCATAAATTATAATATTCCACATATTTTATAAAAAATTGTTAAAATTGATTCTGTATTTGGAATTATCTTAAATAATATTATATAATTTATTCCAATTCATAAATATTAATAAAGATAATAATAATTAATTATTGTGATTATGGGTTAAACATGCTTTTTCGCTTTACCTGAGCCGAGGTTAAAATAAGTTTCCACATATATAGTTTATTTAATAATATTGATTTAATATTTGGAATCAATGGTTCCAAATTATATAATGATAGTAATTTTTTAGTATTATTTATGAATAAGTTAACTTAGTAAATACAAAGATACAAGTTATCGCGGTGAAAACTAAAATGGTAAATTTTTGATTAAATTAAAGCATAAAATATTACATGATTAAAAACAAAAGTTTTTTTATTTTACGTTTTATAAAATTTATTCCCATAAACAAAATATGAATAATTTCATATTGAAATGTGTTTAGAGTGAATTTCTTTTATTGAATTGTTTTGTGAATTTACAAAAATGCCACTCCTACCTCATTATAAAAGTCAACGTCCCCCCTCAAATGTTCACACATAGAAATAAAATTTTATTTAAAAAGATAATAAAATACCTATAAAACAAAAAACTATATGTTCTAAATGTTTTTTTTATTCCAAAATTAAATCCCAGGGGTCTTTAATAAAAGGTCTAAATGGGGATGTTCTAAGCGATGGCAATTTTCTTAACTAAACACATTATTTTTAGTTCATCTCTTACCAACATAATTAATGTACTTTAAATTCCAGTATAATTACAAAAAAATATACCACAAATTAATATGATATTATTTTAATGTTATAATGTATATCAATCTCCACTTCCACTGAATGGAATATGATATCTTTGTTCATTTGTATATTATACTACTACCCTATGAACTGAAGTAATTTTGTTACATAACCACCTCTATTGACAATTTATAATGAATTATTTAATGTTAATATATGATATTTATTATAATTTTATACTTTATAATTATAATATAACATACACCTACATACTTTTCATTTCGTGGGAATATAGTAATGTCTCTTCTGTGTACGGAAGACTACTGCCTCACGAAGCGATGTGATTTTTCATCACATACACACTACATGCACAGTAATAAGGATATATTTAATGAAAAAATTATATATATATATATATATATATAATGATTGTTATTCTTTGGTTTTATTTTATTATTTATATTTTATCATTTCATCAATCGAGATAGTTGAAATAACATTCATGGGTATGTGCAGCCTTCAATTTCTAGGAACATTGTTTTTCATTTTATATCCTTATCTTTTATAGATTACTCTAAATAAATGTATACTATATATATATATATGATATTTTTATATATTATAAATTATTTATATTATGTTACAATTATTAAAAAAAAGTTGATCCAAAAATATCAATAAATTCCTGAAAAATGAAGTCATTATTACAGAAACATGGTTTTAATAAGGAAATGTTAATAAACAATTAATAAAAGTTAATATGAAAAAAATATTGGGAAATAATTATGTGTATTGTTCAGAAATGGATTTATTATAAATTTATATTTATTATTCAGGTTTTTATAACACGTACAAATGAATTCAATACTTATGTAGAGTTATTTATCTCTCACTTCTATATTCTATGAGATTCATGTCATATTCACCCTTTTATCTATTATGTGGTGTATATAATGAAGATAAATGACAATTTTTTGACTCTATGGAAAATAATGGGAGGTTATGTATCCTATTTTTTATTTCACTTTCATTAGATTTGTGGTTAAATTCTTATCAATGTAGGAACGTATTTTTGTCTAAATTAACATTCTTTGAGCCGTATGATTTGTCAGGAAACAATATTATTTAATAATGTTTAAATATTGGACCATAAAAATTCGACAGAATCAGTCACCTTATATTATTAATATATATATAGTTTCTTTTTATTTTATATTTTATTTGTTATTATGATTCAAAATTTACAAATTTAGTAAGATTTTGATGTTACACTGTCATAGTTTGTCTAGAATATTTACAATTTTTATTTAGATGATGAAATATTTTGTTATATTTTTAAAAAATCAATATTTTTTGTATCGGTCAGTTATTTCATAATAATACATGTTTACATTCATTTTCTTCTCTTTATTCACCAAATATTTTAATATAATGTTTGTAAAAGATAACATGGTTTAGTTGTTTCTTTGGTTGGAATCCATTTTTCTTATATATCCATGTTTTTAAAAAATGTTTTCCAAATTAATTTAATTTTTCAAAATGGTTATAAATTATTTGTTATATTTTTTGTATTATTAAAAGATTTTATAATTGGAATATTGATGTATTTTTAAATAAAAGGCATGATTGGATTGTACCTGAAAGAAGAATTTTTTTTTAAGATTCTATACATGAATTGAATTTTCTTCTATCATGACCACTAGTTTTTAAAAACATCTATTATATATTCTAATTTTTATTTTTAAAATAAAATTATTTATAATTTTTTAACAATTATTTTTTAAAATGGGATTTTAAAAGTGAAATGGTTATATTGATCAAGGAAATATATTTACTATCTTTAAATATTTTTTCATAAGTTTCCATGGTTATTTTCAATATAAAGGGTTTTGGATTTGTTTTTTTAATGTGTTTTTAAAATTGAAAAGATTATTTTATTTTATTTAATAAATGTATTAAATTCTCTTAATATCAATCTTAATAAGTTTCTATGGTTAAGTTGATGGAAAATTATTCTAAAATGAAATATCTTTTAAAAGTTTTTTTATATTTCAAAGTTATGCTTTCAGAATATAATGTTCCATGTGAACTTTTAGAATAATCTTCATTATTATATGATATCCATCAATTATAAATAATATTTTACAGGTAAATTATCAGATGATACTATCATTATTTTTTCACTGAATGGTTTATGATTATGATGAGAATATTTTTATGAATCAAGTTTTTTTGAAATGGTTTATTCTATGATGAAATTTTTTGGAATCCATGTTATTTTAATAAATTAAAATATTTTAAATGTGTTAAGAATCAGATTTCATGTCATGGGTTCTAATATGAGAAATTTGTTATGACCTTATAGAACACGTATATAATATTATTTTCCTTATGATATAGGTGGTACCAATATCTCCCTAGAACCCATTAGGTAATTATTTTTATCTCATAACTTAAAATTGCATAAACATTCAATGTTCGTGATCTATAGTAGTAAATGGGTTGAGTTCCTTGATACACGTAGAGAAACAAGCTATTTTTCTTGATCTATATTGGAAAATAATTATTTTGTTAGGATATAAAATGCTCAATGTTCTTGATAGTTAACCTTGAAAAATGAAATGATTTTTACCCATATTATGGTGACACACTTTATTGAAATGAGATTACGGTTAATGAAATATGTTAATTATGAATTGTTTTGAATTATATATTTTTTAATGATATAGATTTATTAAATGAATGACGTTTACGACCTAGGACATGATGAGTATAAAATCAGTATGTTATATTCAATATATCATACGCGTCATATATTCGTATGGTTTCTAAAAATCATAGAATTATATCTATTACATTTAACCTTATTAAATATATGATCTTACCCATTTTATGTTTTCGTTCATTGGGTTAGAAGAGAGGTTTTATTTATATTATTTTTTTGAATATTAAAAAGGGGATTATATATATGGAATATGATTAATATATTTCACTGAATATAAGGATTGTGTACGTATTCTTCAAATATAGGGTACCAGTACTATCCCCGATCAATTGATTGTGAAGTATATTGAATATTCAAAAAAATATCACATTGATATATAGAATGCTTGCGTCATTATAAATGGTGTATCAATTTCATACAGGCTTTCTACCTATGATATCTTTTATCTTTTATTTCCCATTATAAAATATCATTAATATATAGAAAATGATTCAATATTAATTTAAAGAAACATCAAGGATCTCGTCATAGTGGGGAACTCGTATATCCATTTACCTTGACATATATTTCGAAGACTTTATCACAGAAATATTTTAGACAGCGGTATAATAGTAATGTGATATGAAAAAATTATTAATGATAGAAAATTTACCCAGCTACTAAACAAGGTGGTTGTTCTAAAATAACTACAACTTGGTGTACAGTGACCTTATATATTAGTATATAGTATAGATTAACTAACTAGTGAAAAAGAAATGTATTTCTTGAAAACCAACATAAAATACCATGCCAGTACATATAGTCTAATTACACGGATTGAATAATTATGTAATACCCATAAAAAAATAATTTTACATTAATTAATGTTTAAAATTTGAAAACCCCTTTTAAAAAGTGTTTGCAAAAATTTTTCAGAGAAAAAAATAACATCATTTCATTGTGGTATCTTAAAAAAATTATAAATTTTGAAAACAATGTGAATTGAAATTTATTTAAAAAAACCATGGAAACATGGGAATGATGTATCAATGATAAAATTGATTATAAATATGGTAATTTTTGATTAATCTGTAATCATTAAAAAACAATCATTGGCATCATTCAAAGGAAATATAAAAAACATCTTTAAGTTAAACATTTAAAAAGACAACCATTGTTTACAAAATTGTAGGAGGAAAATAATAAAAATATTAAAATTTATAAATATTAAAATAAAATAAATTATATTATTTAAATAGTACAAAAAAATTTATTTTCATGGACTCGATATTTGTAAAATACAAAAAAAACATGCAAAAAATTATTTAAATAAACCATGTAAGAATTTTAAAATCATAAACCCCATATAATAAAGAACATGATAATGAAATTAGAATACCATGATTATTAATATATTCATGATATAATATGATATAAATATATATATATTATACCATTAAAATTAATATAGTTTATTTACATGAAGTATGTGCCAGTGATGTCTAATTGAGGTGAAAACCCCCTTTCGTTGAACTTCCAGTTAATCTAAAGCACAATAACATCCATATATAACAGATTTATGTTTATTTTACACATTAATAATAACCATTTTCATAATTATTTACTTTATATCATTCATTTAAAATTAAATATTACCCATTTAATAATATATTATTATTAAAATTTAATATTTTTCTGCTAACTATTTTACTTACCTTTGATGCTTTGATTGGGGAATTGAAGACCTATAATGTTTTTCAGGGATTAATCTCCACTATATGGTTAATTATAATTAAATAAATATTTTATATAATTTTAGAGTCCTATATCCATTTCATTGAACACATATTCATGGTTCATGTGGAACACTTGAAAATACTGTTTTTTGGTGATTTTTGAATTATCAAAATAATAAAATAATTTTTTCAACATAATTTTGAATATTACTGATATATAATTTTAAAAATAGATTGAATTAGTAATTATTATATCATATTTCTATTTATTTATATTATTTTATAAGATATCGTTATAATAAATTTCATATAGATGGTAAAACGTACAAAACTATGAACATGTTATTGTAATTGAATTAGTACAAACATGTTTTTTTATTTTGATAATATAAATATTCTTGAATATTAATAGTATAAAATAATTATTTTAATGTTATAAATAAAATTAATGAAATTTTATAAATCATAATATATATAATAAAAATAAAGAAAAAGATATTTCATATATTGAAAAGTTGACTGTTATCTTGAAGGACCTCTTAGAATGTAGAGGTATAGAAATTTTTAATGGTATCAAAATATAAATAATGTGATAGATAATTAGTCACTAAAAAATTAATGAAATATTTATTATTTCGTTAGTGACATTCTAGTGGTGTAGGGGGGTCCATTAATAAGTAATATGAGTTGCATTTTTGTAGTATTAATTTCATAATATAGAAAAAGGATTTCATATTCAAGGAATATGAATCAATATTTTCCAAATTTTGGAGATAACATAAGTTAATTTGATAATAAACTCATCTAATATACTACTTATATGGTTTTGTGGTATTATTATACTTATATAATAAATTTAAGCATTATCAAGCATTTGAAAAATTACCATGGTGAGTAACATTTAACACGATACCCATTTTTCGATCAAAAATGAAAAGGTACATATTATCTAATATATAAATTAATATTCCAAAATTGAAAATGATTTTTCAAGATTTAATTCATCTATGTGATATAAATATATATTAATAATTTTAATTTTTTTCACTAATAATTGTTTTTAGAAAAATGGCCCTTTCAAGCATAAAAATTAATTTGCAACAAAATTTGTTAAAGTACAGATTCCCATGGCATGATTTGGTTTATGATTAAATAATTAATATTTATGTGAATTATAAATAAAGCAAAATCATAATGGTAATTTTTTCATACCTAACTAATGGAAATGGACCAAAATTGTGTTTTATTATATTTAACATTTACATAGGATCCAAAATGTAAAGCACAGTTTTATGCATTTGATATATTTATTTCAAATGATTTATTTTACTCCATTATTATTCTTGGAAAAATGGTTTCATATATTTTTATTTTATTCTTATATAATAATTATTTAATAAATGATATAGTAATTTTATTTAAAAAAATTATTATGAACATAAAAGTAATTTTTTTTGAAATAATACTAAAAATTACTCGAACCCTATTTTGACATGATAAATCCAATTATTATGTTTTATATCGGATTCAAAAAATCATAATTTTGCAAAAACTATTTTAAATACCATATTTATAATATATAATGATATACAATTATTTAAAACAAAACTCTTTTTACACATAAATAATTAAATTGACATTCATTGTTTATTCCTAATTCTTTCATGGACTTTGATAATTTAATGTCAAATAAGATTTATAAATACATTAAATTGATATCATTCATCAAAATAATTGAATTATTTTTTTATAAAACATAAAAATTAATAAAACATTATATAATAATTGAAACATATAAAATATTTTATTTTAATTACTATATATATATATATAATCCTAATTTATACTTAAAATCATATCATGTCTTTAATAGAGTATATATTTCTACTATTTGAATTAGTGGATATAGTAGGTGGTAGATCAGCATACATAGATTCTTTTGTAATTTCATTGATCTTGGCCTTGTCCCACATGTAATTTTCTTCAAGACGTGCGTATAGATGTCCTACTTTGGCTTCATCTTGGGAAAACCTGATTTATGCCACCACATTTAGTTATTCAAAAATTATCCTTATTAGGAAGACAATTACTACTTGATTATATTTCTATATATGTCATAACACAATTATTTTTATTTATAAAAACTAATTCCATGACTATATAATAACTAACATTTGTAATGGATATAAAATTTATCTCTGTATTTATAAATTCCATCTTCCATGTGTAATAAGTTATTCTAGAATATTTATTTAAGGATAAATGTGTAATATAATTTCAGTTTGTTATATCATACACACTTAAAAATAATTGGTTACTTGAAATTCTATTACTTATAAACAAATTTAGTGTACTTTTTCTCCATACCAGACAATGAACCTAATGAAGTTTCCTGTACATATTATTTCATCACATATCATTTAATATATTTGTAATATATATTCTTATAACATTATACCATTAATAAAGGATAACCAATAGTTTTTCCACATAAGAGATATCACATTACAATTTTAGATATTCTATCTTCATTTCATACGATGGACCAGGTATGTATTTTATCCAATGTGATATAGGAATCAGATCATGTACTTGTTATAGACATAGAGGAAATTATAAGAGTATTTTTTTTACCAAAAACCATTTAAAATATTGAAGGGACCCATTTACATTGGGATTACACCCCCCCTATTCTTCAAAAATCATATAACCCACTTCCACTGAGATATATATAAGATCGCCTTTTCACCAACTACATATTCGAGATCTCATTGATGATTTTCAGAATATATTTTCTTTCAAAAAATTGATTCTTTTAAATGTTACTAAATATTATTAACCTTATATTTCATTTCCATGAAATGATCATATCGTAACAGAATCATCTCTACAACACCATACTACCATGTCAATGTTCTTAATGTTCTTTCACATAAATTCTAATATGGTTCCATTTAGATGATAGAGTGTAAAATATTTATAATTTATAAAATTAAATGTGTAATATATTGATAGTAATATCTATTGAACCCCCAAGTGTGAAATAGTATCATATCCATCAATATATAAATGATCCTTTCATGTTTACCATCGGGTTGAGAATGAAATTATATGAAATATATTGGCACTATATCCAATTAATGTTGTAGAATCCATCAAAAATTTCAAATACACCTTAGATCTCAATTAGAAACAATTTAAAGTGGTACTACATGTATGCCTACCATAACATTTCAATATAACATGGAATATCCATTGAATTATAAATCCTCATAGAATGGGCAGTGAATTAATCAATCACATTTTTGATTGATGTAAATCTTGTACACGTTGAGAAACCCAACATAGACCCATATAGTCTACAATATCCCTTATCATGTTATCACACAATAAGTTTTTCTTTAGATCTATGTACATCACCATGATTCTAAGACTAATATTGAATGATATGTTTTATTTGTTATCTGAAAATATTTACCAAAGGTAAGGTTTTAATGGGACCCATATCTAGTTTATGAACCATATAATCTCATTCCTATCATAGTTGTACGTTAGAAATTTTTTAACATTCATCTATAAAATAAATTCACAATTATAGGATTTATAAAGCTATTTATATATTTATGGGTGAGATATAATTTTTGAATGGTTGGATTTCATCTAATCCATTATGATGTATAAATTTATCTTATAAATATTCACGAATAACACTAGACTTTAAATCATTATCATTGATAGTGTAGAAATATCCGTTATGTCTATAGAATCTATCAACGAGTCTTCGTTTCCAAAATGTTAATGTATTGAAAAATCATAATCATGGATCAACCACAACCCTTTCCTTTACAATATGTTCAACCCCTTCTATGTGAATACATAATTTATGATCTTATGATCAGTGTATATATATATATATATCAAATAGTCAATTATAGAGATAAAGATTAAAAATCATTAATAAAAATATAATAAACACAAACCCATATGATGTTATTCGAAATTTTTATGACTGTTATTTAATTATCATGAGCCATACTCTTTATAATTATCATTTTGAATTATGAATCATCTCAGGACCTTCATTGAATCATCATTTTTTATTAAAAAACATTCCCTACTACATTGTAACATATTTCAAGATTCAGTGACTAACCTATTTTAAATATATTCAAATATTTATTCTTATGATTCTATCATGTGGAACATAAATCCCATCATCATTAAATTTTTATGAATATTTTATATCTATGATAAATTTCTCATAATGAATTGAGATTTCCCATCTATCCAATTTAAAACTACTCACCCATGTTATAATGGTTAATATAGGTTATTGTTAAAAAAACTTCTTTGAAGGATATATAAGTATACCCTTATTTGTGATTACATGACCCAATACCCAATAATTTGACCACTAGAATTCAAATATACTAAATTAAGAAGAAAAAATTCATCTTATGGTATTCAACACATGATATCTTGATCGTCATATAATTCATTACTCGATGAATATATAAAATTATCATCTATAAATACTACCAACAAATTATCAAGGTTGTTTTTAATGACACTATTAATAATATACATGATTATTGTAGGATAATTTGTATTCCCAAAAGTAATTATTGTGATTTCATATTTTATTCACGTCATATATAAGGATTTCATGGAAATATCATCCACATTGACACTTAAATAATTATATCCAGATCGAATGTCAATCGTTGAGAAGTATTGAGCCCCTCTAATTTGATCATTCATAACAACAAATTTTGATTATAATATATTTATTCTATAACATGAATTTTATATCATTATTATAATCAATGAAAATACATTTTCATTAATCTTTATTTATGAAAAATATTACCTTTCCACATTTTCGGTGAAGTAGTTGGTATTATAAACCCCTTATCTATATTCAATTAATGTTTCTTTTTTAATTATTATATTTTTTATAAATTATAATAAGTTACTGATATATTTATATAAAATTTTATGATTTCAACATTAAACTCCACCATGACTCAAAATTGTTTGAACTCACGCAAATTAGAAATTCTAATACCATGCTTACTAATTGTATGGTGGTGAGTGGGGTGTACATTCCACAGGGAATGCTAAAATGGTGTCTGAAAATGACAATAAAAAATAAAAAAATAAGAAAAATTACTGAAATGTATGGAATGTTGTATGAGAAAAGATATAGTGTGAAATGATTTGGTGTATTTTTAAGGACAATTAGATAATGGGGACAAGTAGTTCTTTGGATTATTGATATTAGACAGTCTTGAATTGAATAAGATATTTTTATATTCATAATTTTGTTAACTATAATATAATTAGTTCATAAAATAATTTTGATGATTCATTTATCTATCACATCACTAAATCAACACATATCATTGATTAGTCTCTAAATACTAGATTTATATCATTACAAGGGAATTTTTATGCTCTTAATGGATAAGATAACATTAACCTCTCTTGGGCAGGTATTGCCTCATTAATACTCTATAAATATTGTTAATTTTGAAGACCAGAGATAACCATGTTTGATTTAATATTGATATTACTTTTAGTGTATTTTAGGAAGTTAATATTCTAAATATTACATATTTTTTATTAATATTCAATCAAATTATTCATGTGAAATATTTTTAAGTGTGTTTGGAATGTTCTATAACATATTCAAGAAACACTGCTCATACCTTACATTAGAGAATGTAAAGTAAGAAACAAAACTAAAAATTTAATTAAACATATGCTAAATTATCAGTGTGTATGGTTAATAAAACATACATTGACATAAATGTTTGGATAATGAACCTTACATTTATATTAAACCTTACATTTGACAATGAGACAAAAGTATGGTTAAACAAATCGATGTACGTAAGGATTATTACAGTTAATAATAAAACATATAGATCATCAAACATTATTTTATGATAAACCTTATTGTGTCGACCTTACGTTATGTGAATTAATGATACTTATTATAACCCAATATTTTGTAATTTTTTCATTTTATGAAGTAACCATACGTTTGACTATTTTTCATCATAGATTTCAATTTACGCTTTTATCAGAGCTTCGTGCAATGGTATTTAGGGAATATCAGTCCAATTTAAAGCTCATTTTTTAAAGGATTCAATTCTCAGCATGATTGATTCATCAAATTATATTAAGTAGATAAAATCTCTTCTATTATTATATAATTATGTGACTACTCTAAGATGTCTCTAGAAATTTAATTCTTACATTTTATCAGGCGATTTTCATGAATTATAAATTAAAATATAGGCCCTCGGAATTACTTATTATATCAGTAAATTATATATATAAATATGTGTGTGTGTGTGTGTGTGTATTTTAATGAATATTATATAATGTGATATATATTAATAAATATATTGTGACGCAAATTCATGACTGTAACTGAATTCTTGTGAAGATCCTTTTCATATCTATTACAAAAATCGATCCGTCTCTATTTTTCTATAGAAAAGGTTGCATTAGAGATATATGTTTTAAAAATTTATTATTTTCCGTATGCCTACAACTTTTTTTTTCAAAAACCAATTACAACTATATCACATCAAGATAACTATTTCCTGATAAAATAATTTTCTGAAGAAGAAATCCCATCTACTATCAATTAATGTTTTGTCTGTGAAGTTGAACCAAATATTTATTATAATCAATATATTTTTATTTACAGATTGAAATGATTATAATGAGTTGTTGTGGATCATTAGATTATTAATCTATGCTATGGTTTAATGGTTCTCTATTATTGAGATGAAGACTCTATTTTTAGACTTATTTGTAAAGGTAGAAATTGCTTGCACTTATTTGTGGATTTATATTATTATATAGAGTCATGACTAGAGAAATTCAACAAAATCATAGAGGGGGAAATTTTTTGATTTTACTAGAAGATGGTTATGCCCCGAACCACTATAAACAACCATGTTCTATATTTTTATTTTCCTCCACTGCTCATAATTTCATACAGAAGATAAACACTACTTACCTGCATAGTCATCAATCAACATCAAAATGAATAATTATGTAACCTTTTTAATAGGGTGAAAAGAAACAATTCAACCCCTATTGTGTATATTTTTATTATTCTAACATAACAAATGGTACCATAGGGGAGCATAAGGAAATGACTATAACAAGATAAAAGTATAATGTCTATACAAATATAAAAATGACTGATCAGAGGGAAGGAATGCCAATAGTTCATGCTCCTTAATTCAATAGTAAAAATTATGGATGCCCAAAATCATGTGTGATTATATATTTGAAGAATCAGGGATTCAAAGTATGCATAAAAATTATTAATCCTTATTAAATGCCTAAAAATCCATCAACTTGGACTTCTACTAGAGAGACAGAGTATGAAAAAAATTTTAAAGGTATGAATGCCATTATCGGTGGTTCTAGAAACAATTAATTCAACGATGTTATAAGAACCGGGTTCTTATTCTCGAGGTATGAGTTTCTTCTATAACTTTTTCCTTAAGTGTTTTTGATAAAATAAGGAAAATGGGGGAAAATCCAAAATTTAGTAGGTACACGTCGTGTACTTTTCCACACGCCGTGTGTGTTGGCTGTGTGGGATGTGTACATAGGCTATGTAGACTTGTTGGTGATGAAGGGTGTAAAAACCGACTACACACAGTGTAATAGTTCATTACACGCCGTGTAATCTTTCGGTAGGTGAACAGTAAGACGATAGAGGCAACTACCAGCTGAGCGACACTATTGATGTGTATTCTGTAATACATGCCATGTACTCTTGTCGACGGATGAACATTGCCACAGTGGAAAGATGCCTCCAGAGAAACACTTAAATGATGTAAATTACACGCCCTGTACTTGAGAGTACATGCCATGTACTTGAGAGTACAGGGCATGTTGTTTGTTTGTTTTTTTTAATGGGTAGTAGCGACCTCATTCGGTAGAGGAGGTATTGGACGTCGAAATAACATGGGAGAGATGGCTGAATCTTGGAAGTGCTCCTTATCGTCGACCAGGAACTCGGTTTCCTTGGATGACCTTCTCGATTGAACCGCACGGGTAAACCCATCCTTCTCTAGGAGTAGTTATTCCGAATTATTTCCCAAAGGAATGTTATTTGAGTTTGAATGTGTGAACGTTTATCCAAGATCTACGTCATTCACGGGCATTTCGGGAGGCTTCGTTCACGTATATCGATTAGGGGCGATCATGGTTGGTGGTCTGGTGTTTATTTCCAATTGTTGTGTTGGGGTTGTGTATCGTCGTGCTTTGGACCCATGTTGGGGTTTCATATGGTTGATGCATTTTCTGAAAGGATATATAGAATTATATAGGTAACCTAATGATAAGTTTTAACTACTATTTGGAGTCACTGCTTGGATCTAGGACCACCCCATGGGTGCATTCCTCTGTTTAGCAGTTTGGACAGGATACATTCGGGTATTCCATGATTATATTGTTCATTTCATTTTCATGAGTGTAAATTTATATAAATTTCTTGGTTATGCTTTGGTCTCGGCCCAATCCTTTTGACCTGAGGGAAATGTTCTATTTAGCCTGAGGGCAATGTTCCATTTAGCCTGAGGGTAGTGTTTTTCTTAGACTATGGGCATTGATTGGTTAGCCTAAGGTTAACCTTTGTTTATGCATCTGGGTAGTAGTTTATGTGCCTAAGGGCCATATCTCGTATTCCTTAGGTCAATATTCATTATGCATGTGGGCAGACACCTGTGGGTTTCGATTCTGATTACATGAGGGTAAAGATTGTATGTCTAAGGACAATGTTACAAGAAAAATAAACCATGGTAATTTTCATATGTTATACATTCCAAGCTAAACCACATTCTTGGAAGTGGTTAATAAAATTTAAAATGCAAATTAAAATGGTAGTGATAGTTTCTTTTGATTACTTACTAGTTTTCTGCTTTTATATTGCACACTGTTGTTGAACATTTTCACTGACAGATGGGCACGTGCCATTGGTGGGTGCCTACTAGGATATTTATTTCACAACATATTTGGGTCATTTCTTTGTCCCAAATAGACTATATTTTTGTAGGTTTCGATAGGGTAAAGGGTCACTATACAGGTAAAAGATTGTAGTAGAGGAGTAGGAGAGCATGGGATCGAGCTTAGGCTTGCGATGCTGATGCATTATGTTTACTCTGGTCTGTTTTGTTTGGTTGTACCTTGTACTTGAGTTGTATTGTATTCTATTGTTGTGTTTCATATTTTTCTGTTTTCATACAATAGTGACATGCACCATCTTTATATATATGATTGCAGGTTCTCTTTTGCTTTAGTTGTCCATTTTAGTTGTATATTGTTTTCTGCTTCCACTGTTGTATGTTATTTATCTTTTCCGTTACGCTACACATTGAAAAATGAGGGCAGAGTTTACCCACTATTAGACCTGGGCCCTCACTGCTAGTTTGCAGCCTCTGGTGTTTGGGGAAATGCGCTTGAGGTCATGTGGCCAATCGGGTTCAGGGCACCCATTGTGTTGCTTCTAGATCAGGGACGTTACAAATTGGTATCAAAGGGGTTTCTTTTCATTTACATACTATTTGGAGCCTATAGTAAGGGATAAGATTGAAATTGTAGTTGGTAATGAGCTGTGCCTAGGAGTAGCTAACTTGTGTATAGGGAAAATCAAATTTACCTCATCTTTGAATTTTTCTGACATTGCAATTTTATAGTTGTTTTGATTTTCACTGTAGGGTGATGCACTTGTGATTTTTCTGTTTATAAATTGATACTTGGTTCTATTTAGTTCCAACCTGATGAGGTGAGGGTATTCAATATCATGCATCGTTTAGAAACATTCCAGAAATCACATGTCATACATTCTTCTATGCCATGTAGGTGCATTAGCGATTTCTTTCTGTTGTGATAAGAAAGGCATACTATTGTGATAGATGCTTTAATAAATAACAGTTATTTGATAGGGTATTTTTATGTGAGTTGTAGTATAATGAATTCCATACTTTTGTTTTTGAAGAGTATGGGCCCTCATTGACCAGAATTTGGTGGCTCATTGATTATTTACTTTTTTATAACATGTATAAGATGCCAAAATTTGATTCACAGGGAGTATGGGCCTTAATGGATCGGAATATGGCACTTAAATGTTTTTTTTGTGTTTTCTAGGCTCGAGAGTATTTTTTGAGGCTTACTTCCTAGAAAAACCCGGAATAAACACCGTGTAATTACGATTACACGCCGTTTACTCATCTGTTTGGAAAGAAAAAATGAATTTTTTACGTAGACATTGTGTACCAAATGTACACGCTGTGTAGTTTATACCCATGTCATAGGCCGTGTAGGCAGGAACACTGGATGGTAAAACCTCGAAGACACACGCCGTGTAGTTCTTATACACACCGTGTTGTGTTGAACATGTGTCGGCTGTGTAACTAATAACACGGGAAGAGAAATATGACCATATACACACCGTTTTAATGATGAACATGTCGTGTAGTTCGATCTAAGGACATGAGCATGTAGCTAACAAACACGGGTCAGTGTTTCCTTTTCTAGTACATGCCTTGTTCCTGTGGTACATGTTTTTAATTCTTTACCGGTGAGAGACCATGTAGAATTGATCATGTGGCTGGGAAAATAGGTCGGTGTACACGTCGTGGGTGGGTGTAACACATCCTGTGGTTGCAACTGAGTTTCTAGCTATGTCACTAACAACATGAGTTTGTTTAATCATTAAATGTACATGTTGTGTACCTATGGGACATTCCATGTAGTTTTGTTTTATAAGTGACCGGTGGCTTATGCCGTGTAGAAGGACTTGTGCAGGGAAGAAGGATTCAAGTACACATTGTGTGTTAAGACAATACGTAATGTAGTTGGGGTGTTACACGACCAGTTTAAGCAGGAGTTCACTCTGATGTGATGGCTGGTAAGAACATGCGGTGTAGTATTTATACACCCCATGTAGTCATGTTTTCTGAATCTTGAATGCTTGTCTTCTCATGTTCCCTTTGTGGACATCTAGTTTTTTTGTCTTTGATAATCTTGATCCAAGGTGTACTTTTTCCCTTATAGAGTCATGCCACCGAGAAGACCACTGTTTGTTCTCCAAGAGAGTGGAAAATATTATACTCTAGAGATGGTAGGCCATGGGCAACCTATAGATCCTCTTGAAGATCCAGATGCGGCGCCATCATTTATACCAGACACAAGTGTTGACGCGCAACTCAGTGAGGGCTTTATGTAGTTTATACAGACCTTCCAGAGAGCACTGCTGACTACCACATTTTTAGGGGATGGTGGACCACAGGCTACGGAGTCCTGGCTATGATCGATGTAGATTATCTTTGAGCATCTAAGGACACCTCCTGGGAATAGGGTAAATCTTGCTACATATATGTTGCGTGATTCCACCAAGAGCTGGTGGGATGTTTCCACCCAAACTGAGCATCACCAAGACATGGCATGGGAATATTTTCCAGAAGCCTTCTATGAATTCATCTTCCCAAAGACAATGATGGAATATCGAGCTCAAGAGATCATGAAACTATAGTAGGGCACCATGTTAGTGATATATTATTCTACCCGCTTCACCGAGCTTCAATGTTTTGCACCTGTTCTAGTGGTTGATGAGGCGTTGAGGCCTCTATGCTTTGATGATGGTCTTTGATATGAAATATGAGCATAATTAAATGTTTTCAGGTTGCATATAGTGCTTACTATTATGAACCAGGAACTGATTACATAGCGAAACCTACGGGAAGCTAGTGGTGTGGCCTAGGGCGGTTTGACACCATTTTCTGGTACTATTTCTACTGGTATGAGGAAGAGAATGATGGAATTCTCTCATGATGGAAGTACTAGCTAGAAGAATACTTAAGGTGTCCAGGCCATGTGCTACTAGTGTTGTAGAGAGGGGGAAAAGTGACATCAGTGTCCACGTGACCTAGTGGAGTGTCGAGCTTGCGGCAATATGGTTAATCTCCAGCATTTTTGCAGGGTGTTCCCACCAGTGTCTTGTGTGTGGGGTTCAATGTAGACTATGCATGTGGGAGCAGGACCAGTAGCTTCTTACCAGTCAGGAAACTGGAATACGTTATTGTGTGTAGGAAGAGATGTTGGTTGTTGATGTGGTAGCCAGACAATAGTTTCTCAGAGGCAGTAGGGCGAGTCAACTCAGGGTAGCCTCGCTGTGTTGCACGGTCACGACACTCGACATGAATATGTAGTGCAACAGAACCAATAGGAGCAAGAACCTGAACCTTTTACTGTCAAAGGTACTATTCTAGTAGCTTCTGTTTTATTATCAGTACTTCTTGATATACGTGCTACACATTTCTTTATATCTAGGCTCGTTGTGGAGAGTTTTGGGCTCTGTGTTTCTTCTATTTATGATATCATGATGCTAGACACACCGTTGGTAACTAGAATGGACAGTATGAATTAATGTAGGGAGTGCACCCTAGAGGTTGGTGGGTGTATCTTTTCTGGGGACCTCAATGTCTTAGAGATGATGAGTTATGATGTCATTCTCCGGATGGACTGGTTTGTACCCTTTCATGCCTTTGTTGATTGCTATCGTTGTATGGTGAGTTTCACATCACCAGAGGGTGGAGAGTTTCTATACAAGGGCGAATGGGATGTCCAGGCGAGGAGACATTGACCCGAGTATCGTGGGCGAGGTGGAGTCACAGCCCAGATTGCCTATTTATATCTGGATGATCAGGGGAAATGTAAGAAGGATTTCCCTCAAGTAGTTGACCATTTTATAGATGTCGTCCCAGATGACATTTTAGGTCTTCCTTGAGAGAGAGAGTTGTATTTCTTTATTGAGATAGTTATAGGAGTAGCACCAGTGTCCATTACTCCTTATAGGATGGATAAACCAGAGTTGTAGAAGCTCAAGTGGCGGTTAGAGGAGTTATAGGCAAAGGGTTTCATCTGACCCAATACTTCTCCTTGGAGTTTTCCTGTCCTGTTTGCAAAGAAGGCTGACAGTACCCACATACATTGAGTGGATTATCGGAATTTGAACCAGCAGACGGTAAAGAACCGATATCCCTTTCTAAGGATTGATGATATTTGTGATTATATTCATGGAGCATCAGTTTTCTCAAATATTTACATGAGATCCTAATATCATCATTTGTATTTGATACCATCAAAATTAATTCTTACAGCATTTCAGAGTAGATATGGTTTATATGAGTACTTGTTTATGCCGTTCGAACTTAGAAACACGCATGTGGTTTTCATGGATCTGATGAATCGTTTGTTACATCTTTATCTGGATTCTTTTGTGGTAGTCTTTCAGAATGATATATTGGTTTACTATCACACTAGACATGACCATGACACCCATTTTGAGATCTTGTTGAGTACACATGAGAGATCATCACCTGTATGCTAAGCTCTCAATGTTCCACATTTGGATGGACCATATAAACATTCTTGGTCATATAATCTCAAATGAAGGAGTTGAAGTAGACCAAGAAAAAGTGAGAGCAATCAATTCCTGGGAGTATCCTAAGAACGTTTTTGAGATTCGTGGTTTCTTAGTGCATTCTAACTAATACAAGCATTTTATAAAAGACATCTCTCGCTTAGTAGTACCATTGATGGGTTTGACAAAGAAGGGTGTGATGTTTGTTTGGTCAGAATCTTGTGAGACAACTTTTCAGTAGCTGAAGGGAAGGTTGACATCAGCACCAGTCCTGATACTTTCAAAACAAGGGAAGAGATATAAAGATTACTATGATGCATCAGGTATTGGGATGGGAGTAGTGTTGTTGCAGGGCGATCAAGTTGTTTCATGTGGGTCTCAGATGTTAAGGCCCCATGAGGGGATGTACCTGCCACATGATCTCAAGTTGGTTGTAGTTTCTCATGTGTTACTGCGTTGGAGAAAATATCTCTTGGGAGAATATTTTGTGGAGTTCACGGACCCCAAAATTCTCAAGTATATTTTTACCCAGCGTGACCTGGATTTGACTTAGAGATGGTGTGTTGAATACCTTCAGTCCTTCGACTTTGAGCTTGCCTATACATCTGGTAAGTGTAACGTAGTTGCTGATGCACTGAGTAAGAGGACTCAAATATAGGTATTGCAGGAGGCCAGTTGTATGTGGCAGCTTATGGATTTTGTCTCTGAGATACATTTATAGGTGCATGACAGATGGGGGAAAATCAATATTTCTTCCTTACCATTGACTTCTACCCTCCAGGATATAGTGAGGATGAGACAACTATCAGATTCGAAAGGACTTATTCTATGAGAGTCGGTGGAAAGTGAGGAACATCATTATTTTTGGAAGATAGGCACTGATGAGGTACTGCATATCTTTGGACGAGTGTGGGTTCCATGAGATATATGCGAGGATTCGATGTGGGAGTTTCATGCTTCAGCTTGAACAGTTTATCCCGGAGTTACCAAAATGTACAACGACTTGACATGTCAGTATTTGTGGCCGGGTATAAAGAGAGAGATTGCTGGTTTTGTTACTCGATGTTCCACCTGTTAGCAGGTGAAGGAAGAGCATTAGAGGCCACCCGAACTGTTATAGTAGTTACCCATTCCAGAGTTGAAATGGAATGATGTTGTGATGGATTTTCTGACTGGGCTTCCGAGGTCACCTCGAGGCTGTGATGCCGCGTGGGTTGTTGTGGACAGACTCACAAAGGTAACTCACATTTTTCTGATCAAGGAGATATTCGGTGTTGATGAGATCAGGAAGTTTTATATCCGAGAGGTAGTACGTCTACATGGGGTCCCTCATTATATCGTTTCATATAGGGATGGTCGTTTTACGTCTCGATTTTGGTAGGGTTTTCAGAGGGAACTGGGTACATAGGTTCTTATGAGAACACTTTACCACCCTATGACCGATGGCCACTCAGAGAGTACGATACAAGTGCTTGAGGACATGCTGCATGAATGTGTACTAGACTTTGGGGTCTCTTAGGAGAGGCACATACCCCAGGTCGAGTTTCCTTCAATAAAAGTTTTCAGAAAACTATTGAGAAGGAACATTCTGAGGCTTTAAATGGTAGGACATGCCGATCACCTTTGTGCTGGATAGAGGCTGGTGAGGTAGCTTTACTGGGACTGCATCATATGCAGGAGACTACAGAGCAGTTCCAGTTGATTCAGAAGCGGGTGGATACTACACAGTCTTGTCTGAAATATCATGTTGATCGTCGCAAATGAACTATGGAGTTTATGGTTAGGTAATAGGGTTTCTTGCATGTTTTTCCAAGGCTGGGACACATTATGATCAAAAGACAGGGTAATATTTCGCTGAGGTATGTGGGGCTGTTTGAGATTCTGGAGAGAGTCGGGAATGTTGCCTATTTATTGCAATTACCGCAAAGGTACCTGGCCATTCACGACGTCTTCCACGTATCACAGCTAGGCTGTTATCACTCAGAATTCTCTCACATCTTTCGGCATGTGGATGTTGAGCTTCAGACTGATGCATCCTTTTAGGAGCATCCGATAAGTATTATTGACAGGAGAACAATGTTTCTATGAGGTCGGTCAGTTCCTCTCGTATGGGTGTTATGGCAGCATGGCCGAGTGTAGGAGGAAACTTGGTATCAGGAGACAGACGTATGCGATCAGTGGCCAGTTTGTTTCACAACTTTATCTTAACCTCCCTTGGAAGGCCAATTCATGGAAGAATTTCATTATGGGAGGAAGATTATAAGAACCAGGTTCATATTCATGAGGTACATGTTTCTTCTATACCTTTTTCCTTAAGTTTTTTTTAAGAAAATAAGTAAAATGGGGAAAATCCCAACTTTTGTTGGTACATGTCATGTACTTTTACACACGTCGTGTCTGTTTGCCATGTGGGATGAGTACACAGTGCGTGTCGGCCTATCGGTGATGAAGGGTGTAAAAACTGACTACATGCCATGTGATAGGTATTTACACGCCGTGTAATAAGTCTGCAGGTGAATAGTAAGGCAGTAGAAGCATCTTCCAGCTGAGCGATAGTACATGCCATGTATTCCGTAACACACGTCATGTACTCTTGTTGACAGATGAATATTTCTGCGGTGGAAATAATCCTCCGGAGGAAAAGTTAAATGATGGAAAGTATATTCCATTTACTTTAGAGTACACATCCTGTAGTTTTATTTCACATGAAACAGGTAGTAGCCTCCTCATTCTTCATAGGTGGCATTGGATGTCGGGAGGACATGGGAGAGATGGTCGGAGCTTGGAGGAGCTCCCGATCATCAACCAGAACTCGGTTTCCTTCACTAATGGTCTCGATTGAACCGCACGGGTAAGCTCTTAATTCACATTGAGTAGTGATTACCAATTCTTTCCTAAGGGAATGTTATTTGAGTTTTAATTTTTAATGTTTTATCACAGATCTATGTCATTCATGGGTGTTTTGGGAGTCATCGTTCATGTATATCGATCTGGGGTGATCGAGGTAGGTTGTCTGTTGTTTGTTTTCTATTGTTGAGTTGAATTTGTGTACTGTTGTGCTACGGACCCATGTTGGGGTGTCGTATGGTTGATCCATTTGATGAAAGGATATATTTAATTGTATAGATAAACTAATGATATGTTTAAACTGCAATTTGGGATCACTTCTTGGATCAAGGACCACCCCGGGGTGTGTTCTTCTGTTTATCCATTTGGCTATGAGACCTTAGGGTAAGCCAAGATTATATTCTGGATTGAATTTTCTTGAGAATAAATTTATATAAATTTCATGTTTATGATTTGGGCCCAGCCCGGTTCTTTTATCTTGAGTGCAGTGTTATATTCAGTCCGAGGGAAGTGTTCCATTTAGCCTGAGGGCAGTGTTTTTCTTAGCATGTGGGAAGTGATTGGTTAGCCTAAGGGTAACCACTGTTTATGCCTTTGGGCTGTAGTTTCTATTCCTAAGGGTCATATCTCATATGCCTAAGGGAAATATACGTTATTCCTGTGGGCAGACACCTGTGGGTTTTGATTCTGATTACCTGATAGTAATGATTGAATGTTTGAAAATAGTGTTATCATAAATATTCAACATGGTGATTTATGTATGTTATAATTGCCAAAATAAATCACAATCATGTAAGTGGTTAACAAATATTAAAATTTAAATTTAACTGGTAGTGATAGCTACTTTTGTGTACTTACTGGTTTACTGCTTTTATGTTTACACACTGCTGTTGAACAATTACAATGATAGTTTGGCATGGGAACTTAGTTGGTGATTACTAGGATTTATTTCTCACACCTTTTATGCGTCATGTCTTCAGCCCAAACAGAAGATATTGTTGCAAGTGTTGATAGGGTAAAGGTTCCCTATACAAGTACAAGATTGTAGCAGATGAGTAGGAGAGCATGGGACTGATATTATGCTTGCGATGCTGGTGTATTCTGTTTACTCTACTCGGTTTTGATTGGTTGTACCTTATACTTGAGTTTTATTGTATTGTATTTTAGTGTTTAATGTTTGGATATTTTCATAGAATAGTTAAATGGTGAATCTTTATATATATTACTGCCGGTTCTCTTTTACTTCAGTTTTCCATTTCATTTATATATTGTTTACTGCATCTGCTACTGTAAGTAATTTATATTTTCTACTGCGATACAATTTGACCAATAAGGGCATAGTTTCCCCACTATCAGACCAGGTCCCTCACTAATAGTTGGAAGAATCTGACGTTTGGGAAAATGTGCTTGAGGTCATGTGACCAACCAGGTTTGGGGCACCCATTGTGTGGCTTCCAGATCCGAGATGTTACAACTATCTCACAATGTCTAACTATTGACGAAATACTGCATTCCATGGTATATTATTATTAATTAATACTAAATTTTAGAAAAATGAGGAATTAAATAGTTAAAAAAATATTTCATATATTAATAATTACTTTTAGAGAGTGTTCCACTCAGTTGAATGTAAAGTTTATAGAAAATATTGATAATATTACTACCATAGGTGATCCTATCAAACAAATAGATCATGATTAGAAGGTACTGAGAGTAATACCTACTAACATGAATGGTATATCTACTACAATTCGACAATCATCACCTGTAAACAATATGATAATGATATATTTAATTGGGACACTAATGATCTATGAAGCTGAAATGCAAGATGCATCTGAATATTATAATGTATTAGTGAACAATCATAATACATATCTAAATGTATCACTAGAGAAAAAAATAAAAATAATAATCCAATGTGTGAGAGAATAATGGAACACATATACATATGTATGTGAAATGGAATTAGATCAATTATCCAGAATGTTTAGCATGTTTTAGAATAAGAAAATAGGATTTAGAAAACATTTGAAAAGTTATGAGAAAGACTCAAGGGATGTCAAATTATTTTAATTCAAGAAATTAGGTTACATAAGACTTGATTGTCACTAGTTAAATGGTGAAAATTGTATGATATAATATTTATATTAGGAAAATTCTGATTATGATCAAAACGGAAAAAGATTATTGGAAGTTACATGGAGTATTTTTGAATACTTCAGAAGATCATAAAAAATTGATTCATAATAGGATGAATCAAATATGAAAGAAAACAATATTCTTCATGGTAGAATAATATAATGTAAAAATTAGTTATTAATCTAATTCTAATTCTAATTTAGATTACTCAAATAATAAATTAGTTTCCTTCTACAAATTTCTAGAAGGAAAATATAACTCATTATGAAAGAAGAAAACATATTTAAAAAATATTCACAATTCTATTTTATGAGAAAGATATTTCTTAAAAAAGCCACCTAAAGTGTTAATTTGAAAATTTAACTCATCGCCACTTATTTCAATGATAATGATAATATGATAAATGCATTACAAGACGAATTTGAAACATATAAAATTCTTTCCATATTATTTACAAATGGATAAAATATTATAAATGAAATTATTTGTAAAAATGTCATTATAATGAAAAGATTATGTATAGGGAGTATGGGTGAAAATTATAAACTATACAAGAATTATTTTGTTCCGAGTTCAAAAACTATCACTTGTCAGATTTTTGGAACAGAGTGAAAAATAACAAAAAACAATTATCTAAGAAATCCTAAAATAAGTAGAATTAAAAGTTCTTTTGGTTAAAATATATTATATAAAGGAAATGATATGATTTTTGTAAAAAAAATTATATTTGGATTTTTATAATATTTCGAGCTAACAGTTATGGAGCCAAAACGATATGGGTACCAAAAAATTATTGTTTAAAATTCCATTGTAGGAAACATATCATAGAAAAGGAATATATATGTGGTATATAGATAGTGGTGGCTCTGGGAATATGAGAAGAAACTAATACAACATCAATACAATGACTCAAATAGATGAAGTTTAAGTCAATTTTGGTGATAATTTCAATGGAAAAATAATTAGACATGGGACTGTCGGAGATTGAAAAATATTCTCAATCAACAAAGTACTACATGTACAATGGCTGATGCATAACCTAATAAGTATCAGTCAACTTCATGATGATGGATATTATGTTGATTTTTCTAACAATACATTCTCTGTATTTAAAACATAAACTTCATATGTTCTGAGAACCTAGAACTAATAATATTTATACTTTCAGTCTTAAATCCTTGTGTAAATAGGATGTTAATTGTTTAGATATAAGCATAAATGAGTATTAGATATGGAATAAGAGGCTATGTAATTGTAATATATTTTTTTATATAAATTGTCTGAGAACCAATTAGTTTCTCATTTACCTAGTCTGAAGTTTGATATTGAAATATTTTTGGATGCCTACTGAATTTGTAAGGAACACAATTCATTCTTCAAATATATTAACAAAATTTGTACATCAAAACCTCTAGAACATATCAACATGGATCTATTTGTACCATCAAGAGTAGAAAGTTTCGAGGAATATTATATTTATATGTTTTAATTAATGATAACTCGAGTTATACTTGGATTTATTTTATAAAACATAAAAGTGATGATTTCACTATTTTTTAATGTTTCTATAAAATTTTTAGAAATGAGGGGTTTTAGATAATTTCATTAATAATTTATCATGGTGGAGAATTTGAGAATCAAGAATTTAATTCCTCTTATTCCAATCGAGGTATTAAGCACACCTTTTTACCACCATGAACTCCTCAGAAAAATGTAATTATTGAAATAAGAAATAGAACTATTAATGAAATGTATAGGACTATACTAAATCAATACAGTCTACATACCTACTTATGGGATGAAGATGGAAGCACAACCTGCTATATTATGAATATAGTCTTAATTTGGGCCATTTTTAAAAATACTCCTTTTGAAAATTTGAATAACAGAAAACCTATGGTAATTTACATTAAAAATTTAGCATGTAAGTTGTATATCATAAACACCAAGGATAATATAGTATGTTCGATCCATAGGCTGGTGAAGGAATATTTTTAGAATACTCTGGTACCTTTGAATCGGGTAGAGTGTTTAATAAAAAGTCAAGGATTGTTGAAGAATCAGTTCATGAGATGATTACTGAAAATGACCCTTTTATTAAAGAGAATGTTCAAACTAATGAAATTAGATTCTCATCTAACAACATGAGACATCAAAACTAGAAAAATGATTTTTGAAAATAACATTAATAAAATTCTGTCCAGTTCATAAGAACATGATATTAATGAAGCTAATAGTGTTTAATCTAGATATTAGAGAAACCTAAAGAAACGTCATCTAGAATATTTTTTATGAGACCTATAAATTGGATTAAGAACTAGAAGAAATACATGAAACCGAGTTGATTTATCTACATTTCTATCTTAACTATAAACTAAACCTTTTCTATAAGACATGTATGATGAGAGTTAGATGATAGCAATACAAGATGATCTAAACCAATTTAAAATGAATGGGGTTTGGGAATTAGTTAAAAGACCTTAAAATTATCTACTTATAAGACCTAAGTGGGTCTATAGAAATAAATATGATGATCGAGGGATTATAACTAGAAAAAAAAATACATTAGTAGCTACATGAAATAATCTTGAAGAAGTTGTAGATTTGGATGACACCTATTCTACTTTAGATAGATTAAATTCTATTAGAATTTGTTTAGATTATGCATCTCATATGACCTTTATATTATATCAGATGTATGTTAAATTTTCATTTTTAAATGTCTATTTAATGGAGGAGGATTATGTGGAACATCCTCATGGTTTTGAAAATTTGCAAATACCATATTCTCTATTTAAACATACTAAATCTCACAATGGACTAAAACATGATCCTAAATCATAGTATGAATGACTATGATCTTTTAATTTGAAAATTAGATTTGATGTTAGAATGGAAGATCCACATATTTTTATGAAAATCATTTTTTCTATAATATTTTTTTGTTCAAATCAATGTTGATGATGTTATTTTTGGATCACCCAGTAAAATAGTTGTAATGATTTGTCATAACATATAAAAATCGAATTTGAAATGAGTATGTTGGGAAATTGAACATCTTTTTAGGAATTCATAATTACCAAAAATATTATGGAAATCTTTTAAACCAAAATAAATCTATTACTGATTTATGGAAATGATTGGTCTTTAGAACATCAAGTTATATACAACTCTCATGTGTTCCAATATAAAACATGTTTTGGATGAATCTTGAAAATCAGTGGACTCTAATTTATAAAGTGGTATGTTTTATAGTTTATTATGTATTACTACTTGAACACATGATATTATGGATACAATATGTTTATGTGCATGATTTTAAACAATTCTTAAATAATCTCATCTTACTACAATCAAAAAGATTTTTAGATATCTATAGGGATCTGTTTTTCGATCTCGTCTTTATCCAATAACATCAGATTTTCATTTAATATCCTTCTCATATGCAGATTATGGATGTTGTATATTATATAGAAAAATTACATTACAAACCTATCACTTTTTTTGAAATTCATTATTATATTGGTGAAATAAGAAACAACACTCAGTTACACTATTAATAGCCAATGCAGAATATGTATCTACAGGATGTTGTTGTGCATAAGTATTGTGGATGAAAAACAAATAAATGAAATTATGAAAAAATTATAAAAGTATACAATTTTTATGTGATAATAAAATGCTATAAATATTTCAAAAAATCTACCATGTCATTCACGATGAAAGCATATTGATATCATGATTCATTTTATGGGAGATCATGTTTTTAAATATATATATATCATTAGAATTTTTAAATGTTGAATATCAAATAGTTAATATCATTACGAAATCGCTTCCCAGAGTGTGTTTTTATTTTATTATGGTGGATTTAGGTTTCTTTTTTTAAACAATTTTTATTATTTTTAATATTTTTTATTCAAAAAATATATTTTATTTTATCTTTTTTTTATTTATTTATTTATTCCATTTTATTTATGATAAAATTATTTAATGATTATATTAAATCTGTTATGTTTTAATATTTTTTCTCTAAATATATTATTGTTATTTTATTTTATATTAAATTTATATGTGCTGCATGTTTTAAAAAATTTAATGGTTCTCTTACATAATGACACCATAAAGACAGAATTGTTAGAAAAGCTTCCAATACAGGAACCTTTTTTTACTATCAAACCCATTTTGATTATTGAAACGACCATTTACCTTCATGTAACTTTTTTAACTCTGTTTTCTTTCAAAAATCTAAAAACCAAAAAAATATATGTGATTTCGTTTATCTAAAATGATGAAATAAAAGGTGAATCAAAGAAGGTAATTCCATTGAACAGAAGGAATAGACAATTTTAGGAAGAAATTTCATATAAGGTAAGGTAGTTGATTTCAAATGGTTCTATCAGAAAAATTGACACAAGAAGTAAGATTTATCTTTTCAATGGTTGGAATATATGTTAAATTATGTGGAATCAATATAAATTTTTGAGGTCAAACTGGAATATTTATATAACAGTGTTCAGTTTAGTTTTGGTGGTTCAGATGATATAATTTTTGAAAAAATATATGACAATGAATTATTAGATAATTCGAAAAAAAATTCACAAATCTAGACATGTCCTCATGATGGAGTTTTTCTTTTGAATATATGATCTAGAAAATATAAAGAATATAATTACGAAAAAATTATTTAATTTCTTTTTTGGTTCAAAAAACATTAGAAAAATGTTTTTCAAGGATCTGGAGGTAGACTAGAAAATCTAAGTTATATTTATTCAAATAAACATTTCTCCTAGAATGGATGATATTGATAAGATTATCTATCCATACGTGTATATCAAATTTCTATTTATGAGTAAAATATACATTAATTTTACAATATATATATGTATAGATATTTAAATTAATGTTGTCAACCAGATTCTAGGATGCCTTTTTATCTTTATAGAAGGATAATATCTAGAATTTTGTTTAACAAATGAATGATTCATTTAAAATATTATTGAATCATATTTAATTATAGAAATTTACTAAATGAAATAAAATTAAACGAAATTAGGAATTTTATAGAGTACACTCAAATGAAAACTCTTGACGGTTGGTTCAGATGACCAAAAAAGATCAGCAACTTTTGTTCAGGCGGAGCATTGTGCAATTAGAAATGACGGAATTTGTGAAACACAAGGCAAAACACATTACAAACCAACACAAATAATGTTTATAATTATTAAAGAAGAAGAAGAAGGAGAGGAGGAAGTGAGTGTTCAAGAAGAATTAGTTGTAAAACAACAAAATAGAGTAGATCCATCTGATGTAGAACTAGTATTGGATTCTGGTGCAGATACCATGTAAGTACTTTTAGAAGATATTTTTATTGAATTTGATAAATATTTTTAAAGATAAAAAAGATATATAAAGAATGTTGATTTACTAGTTGTCCATGGGGATGAACCAGCTATTAAGGAAGAGAAAAAGATGATAAGATCTATAAAATTTGGCTGTGGAAATTATTGAGAATTTACTTTTAAATATTTTTGATCATGTGGATGAGAAACTGGAATCATTAAATAGATAAAAAATATTTTTTCTTGATAGTTTTTCTTATTCAAGTTAAAAATCAATTAACACCCTATTTTTGATGCCTATGAAAAAATCTCTTTCAAAATCTCTCAAAATTGTGGTAGTTGGTTAGTCACAACGACCAGCTGAAGGGGCATCTGATTCCTTGACAAATTAGGTTGGGGAGCTTGTAATGATGTTAAATAAGTCCTAGGAAGAATATTTCAATCTTCAAAAAGAGATGTAATATGAAAAGAAAAATTTATATAATATTAATTAATTTTTTTTTTCAAGAAGGAATTTGAATCATTCCAAATAGAGATGATAAAGGATGTTGAAAAGATAAAGTATGATGTTTTTTCTAAGTTAGTATTTTCTAATATATAGTGTTATTTTTTCAGTAAACTGAATTAATCAAGAGAATTGTTCATTATACTATTAAATCTACATCTACTATAAGTATTTATCTGATTCAAATATTTTAAGAAATCACCTCTATCATGGACGATATGAATGATAGTCAGAAAAATATTATATTAAATAGTTCTCTTTGTTAGTTCTAATAGTTAATAAACAATTTCTAAATGACTAATTATAAGAAAATTAACTAGGTATCATAATTTCTCTGATCAAATTTTTAGAAAAAATATATTAGTTTATGCAGCTTGAGGAGAGTTCGCATGACTTTCTGAATGTCAGTATTTTTGAGAGTTTTCATATAAATCAATAGTATGGAATTTCGAATATGGAATTGGGGTTTAACATAATGAAGAAATTTGGGTTAAAAATGGAAAAGATGAATGATAAGTTTTATGATGCTCAAAATTCATAGATCTTTAACCAAGCCATATCCTACACAATCTTTTGTACCATGACAATTTCTGTTAACTAAAATTTTTTCCCTATCAAACTGATTATTGAATTTATACAATTTTTTACCAAAAAAATCTCTTTATGGTTATTTTTGTGTATGTTACATCATATTATTTTTTATTTTTATATAATGTTCAAAAATATAATTTTATTTATTTAAACATATTATTATAACATTCACTCATAGATATATGGAAAATTAATCAAGTTTCTCTAATTTATGAACTTTTATTATGATCTCCAAAAAATGGGGAAATTTTTGTGCAAATAAAACATTTATTTTTTATTGAAATAATTTTGGAAAATCTAATTTCAAATTAATTTAATTTAATATTTTTACAAAATAAAAAATTCAATTATTAATTTTATCGGTATTTTGATCATCAAGAAGGGGGATATTGTTTGTCATGTATTGTCACAAGAATACTCTATAAATCTCATTGATTTGATTCTCACAAATACCCTTATTTGATTTACTAATGATATTAATTTATGTGTATTTAAGGAAATTAATATACTTAATATTCCTTTTTAGAATTATATTTAAACTTATAATTTTCCTGAAATATTCTTCAATGTGTTTGTATTGCTCTTAAGCATATTCTGGAAACACAATTCATGCATTACATTGCAGAACATAATGTAATGAACAAACCCTACATTTTAATTAAAAAATATGTTAAAAGATCTGTGTGTATGGTTAATAAAACCAATATTGAGTAAATATTATGAATAACGAACCTTACATTTAGATAAATCATTACATTATACAAAGGGGAGAAGTATGGTCAAAGAACCCTACGTATGAAAGGAACATTATGTTGGAGTAGCATATTTATGGATTATTAACCATAATTTTATGATTAGACTTATGTTTTCAACCATATGTTAAGAGATTTGATGCTACATTGTTGAAGCATACATTTATTAGTTTTTTATTTTATGAAGGAACCTTACATTTGAATTTTCATCATCAGAGATTTGAATCTACATTTTTATTTGAGTTTCATGCAGTTATATTCGTGAAATATCATGCTGATTTACATCTCAGTATTCGAACAATTGAATGCCCATTATGACTTATTCAATGAGTCATATTAATTAGAGAAATTCAATCATATTCTTCAGGAAATATATGACTACTATATGTTGACTCCGAAATTTGAATTCTTATGAAATATGATTTTATTTTAATCGATGTAAAATTGAAAGATATTATATCTTATTTACTTATTCTATTAGTGTATTTTTTCCATATATATTTATTTGTATGATTCAAAGAAGAATATATATTGAGATATATTTTGATCCATGTATCCCAGCAGAAATTCACGATTGAATCCGTATTCTTATGATGATCTTTTTCAGATCTACTGAAACAGTCAATCAGAATCTGTTTTTCTATAATGGTTGATACAGTGGTGATATACATATTAAAAATTTATTACCTTCTATAAGTATTCTAATGGAATTTTTTTATTTTTATTTAAGATATCTAATGAAAATGGATCACTTCAGAACTTCTAATTCCTGATGAAACTGTTTTCTGAAGAAAATGATCCATCTACCATTAATTGTTATTTCAACTATGAAGTTCAAATGAAACCCTTGTTAATAAATATCATTTTAATGAGAGTTTCAACAGCTCGTACTTAGTTGTTGTGGAGTAGAAATTTCTTGATCTAAGAATTTATTTATTTATTCATTATTAATGAAACAGTACACTCTATTATTAATCATGTTTGTAAAGGTGTCAATGGCCTACACTCAGTTGTGTATTTCTTTTATATATGAGGTCCTGAGTAATGAAATTCACCAAATTTGCAGAGAGTGTAATTAATGGAGTGGATTGGGGATCATTATTCCCTGAACTAATATAAACAACCATGTTCTATTTTTTAGTTTTTAGATGTTGCTCATAATTTCATAAAGATGATATACACTACTTAAATGCATAATCATCAATCAAAATCAAATGAAAAAATATTCAAATCTATGAAAAAAGGTTGGGAAGATACAATTAACCCCCTATTGTGTATAGTTTTATATTCCAAACTAAAAAACATTTCCTTTCTATGTATTTCAGTTAAAATTATATGATAAAATGATCACTATCATCTATTTTGGGTCCATCTAATGGTGAAATGAATATAATGATAATTAAGGGAATAAACATGATCTCTAATCTTAATATGCACCAAATGAAATTATAGAATATAAATGTAGAATAAAATGGAAATTTTAAAAAATAAAAAACCAATTCCCAGATTAAATTTAGATAAAAATTATATGAATGAAAATATTGAAAATATGTAATGATAACATACAAATACAATCAAAAACAGAAAACAAAGAATGATGAATGGACATTCCCTTGATGATTGTCTTATTATACTCGCTCAAAGTTGACTGCATTAAGACCAATTCCCTTGTTCAAATCACTTCCCTTAGTTTTTTAGTTTCTCATTTGATAACAAATTTTCTTGTATAATTTTTATTGAATGCATAGAGGTCTCATTAATGGTGTCCTCTTTACTAATTTAACATAATATGTTTTCTTGAATCATACAAGCATGGTCATCTTCATTACCTGATAACTGATTTCTAACTACCACATGTCACTTACATCATTGAAAATCTTAATAATTGAGTGACTCTAGCATTGCACCCACAAAAAATAGAATACATCAAAATTATCATTGCACATGATCATCATTATATGCCAAAAATTTGAATTTTCAAAATCTATAGGACATAATAGAAAAGGTAATGCACTTAATAATGTTATTAATATATATATATAATATTTATTAATGTTATAAATATATTTTAAAAAACTTTTACTTGATATTAATATATATATATTAATTATTATATACGTTAATATTTAAGAATAATTTTTATTTTTATGAATAATATATATATGTCCAAATGAAAATCAAAGAAGGGTTAGTCCAACGACAATAATTGGAGGCTTCATCCATTAGAGAGGAAGAGTTTAGCTCCATCATCTATAGGACGAGGGATGATACAGAGTTTAACTTCTCTAGAAATGGGGAAGGTAGACCTTTAGTGGGAACGTTGACAACAAGGCTTGGTAGAACATATAATTTAAGAAGAATTGATAGGGGTTCTAGCAGTGATGGTTGGTTCAGTATCATGAACTAAATCCAAGATGACGTTCCACTTTGGTGGCTTACAGTTTAGCATCTTTTCTTTTAATGAATTATGATTTCATAAATCAGATATGCCTCATGGAATTGGGTATTGAATGATTTAAATGGATCATTAATATTATCCTTCAATTTGGAAGTGGTTTGGGTTTTTGAATAAATCTGATTTTTAGAATCAATAGTGTTATAATTATTTGATAAATCATCGCAGCTCATCCTCATGGCGGCCGCAAATTCAGCGGAGGCGACATGAGATTGTACAAGTAGATTTTCATGGTAGCAAAATTATGATGCGTGTTATGGATTAAGTGAACTTAAAAAGATGAATAATTATGATAACAATGTGTATTAGGTTGAAAAGGAATAGTGGATGGGAGTCTCTAGTAGGTTAAAAGAGATATTGCAACCAGTTGGTCTACGCTACATGTGGGTCTAGGGAGGTTATTCTATTGGGATGATATCATTGGTTTTAGAATTTGCGATGTGCCAACATTGGATGTGTAATTCCAATATTAGATTCTAGGAATTATTCTTCTAATGAATCAGAGGAGGGGGATAGACGGGGATTATTGGTGCAGTCCTTGGGTGTTGGGTACTAGTAGTGAGGAACGGTGGTGGAAGGTGCTGACAACTGCTCTATTCATAATTGTAGTAGCTATTCTTCCAATATTGATTTTTTGTTGAACTAGAGGGTTAGATATAACGACCCATAATTTACATACATTGTTAGTACTTCAAAATTGAAGTGCACTTATTACAACATATAACAAACCCATGAAAGGACTGTATAGGTATAGTGTCTTTAGAAACTGGGAAACATGAACAGCTGGTTCATAAAGCGTCTACACTGTCTCTCATTTATTCCATCATATCTATAGTCCCTTTTTACATATCTTACTTAATAACCTTCTTCCTGACATGGGGAAAGAAAACATACAAAATGATGAGCTCAAGTGCTCGGTAACGGTAAACAAAATAAATATCAATCACATCATATTAATAAGAACATAACATTTTGGAAAACATACATGGAAAAAGAGATCGTAATTTCATAACATGGGATAAATCATGGTAGTGAAATGTATCACAATAATCATAACATAAAACATGAAGCTTTGTGTCATACACACATAATCATAGAGAGTCATTTCTTATTAGTCAAGACTCATTGCCAATACCATCTTAGTGGACAAATTCCATTTCTGAACAGCGTTCATTCCTCGTTTCAGTCATGTTTCACTGAACAAGTTTAACCTGCCATTCCAGCCATGTATATCTCATAAGATATAAAATCTTTACCCAATGCATTGGAGGGCATAGGTCCCACCCATCTTATAATTATACCATTCTTATGTGTGCCAAAAAATCATAAACCATACATCATAGCATAACCCACGTAATAAAAATGGGAATCATAAACATTGTGACATCATAAAACAATTCATATAAGATAAAGGAATTCATAAAAATATTTCCATCACAACATAATCAAATCAGTGTAGTAATAGGGATAGAAACATAACCCTTTATTATCTTAGATGGAATTTTTTTTGATAAAACACATGAACTCCTTTTTTGAGGAAAATATCCTTTCTACTTCAAAAACACTTTTCCTTTCATAATATGTCATAAAATTATAAACTAAAAAAAGCTGTTTAAATATAAACTTGAAAACTTGTAAAGGAAGCTTCTTGGAAATAATGTTTTAAAAATCCATTCATGCCGTATAAGTTAAAAAAACATTCTTCTCATACTTTTGTCGGAAAATTCAAAAGGTACCTCGTACGAAAAATGAAAAAATATCCTTTCATTTATTTTACTAAAAACTCACCGAAGGGTAAAATTGGATTTAAACAATTGTAGTTGGAAGGAAAAAAATATTACATATTGAGGAAACATGGATGTGGATGATAAAATACACCCTAGTAAATTCCAAAGTATAAACAATCTCGGATAAAAATGAAATTGTGATATTTCCCTTACCTTAGGTCTGATTTGCTTCATAAGTGTCTGAACCTCAAGTATAATGATTTAAATAATTTCATTGACATATTCCCTAACCATACTCATTTTATGATATCATATATGGTCATATTTTTATCTTATTATTAGTAATATTTCATTGCTACTTGTCATTCTGGTGTTTATTACTTTTTTATCTTATGCGTGTTTTGTCAAATAAATTCTTAATATTATTTTAGGTTATAGATAACACATTTCCAAAATTCTATTAGTGTAATATATATCATATTTATTCTCTCAATTCATTTATTTAATCATTATGTAATGAAAATCGTGTAGAACAAGTCGCATCACATCATGGAGACGGTATTCCGTACGTACGCACGAGCGATGATATCGTAACCATGATTGTGGAATTGTATTGGAGTGTATGTATACTATTTCAGAATCAATATAACTTTAAAATAATAATATATATTCATTCATTACACCATTATATCCATCCAAGTAAGGAAAATAGATTGCACCACGGTGTGGAGACGGTATTCTGTACGTATGCACGCGCGGTGATTTCAATTTCCATAGGATGGATAAATGGTGAAATAGGGTTGTTTCATACTTATAATAAAATATCAGGATATTAGTGATATTGATGATATTAATTCATAATGAAATAACTTAATAAGGATAATTGTAAGAAGAAATAAAGTTGATAGAATCGGTAACAGACATTACCTCTTCTTTGAAGCGCTTCTTTGAGACCTCCTTTTATGGCACTAAAATTAGTCTTTGAAGAAGACTAGGACCTATAGGATGTTTCTAGGAAAGTGGAGAGAAGAAATTGGTAGGGTTTGTCCAAGCATGAAGGCTCAAAGTAGTGTGAGGAAGAGAGGGAGGAGGTGCCCTTTTATAAGGGAGGAGAGGGGCACCTTTGGAAAAACGAAAAATATTATTTTATTATAAAGCCATATTCGGTTTTAAATAGCCCCAAATTGATTTATTTAGAAGCTAAGGTGGGGATGTGCCGAAATCCTCCCATTCAATAGAATTTGGACAAGTTTATTTTACTGTTTTAACACTATCATTTAGATTTAACTTTAATTTAGATAATTGTACTTTTTCCGTGTCTTTTTGTGTTCTTACACTATAAGGTTAATAAACATACTATAACAAGACAAACGAACCCCAAGTTGATTATTATTAATATATATAACCTTATCTAATTCATTTGGCCGAACCATAGATTTTTAGGAATAAAATTAAAATTAATAATATAATATTTGTTTTAAAACTATTTTATTTCAATTTTGACACTATTTAGTAATTGATTTTTGTGAAAATAATAACAGAATGATTAGTTCTAAAAAGTTAATTAAATCAATACTATCATGTCATATTAACCTAGAAAATTATTTTAATTCATAAAGAGTCTCAAATTACATTTATTGGGGTATTTATAACATCAATTATGTCAATATGTCATTAATAAGATAATTACTGCATCATATTTGTGTCATAAATAAATTAAATTATTAAATGTATAAAATTTAAAAATAAAATACCATTATGTATGAAATCTTATTAAATTTCTAATGAATATTTATAGTCGAATTTATCTTATTTAATAACATATATAAAAAATTATGTACTTATTAAACATTGATTTTAACTATTTTAACCCATCTTTAAATAAATTATTAATAAATGTCCTAATCTAAACCATGTGGGACTAAATGGTCATATTTTATTACTAAGGTTGTTTTTGGTCGAATTAAACTTATCCAATAGAATTAGGACATGTTTTAGGGTAATAATAATATCATTTTTACCCTTAATTACCCTATTTACTTTTAACCGTGGTAAATAAAAGTAAAAAGTTAATATTCACCAAAAATTATTTTCTTCTCATTCAACCACATTTTACATACTGAAATCAACCATGTCTCTCAGATTATTGAAATTACACTCAGAGAAACGGTAAAATTGAGTTTTATGTAAATTTTCAAATTCTCCTAGGAGGTGGGTAAAAGACGGTGAAAAATTCAATAAAATTTTTATATATCTAAAATTTTTATAAAATTACTCCAATGAATTACATTGAACTTATATAAGTATTATGTATCAATTTTAACCATAAATAAATTTATATAAAATAAATAAGTATTTAAATAAAAAGTCGGTTTTTAAATAGTAACCCAGTGTTTACACTATTCATCAAAAATTGAAAGTTTCCAGAAAAATACCAAAATTTCACCCTAGGATAATTTCGATATTCCGAATCCAAAAATGAAGACCATTTTGAAAAATAAAATTTACATAATTTCAAAAAGTGGTTATGGCTATTCAAAACTACTAGTTTTAATAATATTTTAATAGCATATCGTTGTTTAGTGAAACTCGGTATTGCGTACGACGCAAGCTATCAAGGAAGGTCATGCTTGCGTGTAATGAAAGACAAGATAGTGTTGTGTGTACAGAAATATTCCATTGATGATTTATATAAAATAAAAACAAAATATTTCTTATAAAAGTCTCGGGTGTTATATTAAACCCCCCTTAAAATGAATTTCACCCTCAAAATTCGTCACTTGTAACAAACAGATGAGGATACCTCTCCCACATAATATCCTGAAGCTCTCATGTATCTTCCTCTAATTGGTGGTTCCTCCATAAAACATTCACCAAGCGAGTGGTGTTGTTCCATAGAACTTTTTCACTACGATCGAGAATCTCTATCAGTTGTTCTTCATAAGAAAGATCTTGTTCCAGCGTTATAACTTCTGAGATGAGTACATGTGGAGGATCAGGTATGTACTTTCTCAGGTGAGATACATAGAACACATCGTGAACTTGAGAGAGATTCGTTGGAAGCACCAATCGGTAAGCTACCTTCCCAACACGATCCAGTATTTTGATAAGACCGATTTACCTAGGGCTCAGCTTTCCCTTCATTCCAAATCCCATTACTCTCTTCCAAGGAGATATTCGTAAGATTACATTATCACCCACTTCAAACTCTATGTATTTTATTCGGTTTTCAGCATAACGTTTTTGTCGACTCTCAGCAGCTCTTATTTGTTTTTGAATAGATCTGACCTTTTCTTCCATCTCATCAACAAGATCAGGTCCTAATAGATTTCTTTCCCCAACTTCATCCCAGCAAGTTGGAGTCCTGCATTTCTTTCCATAGAGAGCTTCATAAGGATCCATCTGAATACTGGAGTGAAAGCTATTATTATATGAAAATTCCACCAAAGGTAGGTGTTGATCCCAAACACCTTTGAAATCCATATAGCAAGCTCTCAATATATCTTCTAGAGTTTGAATTTTCCTCTCAGACTGACCGTCTGTCTGAGGATGATAAGCAGTGCTGAAACTAAACTCTGTATCCAGAGTATGCTGCAGACTTCGCCAGAACATTGAGGTAAACCTTAGATCCCGATCCGATATAATAGAAAGTGGTACTCCATGAAATCTTACCACTTCTATTACATATATTCTGGAAAGCAGATCCAGAGAGAAATCCTCTCTAATAGCAATGATTAGTGCATACTTTGTAAGACGATCAACTATGACCCAGATAGCATTATTTCCATTGGATGTTTTAGGAAGTCCTGTGACAAAGTCCATAGTGATGTTTTCCCATTTCTATTCCGGTATGGGTAATGGTTGTAACATCCCCTTAGACTTCTGTCTCTGAGCTTTAACTTGATGACAAACCAAGCAACGAGAGAAATATTCAGCAACATCTCTTTTCATGCCATCCCACCAGAAGTTCTCTTTGAGGACCCTATACATCTTTATACCTCTAGGATGAATAGATAATGAAGAATTATGATCCTCATCCAACAGCTCCTTCTTTAATTTGGGGATGGGAGGAACACAAACCCGATTCCTGAACTTTATTATCCCATCACAATCAAGGTTGAATTCAAGAAAATTTCTCACATTCTTTTGTAACTCTACATCTTCTTTCTGTGCCTCTTTAATCATCACATCTATAGATGGTTGAACATTCATTTGAGAAAGATACGATTTTTACACTTTCATTATAATTCCAAAATGCATCCTTTGTAAATCCATAAATATTGGATCTTTTGTGATCCTCATCATGGATAAACTGGCATGGTCTTGTCGACTTAATGCATCTTCCACCTTGTTTGCTTTCCCAGGGTGGTAATGAATTGAGCAGTCGTAATCCTTAATCATCTCCAACCATCTTCATTGGCACATATTCAGCTCCTTTTGTGTGAAAATATACTTTAAACTTTTATGATCAGTATAAATATCCCACCTTTCTCCATAAAGATAATTCCTCCAAAACATAAATACAAATATTACCACGGATAACTCCAAATCATGAGTTGGGTAATTTTTCTCATGTATTTTCAATTGTCGTGAGGCATAAGCTATCACTATATCATTTTTCAAAAGAACACACCCCAATCCCTTCTTGGATGCATCACTGAAGATCAAAAACATTTCTCCACTACAGGGAAGTGTGAGTACAGGTGCACTGGATAACCTTCTTTTCAACTCCTTGAAATTGTCTTCACATTCCTCCGTCCACACGAACTTAACTCCTTTTTGAGTCAACCTGGTGAGTGGATTAGATTATCGTGAAAAATCTTTCACAAAACTTCGATAATATCCAGCCAAACCAAGAAAACGTCAGATTTCAGTTACTATTGCTGGCCTCGACCATCTTTCGATAACCTCTATATTTTCTGGATCCACAGATATCCCCTCTTTTGAGATTTTGTGACCCAAAAATGAAAATATTTTAATCCAAAATTGACACTTGATAAATTTGGCATAAAGCTTCTCCTTTCTCAGGGTCTTCAATATAATTCTCATGTGATCTTCATGTTCTTCCTTTCTCATTGAATATACAAGAATATCGTCTATAAAGACGACCAATAACTGATCAAGATAGTATTTAAAGACACTATTCATCAGATCCACGAAGATAACAGGGGAATTAGTAAGACCAAATGGAATCACTATAAATTCATAATGTCCATACCATGTACGGAAAGTCGTTTTTGGCATATACTCCCTTTTGACACTTAATTGATGAAACCCTGAATGAAGATCAATCTTGGAAAAGTATTGAGCTCCTCATAGTTGGTCAAATATGTCATCAATGTGCGGGAGAGGATATTTGTTCTTGATAGTGATCTTGTTACGTTCTTGATAATCAATGCAGAGTCTCATTGATCCATCATTCTTCTTAACAAACAGAATGAGTGCTACCCAAGGTGACGCACTAGGGCGTATGAACCCCTTATCAAGATTCTCTTTGAGTTGCTTCTTCAATTCTTGAAACTCAATTGGGTCCATTCTATAAGGTGTCTTTGAAATAGGTAAATCACCTGGTATGAGATCTATTGAAAACTCAACTTTAAGATTTTGTGGATGACCTGGTAATTCCTCCAGAAATACATTGTCAATCTCCCGTAAAATGGGCATATTCATAATCGTGAGTTTTTCACCAACCATTTGAGATAAATAACCTTAATTTAGTGGAATCAAGACCCATAAGATGGAAGAAATTTCCACTGGAATGTTATGGTTATCCTTTCATCGATAGACGATCATAGATTGATCTGGAATATAAAATGTGACTTCCCTTCTTTGGAAATTGATATGAGCTACATATAAAAAAATATAATCCATGGCAAGAATCACATCAAATTCCACTATAGGAAGGATCACAAGATTTGTAGGAAGCACTTTCCCTCAAACATCAATCGAAGAAGAATTATAAAGTTTCTATGCGACTGTTGTGCCATTAGGGGTTGTCATAGCTAACTCAACATCTAATTGTTGAGGTAATACAGTGACACCCTTAGAAAACTCATCAGAAATAAAAGAGTGGGAGGATCCAGAATCAAATAAAACAATTTCTACTTTAGAGTGGATGGAAAGTGTACCTTTCACCTCTTCATTATTGTACATCACATCGCTGATAGAAATTTCATGTGAATTTCAATTGTCTTTGGCCTTAAGAGTTTGTTGACGTCGACCATAATCATCAACCCATGGATTTGGGCACTGATTGGCACAATGCCCCAGCTCCTTACACCTGAAACATTGAAGTGTAGTAGGTTCATTTTGTGTATCCCATCTTTTGTTTGCATCATTAGACATATTCTTCCCATCATTGCGGCATTAAAATGCCCAATGACCTTCCTTTCCACATTTGAAACATTTACTTACCTCTTTAAGAAAACTCCCTCCATGTTTCTTCCCACAATTTGAGCATAAGGGAAAGCTCATATTCTTTTCAATGTGCTTTTTAGATTTTCCTTTGAATTCCATTTTCCTCTTCTTATCAAACCCATATGACTGAAGGGTTACTCCAATCTCCATCTCAACTTTAAGAGCACGTAGAACGATTTCCTCGTATCTATTGAAGTCCCTTATGGCTAAAGCCCTTCGAAGACTTGGTTTTAAGCCACTAAAGAATCGATCGATCTTACTCTCAGGTTGGATAATAATCCCAGAAGCGTACCTTGCAAGTCTTGTAAAATTTGCTTCATAGGTACCAACAGATTCATCATTCTTTTTCTTTAGTTCAAGAAACTCCTTCTCCATATTTGTTCGGAGAATGCGAGGGATGTACTTATTGAAAAATAATTTCTTGAACTCTTACCATTCCATGGACACAATTCCATCTCTAGGCCTTGTATTCTTGATAAGATTCCACCATTGATCAGAATCACCTTACAAACAATACACTGGTAAGATGACTTTGTCATGTTTAGAACATTGGAGAACTGAAAATATCTTTTTAGTAGTATTGAGCCATTGTTCAATAACTAATGGATCAGTAGACCAGCTGAATGACGGTGGACGCTGTCTCATGAAGGATTCAACATAATGTTGCTCCTTCTTTTGCTTGTTTGGAATTCCAGCATGATTCATAGCTTGAGAATGTTTTGTGAGCATGGATACAAGATTTTTCATTACAGCTCCCATAACGTTTGGTTGCTCTGGGGGGAAGTCATTGCATTTGCCGTCACATTCTGTATTAACATGGTTCTTTAGGGTTCTATCCATTGACTAAAACCAAGAAGAATAGTGTGAGCAACACTAATTATAATAGGAAAACCACATAATCAAGAATAAAATTTCACATATAAGGTCTTATCCTAGGTTATTCATGGCCATTTCTAAAACACTAATATTGTGTTCTATTCTTAGACTTATCCTTAGGATTCTTACTAAGGCTTTCAAATCCCAGTTTCCAAAGGTTGACTATACCATTCCTCTGATTCAAACTATAACGACCCATACTTTACATACATTGTTAGTATTTCAAAATTAAAGTGCACTTATTACAACATATAACAAAACCATGAAAGGACCGTATAGGTATAGTGTCTTTAGAAACTAGGAAACATACACAACTGGTTCATAAGGCGTCTATACTGTCTCTCATTTATTTTTAATCATATATATAGTCACTTTTGACATATCTTACTTAATAACCTTCTTCGTGACCTGGGGAAATAAAACATACAAAAGGGTGAGCTCAAATTCTAATTAACGGTAAACAATAGAAATATCAATCACACCGTATTCAAAAGAACATAACATTTTTGAAAACTTACCCGGTAAAAGAGATCATAATTTCATAACATGGGATAAATCATGGTAGTGAAATGTAATCACATTAATCATAACATAAAACATGATGCTTTGTGGAATACACACATAATCATATAGAATCATTTCTTATTAGTCAAGACTCATTTCCAAGACTACCTTAGTGGACAAAGTCCATTTCTGAACCGGGTTCATTCCTCGTTTTAGTCATGTTTCACTAAACCGGTTTAACCTTTCGATCTAGCTATGTCTATCTCATGAGATAAAAAATTATTACCCAATTAATTGGAGGGAGATATAGGTCCCACCAATCTCATAATGATACTATTCTTATGTGTTCAACAATATCATAAACCATACATCCTAGCATAACCCATGTAATAAATATGGGAATCTTAAACATTGTGACATTATAAAACAATTCATATAAGATAAAGAAATTCATAAAAAAAATTCCATCACAACATAATCAAATCTATGTAATAATAGGGACAGAAATAGAACCCTTTATTATCTTAGATGGAAAATAATTTTGATAAAACACTTGAACTCCATTCTTGAGAAAAATATCCTTTCTACTTCAAATACTCTTTTCCTTTCTTAACATGTCATAAAATTCTAAACTAAAAGAATTTGATTAAAAATAAACTTGAAAACTTTTAAATTATGATTCTTGGAAATAATGCTTTAAAAATCCATTCATGCTCTATAAGTTAAAAAAACATTATTCTCGTACTTTTTTCAGAAAAGTCAAAAAGTACCTCGTACGAAAAATGACAAAAGATTCCTTTCATATATTTTACTAAAAACTCACTAAAGGGTAAAATTGGATTTAAACAATTATAGTTGGATGTAAATAATATTACATATTTAGGAAACATGGATGTTGATAATAAAATACACCCTAGTAAATTCCAAAGTATAAACAATCTCGGATAAAAATGAGATTGTGATATTTCCATTACCTTAGGTCTGATTTTCTTCGGAAGTGTCAGAACGTCCTGTATAATGATTTAAATAATGTCATTGACTTATTCCAGAATCATAATCATTGTTATTATATCATATATGGTCTTATTCTTAGCTTATTATTAGTAATATTTCACTATTACTTGTTATTCAGGTGTTTATTACTTTTTTATCTTATGCGTGTTTTGTCGAATAAATTCTTATTCTTCTTTTTAGGTTATATAAACCTCATTTCAAGAATGCTATTAGTGTAATATATATCATATTTATTCTATCAATTCATTTATGTAATCATTAGGCAATGAAAATCATGTAGAACGGGTCGCATCACATCGTGGAGACGGTATTCCGTACGTACGCACGAGCGATGATATTGTTCCCATGATCGTCGAATTGTATTGGAGTGTATGTATACTATATCAGAATCAATATCTCTTTACAATAATCATATATATTCATTCTTTACATCATTATACCATTCCGAGTAAGGAAAATAGATTACACCACGGTGTGGAGATGGTATTTCAGACGTACGCACGCGCGGTGATTTCATTTTCCGTAGGATGGATAGATGGTGAAATAGGGTTGTTTCATACTTATAATAACATATCAGTATATTATTGATACTTATGATATTAATTCATAATTAAACAACTAATGAATAAGAAGTGGAAGAAGAAATAAATTTGAATGAATCGGTAACGGACATTACCTCTTCATTGAAGCGCTTCTTTGAGACCTCCTTTTAGGCCACTAAAATTGGTCATTGAAGAATACCAGGACATCTAGGATGTTTCTAGGGAAGTGGAGAGGGTAAATTGGCAGTGTTTGGGCGAGCTTGAAGACTCAATGTGGTGTGAGGAAGATAGGGAGGAGGTTCCCTTTTATAAGGGAGGAGAGGGGCACCTTTGGAAAAACTAAACAAATTATTTTATTGTAAATCCATATTCGGTTTTAAATAGCTAAAAATTGTTTTCCATCAAATATAAGGTGGGGATGGGTCTAAATCCTCTGATCCACTAGAATTTGTACATGTTTATTTAACTATTATAGCCTTATCATTTAGATTTAACATTAATTTAGATAATTTTACTTTTATGGTGGATTTTTGTGTTCTTACACTATAAGGTTAATAAACGTACAATAACAAGCCAAACGAAACTTAATTTGTTTATTATTAATATATATAACCTTATCTAAGTCATTTGGAATAACCTTAGATTTTTAGGAATAAAATAACAATTAATAATATAATATTTGTTTTAAAAACTATTTTATGTAAATTTTGACACTATATAGTAATTGGTTATTTTGAAAACCATAACAGAATCATTAGTTCGAAAAAAGTTACTTAAATCAATACTAACATGTCATATTAACCTATAAAATTAGTGGAATTCATATGATGTCTCAAATTACATTTATTTGGGTATTTATAACATTAATTATGTCAATATTTTATTAATAAGATAATTACTGCATTTTCATTGTGTCATAAATAAATTAATTTATTTAATGTCTAAAAATTAAAAATAAAATACCATTATGTATTAAATCGGTTTATCTTTCTAATGAATATTTATAGTCGAATTTATCTTATTTATAAACCTATATTAAAAATTATTTACTTATTAAACTTTGATTTTAACTATTTTAACCCTTCTTTAAATAAATTAATAATAAATGCCCTAATCTAATCCATGTGGGGATAAATGGTCATATCTTATTTATAAGGTTGTTTTTGGTCGAATTACACTTATCCAAATGAATTAGGACATGTGTTAGGGAAATAATAATATCATTTTTACCCTTAATCACCCTATTTACTTTTAACCGTTGTAAATAAAATTAAACAGTTACTATTCCCCAAAAAATATTTTCATCTCATTGAACCACATTTTACATACTGAAATCAACCGTGTCTCTCTAATTTGTGAAATTACACTCAAAAAAAGCATTACAGTTAAGTTTTATGTAAATTTGAAAATTCACCTAGGAGGTAGGTAAAAGACGGTGAAAAGCTCAATAAAATTTTTATATATCTTAAATTATTATAAAATAACTCCAATGAATTACATTGAACTTATATAGGTATTATGTATAAATTTTGACCTTAAATACATTTATATAAAATGAATAATTATTTAAATAAAAAGTCGGTATTTAAATAGTAACCCAGTATTTTCACTATTCATCAAAAATTGAAAGTTTCTAGAAAAATACCAAAATTTCACATTAGGCTAATTTCGATATTACGAATCCAAAAACGAATTCCATTTTGAAAAATAAAATTTACATAATTTCAAAAAGATGTTATTACTATTCATAACTGCTAGTTTAAATAATAATTTAATAGCATATCGTTGTTTAGTGAAACTCGGTATTGCGTACGACGTAAGCTATTAAGGAAGGTCGTGATTGCGTGTAAAGCAAGCCAAGATAGTGTTGTGTGTAGTGAAATATTCCTTTGATGATTTAATTAATGAATTAATATAAAAAAATTTAAACATAAGAAATAAAAATTAATTTTAATGTAATGAAAATGAAAAAAATAGTAAAATAAGAACAAAAAATAATGTAAAATGTATAGTAAATTAAAAAAAATCTATATAAATAGTTCCTCAAGTTGAAGTATTATATTAAAAAATTGCATCAATTAGGTTAAAAGACATAAAATATATAATAATAAAATTATTAAAATAATAAAAATAATAAAAAACATAAACAAAAACACAAGAATAAATAGCTAAGGTTGATAAAAAATAATTATTATTATTGAAAAAAATCAAAACAAATAAAACAATCTAAAAAATTTTTATTAAAAAACATTTAAAATCCCATTGTACCAAATTTAAATCTATTCTAATTTTTTAAGTAATAAATTGTTTAATATAAATAATATAATAAATGATATGAAATGAAATTGAAAAGTCTTTTAAAAATAGCCACATCAATCTACTATACATTTAAAAATTTCTTTTCCACTAAATAATGGAATATTAGTTTCTTTATGAAATAAGAATTTTATTTTTCATAGTCCCCTAAAAATGAATCATGTGAATCATATAATTCATAGGGGTAGAAATTATTTATTATATAAGTCATTTAAAATAAATGTTTCAAATACACAATTGAAATCAAAAGAACAAAACACAATAACTATTGAAGATTTCATGACTCCCTTGTAAATCAACCTAATATTCTACGTCAATTCAAGATCAAGATCCAATTAAAATATTGATTCTATATTATAAGTAATTAGATTTCAAATGTTAACAAAATGTAACTTATATATTTACATTTTCCTAGGTTCCAAAAAAAATATATTTAATAGCATTTCATTGATACAACGCGTATTATTTTCATTAGTTTCAGTTTCCACTTATTCATTTTGTTTCAAAATTAACCTTATCTTAATTAAATCATTTTTTACTACTATTAACATCATTTTTTTAATATTTTTAAAAACTTCCCAACCATGTATGTGCATGTATAATGAAAAAACATTTATTTTATTTGTGTATAGGTCTTACACACACACCCCACACGTAGAACCATATATGTTCACCGTGGGATACCATTTAATCCCTTTTTTCTAATGTATTAGAGAAATTATATTATTATAACTTGTTTACGCTCCATAATATGATTACTTTTCAAAAGATTAGGCCCCAAGATTCCAGTTCAAATTTCTAGTTTAAAAATCTTAGGATCATAATGTCATTAATATCTATCCTAGATCACTAAAATTCTCTTTTCCTTAATAGAAAATCCATGATATAATTTGTATAACAATTAATTAATCATATATCCCCAATAATTTCTGAATCAGTTCAACAATAAGAACAATATAAGTTTTTATCATCTAGGATGTATTTTTTATTAAAACATGAAATTTGGTTAAAAAATATCAACGGGATGTAGATTTTTCTAGAATTTAAAAAAAAATTATTGTAGAAACTACCGTATTCACCACACATAAAATAGAAAAACGACTCCATTATTGAATATTAGAGTTTGATACATATTTAATGTAGTTTGATATAAACATATGTAAAAATGAAACATAGAGAAGATGATTTGTTATAGGGTGAGTGATAAGATCAATGAAAAATTTATTTCCACATAAAGAGTAATAAAATTTATAAAATACAATGAAACCACACTATCCAATACCATAAAATCAAACACATTTTTTTTATCAAAAACATTTCACAAATAAGATTTTTTTTAATTATTTCAAATGGTTCACAGAAATGTATCATGATATTTCAAAAGTACCAACACTAAATCCAAAAAATAAGTATGAAAGTAAAATAATGATTAGTGAATATAAATTACTTAAATAAATGTACATAGATTCAATACTATACTAGATTTAAATTAGTGAACAAGTTACTCCCCAGATATGTAGATGTTCTGAGTAATGTTGAATAGTAAAATTATATCCTCCCTTTAAATGAATCGAATAGTCATTTGGTCAAATATTGAACTTCATATAAAATGAACATATAAGAATTATAAATTATAATTTATAGGAAAATTTTAAACAAAATAGGGTTTTATATGAGGGTAGTTTTATTCTTTTCTATATACATACATCTTCTCCTAATATTGATGTTCAAAAAGACTATGGGAATGGATTGAAAATCTTAAAAATTGAGTGTGATCAATCTGAATGTTTAATCCAGCAACCACACACTATATACTCCACATGTTAATTAAATCGGGCTACATTGAATAGAAAGATACAAAAAAGGGAAAAAATACAGGAATAAAAACTTTTGAAACAAATTTTTACCAATCAAGGGAGATTTACAACAGGGAAAGGAGAATTTATTCAAACATATATGAAGAATTGAAAAACAAAACAATATTGGTTTGCCTCCCATAAATGCTAGGTTAAAATTTATCATCAACACTCAATCCCAAAAAAATTTATCACCATGATCACTTAATGTGTACTAATTATTAATGGTTTTCACATCACTATTTTTTATATAATAATTAACAAGAACTCTCAAGAAATTTCCATCTTCTACTATAAGTCCCCACCATTAATTAATACTTAATATTGAGTTATGTCAATAATTTGATGTTATTTAACATAGTGTATCATTTAATATTTATATATTTTGATAATTTGTCCGTAATGCATACTTAGAAACATAAATATTACAAAGTAGACACTTCTACTCAGTAGCCATAATTTTACAAAAAAACAATAACCATTTAAAAACATACATGGTTTCTTTTCATTTTTAAAATGTAAAACAATTTCATGATCCCATCCTTGACAATAATCTCTTTTAAATCCTATGAAAAACATTTCAAAACATTGTATGGGAATAATATTCTCAGTAAGGGATACATAAGGAAGGTAAAATACAAGTCTTACAAAAACATGTAAACAATTAATAATTTTTCAAAAGTAATAATTTTTACCTTTAATAAGTAGAAAATTAAAATACACAAAATATAATATCATTGATTACCCCTTTTCTGTTCATAATATTACATTAACACCCATATATTTTAATATATAACATATAATGATTACATGGGAAATACTCATACTTAATTTGAATAACCATATGGTTGACTTCCACACAAATCACTAAATGGAATTGCCACACGGCTGACTTCCATACCTAATTCATTGAATTTGTTAATGTAACCACTTGTCCTTGGGATATCACAAAACCACTAATAATTTTTATCACATAACCACCAATCTTTGTTTTATCATGTAATCTCTCATCAAATGTCGATGTATCACAATATAATAATTACACACAAAATATTACAATTATCAACATTTCAATAATCAAATTTTGTTTGAAATTACAAGAAGCCTTTTCTTGATATTGAAATATTAAATCCACATTAAAACCGATTTTATATACCAAAACTCCCCAAAAAGGTAATAATTCATTTATTTTCCTTTTATAAACATTAAGACTTTTTGAGGAATCCAACTATCAAATAACAACTACAACGGCATAGATGTCATTATCGTTATATATGTAAAAAACATTCTTTTGTTCATTTTGAAAATAAAGTAAAATTGTTCATATAAAAACGATCAATTTTGAAAATAATTTAACAAAATTAAATGACAAATTGGTTGATTGTACGCTATATAAAATAAAGTGGTTTATAACATCAAATTATGTCTTAATGATAAGGATATTGAGAGGAAGTTCTTCAACTCGAGTATGAAATGTTTAGTAGGTTATTAATCTTACTAAATATTAAATATATATTAGTTAATTCTTAATTGAGAATATTTTTAGGTTAATTATTCCTTTTATATCACTTATTACCAGGTTATAACATTATATAATAATTTCTGTTCACATCAAACATTTTTTCGATATCTATTACATGAGTTAAAAATGAAGTTGGTATAGTGTAAATAGTACATGTGGTCATAAGTCAATCATCTGAATACTAATATTAATTAAATTATAATCATTTCTTTAAATAATGCATAACATTATATAATTCCATGACGTATGTTTATATAAAATGAAAAATTTAAATTTCATAGAGACAATAAGTGTACGTACACATTAGTAACATTTTCTATTTTTTTCAGTTGACATTATGGAAAGATGTAATGTATTATATTAACATTATTGAAGGATAATAAAATAAAAAATATCATCCTAATAATTTTAAATTTATTATATAAATATCATATAAGTTACAAAATGAATAAAAACAAGTCACATCGATTTGTGGAGGTGATTGTTCACACATACACACGAACATCATTATCATTTTTATATGCATTTAATGTAAGTTTATAATTGATGTATTATTATCTTAGCATGGTTAATATTTCATTAATATCAAATTAAACCATTATTTCCAATATTATAACCATTTAGGAGATATAGTTATTAAAAATAAATTAGATCGGTTCATGGAGGTGATAGTTCACATAACTCATGAATGATTAATTTCTTCCCAATTCAATGGATGTGGAGATAGATATAGGTTATGATATTATCATTATAAAATCATAGAATATTTAGAAAACATTAGTAAATATTTCATCTTGTTAGATAATTATTTTATAAAAGTGCAAGAATGCAGAGAGGTATTATAGTAAAAGGTTTTTTTAGATATTTTCAAATCCAAAAGGATTTTGAGGTGTTTGTAATAGAGAAGAATGTGTTCCATTTATAAGAGAGGGGAGGGACACATTTGGAATTACTAAAAGTATTAAATTAATATAAATTCAATTTTTATTCCAAATGGTTAAAAAATTATTTATTTAGAATATATTATGTGTATGTGTTGAAATATGATTATCCCATGAGAATTATATGATCTTGAATAATTTTTAATCCTTATATATTTTTTAATATTTTTTACTCTAACCCATTTTTCAGGTAATTTAAACATTTACAGTTAAAATAATTACCAAATCAAACTAGAAGATCAATTAGTGAGTCATAATTGACACCTTTAGACACATATAAAATTATTGGTAGCTTCTATTATTTTTAGAAATTCTTATTCATTTAATTAGATACTTTTTATTTTCATTTATGAATTATGTCAATTTTGTTTGTATTCATTACTTGACATTTAAAAAAATTATATCAAATTGATTAATCAAATAAATTAATTCAACTCATCTATATCATGCCAATTTCATCCAAAAAATTCTTTTACTATGTAAAATATTTAAAATTACATTTATTATTATATGATTATTATCATTTATTTTATTTTTTCATTAATATTTCTTATATTGTATCATCTATGTATCATAGTTGAATTTAATTATTGAATTCATTAAAATTAAAAATAAATTACCATGACTTAGGTAATCATTTTAACATATAATTAATTTTCAGTTTCTAATATATAACTTATATAACACAATATTACAATTGGTTTCGTAATAAGAATCATAATTATGACATATTTTCATTTACATTAAATTAAATATTTTACATGTCATAATCACACCCATGTTGAATAAAATGGTCACAATTCTGGCCAATGCATGGTCATGGTTGATAATAAATTATACAATAATATTAGGATAAGTTTTAGAGTATTTATAATATTAATGTAACATTTATTTATGGTTTGTACCTTTATCTATGGTAAATAAAATAAAAAAGTTATTATTCACCAAATTATTTTGATCCTATTAGAAATTTTTTCATAATTTATAATCCAATTTTATTAAATTTTTGAAAACTAAATTCATATATGTGGTCAAATTAATTTTAATACTAATCATTTTTACTGATCAAGAAATGGGTTATTAAGTAAAATGTTCAATAGTTAACATTGTTTTTATGTTTAGTATTTATTTGAAATTGATTCCAAGGAACCACATTAGATTTATTGATAAAAATGTCAGCTAATTATCCCTTAAAACCTTGTAAAATGATAGTCTGAAAATTTAAATTAATTAGACAAATATTTAATTTTGGATTAAAATGCAGTTTTCTCATTATTCATTAAAATGAATATTATTAGAAAAATAAAAAACAAATATCAACCAAAGTAAATTTTAATGATATAAATCATAATAATATGTTTATTTTTTAAAATATTAAATATAAAAGTGACAAAAACTATATTAAAAATGGTTTCTCCATCAAAAGTTGGTTATACGACTTTTTCAAAATATTAGAGTATTTTACGCTAATAGTTGTATTTATTCAAATTTTATGCCTCTAATTTTTTTAGAAGAATGTAAAAATATTTAATAAACATGTTTAATCATATTATATTTATATATTTTCATTAAATCCAATACAATTAGTAAGATATAAATATCATTTAAATAATAATATTAATAATATATTATTTTTTTGAATAACTCAGTCTTGAGTGCAACATATGATTTTAGAGAAACCAATTAATGAGTGTTGAGGATTCTATCAGAAATAGAATTATTTTTATATTAAATTTGATATTTCATTTATATATATTAATAAATATGAAAATTATAATTCTATAATTACCTGGGATGTTACATCCTTCGCCCTTTTTGAAATTGCATCGTCGCAATTTCTATTCACTTGCCAAATAAGTGGAGTATTAGTCCCTCATAGAATTTTCGGATTCCAATGATTCTTCTTCAACCATATGGCTTATCCACATAACCTTAACTTTATTAATCGTCTTATTCTATAACACTTTATATCTATGGTCGTGAATCTAGATTAGATATTCCTCATAAGTAAGATTCTCTTTCAACTGAACATATTCGAGACTGAAACCATAAGATGGTTTTTGAATATACTTTCTAAACATTGAATCATGAAAAAAAAAATTGTACCTGGGATACAAAAATGGTATATAGACTCTTTATTTAACAGGTCCAACTTTATCACAGATTTCATAGGGTCTAATGAACCATGGACTCAGCTTTCCCTTCTTACAAAAACACATCGCACTTTCCCATAGATAAAAATTCAAAATTACATGATCAACTACCTAAAGAAAATGACCCTTTATTTGGTTATTTGTGTAAATTTTATGTATGCATTATGTTGTCTTATTTTTAATCTAAATAAAATTAATCGTTTCTAAAATTTCCACAAACAATTCAAGTATCATCAACTTCCATTCACCCACACTATCCAAAAAAATACAAAGTAAAACAATGATTTCTATATAATTCATAAAATGAATCCATATATATTGTGTAATAAAAAATGTTATTATAAGAAAACTAAACCAATGATAGAATCTGTACCAAAATTCACTGGTAATACATTGAACATGCACGAAGTATATCCTTCAATTTTGGAAGTTTTTGTTCTGATTTTCCATCTCATTGAGGATGAATATCTGTACTGAATTTTAATTAAATACCCAATGAAATCTGAAGGAATTTCAAAAAGATAGTAGTGAACCCATGATTATGATTAGATACAATGCTTAGGAGAACTCCATATAACCTGAATATCTCATAAATATATAGCTGGGACGGACAATATAGAGATAGAGTATCTGTAATGGGAATAAAAGGAGAATATTTAGTCAATTGATCAACATTATCCCTGATGGAATTGTTACATCAATAAGAATTTTGTTGTACTAAAACAATGACCATGTATATATTTTCCCATTTCCACTATAGCTATAGAAAAGTATGACACATTCAATTCATTAACAAGTAATCTACATTAATGTGTTTTCAAATCAAACATCTCTAGGTAAAGTCAACAATATCCCTTTAATTACATCCCACCAATAATACTCCCAATCGTCTCTATACATCTTAGTGTTACCTGAATGAACAAAAAACATAGCACTATGATCTTCAAATAAAAAAAATTCGTTAACTGTGAATCACAAGTCAATCATAATCTATTTAAAATCCTTAAAACACAATCATTATCATAGTTAAATTCATGTAACTTACCCCTTGGAACTAGTACTACCTTTTTATACAACTCATTTACATCCTTATGTGTTTGTAAATATCATCTTAATAGAGATTATTCTTCTAAGAAATTTAAAAAATTAAAGTAATTTTACATATAACCACATCCAAGAAACAATTTATCAAACCAATTACAAAATTATCTACTTCCTATCATAGCATGATTATTGTAGAATTATATTTTTAACTCAAATCATTAATGAATTTATTTGATTTTCCTAGATAGTAATGAATTGAGAAATCATAATCCATGATAAATTACCTCCCTCTCCTCTATGTCAGGTTCAATTATTTCTTACTGAATATATACTTAAAACATTGGTGATCAGTTTATATTTCACACTCTACACAATAAAAATGATGACACAATTTTTTTATTGAAAACAAAAATAACTATATTCACAATCAGGTGTAGGGTAATTTAACTCAGGAGGTTTTAACTGACATGAATCATAAGCAATTACCTATTCATTTGGAATTAGTAAACAACCAATTACTTTCCATGAGGCCTCATTATAGAAAACAAATCCACTATTCTTGGAACACCGGTCCAAAAATGAATCATTTACCATTCGTCTTCTCATTTCAAAACAACCATCACATTATTTTATCAAGATGTACATAATTATATTACATGTTAAATTATTTGATGGGATAGTTAATAGACAATATTTTTCAATAAAACGTAGGTAATAAACCACTAATACATGAAAACAATGAAACTCCATTATATTGTTATGTCTTGTCAACTCTTAAATAATATTTTTTATAGATGCTCAATATTTATTCCATATCTAGAAACAATACTACTAAGGAATCAAATTTGTTGCATCCAAAATTCACTCTTACTGAACATTACAATATTATATTTTCATTTATGGTTTTAAAAATAGTCCTTAAGTAACATTCATGTTCTTAATGGTAATTATAATATACAAAAATATCATCCATAAACACAATAATAAAATGATCCAAAAAAACTGATTGATGATTCCATTAATGAGATTCATAAATACAAGAGGGGAAATAGAATCCAAATCACATAAATAAAAACTCATAATTCCTATATCTTTATTAGAACATTGTCTCTAAATATATCATCATTCTTCACCTTCAGCTAATGCTACCCATATCTCATATTAGTATTTGAAAAATACTAGGATTCTTAAAGCTGATCAAAAAATTCATCAATACGAGACAATAAATACTTGTTCTTAATATGATGTTATTACAGGATATATAATCAATACAGAGTATCATATAACTATCTTTTTTTCACAAATTAATTAATAGAACCGCATGGTGAAGTGTGTCGCTAAATGAATCCTTTATCAAGAAATTATAAAAAATGTTTTTCAATCCCACCAATTAGAATTGAGCCATTTAATAAGGTGATTTATAAATAGGATTAGAATCATGAACTAAATCAATAATAAAATCATCATTCTGGTTAGAAAAAAATACTAGGCAATTATTGAGAAAAAACAACTAAAAAACATTCTATACTAGAATGTGACTAATCAAAAATGTTTTTGTATTGTCAAAAAAATTATCTAGATAACATTTACTTCCATATTTAATAAATATATTATCTTCCTAGTGTGTTATAAAAGGTATTAAATCATTGAATAAAACATTCATATATTATTAATTTATTTTAGCATGATAAACTAGAAGGCAATCCATACGCAAAATGATATCAAATCACACTATGTAATGTTCAAAAATATTTACATGAAAAACCATCCCAATAATGATAAAATAAATATTCCAATAAATTATGGTTGTTTTGATACTTCCACTCAGAGTTTATACAAAAAGACCTATATCACATTCATGAGGTGACATTTCACATATACTTTCTATGCTATCAGAACTAAATGTATGTGATGTTCCGGATTCAAATAGTTTATTTCATATTTTGACAAAACAACAAACAACATACCTATTAAGACTTCATTTAATCGTCCCACATGAACCATAGTAGTAGAAAATTACTTTTCCAGGCCCTTTTGCTTTCAATCTTGTTGTTTTTTACCCTTGGTTATGGTCTTTTGACAAAAAAATTTATAATTCTCCAAATCATTGCAACTAAATCATATTACCACAAAATTTTTGTTTCTTTCTTGTTCATCTCCCTTGAAATAAATGGAAAATTACAAGCCTTACCGCAATAGTATATCTTTCCAGAAATTGAAAGTCATTATCTAGGATAAAAATTACCACACGTCCCACAAGTTGGAAATTTTGTTTTCTTACCTCTGAAATTTGGTGATGAATGCATTCCCATTGCATTCCCACTTGATTGATTATTTTTATTTCATTAATGAAATACATTATCCCCATGAAAATCCATTTATAACTTCTCAGAAAATAAAAAAAGTTTTTCCTTGCTTTTAACCTCACTAGAATCTAACTCCCTTCGATATTACAGTTCAATCCTGAGAAAAACTAATTTATCTATGTATTAATATCATAGATGAAATATGGTTTGTACCTTGACAAATGGGTGAACAATTCTTTATATACAGCCATAATTTATTCCTCATTTATTTTAAAATCCAATAATTTCATTTCCATCTTAAACCACAAATTCCTCGTAAAATATTCCTCAATGATGATATTATTAAATTCAACCCATTCCATAGAATTAATCACTCCACATGTTATAAAATTTTTAATCCTTCACCACCACATATATATTTCACCATGAAAACATTAAATAGTAAGGATAATATTTTATTATCTGAACACCACATTACATAATTTTTTTTTCTAGTGGTATAATCGTACTTCACCTATAACAAAGTCTTATGATCCTAAGAATGATAGAGAGATTTCTCTCATGAAATGATCTACTACCAACATATTGATCAGTGGTTGATCTGGATGACCGCATGCATAGAAACGACCTCCATTTATCATGTGAGTCAATTGAGACACCATTGCAACAAAATATTTATGTCCAATTCCAACCATCTCAAGATGCTGATATCAATGGTTTTTTTCGTCTGTATGCCTTCCAAGAACAGCTTCCCTATTTCATATTTGGAAACCCATTTTGAAATGATATATATTAGACAAGGACACATTATAATATTAAATTTCTATATAATTTCAATTTTAACATAATTAAAAATAATCAATTATGGATACTATATTAACTCTATTCTAGATTCTATGTTTTCCCAAACTGACTTCTAATACCAACTATAAGGCCCTAGACATAGACATTACTAAATATTTATTTAAGATAATAATTTAACATTACTTCACATTGATGTTCATTTAATGATTAGAGATTTTAATAATTAATACATAACTCATACATAACAATTTAAATATTATAAGGTTGAAAATTATACTAACTATCGATTTTTTTCATTAAAATATTTATAAAAAGAAGCATTGTTTCCTTTCAGGATTCAAATTTAGTAAATTTCCTTGATCCCATCCTTGATTATATTCTTATTTAAATCATTTAAAAAAATTTTAAACATTGGATGAGAATAAAAATATGTGTAAGGGATACTAAAATAATTAAAACCATAAGTCTTTTGAAAACATGTAATCTATAAATATTATATCATAATTTGTCACTTTCAACCTTTAAGAACTAGTAAATACACTCCACCAAATATAAGTTGATTTCTTAAACTTTATATAATAAAATAATTACCTTAAATCCCATAGAATGAAATATATAACATATAATCATTACATGTGAAATAATATTACTAAAATGGAATAACATTACAATCAACTTCCACATATGTCACTAAATGTAATATAAATATGATTGAATTCCATGCCTAATGTATTGGAGGTTATAATGTAACCAACCATATTTAGTTTACCACAGAATCAGACATATTTTGTTTATTAGGTAACCACCCATTGTTGGTTTATCATGTAACCAACCATCAAATATCAGAGTAAAATTATATAATTATTACACATAAATGATTTTAATGATCAGAAATTCACTCATAAAATTTTACTTACAATCATAAGAAATAATTTGAAGATAATAAAATAGTTAATCCCTCTTAAGAACAATTATCAATACCAGAACACCAAAAAAGGTAATAAGGTATTTCTTTTATCTTAATAACATTATGTCTTATTGAGTACGTCAAATATAAAATAATGGTTTTTAAAGTAGACAAGTTTTTGTCATTGTATATGTTAAAATTATTCTTTTTAACATTTTGTAAAGAAAAAAATGATTATTATAAAAATATTCCTTTTGAAAAACATTTAATGAAATTAAAATACACATGGTCTGATTAAATACTGTATAAAAGATGGTGGTGTATAACACCAAAATATGTCTCAATGAAAGGTGATTGAGATGAAGTCACATACCTTGAGTCGGAATCATCTAGTACATTATTTATATTACTTAAAAACAAAATAAGGTTAATTTATATTTTCATGTGAACCATATTCGAGGTCATTTGTTCTTTTGTCTCATTCATTATATGGAATTAAAAATTATATAATTGTTGAACATCACGTTAGATGTTTTGTCGATATTTTGTACATTATTCAGACATGAACTGGGTATGATGTCAATAGTCCTAGTGGTCAGTAGACATTCATAACCAGAATAATATTAATGATATTATTATTATTTTGTATATAAATAATAACATTAAATAATTCCATTATGTGTGGATAGTAATAATGAACAACGTTATAATCAGGGAGATGGTTAGTCATACGTACGCATGAGTAACGTTTTCCATTTTCCTTTGATAATTATGGAAAGAAGATAATAATTATTTTATCATTCTAGAAATATAACAAAATCATTAGTATAATATTAATAACTGAAATATACATATATATATATATAATAATTGTGATATAATTTATAAAAAAGAGGCACATTTCTTTATAGAGGTGATTGTTCACAGGTACACACGAACAACACTATCATTTTTATGTGCATGGATTGTAAGAATGTAATTGATATTTTATACTCAATAATGATTGACCTTTAATAGATACCACATATGAACAGTAATTCCATTATTACATCCAGTCATGAGAGATTGTTATGAAAAAAGAATTAGATCGATTCGTGGAGGTGATAGTTCACATGTATGCACAAACGATTAATTCTGTTAACATTTAATGGAAGATGATATGGATTAAGGTTATGATATATTCCAGATAACAACTCAGTATTTTGAGGATACTGATGTTATTATTTCATATAAGAAGTATATGATTTTTACAGAACTGGAATAATATATAAAATAGAAAAACTTAAATAAAAATGTTTTTATTCCTTTAGAAGATCACATTTCATAACACCTTAACAACTCTAAGAAGGGTGGTCTATATAAAACAAGGACTCAAGAATGTGGATAAATATTCTAAGAAGGGGTTTGTGAAAATAAAGGCTAAACCAAATTTTTTTCTATGGGTGATTAATAGATAGGAATGAGTTCTTTTTTATAGAAGATAGAAGGGGAACCCCTGAAATTATTAATTGTATTAAATTAAAATAAATTCAACTATAATTCCGAATATGTAAAATCTACTTTAGATATACAATAGGATTCTTATGGGTCTAAATATAATAATTCAATGAGAGTAATAAGTTTTTTGAATAATTTTTTATCATTGTCTATTTGTTTTATCATTTTTAACTCTTAAAATTTTATCAAGTAATTTATATTTCGAGTGTTATAGTAAATATCAAATCATGGAAAAATGCCAAAAAATGATTCATTAAAAAAATTGGTAGACTTATAAAATACGTTTTTGTAAATTCTTTCATTTTTATACATTGTATATCTGATAATTAGTTATTTTATATTTTCAGTTATGAATAATGTCAAGTTTGGCATTATTCATTACTTTCCATTCAAAAAAATTATAACAACATGATTTCTTCAAATAAATATATTATATCAACTATAACATGTCAAAGTCATACAAAAAATTCATGTATGGTAGAAGATATTTCAAATTATATTTATTTTAATATTATTAATATCATTTATTTGATACATTCTTGAATAATTATATTACTACATCATCTTTGTGTCATAACTAAATGTAATTATATAATAATAAAAAATTATAAATAAATTTATAGGACTTAGGTTACCTTTTTAGAATTCTACTGAATATTCATAGTAAAAGATATCACATATATAACCACATATTAAATTTTATTTGTAATAAGAAAAATGTTAATGACAACTTTGTCATTACAATATATTAAATTATATAAATGTTTTAATCACTCCCATGTGGCATCTAAAGGTCACTATTTCAGCTAAAGGATGGTAATGGTAGATTAGAAGTCAACCAATATGATTAGGTTAATATTTAGGGTAGTTATAATATTAATTATACCATTAATTAAAAAATTAACCTTTAACTGTGGTAATTAAAATAATAATGTTACTATTCTCGAAAAATTATTTATTTCATATTAGAACACATTTTTCATAATGATTACGACCATGTATTCCCATTTTTTAAATATTCAATTCACAAATGTGATTAAATTAGTTATAACATTAACACTATTGATAAACCAAGAAATTGGTTTTTTTAAAGTGAATTGTTCAAAGTTTCACATTGTTTTTATATTAAATTTTAATTTGAAACCTCACTCAGTACACTATATTGGATTAACTGATATAAAATTAATTTAATTATACCATAAAACCATATAAAAGGGATAATACAACAATAAATATCTGAGAATGTAGATTTGAATTAAAATGTAGTATTTTTCACAATTCATCAAAAATTAAATATAATAAGAAAAATAGGAAAATTTAAACATAAGTAAATTTTATGTTTTAATTCCAAATAAGAAGATTATTTTTTTTGAATATAAAATAATAAGTTAAAAGAAACTATATTTTAAATAAATATTACCATCAAAATGCGGTAAAACAATCTTCTTAAAAAAATAGATAATTGTATGCTTAAAATTGTATTGGTTCACATTTTTATAATCTTAATTTTATTGGAAGAAAGAATAAATATATACAAAAAATTTGTATACATAATATAGTTAGTTCTATTCATTTCTAAAAACACAATAGTTAGTATATAAATAATATTTAAAATAATAATAACAATAATATATTATTTTTTGTATAACTCAGTGTAATGGGTGATGTATGATTTCAGAGAAACCCAATGTTGTGTGTTGATTACAGTATCGATCAATGAAAAACATTTAATGAAACATTAATTTTTAAGTCATAAATATTAATAAATATTAATAAAAATAAAAATGTTTTATTCTATAATTAATTGGTATGTTACATATATAACATGGAATATTATTTCAAAATATTCAATCACAATATGAGGTGTAACACTATATAGCTCTAACTGACCAATGAAAACACTTCCTCGGCTCTTAAAAAGTTAAAAACTATCCCATAATACCCCCTATTTGAAAAAAATTCTAAAGGATCTTCCCCCACATATAATGTCTTAGAAAACCCCCGATATTAAATAAAATATATCAACAACCCCCTCGTCATTTCCCAAAAAATCTGCCTAAAATAGTACATAAAGTAGAAACCACATAATAATACCTCTTGAAGGGACCATATTCAGATTAAATAATGAAAATTTTATAATCCTTGTTTCAATAGAATGATATATATTTTTTCATAAATTGGTTGAAGACCATCACAAAAAGAAACAAACTATGTATTCAAGAAGTTTTCAAGTAAATACACTTATTCATACTGAGCACATTTAGTATTTTCAACAGGTTTTAATGAAAAAAATTTCCAAACATCATAGAAATAAAAACATTCAAGTTCACAATGTATGCATTCATTAAAATGTTCAAAATGCTCCAGAATGTTTTTACTAAAACACCATAATCGATTATATGTAATTAGTCTCTATATCAAATGACGGTTGATGGGAAGGAGTATCACTCTGAGAAAATCATCAAAAGGGATATGGAATCTCTATATCTATTTCATATAAAGTGAAAGTGTTGTATTCAAATCTAACATCAATTTTAAATCACTCAAGCTGAATAACATCAATCAGGACACAACATACCTCATGTTTTGGATTTTTAAATCTCAAAATGTTCTGCACATCATTCACATATTAGAGTGTACATTTTCCTTAGGATAAATCAATTATAAAAGCTCTAGTATCAAGGAATGGTCAAACTATGATGATTGGGGACATTTTTTCAAATTTCATATAAAAAATTATAAAATGTTTTGCTATTGTGAATTGTATGTCACTCACAAATAAGTCATAAAAACATCCATAACGATGTGTATGGGACCTATTGGTGTGATGAAGAGAATCAATTGTTGTTTTTAAATCCTTAAGACTAAAATTTCTAAACAAGTATTAATGAAACGAATTAATAATCACACATAAATCCCACAAAAATTTCATCTTCACACTTATTTTTATTTGAAATTGAATAAGAAATAATCTAGGGACCTTCCATAATGGAAGATTGATTTCAAAAATTATATGAGTACATTAGTCATTGATATTGATGGTATCCAACTTCATATTATAGTTTCTTTCTAGAAACCTGTTTATGAACATCGGATATGATGTAATTTTATTTGAGTCTTCCAAAAATGGAATATAGATACTAAATATTCCAAATCATTTTCAATATTTATATATATTCTGGTTCATTACTCTTTTTTATTCACTATAGAAATGGAATGGGAGGGATATAATGTTTCAACATTAGATGATTCCACAATATCTTCCCTAATACAACATTTATTTATTTTAGTAAATCAAATCCTACTTCATTTTCATTGTTAATTTGTATTTTTTAATTGTTGGGTCATTATACTTTTTAGGTTGGACCTTGATGATTAGTTTTCCAAATTTTTCATTTCCCATATATTTTTCCTTGATTCAGATAAATCTTCAATTTATTAATCACTAAAATTGTACATAACTAATTATTCATATTTTAGGTAACCTAATTTGGTGATATTAATCAAATAATCTTTTTGTTCGGAAAATTTTTGGACTAGGAAATATAACATTATCTGTAAAAATCATATTACTAACCATTTGTATCATTTTAGATTTCATATTATCAATACATTATTATTTGGAATTAGTTTTTGTAATAATATTACTAAAAATAACATTTAATTTAGTCACTTAATTTGAATCATCATCTATGTTTGAATCTTGATTTCATCATTTATTAATTTCTCCAGAGGAATAAATTTTTTGTTTGATAATATTTTGTTCATTCTAGAACATTTTTGGTTGATTATTTTATCCAAATTTAAATTTATTCCAAAATGAATCAATGTTTCCATATTCCCAACCAGTAAAATCAAAACATTTATCACTCTCCTCCACCTCGACATACATATAAAAATTAGTGAAACGGTTTGAGAGTGATTGGACATCCCACTCTGAGTAAATGTCTAAATAAGTGTTTTCGTAATGAAATAAATAATATACTCTAGGGTTTGTTTTTTTATATGAATCACTCCATTTTTACTGTACATTTCCTGATATTTTTGAGCTATTTTTTTCAAATGATGACATTAAATCATGTCATGACTTCTCAAGAAATTAAATATGAAAAATTTATCAATCAAATTCTAATTATGTTGTGTAATACAATTAAAAATCCATTAAATATGGGGTTTAATATTTGGATGGGAAACTTCATTGGTAGAACAATAAACCCATCTTAGGTATCATGATAGAGAACTAAAAAATATAGGAAAAACTATTTTCTTGTGTATATCATCAGCGGTGATGCCCTTAGAAATACAATTTTAGATAATAAAATTGAAAAACTGATTCCATGTATAAAAAATATACTCTTCAGTATTTTGTATCAAGCTTCTCTCATTACCCTTTATATGGAATGGTAAATCCCTAAACCAAATAATATCCCCAATTAACCAATAGATATGTATGTTTTAGCACAAAAAATTAGAAATCTCTGTGTATTTATAGTTAATCATCATTGGGATGTGTACCTAGGAAATGATGCAAAGACAGATGCGAATTGTTTTTTCTCATAGATCCTAGACCTAGGAGTGATTGTTGTCAATGAAGTATTAATAGACACTTAAGGAAAAAATAATATCTATGTCAAGGAATATTTAGGAATTTATTTTTAGGATGTTGTGGGTTCAGATCCTAATTTTCATTTTGAGCATCTTTAACAACCAAATAATCCCTGTTAAAGAAAATTGAAACATTCTTTTTTAAAACAATTTAAATTTTTTAAATTTTTAATATTTAGGTGTTTATTTATTATTTATGTATTCATCAAAACACAAGAATTTTTTTTATATCGTCGCATGTACCTTCCTTGAAAATAGTGAAAACATTTGACCACAAAATTATTTAAACTGTAAAAATTACAAATAATTAATCCATACTTATTAATTGTATAGTGGAGAGTGGGGTGTAGATTCTCTATGGAAGGATAAGATGGTTCATGTTCATAACCAAAATGACGAAAAAAAATAAAAAAAAAATATTGTGGACATTATGGAATAAGGTAGGATAAATGATACATTTTGATGTTTTGTGTTGAGGTGATAATGAAAATCAGTGAGTATTGACATATAGTGGTAGAGATTCAGTAGATAGGACTGTCATAAATTGATTAAGAGATTTTATGTTCATAGACTTGTCAGCCAAAATATAATTACTGCTCAAAAAAATACTATTGATTCACTAATATAATGATTTAAAAAATCAACACGCTGCTTCGATCATTCCATAGAAAGAATCATTTTAACATTACACGGGAACTAAAATTATATTAATAGAGAATATATTGTGAATATTTTCTAAATTAATTAATTATGATAAAATCTAAAGAAAATATTATCATTATCACCACATGTCGGTCTATATAAAAGAGAAGATAAATTAACTATCATTATAAGAATAAACAAGAACTCTAAAAATAATGTTCATTTAAGTTATTGCAGAATTTAATAGTTTATCATAATGAGAATTTTGGAACATAATAGTTTTATTTCGAAATAAAATTAATCTCTAAATTATTTGGAAAAAATTATTGATAATATCCATTAAATAAATCAAAATTAATAAAATAGATGAAATTTTTAATGAATTATGAAGATTATCTTGCCTCCATGCTATAGCTAGAAGTTGAATGCCTTTAGACTGAGTCCCTATACATAACATCTACCCCCAGTGGTGTGTTTTCTCCATTTAATGATTAATTTCGTCGTCTTGTGGCACTATAATATGTTGATGTCCCGAGAATGGTGTCCCGTTACCTCAAATAAAAAATGTTTTTTATGCGAATCATCTATGTGATTTCCCAATCACTATATCGTATCAGAGCCTAACTACCATATGTCACACACAACATTGTGAATCTTCATACATTATATACTTCACCATAAATCATTCAAAAAATAAATCTCCTCATGATGTTTATGCCCAGAATAATATTCTTCACCCCACAATCATTTTTTTTCAAAACCATCAAGAAGGAATCATAATAAATTTAGTAAATAATATATATATATATATATATAATATTATTATTATAAAAATAATGTAACCAAAATATGTAAATAATATTAATATATATATAAGTATGATTATTATTAGTACATATTTTACTATTATTATATATATATATATATTATATTCATAAAATATAATCAAAGAAGGAGGTCCTTCGATAGCAATACACGATTTTTACCATGGGATAGGGGGAGTTCAGATACATTATGAATTGGAGGGGAGGATTGGGAGTTCGACTCTTCCATTATGAATTGAGGAGTATATTTTGTGGTAATTTTGGTATTTAGGATAAACTAGATATTTTTTCATGTTTTAGAGTTGTAGTTTCGATTAGTGATGACTATTTCAGTGGCTGATAGTTGATCAAGGTTGTTCATCTTCTCCGATGGTGTATGTTGTGGGTTATACACTTCAAGTTAGTATCATTTTCATCAAAATAAACTATTTCCAAGATATGGGACTTCACTTATGGTGCAATAATATATTTTATTATATTTTTATTTAATATTGTTTCAAGATTTATCAGATATCTAACGGGGATAATCATAATTGTGGTGGTTTTTTTAAAGATTCCTGAAGGTATTCACTAAGGCAGTATCTGATTCATTATGGTAATCTACGGATGCTAATGGTATATTGGAATGGTGGAATTGTTTTGATGAAATTGTTGGATTTTTTGTATAGAAATGGTTTCATAGTTTTGATGGGATCTGTTCATTAGGTGTACTAGAATAGTGTAAGGGTACTATCAGTGGGTCGAAGGGCATGTTGCTATCAATGGGCCTGTGATAAAAGTAGCTTGAGGGAGGTTCTTACATTGTGATTAAACTATTTGGATGTTCCAATGTTCCATATATGGTATTGTACTACCAATGTCAGATACTTGGAATGAGGGTTGAGGTGGATTAGTGTACGGTGGATGAAAGTGGATGTGGTGTGTTATCGATGTGTGTTAAGATCAACTAGTAAGGACTACTGTTGGTACGAGGTTGTGGGTTCTCTTCACTTCGTAGTGTATTGTGTGATACCATTATATATTATAGGTTGCACTACAGACTATTAGATCATGGTTATGGTAATAGTAGATCATATCCTAATGGTGCCAGAGCTGGTTGTTGTAGGAGACCCACAATAGTAGGCTTGTGGTGGAACGATCACATAAGAAATAAACATAATAAAATGTATAATTTTAAAATAAATGTAAAAATATAAATTTACATTAAAATTAATCCATTGTAAAAAAAATTAATTATTTTCACTTTAATTTAATGAATTAATTTAATTTATTAATTGTAATGAACTGGCCCTAGAAGCCTATAGAGGGTGTATTAATTTATTACTATCACATGATTACACAGAATAAAATCTAAATATACTGATCATTATTGTAGATTTAGAAAACTATATTTAATAAATGGTATAAATATTACCTTTGTAAATTGAAAATAAAACAGGACACATAATAAAATTAAATTAACTACATCCCTAAAAGATCATTCCCATGATTTCATCTTCATATATAGGGAAATGAAAACAAATTACGAATTATGTAAAATGATCAGTAAGTGTAAGTAGAAGGAAATATATAATATATCAATGATTATAATTAATATGGAAGGGTAAATATAAGAGAACACATTTCATAAAAATATCTCGATAATTTATAATAAATATGGAATGGATGATAAATGAAACACATTCCAGTAAATCAATAAACCAATAGGGAAAATAAATCTAAAGACGTGTCAAAGAAAAAATATCCTATAAAATAATTACAAATGTATAATAAAGAGAGGGCATTATTAATTATAGATTTTATTTTTTTCCAAGTAACATGATACATTTACAATCAAAATTTATTATAAAGATAGTTTAAACTACTCTGATTTGGCCAACAAATGTTTCTCATGAAACCACAAATGCATCATATGGCTTGAATTAACTGGTCCACTACCCATTTTCATTCTATTAAAGGGTCTAAAAACCATGTATTTCATGTCCAAAACATGCCTCATATATCCTATAATTGGTTTAAATTTAGAATCAATGATCCTTATCAATTTTATATATTGAATAATTGATTCAGATTTATCAAAAAATCGTGAGTTGATAAAAAAACAACCAAAGTGAACACCATATGTAAAAATTTGTATATGATTTAGGATATAATAATATCTTGTTAATTAGAATATCACCATTTAATATAAATGTATCATAACATAAAAATTATCATTACATAGTGATTCATTTTGGACAATTATAACAATTAGAAAAGAAACTGATATTGTAAAGGTAACATTTACCACATTGTAATTTTCATGTCATACACCTTAACATAGAAAATTAAATGTAAAACCTTAATTTAGATAAATTAAAACGTTTTAATGATTTAATATATCTAAAATATGACTATATACAGAACACAAAATAAGTATATCTTGAATGTTACATTAATCTCACAGATACAAAAAGTGTGATTAAAAGCACATACCTTTATTCCCGTTTTGAGTGAATGTATGTTAAGCACATATAAAATAGTTTTATAAATGTTATTAAATTAAAAGATAACCCTAATTAAATTTATAATATCATATATTAACAACTTATAATATATTATAATACATTTGTTAACAATCTTTCATCATTTTCACTTTATTGGGGGATAATTTCATTGTTTCTTTGTATTCGATGACATGTTACTTATTGGTCCTATTCAATAGATAATTATTTAATCATATCCATCATGAAATACATGATTTTATTATCATATATATTTATTATATATTTATTTTTAATTATCCGTCTTATTAGATTATAAGAAATGAAATGATCTATGCATGGAGATGGTTCGCTGTATGTATGCATGAACGCTGCATCAATTTAAATGTTTTATTTAATAAGATAGTGATATATATATATTATTATTATATTATAATATTATATCATATATGAAACATGTTTTTTTAGAATAATCCCATAATACATTCCTTGTATATCATGAACAGATAACATTGATTTTAGAAGGCAGTAGTCCACATGTTTACAAATGAGGTTATCATATCCAAAAAATATTTTACACAGGAAGGTATGTTTTTTTGAAAGAACTAAATAAGAATAAATAATTTATAAATAATATATAAAACATATAAAAAACTCGTGTCCATCAAATTTTCCACCATGAGATGTGGTAATGAAAAAACCTGCAATCATCATTTCACAAGGTGGTAGTCCACCTTACAGAAGAACGGTAAATTTGTTACCCATTAGATTGAGGTGTGTGTAAGTATAGGTATAAAACATTGAATATAAAAATATTATTATAATTATTATAATTACGTTTTTTATAATCTTGGACTAATAAGTGTTTACCTAGTGGAGAAGGAAGATAAGTCAAATGGAATTGTGGAAGAATGTTACTTTTTTCTTATTAAATACATTTGGTTTATACCAAAACACATCCATGGATGTATTTAATCACAAGGATATTATTATAAGTTTAGGAAATAAATTTTTAGAGTTTATTTCACTATAAATATTAACATTCAATGTGATTTAGGGGTGTGAATTAGTGGGAGGGGTGTGGTCATTTTGATAGTGGAAGAGAAGTAATATTCTTCTAAATGTTTGAAAAGTGTATTCCACTCTATTATTTCATATTTTATGTGGATAAAATAGAAGTAAATATTAATAAAATAGAGATTATGAATGATATGTGGACATACAATGGATTTCTTTGTCTTTTTTAGGACATTTTGGGCATTATGATTAATGTTTAGTCATTATTAAGCTATTTTTCCCTTGATCACTATAATTAATTTTAATCACTTTCACTCATAGTTTTCATCAAAAAATATTTTGACCATTTTTAAAATTATAAAAAATGATGATTAAAAATGTTGATTCAATTTTTTCATATTCAAGTGAAATAATTGGAATAAATTAATTTAAAATTAATCCTGTAGATAGGATGACAATGTTGGGTTTTAATTTAAAATCATTCAAAAGTTTTTTAATTTATTATATCTAATTTTGAAGTGAAATTGATTCTAATGAAATAAATTTGAATAATATATGTATAATTGATCTAATTAATACTTTTTGAAAAATCGAAAATTTTGTTTATCCTTGAATATAATTTAGATAAAAATTTCATTTTAGTAAAAAAATTTTAGTTTTCGCTATTTATCAAAAATACAAAACTTCAATGAAAATGGCATGTAGTTATTCCTAATGTAATATTATAATTATGATTTCAAAAATTTTGTTTATTTTGACATATAACATTTATAAAATATAAAAAATTCATATTTAAAATAGGGTCACCATTAAAAGATATTAAAATAACTTTTATAAAAATATATATTTTTATATGTAATATTGGATTTATTTTTATCTTATGCTTATAAAATATATTGGACGAATGTAAAAAAAATATTTTAATAAATATATAGTATATATAATACATTAATATCACTCAAAATGTTTAATTAAGATAATTTATTGGGATAAATCATCTTTTTGAGAATATAATTAGTTGTTTATAAAAACATTCGATTTATATTCAACTACTTCATATATTTATTACTAATTAATTTTTAACTAATTATTTTGACCATATATTTTCATAGGTTTTTTAATATTATTAATAACCATATATTTAGTGGAATTTTGTTATATTATTTTCTTAAATAATTATGTCAAAATAATATATCTATTTTTAGTAAAGCTATATTTTGTGTGTAATGTAAACTACACAACAAAGTCAATATTCTGTGCAATGTATGATCACATAGTGTTGAGTGCATTAAAAGTGAAATAATAGACTTATTTAAAATACTTAATTTACCATAATGTCTCATTATGTTATATTCCTTTCTATTCTTGGTGTTTCGTTTAATATATTCCTTTAAATACAAAGTTATTTCTAAAGAATTTAGGAGTGTTACACTTTCTAGATCTTAACAAACTTTTATTTTCACAATTTCAAAAAGATTACATAAATCAAGGGGCTAATACTATAAATTACTAATGATGAAAACCCCATCTTACAAGGAGGTTTAAAAACACTTTTTCTTAATAATATTGAAAGTAAATGTGAAGGATGCAAAAAAGGCTTTTTGATAGGATGACATTAGGGAAAAACTGGATATGGAAGCTAAATATAGCTATCACATATGGATGGAAAATAATGGATAAAAATATCCTAAGATTGATTTTTTGACAAAAAATCATAAAAAAATTTATAATAAATGTAATTGACATCATAAAAAATGATTATGATAAGATTACTTTTTTATTTCAAGACCATTTTACTATTGTTTAGAAATTAATTCACTATAATAATTTACATAAATAAACATACTTTACACATTTCTATATACAAAGTGTGACAATTTTGTTTTACATTTAAGTATTTCTAATTGTTTCTTATCAAATTTCACATTATAGTGTAAAGTAATATATTTAAATATTTTAGACCACATAAAAAGTTCAACTTAAACCATTTCATAATCTTCTTACATATTTAGTATAATATGATCCAATAGTTTGGAAAGAGTGTTACTAAATTTCCAAATATGAACCAATAAATAATCTTTCCACAACATGAAGTCTGTCATTTTTTATCGCATTAAAAACATTTGAATACCATCATCATTGTTTCTATTGAATCATGGAAATAAACTTACTCACAATAAAATGATATTAGAAAAATGTGTTCTCTATTATTCATTAAGTAAAACACATGTTGTTGAAAATATTTAATATAGTGACCATATCCTTTTACTCATATCATTACATGATTTTAAGGATAGTAATGCATAATATTACGATCTGAGGATCATAAAGTGTACTATCTTTCAATACTATGTAAATAAAATATAAAGAATGGAAAAAATATAACATTTATTTTTTAAGTCTTCATAATGTGCCCCTAACTCCCACTGTGCTCATAGATACTCATTGGATAATATATTGATAAAATGAACAAATGGGTAGTTTGAAAATTCTAGTAAGGGAATATACATACGAATAATGTTTTATCACATGGGATAGAAGTAATGACATAAAGATATAAAAAATCCTGGAATATATGGAATAATAACATATTAACATGATATCATATAAACATGAATTCATAGTAATGTGGAAGAAACACAAAACAAGACGTTAACATCATTCAAGGATCATTAAACATAGAGGATCACAAGTCATTTTTATCTACTTACACCATTCTGCATTGTATTACAATTAGAGGATTACCACCATGGAATATTAGATCATAATATAACATGTGTCCAATATAAAACAATTTGAGACAAAAAGACCTCAAAATGACCGAATCATTGAAGTGGGAATTAATAAATTTGGTTTTTATATGTATCAGTTATAAATAATAGAGAAATAAAATATAATTAATTTAATTTTCATTCATACATAATATTGGATTAATATAATCATTAATGAAGATATATAACATGGAGAAATATAAATGTGTTAATAAACCCTTTTCCAAATAGTGACTTTCTAATTAGATCATATTAGTTGAAATAATATTGATTTAAATTCAGAATACCATTAAATATTAAGGATTCATGATATATCATGTAAATGGTTCTGTATATAAACTATATATAATATTTTAGGTCAATAAAGATAAAATATAACTCAATAAAGGAAATTTAAGATTAAATCCATTACCACACATTTCTATTTATTTGAACATTTTTAACCAACTGTATTATGGTTCAAAACAAATTATTTATATATAAATATACCATATTAAAATTTATTATATTATATATGATACTTTTAATTAAGTATTATTAAATTTTCATTATTAATATTTCATTATTATCATCATTTTGAGTGTTAATTTCTATATTTTCAGATGCATGCTTTATCAAAAAACATCCAGTACATGTGCATTGGATATATATTCAAAATATATATAAATAAAATAATGTTATAGATATTATATATAAACAATACATAAATTTTTATAATCATTAGTTTAAATTTGATATGGAAAATGAATCACACCATTTCGTGGAGATAGTGGGTTGTACATATGCCCAAGAGACATTGACATTTCTTTAATGGGTGGAAGGGTAAGGAATAAGAAGATATATTAAATATTTAGAAGGAATAATATGGAAAAAATATCCTATATATATTCATTAGTTCCACTAATATTACTATCCATGTGATTTGGTGAAGGAAACAAATTACATCGGTACATGAGGTGATAGTCTTTTGTACACATGAGCGATGATTTTGTTTTCTTCTTCATAGTGAAAGAGACAGATAAATATTATTCCATAAAATAAAATATTATCTCAGTATATGGGAGATATTTCTCTAATATACATTAAATATTTTGTCATAATTTATTATGGTAATATATGAATAAATAACGAAATTTCTATGTGAAGATGATTACCTTTGCATAAAAGAAAACTATTTCTATATCTTATAATGTACATAATGTTTTTTATTTTGGGAAGAATTTACCGTATGTAATTTTTCTAAATATTTTGGGGATATAATTTTGTTAGTTTCTTTGAAACTATATATCCTTGTATTTTTTACAAGTGTGGGGAGAAGTGTATCTTTTATAATGGCGAGGGGTACAGATTTCAATGAATTCACCAAAATATTCAACAATGTGATGTCACAATAAATAAGAAGTGCATTCAAAATTCAAAAATAATTCTTTAATGGAAATTTAATGATAATAAAAACTCGAAATAATAAAAAAAAATTACTTTTTAATCCTACTATTCCCTTTACCTATAATGATATTCACTATTACAATTTTAGTATTCACTATGATAACTAGTTGTTTTTAATATGTAGTGGACAAGATAGTTACAATGAAATAAAAATAAGAACATAATTGGACTACGTTTTATTTTATTAACCACAAAAAATATATTTCCAAAGTATTTGATTTTTAGTATTTAATAACCATTTAATAAAATATTAATTGTTACAAAATATCATTAATGTTTGTTTTGGAAAAAATTATTTAATTTGAATTTCAAAACCATATCGAAGAAATGTAATACAAATATAATACATTAACATAACTCTAAAAGTTATTTTTATTTGAATAAATCATGAAAGATAATACCGATATTAAAATATATTACATTTAATAATATTAAAATCATTTATTATATTTTCATTTTAATTGAATAATTAATTTATCGATGTTCTGTAAAAATTTAATGTTTTTATTTTAATAATATAAATTTGAAATAAATTATAATGATATTGAAAAATTATAAATCATGAAAATTAATATTTTTTACCTAAAATTACTTTTTTTATACCAATGTTGTCAGAGAGTATATTTTTAATATCTAGTGAATAACATTATCTCAATGAGATTAGATAAATTATTATATGGGTCACCTTCATGGAAATGTTTCCGATAAAAAATATATTTCTATGATAAGATGATAATGGTAAAATTATGATCATTATATAATATTTATGTATAAAAATGGTTGACTTATAACATAGTTTTATCAAAGGATAACCTGATTTACCCTTTTAATGTTGTCGTGAATATTTTACTATTTTCACAAATTATTATGAAAAAATATTACACTGATTAATATATAAAAATTGTTAAGATAAATAATTTTTAATATAATTTTTAATATATAACACATATAAGTGGTAAAAAAATTTAGATTTTTACAAACAATTCTCATGAAAAGTGGTTATCAAAAAAAATAAAATTTCAAGGGAATTGGGATTTTACATAAACTCTTTGACTAGTGATCTATATTATTTAGAAATAATTTCATATAGAAAAATAATATAAAATCAATAAATTTTAATAAAATAATATCCTTTATATGTGTTAAATAAATTAATTATAATGGTTAAACTATAAACACTAAATAGTAGTTTTCATATTAAGGTGTTGTTAGGCATAAAAAATATATAGAAATTTCAGTAAAATATATTATTCAAATGGAAGTATATATAATATTTTGAAAAAACTTATATTTTACTATAATAAATATAAATATACTATTCAATGTAAATTTAATGATTTGATGGATTGAAGTGATGGTATTTGAGAACTGTGTAATTCTAACTATTCACTAAAAAATCAGTCATTTAAAAAAATTTAACTTAATTTAAATATAATATAATAATTTTAAAAATTATTTTCTTATTAAAATTTATTATTTATAAAAGTTAATAGAATTAATTCTAATATATTTTCATTAAAAATAAAAAAAATTATTTTTGAAGATATATTTTTAAGAATAAGATGACATTACAAAAAAAAATTAACTGCATATTTTATAACAATTTTTCAATACAATTGTATTCAATTTGATATTCATACATATTACAAAAATAAATCAATCATTTTTATACCTTCTAATTTATTTTCTATATTATAAATTACATATGTAAATAATATATGTCAATAGTCATTTAAACTCATAATTTTGTGTTTTATATGCTATTAAACATAATGTTACTCATTTAAAATCGCATGGTGTTACATTCTCCCCTATTCTAGTAAGTTAAATCATCATAATGTAATTTTTTTGATAGAAATTAATTTTTAAATTTTTTTGAATACCGTTAAAGAAATCCCGCATTGAAAACGGGTTAACAAAATATCCTCTTAATAGGATGGAATGTGAAATACGAAGGTCAATTCGAATAAAAACCCACTAGGTTTTTAAATAGGATAAAAACGGTTTGATGTGGTAATATGGACATGGAATACAAGCATAATTCCCAAATAATGATGAATAGTGACAAATATCATTGAATATAAATTATGTGAACGATCATGTGAAATTCAACAAACAAAAAACCATAAAAATTTATGTGTGAATTAGAAAATAGATTTAATTTTAAATGACAGAAATGTGATTTTTTTTTTCCATGATCCTTTTCATAGAATTAGGGAATACATTTTCCTACATGATGAATAAAGTAATGAATTATACATTCTTTTCTAAGTATATTTTAATCCATTAATAAATTTATAGTAGAATCTAATTTAATACTCCACAAGATTAATATTCGAGATGAGTTTTTATTCATAAATCATTAAAATAAACTACTAATGGTTCACATAATCTAAAAAATAATTTCACTTGATTCCTCATAACTTTACTAAACAAAAATGGTAATAAAAATTCTAAATTATACAAAAAATGAAAAATCCATCACATAAAGATATTAAAAATTAAACAATAAATGTAATCATTTATCGTTAATAAATTTCCAAATAAATAACATTATATCCCAATTAACTTATATAACATCAACATGAATGATGTTTATTCCCTAAAAAATTATATCATAGATTCCAGCTTATACATCTAAATTCATAATAGCATTTTTTCCAAACAATAATTATGCCAAACATAGAGGTTATATATATACCTAAACACAAAAAATGTCTCCAAAAAAAAATATTCACCATAAAACATAAATATATGAATATATTTTTTTTTCGAAAAATAAATATAATATTAAAACCTTAAAAACATCTATGTAAAAAAATCATGATAAAAAAATATATCACATAGGTCAATGGTAGGTAATATACCCTTGTCACCCTTCGGTTGTGGGTTCAAACACTAAAACCATTCCAGAAGAGGGAAACATTCTCTAGAAGCACTAGTTATCTTTAACCATAATTATATTAGTATAATTCAAATTAATATCCAAAAAATACGACGAACATTGATAGAAATCACTATATTCATCAAATATCAAGTAATCCCATATAGTTATTAATTAGTTTTAACAAATGTATATAAAATAAAAAAGTATTAATTCCTTAAATAAAAATATCATTAAAACACATACTATAAAATGAGTTATTAAAAAAAACTACCTTCCAAAATATCAATAATCTTGTTAAACATACAACACATAATCCATCAAAACTATAATCATTTCATTTAAACATCTGATTAACAATAAACATAACATCCAAATAACCTTTATTTTTATCCCATATCACTATGGTATATCTTATGATTCCATAAGTTATAATCATTAAATTAAAATAATTTTCTATATATTTAATGTGTTTTAATCAAATAATATCTACTAAGAATGTAAAATCTTTTTCATTATAAGAAAACACTCACTATGAATAATAATAATTGTGAAGATATACTCGACCGACTATTTTAGAGTTCATTTCTCCTATATGTGATTGTTCCAAGACCATTATCTCATGTTGTTCTCATAAATGGATGTATTAAATCAAATAAAACATATAATTTACCTTAATAAAATTTTAATATGATCTTTTATATGTATAATAATCCTCCAAATCAGTCATATGACTGTATTCCTTAATCAACACATTCTAATATATTGTTTGAAAGGATTATACTAAACTCATTATGATACCAACTATAAAGACCCAAACCCAAGTATCTTATAGATATTTGTTACTTTATTACATTAATAGTAAATGAATGTGATCGACCCCCAAAATAACTAAATTGTTTAGTATTCTTGGTTGACATGGTACATAATTTAGTCACACATTACAATAGAAATCCCATTAATAAAACATTGTAAATGTAAATGTTTTACATCCATGAACTCATTAAATGATTCTTCAATCATGTCCTGGGGAAATTAAAAAATGGAAGGTTGAGCTAGAATTCTTAGAAAGGGTAACATAAAATAAATTATACAATTATTACATAAGAAATTACACATATGGAAAGGTAAATTATTGAAAATACATTCCATATAATCAATAACATGATCGAGAATAATAATATGGATTTGGTAAATGATGATAAAATAATTTCAAATAAATAATAACATGATCTATAAATTTATCCATAGATATCATAAAAACAATAATAATCACATGGAAATTAATAATGACCATAAAATTCAAATAATGAATAATATCATATTTCATAAAAATACCATCAACTTTTAGTTCCAAAATATCTTTCATAAATCTGTATTTCCTCGTCCAGACACCCCGACAAGATTCTCTTGTGAGAATTATTGACTAATTAATGAACCACATCAATCCACTCCCATCACAAACTAAGTAAAATAAATTCCCCAAATGATAGGGGTGAAAAAATATAATACATAATCAACATAAACATTCATAATGGAAAAATAGGACATTAATGTTGATTATTTTCCCAATTATTATTTCCATAAACCATCCGAAGAAAGAATCGTGATTACATCATTACAAAATATCCTGAAACGGCCATAAGTGAGATAATGGATTATTCTCATTCATGAATATAAATACCCTGAATTGGTCATTTAAAGCATTATTAAGGAATATAATCTTATCAATTTTATATCCTATTTTAAAAATAATATCTCATAGAATATTAGGGGGAAAATTTCTTTGAAGAAAACCATATTAAATTTTAATTAAATCATTATTGAATTGAGTGGTCTGGATAGAAAAAAATTATGGTCATAGTGTAAATGTAAGACATTAGTGAAAAGTTAGATATTAAATAATTTTAGAATATTAAAAACTATAATGTATATATTTTTAGAATCATGGATAGGAAAGGAAGAACTCAAAATGAAAGGGGAAATGATAACTATTTTTATTAATACTATTTTTTGATCATTTGAGTGTATTAAATATGAAATTAAAATTAAACCCAAGAATTATTTTAAAAACATTAGATAACTGATTATATTGGGTTTGTGAAAAAAAATTATATTGTTCCCCTTTTGCAGAATTAAACGTAAACAATCCCAAATAATGATTACATTATTAAATTAATACTTAATATTTTGGTATCTTTTGAATCATAACCACCATTAATTATACAAAAATATATTTAAATTTTTAAAAATTAATAAAAATTAATTCATGATATAAAATTTACAATAGTTAGTATATGATCCTCAATAATGAATATAGGTGTATAACATAACATATTTTTAAATGAATTAAATTATATACGATGAACCCTAAAAATGATTGAATTATTGAAGTGGAAATTAATCATTTAGAATATTATTTGAATAAAATGTAAATACATTTATTTAAAATTGTTAATTATGAATTAATAGGAAAAATTCAATTCACACATATTCATGAAACAGTATAATAAATGAAGAAGTCATATAACCCATATAATTAAATTGAGATGATAAACTATTTACCACTTGATAATTTTTTTATATAATTCTAATGGGATGAAATAATTTATATTTGAAATTAAAATTACATGAAAATTCAACAATTCATGAAATAACATGTAAATGGTGATTTATATAAACAATATAAAGAATTTATGATTTAAATAAATAAATATATATTCATCAATAAATGAAAATTGAAATAAAATCCATGACCTCGTGATTCCCTTCAATTGAAAATTAATTAAAATCATATGTCATGGTTTTAAACATTTTATTTATTTATTAATGAAAAATAATCATATTAATAATATAATAAACTATCCTCTTTTAATATCTTATTACCAATTGGGTAATAATATTTCAGTTTTATATTCATTTTCAGTGTTGATTGCTTCATTTTTAAATGCTTGTTTTATCATGTTGGTTATAGTTATTTTGTATAGGATGATATTGAATCATTTCAATAATGAATATAATATTATTAATATCATATATATTCATTATATAAATTTCGAAAATTATTTTTTGAATTTGTACATGGAAAATGATTCACATTGCTTTTTGGAGAATGTGGATTGTAAATACGACCGTGAAACATTATAATTTCTCTAATTGGTGAAAGGGTAAGAATATACAAGATATATTAATTTTATATATTCAATAATATTTCATAACTATCATATATATGATACAAAATTCAATTATAATGACAATCCATGTGATTTGGTGACTAAAAACAAATTACATCAGTTCACGATGTTGTGGACAGCAGTGCACATGATAGATAGTTTTGTTTCCCATTTTATATAGAAGAATATGGAAAAAATTTATTCAATAAACATAACAATAGAAAATTATATGGTATATTTTTATGAAATTTTATTAAAATACTTAATCAATTATTTATGGTGGCAAGATAATAAAAATACATAGTGATTAGGATTACCTTCTCTTAGAAGTACCTCATTCGGATATCATATTTAGGGCTCAAAGGATGATATTTTATGAACAACAGATCATATGGAATTTCTATTTTTATATTTTGAGATATATTGGTAGTTTTACTCAACAAAATTGGGTTTATTTATGCGAATAATAGGAGGAAAATTGTGCCATTTTATATGGAAGGATCTGTGGAATTTACATAAATACCCAAAACTATTCCATAATAGGATGTGACCCTCAAAATAAGTTCCTTAATAACCCATAAATAATGTTTTTCATGTAATATTAGTTCTATAAATAACAATAAAACCAAAAATTAACATATTTTAATTATATTATTAACTTTAATTCTTATTATACTATCATTGACTATTTTAGTTTTCACAAAGATATCTAGTTTGTTATAATATCGAGGTCAAGAAAATTAAAATGATGTGAAACAAAAAACGTATTTGGAAAATGGTTAATATTATCAACCATATCAAAATATAATGTATGAATATAATTTTTATTATAATTTAAAATCATTTGATAAAATATTATTTGATTGATAAATATCATTAATGTGAATTTTGGAACATATCAATTAATTTGAATTTAAAAATAATATGGAATACATGGATTTAAAATATAATACTTTATCGTATAAATACCATGTTATATTTATCTATAAAATTAATGAAAAATTAATATTTTCTAAAATATTATTACAATATTTATATTTAAAAACTTTTTTAGTTTTTTTAAGTAAATAATTGTTTTATTTATGTTGCATAGGAATTTAAAGCCATTATATTTTTAATAATAAAATAACACACTTACCATGATAGAGGAAAATTATTTTTCATTAAAATAGAAATTTATAACTGAACATACCTCTTCTCTAGCCCGATGGGAAGATAGAAGATGTATAAAAAGTAGTAGAGTGACGATTTGTTTATTTCAAAAATTAATATTATAAATGTCACATTAATGGAAGTGTGTACCAAAAAGACTTTATTCTGATATTATGGTTTTATTATTATTAATACAATCATGAGATATGTTTTATGATGAAAAATGGGATCCTTTTTAGTTATTTTTTTCATAGGTAAAATCACATGTGTTATGAAAATCATTTTTCTGAAAAAAATAAATTGTTCAAGGAACATATTATTTTACAATAACTCCATGGATTATTATATATATTTTATTAATTTCAATTAAAATATAATAATATATAATATATAAATATAATTTATACAATTACTCATTATTATTCTTATAAGAAACTAAATTATATAAATGTTATACACTTAAAAACTGTTTTCAAATTACTGTTCTTAAGAACAAAAATAAATAAAAACCAATACCATATATAATAGAGATACTAATGATATAAGTTTCAATATTTTAAATAATATGATTAGTATTTAATTTTAAGAAAAATTCAGAAATATATTTGGAATATTATGTTACCTTTTCTAGTGGAATGAAATTATAGTATTTTAAAAAATGGTAATTTTAAATTTTCACTCAAAAATCAGTCATTTCAAAAATAATAAAACCAACTACATAATAATAATTTAATTGGATGATTTTAAAAAAAATATATAATACAAAATAATAATTTTAAATGTTCATGAAATTAATTATAATAATTTCTCAAAAAAATTAATTAAAAATATATTTTAGGAATTACTATTTTTTGAAGAATAAAGTGGATTTACTAAAACCGCAATTGATTACTAATTAATAAATTTGAAATACTTTTATATTGAGTAGGACAATAATATATATTTTATAAATTATTTATTCAGATCCATTATTGAAAACTAAAGAGAAAGGTCATAAATGTCATAAATGTCATAATTATTGATATATTTTATCCAAAATTTGATCTCAGTGTTGTTTGTCTTATACAATATTGAACATAATGCTCTTCTTATAAAATATTAAGGTGCTTCTATGAAAATTTAAATTATGAAGAACATGTTTTGGAATTTTCAACAATCTAATGGTGATATTTTAATAGATATACTAAATATAAATAACAAATTTTTATAACCATTAAAACATATCACATAAATTATTACTACATGATATTAAAATTATTTAATATTATTTATATATTTATGATATTGATATTTGATCATCATTTACTTAGATAGTGTAACTGACCCAAACGAGATGGAGTTACACTTATTTTTTCAGTAAGAACATGTTTATGTAATGTTAATATTAAATTTACATATGATAAAATATTTTACAAATATCATTTAACTTCATTAAATTAATTTAAAAAACAAACTCTATTGGGTTTTGTGGAAAAATGAAATTTATCCATCTCAGAAATAGTAGTCCGCGCATACACATGATAAAGGTTTACATTTTTCATATATTTTTGTAAAAAGATGTTATAAGATACTTTATCCTTTAATAATCATAATTTTTATATATGAAATAAATTAATTCTCCAAATTAATCCTTCACACTTTTCATGGGAGGTTGTGATAAAAATATAAGGACAACATTTCATGATGTCAGTAATCTACACATACACTTGATCAATGTTGATTTTTTTCTTAGTGGATATAAAGGGTTTAAAATGATTTATTCACTTATATAAAAAAGTTAATATATTTTCAATTTAATTATTCCGTTCTATTATGTTGGATAAAATAGTTTGTAGTTAAAATATTATGAAGAAAAATATATGATGTAATAAGTACATACACTGAGTGCAAAAGATTGCATATGGAAATATTCTTTCAAATGGTGGCCTATTGATATATAATTGAGTCTAGAAGATTATAATATTTAATGTGGATTATAGGAATAATAAAATAAGATATTTACAAGAATAAATTAGATGGAATATTGGGGGAATGAAATGGTGTATTCTTTCCCCTTTAATAAGCCATCATATAGGTAATTTTTTATGTATCCACTAAATTATATTTATAGAATGTCACTATTTTAGGGAAAAAAGATAATAAATTGTATGATAATGTTTTATTTGCTGATATAAGGTCTATAAAATCCAATACTATATATTTTAACACATGTATTAATCTTGTCTCGATTTTTTTCTTCTGTTCTTTTTCACTTTTAGGATTTTTTATCGTGGCAATAAATTTTACTTATTTAATTTACTTTTAATTCCATATATTTAAAATATGAATTATTAAAAAAATTATTACCTGCAAATTATAAATATGATAACAATATAATCAAATAATAATCCTATAATTATGAAAAATTAATTTTGCCATTAGCACAATTCATGTGTAAAAACCAAGTTTTTAGAAATTGTGTATTTTTATGCATAAAATGACTCTTTTTAACACAAAGATTACATATATAAATTTAATTATATATAGATATTTATTATATAATAACTAACTTTATGGTTCTTTAAATAAATTCAATAATATATTTTACAATAATTGTTTTTAATTATATGAAATGTAATGAAATTTTTTTGTTTTATTTGGAAATATTAATTAGGTTTATAAACGGGTAATCTTAGATTTTCTAAATTCATTGTAGAATTCAAAATGTATATAATTACTCAATAAAGATTTTTTTTTCATGATATATTTTTATAAACATTTTTTGCATATAATGAAAAAACATCTAGACAGATAAGATGATATTTAAAAAAAACAAGATTAAAATAATCTAATATAGTTTATATTAAAAATAAAATGCCTTCGAATGAGGGAAAGATAATATATAAGATAATTAAACTAGTACATATCATTATTAGTTAAATTTTTTTTTGATATGCCATCATCCATAAAGTCATCATCTTCACATGTATGTGTGATTATATAGCTCATGGGAATGAATATTTCTATGAATTTTTTCCATTTGGCTGTTAACTTTTAAGAGAGATGAGGGGATTTATTTATTATAGCATTTATGATAGTGACAAAATCACATTTAAATAAAAAGGTTCATCATATTCATTTTATTTTCATTCTAACATCATTAATATTTCTTATAATTTCAACATCAAAATTTTTGGTAGCTCTAAATGACCCAGAGAGACGTCCTATGATGATAACATTTTGATATCTAAAAAATATCTAAATAAAAAATTTCATGTAATTTCAATTTTCACCTTCCATGTTTTATTTAATCCATCTAGATAATTGATTAATCTACCTAACATAGAAATTTATAGATGTTGGCTGATAATTACCTTTATTTACAAAGCACTTAACAATAGTAACATCTTCAATATCATTATAACAATGGATTTATTAATTATTATTCACATTTTTATCAATAAATATTATATAAAAACGTTCCCATTTTTTAATGGGGAATTCCCATTAACAAATCAACAAAGTCATTTCCATATTACATGATTCAATTATGCACTAGAAACATAGAAAACATTGAAATGATGATGAGGGAGAAAAATCATATGGAATGATTTCATATTTTCTTGGATATTATACATTCAAGTAATTTCCACAGTAATAATTTCATATAATGGTAATGGTAAATTTTTGAAGGATTTTCATTTTAAATTACTTTTTGGGATGTGATTCTGTTGAAAATAACATGTCGTAGAAGATGGCATCACTAATATAATTATTTTCGACGATCCATTGCATAAAACCTTTTGTGTGATGGACATGCAATCCATCACAAGAAAAATCATGAAATATTATCTATATCCAATTCGTGACTATCTATGACAAATAAATATCATAAAAAAATAATTAAATTATTTATAAATATATAAATATAATTATATTTTAAAAAAATTATTGATTTTAAAAAATTAAAATACACATTAAAGAAATACATAATTTCAAATATAATATGTTTATCATACCAAATTATAAAATAGTCATGGAAATTGTTTGAAATCATCAACTAGCATCTGGTGTAGGAGGATAACTCAATCAACCAGGGGGAGGAAACTCCATACCAACACCACACACGAGACGCCACATATACTCCACCATCTCTCATCTCTTAGACGTAACTTCTCAAGATCCTCCTCCCACTCCATCGGCATCTGCTATGTCATCTCGTGTAGAGCTCTCAACCTCTCCTTATAATGTGTAGTGTATGACGTCATCAATAGAGACTGTCCACGATATCCCTTCTCGCATACTGATGACATCACATAAGCAATATAATAAATCTTAGGTGTCAGTCAAGAACCAGTAATAACCAATCGAACTTTCCTGAAACCCTACGAAGTTGCCTATATCCACGCCCCCTCATCGAAACCCGAATTAGGAGTGAAATCTTGTTCAACCTCATCATGAATCTCCCATGAATGATAATTCATGGAATCATGTGATTCCATCATATATAATGAAAAATATGATTAATAATAAATCTAATATTGATGACATTGTTCAGAAAAATTAGAAACCACAATATGGATCTACTATTCACCTACAAATACTCAAGTACGAGGATCCAAATATAGAATCATTAAAATTTCCAACACCGAAATAGATGGTTTAGTAATGGAATATATAATATAAAAAACATGTTATACTTAAAATAATTATACATTAATAAATAATATCATTTACCATATTTTGCCACTATACGCAAAATGTACGAATTACAACCCTTTGGGTGTCCTCTTGCCTCCTATAGCTCAAAAGTCTTGCTGGAAATCTCTTCCTAATTGTCTCTCCTAACATGAAGGAGGACAACCAATCCAATACATTAGTTGATATATAGTTGGAATGATAGTATATTCAAGACTAATCGATGACGATATCACAACCTTTTCTCATAGATCGATTTCTGAGGTTTTATAGAAACTAATGAAAGTGGTCATGTATGCAAGTATCTCATACATTTTGGATAGGACCTCTATGACTATCAGAAATCGGAGAAAATAATTTTTACAAGAAAATAAACATTTATTATAAATTAAATAAATTTTGAATATGTTTATAATATTTAATTATGTACAATTCAGTGGTCGAACATCTTGTCACACATGTTGATGGGTACCAAGTCTCATGACACCAATGGATCATACAAATAATTTCTCAAAATCGCACCAACCTAGGAAATGGATAAATGTGATATAACTGTTAAAATTGGAACAAAAATATAGTTATAAAATTATTATCAAAATTAATACATTGTTAATATAAATAAATTTATTATTAAATAACTTAACATAAATCTTTTAATGAATAACATACCGAATATATGATATTATCTCTAGAATATGATATGGAATCAGTAATCAAGAAAGACAACACCCCTTCTTAGTAGGTGCACCAGACAGATGATGAGTAGTTGAATCAGGATCATCATTAGGAAGTCCTACATTAGTGAAATAATGTAATAAATCATCCTTAAAATGACATTCATCCATCAGAATCAAATATTCTCAACACTAATAGATTGTTAAAATAGATATGAAATACAAAAAACTAATGAATGTCAAAATAAAATAATGTGACCTATAATCGATTGTTAATACAAATATGAAATTTTAAAAAATAATAAATATCAGAATATTGTAATTACCTATAACTAAATACATGAATATAATACATAAATTGTCATCTTCATCAATATTTTAATAGACATCAATGTCTTTATCTACATATTCATCATTTCCAACATTGATATAGATTTATGTTACATCATCACTTATTACTTCATCAACATTATCTATAATATTGTCCCTTAACGGAGTGGTTTCATCATTGAAATTTATGTCCTTCCATGAATGAGATATATTTTTTGTTGTTTCACGAATAATTTCAATACATTTCACTTCTACAGAACTATTTTAATTCATAATAAAATGATTTTCATTTGATTTCATTTTTATCACACTCAACCAGTCCTTCAAATCTCTCGAATAGCTAGGTAATTTGTGTAGTTAACATTATGCACATAATGTGCCAAAATAAATGGTCTAATTGATGTACAAAGACTGTTATATTTAATATCAACAACTTGATGTCATGGATGAACATGAAACCACCAACCCGTATCAAACCAAAGACATTTATACATTGTAACATAATTTAGTCCTACATAACATAAATCAATTATTTCAACATTCATACCATAAAATAAAACACCAGTTTCCTTATGATGGTATCCTTTCCAAAAAACAATATTCATTGAGTTCATTGAGTAACTATATGTCACGAACCAGGCCAGGTCACCATCCGACCCGGCGCCCCACTAGGTCTGCGGTAAGGCCCGAAAAGCATTCCCGATCCCCACAGGCCGACACAAGTTCCTGAGTAGCAATATTAACATGTGGGAACGGTTTTAACCGAAATAAAAAGAAGAAAAACAACCAACAATATAAATAACCTAAAACTGGAAACAGGCTACCAAACACACTTCTAAACTATAAATAGGTTTAGTTCTACAATTTAGCTATAAACCCAAAATGAACAACAACAAGAATAGAGAACTAAACTCCAAAACCAACTGCATGCGACACGAGACGTTCCATCCCAGAGCTACTAACACCAACCTGCACACGAAGACCAATTTCATACGGAACCACCATCGCTGAGCACGATGTCACAACCTGGAATGCAGAAGAAACAAAATCTATATACACCCAAGAGTGTATATAGGGTGTGATCTAAAATCCCAATAGGATGCTGCCGAGAAAAAGGTTCCGCGAATAATTATTAAAAGGCCAATACATTTTCAATTTAATAGAATAAAAATAAATAATTGTTTAAATAATTTTTAATTAAAATGGTTTTTAAGGGGACTTCTTTAAAAGGAAAACAACTTAAATTAACATACATTCATGCACACACACCCACCCACACACATGCACACACATAGACACACGCACAGACGTACACATGCACACACACTTTTCTTGGTAACCCCAATGTCACACTGTGTGCCGACGGTGAGCAGAAAGTAGAGGAAGAGCACAATACATGGGAGACCCTAAAGATACTATCTAGAAGTGGGACCCTAGAAACTCACATCACGGTGAACCATATCACACATTCTTGTGCACGAGCCACTGGTAGAGAAACACCACCTACCATAGTGGTCTCCAGTCATCATCTAATGTTTAGTTTATGTTGTAAGTGTCAATCCCGCTAAGTGAAACTGGGCCGAGGCCACTCCCGTATCACTAGCACGCTATTCTAGTCCACCTAACTAGTACCCATGATTCCTGTTTGTGATCATGTAATTCAAATTTAATGCCACATGTCATAATCATACACTCAAACCAAGCACGACATCACACACACCAAAAACCACCTTTCACACACATAGAAGCCATTTGAAATAATATGCATACTTAAATGTTCCAAAACCCAATTTTCATTTCATACACAACCAATTAATACAACTTTCATCGTTAATAACTATTTAATAAAACATTTATGATTTTTAATAAACAAATTTTTGAGGAGTAGAGCATGATTTGACACAAAAAAACTAACCAAAACTTCTTTCATACTAAACAAACACAATGCCACATCAAGAGTGCAATCCACAACACTTACACCAATTAAAAATAGACTGTTTGAGTAGTTTACCACAAGTGATAACAAACGATTCAATAATGTTTTCACTAACGGTGAATTTTATTTTTATTTAAAAATTCGCTTTAGAACCAAACACATGACGTAATATTATCGAAACAATATTTGCCCCGCAAATGCCATTTAATTAAAAATTTAACAATTTATAAGAACACTAAATCATCTTGACATGGGATTCCAAAAAATATATCACACTAATATCACAAGAACACATTAATAAAAAATCAATGCATGTGAGATTTCTAGAGAATAAAATAATACCACTTTTCACCCTGCAAACTAACTAAATAATATGTCGAATTAATTAAACATGAAAATTAATTCAACAAGCAATAATTATGAGTAGAACCACATACCTCGGACCACGACGCTTCCGCAAAGACGGTGTGAAATCCATCATCACCCGAAGACATGTTTACAATACCCCTTTTCAGACCAAGAACACTGCATAATCAAACCAAAGAGTACATTAGTACATCTAAACAAACATATTAAATTAATCAAGTGATGTCGTTGCATTGAAACAAATACCTCGGTGTTGAATTTTAATGAATCTTGTGCAGACCTTCATCTGCACCTAATATGCACTGCAAACAAACTCAAAGCAGCCCCTGTGGTATGGATATTGGGGGTCTTCCAATCACATTGGAGAGGTGTGGAGGCACATCATGCTTGGAAAATACATCCGAGCAGCGTTACACCCGCAAAGAGGAGACTTATACTACTAGGGGAGCTACGACCAATGGAGTAGGGGCCCGAGGCGCTGTGTGAGGTGGGGAGGTCAACGGACGGCGTCTGTCACATGAGTGGGAACCGGAGGGGAGATCGGGCTCGTCAGACAAGGGGAGTGGCGTGCATGGCCTTTTGGGAAAATCAGGGAGTGAGGGACAAAGGGGGAGGAGGGTTAGATAGAGCAGAGGGCAACAGGGTTCGCCGGACAGAGGAAAGAGGCTGGCCAGAAGGATGCTGGTCCGGCAGCTGGATGAGTAGGGTACCGGCGGCTCAAGAAGAGGTGCGGGCGAGCGGAGTAGCTGGGTGGGGTTGTGATTCGACCGGTCCAAGAGGGTGGAGGCTGCCGGATAGGAGAAGAGGGAGGAGGCACATAGGATGAAGAGGGATAAGGGGTGCGATCCGTAGAGGGGGAGTTCGTGTGGGAAAGGCAGAGGGGGTCGGTGGCTTGGGTCTATAGGGTTAGGCAGGGGGGTTCTGGCGGCTTGGGATCATCGGGTATGGAAGGGAGGTGCCTGCAACTGATGGAGAGGGGAAAACCAGCAGCACGGTGAGGGGTTCAAGGGGGTGATGGCGCGAAAAGGGAAGAGGGGACGGGGGTGTTGAGGCATGAAAGGAGACAAAAAAAGAAGAGAAAGTGGGAGTGATGCATGAGAGGGACAACAGGGCGGAAGGGGTAGCGGGCAGCAGATGGTCCAGGGAGAAGGTGGGGCGGCGTTCAGGGGAGCGGTGCACCTGGGAGCCACAGGGGAGGGGCACGAGCGAGGAGGCTGGGAGGAAGGTAGGGGGTCCGACGGGCTTCCAAGAGGAGAGGAGCGCGGCAGCAAGGGTTAGAGGGGATGGGGTGAGCCATGCGACGTGAATGGGTAGGACTGGCAGAGGACAAACGGGGGGGGGGGGAGAATAAAAAAAGAGAAAGAAAAAAAATGATAAAATAAATTAAAACTAAATTATAATATATTAAAATAAAAAGGAAATAAAACTTAAATTCAATATTAAAACTTAATTAAAGTAATAATAACAATAATAATAATAATGAATATGATAATAACGTCCTTAAATATTAAAACAAACCATTAAATTATTATCATGCTTCTTAATTTCTTTTCTCTTAATTAGTTTTTTTATCCCTCTTTAAAATTTTATTTCTTTACTAAGAACTTCATTTTTTAATTGGTTGCATGTCAAGAAGGCTTTCAGAGAGCCGAGTGAGGTCACGCGGTGACCCAAGTGAGGTTGCGCGGCTTCAGCAGTGGTGCGTTGAATGCCGAAAAGGCCAAAAAGTGTGTTTCAAAATAAAACTCATAAATTTATGTTCGGCCTTTACCCAAACCACCTGATTCCCAATAAAAAAAATAAAAAAAATAATATAAAAAGAAAGGGTGTGACAATTCTCCCCAACATTACGCATTCCGTCCCCGGAAAGACACTACTATAACCAAACCCCATAGCAGAAAACCACACTCCCTTTAGAGTCAAAGGGGATCCCCACAAACATCAAGCAAAGAGAGGGAAAAAACATCGTGCTCAGAGAAAATGACTCAAATACAACATCAAGAAATGCGTAAAAAGACTCTCTGATATGTGTCACCCACACCAAAGAGATGAAAACCCTCCAGTTGATTGTTTAAGAAGATGAGCCCTCGCACCCACGAAAAACAACTTTACAAGCAGAAATTCTTCAAGAACTATTAAACGAAAACCACACCATCTGGCTAGAATCAGAAGATAAGTTCAGACCACCTCCAAGGAACACTCTTACCACTTATCACCAAGCCATATTTAAAAACAGAAGCAAAAGATCAACAAGGGGAGGCCCGAGGGGCTCCCAACCATTAGGAACTCACTGGTGTTCAAAACGAGACTGGAAAACCCAGATAGGGAGGTTCGAGTAGACTCCCTTCCATTAAAAAAAAGTCCAATACTGATTCATTCTAGAGACATTCGGGTGAGACCCAACAGGGGACTCACAACCATTATACCCAACAGGAGATACAGAACATTGAAAATTTCTCAATGTTGACCAAACACCCCCCCCCCCCCCCGCCACAAGGGGCGGGGAGGGAGGGGCCTGACTACCGGGGCGTCAAAAGCATGACCCCAGACAAACCTGCATTTCCACATTCGTGGATGAGTATTATTCAAAATTTGAGACAGATTTACTGAACAGACTCCCATAAGAACCACTAAAGTGAGTTCATCCAGTGGGACACAACCCCCAAGACTTTAAGGAGTTGAGGCGGACATGCCTCCACATAGTCACTGAAACCTTACATTTCCAGATGGTTCGTTCGAAACGAAACAACCATAGAAAAAATATAAACTGCCTCTACTTTCAACACCAATGACAGAAATAAAGTTGGGGTCTCCTAAATTCCCGAGGTTCCTGACCACGCGCTAGCTTCACTCCAAGGCCTATAGCTGGATCCCTGATGTTTGAAGCATCTTCTGCCTCGCAGTCAGGCATGGAAGACTCCTGAACGAAGCTTCTCCTTTTTGTGTCACACGAAACCATACTACAACCGAGACAACACCAACAAACACAACACACTATGACATCTCCCTGATCATTCACGGAACATTCACCAACACAAGAGTTTAATGGTGCATGTGCATCACCCTTTATCACACTAGGTGAGAATACGAAACCACAAATCATCACAGAGAATGATCATTACCATCGAGAGAAGCATTATGCTGAGAAAGATTTTAAACCACGTCTTGAACAACACGTGATTCCTACAAACAACAATAGAGGCCTCATATGACTGGGTCCACCAAACTAGTATCCTAACACAAACCTTTACATAAATGAAACAAACCAAGACCAGAGGTTATTCAGAATGATAGACCACACTAACAACTTAGGGTTTCTTCCACCTTTTTCTTACTAGAGTCTCCTCTACCACTTCCAAACCACCATTGACTACCAAAGGGACCTCCCTCTACAAGACTTCACCGAACATGAACCTTGTAGCTGATGTAAACACTACAAATCCCTTCAAGACACTGGTCAACACTGATGATTCTGAACTGCCTTCACCCTTCCCCGCTAGATTCTCTTTCACCGTTTCTAGGGGGAATATTCAAACATGATGACGTCAAAATTCATACCCGCTGAGTCAGACAACTGAAAAATACCAAAACTCCCTTCAAATCCCCTCTCATATGTCATTCTGATGCGAGAGGATCAGATTAACTGAATGTAGAATGGAAAATACTTAGCACTATCACCCAAAAGGGAGATCCCTTACTTTAATCAACTGGAGGGTCGGCCAACGGAAAACTATCTGTGTTCACATGACATTCTCACATTGACTCTTTATTGGGGGAGTACACTATCCAAGACGGAGAATCGTGGACCCAATCAAATAGGTCAGATGGTCAAGACATACCACAATAGAATACCAAACGTGTAGGGGGAACCACTGCAAGGGCTCCCTGATGTACTTTTCAAAATAATTAACTAGCTACACACATGCATACCAACATACAAATAAGAATTAAAACTAAGGAAAGAAACCATCTTTAAGGAATCCTCGAATCAAAACACCTCACATCCAACCTCTCAAAAATACAAGGACACACCACACAATCACCGATTATTTAAAAACACAAAATTTTCCTTTAACAAAACATTTTGAAAATATGCAAAGCCAGTGGGTTTCACAAACACCAATAATGTCCCATGGGCCTCGCACATGCATGTTCACGTGCCACACCAGCACCCACCTCAAGTCCATCCTGGAACTCATTTGCTCGTTCCATTAACCCTTTCTCTTTACATATGCACCCATGCATGTGGTGGCCCATAAGAACACCAAGGATAAATTCCAAAGCTTTCAATTTTTTTTCAATACCAAAACATCCAATCCATACTTTCCAAACCTTTCACATCATTTTATTTTTAATTCGCTTTATTTCAAACCATTTTCGAAGACCAAATCATTTTTTTTACATAAAAACCAAATTCACACGATTCCAAAACAAAGAGACAAGAAACAATGTAGGAGGAAACTAGTGTCAGCGGGTGCTTGGAGCATATGGTTGGCGGCCATACGCCAATCACGACATTGGCCATGGAGGGTATTTTAGGACATTTTCCCTGGCTCCACAAGGCTTTCCAGACCCTGTGAGCTCACTAAGACAACTGAACTTACTCCATTTTCATTCCCTCAGACATGATTAACAGCGAGAACCAAAAACTCAGACAAACCCCAACATACTTTGGTAACATGAGTCCCGCCACGAGGTGTGCTGGCCAGACACCTTACTCGTAGCAAGGACGTCGAGTCCCAAAAACCTTAACTCGAGTCTACTGCAACTCTATCCTAAAAAACACGACCCAAGAGAGAAAACCTCCTCTGATACCATTTTGTCACGAACTAGGCCAGGTCGCCATCCAACTCGGTCCAAGGCAAGGCCTGAAGGGCGTTCCCGATCCCCAGAGGCTATAACAAGTTCCCGAGTATTAATATTAACAAGTGGGAACGGTTTTACCTAGAATAAATGGCAGAAAAACAACCAACAGATAAATAAACTAAAACTGGAATCAGGCTACCAAACACACTTCTAAACTATAAACAGGTTTAGGTCTACAATTTAGCTAAAATCATAAAATGATTAACAACAAGAATAGAGAACAAAACTCCAAAACCAACCTCATGCGACAGGAGAAGTTACATCCCCAAGCTATCAACACCAACCTGCACATGAACACCAACAACAACCAGATCCACCATCACTGAGCACGAAGTCACAACATGGAATGTAGAAGAAGCAAAATCAACATACACCCAAGGGTGTATGTAGGGTGTGAGCTAAAATCTCAATTGGATGCCACCGAGAAAAAGGTTCCACGCATAATTATTAAAAGACAAATACATTTTCAAATTAACAGAATAAAAATAAATGAATTTTTAATGAATTTTTAATGAAAACGGTGTTTAATGGGACTTCACTAAAAGGAAAACAACTTAAATTTACTTACACGCATGCACGCACACCCACACACACACGCACGCACACACTGACATGCATGCACACACGTACACATGCACACACACTTTTCGTGGTAACCCCAATGTCACTCCATGTGCCGACGGTGAGCAGAAAGCAGAGGAAGAGCACAATACATGGGAGATCCTAAAGACACTAGCAAGAAGTGGGACCCTAGAACCTCACGTCTCGATGAACCATATCACACATTCCCATGCGCGAGCCACTAGTAGTGAAAAACCTCCTACCATAGTGGTCTCCATTCATCATCCAATGTTTAGTTAGTGTTGTAAGTGTCAATCCTGCTAAGGGAAATTGGGCCGAGGCCACTCCCGTATCACTAGCACGCTAGTTTAGTACGCCCACCTAGTACCCAGGCTTCCCATTTGGGGTCACGTAATTCAAAGTTCATGCCACATGTCATAATCATACACTCAAACCAATCATTAAATCACACACACAAAAAACCACCATTCGCACACATAGAAGCCATTTGAAATAATATGCACGCTAAAATGTTCCAAAACACAATTTTCATTTCTTACCCAACAATTAAAATAACTTTTATCATTAATAAATATTTAATAAAACATTTAAGATTTTTAATAAACAAATTTTTGAAGAGCAGAGCATGAGTTTACACAAAAAACCAACCAAACCTTCTTTCGTAACCAAACAAACACAATGCCACATCAAGATTCCAATCCACAACACTTAAACCAATTAAAAAGAGACTGTTTGAGTAGTTTAACAAAAGTGATAACAAACGATGCAATAACGTTTCACTAATGGTAAATTAAGTTTTTAATTAAAAATACACTTTAGAACCAAAAACATGACGTAATATTATCGAAACAAGATTTGCAACGCAAATGTCATTTAATTAAAAATTTAGAAATTTATAAGAACACTAAACAGGTTGACATGGGCTTCCAATAAAATCACACTAATATCACAAGATCACATTAATAAAAAATCAATGCATATGAGATTTCTAGAGAATAAAATATGAACACTTTGCTCCCTGTAAACTTACAAAATAACATGCTGAATTAATTAAACATGCATATAAATTCATCAAATAATAATTTGGAGTGGAACCACCTACCTCGGACCAAGAAGATTCCGCAAAGACGGTGCGAAATACATCATCACCTGAAGACATGTTTAAAATCCCCATTTTCAGACCAAGCACACCACATAATCAAACCAAAGAGTACATTAGTACATCTAAACTGACATATTAAATTAATCAAGTGATGTCGAGGCATCGAAACACCTACCTAGGTGTTGAATTTTCAGGAATCTTGTGCGGACCTTCATCCGCACCTAAAACGCATCGCAAAAAAACTCAAAGAAAACCATGTGGTATGGATATAGCGGGCTGTCCAAGCACAATTGGAGAGTTTCAGAGGCACATCGTGCTTGGAAAATCCATTCGAGCAGCGTTACACCCACAAAGAGGAGACACTGATTACTAGGGGAACTGCGACCAATAGAGCAGTGGCCCGAGGTGCTGCGCGAGGTGGGGAGGTCGGCGGACAACGTATGTCATAGGAGGGGGAACCAGAGGGGAGATTGGGATTTTTAGACAAGGGGGTGGAATGTGCGGACCGTCGGGCAAAGAAGGGTGTGAGAGACAAGGGAGAGGAGGGTCGGATAGAGAAGATGGCAACGGGGTTCGCCAGACAGAGGAAAGAGGCTGGCCTGAAGGCTGCTGGTCCGGCAGCTGGATGAGTAGGGTACTGACGGCTCAAGCAGAGGTGCGGGCGAGCGTAGAAGCCAGATGTGGTTGCAATTAGACTGGGCCGAGAGGGGGGAGGCTTTCGGACAGGCGGAGGGGGAGGCGGCATGCGGGTTGAAGAGGGAGCAGGGGTGCGATCCGGAGGTGGGGTTCGTGCAGGCAAGGCAGAGGGGATCGGTGGCCTGGGTTCATCGGGTAAGGCAGGGGGTGCCGACGGCATGGGTTCATCGGGTAAGGAAGGGGGTGCTGGAAACTGATGGATAGGGTAAAACCAGCAGCACGCCGAGGGGTTCCAGGGGGTGACGGCGCGATAAGGAAGAGGGGACGGGGGTGCTATGATTTGGATGGAGAGAAAAAAAGAAGAGAAAGGGGGACCACTGCTTGAGTGGGATAGCAGGGGGAAGGGGGTGCGGCGGCGGATGGTCCATGGAGCAAGGTGGGGCAGCAGTCAGGGGAGCAGTGCACCTGGGAGACGGAGGGGAGGGGCGCGGGCGAGGAGGCTGGGAGAAAGGAAGGGAGTCTGACGTGCTTCTAAGAGGAGAGGAGCGCGGTGGCTAGGGTTAGAGGGGAAGGGGTGAGCCACGCGACGGGAATGGGTAGGAGGGGGAGAGGAAAAACGGGGGGAGAATAAAAAATGGAAACAAAAAAATACTGATAAAATAAAATAAAAAGAAATTAAAATAGAATAAAATAAAAAGGGAATAAAACTTAAATTCAATATTAAAACTAAATCAATTTATTAATAATAATAATAATAATGATAATAATGTCCTTAAATATTAAAACAACCATTAAATTTTTATCATGCTTCTTAATTTGTTTTCTCTTAATTAATTTTTTTTACCCTCTTTAAAATATTATTTCAATATTAATAACTTCTTTATTTAATTGGTCGCACATCAAGAAGGCATGTGGAGAGCCGAGCGAGGATGCGCAGTGACCCAAGCGAGGTCACGCGTCTTCAACAGTGGTGCACTGAACACCGAAAAGGCCAAAAAGTGTGTTTCAAAATAAAACTCAGAAATTTAAGTTCAGCCTTGACCTGAACCACCCGATTTCCAATAAAAACAATAAAATAAATAAAATAAAAAGGACTGGTGTGACACTATATATGTGTGTATGGAATCATAATCCATTAACTAGACACCCATTATAAGATTTCACCTATTTTGATGGAGGGTTTTTAGCACACATAATCTATTTTCAAATTGATTTTCTTGTTTTTTACCTATTAATGATTGAAATTATTAATAATAGATATCATTGAGAATTATATTTATTATTCCATCAAAAAAAATTTCTTACAAGTATTTAAAACTAACATGAAAAATTTTGTTCTCGACATTCCTCAAGAGTAGCTGATATAATTTGTTGAAATTAATTTTTGATGTAGTCATCATATATATCTACATAATGTTAATGTAAATGAAGAGTTCTTTTATTAATATTTTACAAAATAATATAAAAATCACTCATTCTACAACTATTGTCGTTTCTTCGCAATTTATCAGTACATAAGTATGAGGTCTATGTAGTTCGTAATCTCTAAGCCAGCACTGATGGTAACCACTAAAACAAGGATCAGTATTATTAAAATATTACAACTGATGTTTTGTGACATCACCACCATTGGTCTCATTGCAACCCACCCAATTATGTTTTGAAGGATATTTAGGATAAAAATAAAAATATTAGATATATTAAATTTTATCATGCAATTATACTTCTACAATCAACCCTTCAACTAATTCTTTGTTACATTATTTCTTCTTTAATTTATTATTACATATCTCAAATGGATACATCCATGGAAACTATACTGACCCTCCAAATATAGCTTCATATGGAAAATTAAATATTAAATGTTCTATGGAATCAATGAAGCTTAGTGGGGATATATACTCAAATTTTCATAAAATTAAAAATAACATTTTTATAGGTAATTCAATGCATTATAATCTAATTATTATGCACAAATATCTCAAAAAAATGAAATTTAGGTCAACACATATCAGATTGATGAATTCAATACCTCTATCATACTAATAGGCTGTAATCAATCAATTATGTAATGACAATAAAGACTTTTTAACCTGGTATTATGCCCATTTCTGATGCAACACGTTATATTAAAAGCATAACCACTTAGTAGCATCAAATATCCAATCCATTGAAATACTAATAAATTGTATTCTTTAATAATTGATTATACCGCTTTTTTTCATTAATTTATGTGATCTTTAATATTAAAATAATTCATGTTTAGGGCATCTGTAAATATGTGAAATATCTTACTGAGCCATTAAATTATCTTTGGTCTTACCAAGTGTGACCATCATGGTATAAAAAATATTATCAAATAAATTATTCTCAATTTTCATTACATTTAATATTTGACGAACCAACAAATCAGAGAAATATAGAAGGTCCTAAAAAATACACCGCTTTATCCAATTATGAACACTCCCAAAACCCTTTATCCTTTTCTTATTTATGGTTGGTCATAAAGATCCACGTGATAGTGTAGAGAAAATATGATTTACTTTATTACCTGATAGAATTGTGGAGATGTATCTATTTATATTAAAACTTATTTAAAATTAATTTTTTATCTTCTAAATGTGTGATCCACAGGAAGAAATATTCGATGAAAATAAAAATAACTAACCTTTCTACCATTACAAATCATTATTTCTTTGTTCTCAACCATGAAATATAGACATGTTTTTAGACCTTGTGTACTTCATCCAGATGAAATTTCATACGTCAGAATGTAACTGATCATACATATTAATGCAACCATCAATATTAAATTCTGCTTTGTAGTTATATCAAATGTAGCCACATTTTGTTCCATAATAAAATTAACTCATCGATTAGTGGACCAAATAAACATCATTATTATTATTTGGATATCATAGAATTATCAACATCATATATATATATATGGTCCCTTAAACAACAACCAAGGAGGCATATTTTAGAGGATAATGAAAATAGGTGAACTAGAATAGTGACTATCATAAGCACTAAATGGACAAAAACCATCAGTATAAAGGCCCAACTGTATGTTAAGTGGTTTGGCATGAAAATAAGGATGTGTCTGATCAAAATGAATCCTTGAATCACTATATCATGGATAATATATGTTTTGTTTGATGGTAATATGTGATTTATTCCATGTAATAAATTCATCTGTGTTGTGGGACATAAATAAATGCTGTAAATAAGGTGTAATTGGAAAGTATGTCAATTATTTCCTAGGAACTCTATACTTTCCTTGTTGTGGATTTTTATTCCTCGATTAAGTACATGTTGGAAAATTATCCAAAGATTCTATTTCAAAATAATGGATGTTGTCATTTGAACATGTAGATATTTTGATAAACTAGACCCAAGTTATGAACAAACCTTTTACATTCATATAATATTGCATGTACTGTATTTTCATCAGACAACACAAAATTTAACAAATATAAAATCTGATTTAAAAAACTATTATGCATTCCAAATTCTGATTTAATATCCATAAATTTTGTAACAACATCATGTTTTTTTCATCCGGATTCTTGGATATATATCCTTCTCCACAAATTAAAATAACATAAAATATAGAGAAGGTTCATATTTTGGATTTGAAATATCAATATGATTTTTTGTTCTAGGAATAGAGGGACCAACATCCACATGTATTAAATTATGAAATAGAGGATCTCGAACCAAAAAATAATTATTTTCTACTCGGCTCTTTTCACCATGTTGATACCAAATAATATAATCTGTCAGAAAACCAGAGAATAACAGATGAATTCCAATATTATCAAATGTTTCAAATTTATTAAGACCAATTTTCTAATGCATATATTTAATTCATACATCTAGAACAAAATCAGAAATTAATGATACAAATGATATAAAGGATTAAACAACTACAATGTATATAGGATTTAAAATAGATCGATTTGGATTTCTGTGATTTTTTATTCAATCATGATCACTAATAGATAATGTTGTCTTCCTCCCATGTCCATAGCTTTCTAGAAAATAAGAACAATTATAATTGTTACTGATCATTTTGAATAGTTAAATATAATTATCATGTTTTACCAACTTGATATATTCTATAAAATATGAGCAGAGTGCGGCACTAGTTTAGTATTAGTTTATGGGGATTATAGAGGCTCGGTATCGATAAATATGAAAAAAACAAATATATTATATAATAAAATTATAATTTTTTTAAAATAATAGAATATCTCTTGAATGGTTTAACATATGATAAGTTGGATATCACCACTGGGTCTGGGATGTGGGGTTTATGCAAGAAAGAACATCAGTTTTTTGAGCGGCGGGTAGTTACATTAAAAGCGATAGTAATTCATTAAATATTTGTATCATAAATTATTTTAAAAATTAAACATATCATTCAACCTATTTATTGAGTGATAAATCAGATATCATTGATGAGTCATTGATGTTGAGTTTAACCTACGTGCGACGTAACATTTGTTAGCATCAACTGTTTCTTTACATCTCACATGTGGGTATGATTTTTAATGTTCATTTAATATTATTTATATAATTATATATATATATATATATTACAATATTAATAAAAATCATTAATACTGATTTTTTTAATTATTTAAATTATTATATGGAATGATTTTTATTAATTAATAATTACTATATATATCACAACTACTTATAAATTATGGGTTGAATATTATTAATTATGCAATGATTATTGTTATAAATTACATAATGATTATTATTATTTATTATTAATTATAATAATTTCCATAATTATTATTATATAATGATTATTATTCTCTATTTAAATCATTATGAATTATTTAATGATTATATATATACAAATAAATTATAATTTGTTAAAATATTATTGTTATTATACTATTATATTTTTATTATGTAATGATTATTATTATTAAAATTTTATAAATCATCTAAATTATTATAAATTATGTAATTATTATTATTAATTTATTCGAATTATTATTACAATTGAAATAATTACTATATATGTCATAATTTTATAAAATAATATAAACACATCAAATATATTCTATATAAGTTTGAAACAAGAATACAAATATCAAATCTATATAAACACACACACACACAGATATATATATAATTTTATTAACTTGAATTTATTATTTATAAATAAAATTATGATCATATTTTTTAATTAATAATTTGTAACCTAGATGTGTTATAATAGTTTTTTGAGTTTTGTGTTTTTACAACATTTATACGAAATATTAATAGTAATTATTTTAATTAACACATTATTTTATACAAAATATTATGAATTTATGAACATTGTAATGCTTAATAATTATTTTTGAACAAATTATTACAATCTTATCATTATAACTCATATTTATAATTTATCAATAATAAAGGCACATTAATTATTACATATTAGAATTTATTTATTTATTTTTACTAATTATTTAAATTAATACAACATTTTTAATAATTAATATTTTTAATGAATTTATAATAATTATTTATATTAGTTACATTTTTTTAAAAAGTATTAAAAATATAATTATTGTTGAATATGTTTTTAGTAAATATTAAATTTTTTAATTTTTGTTTTTTCAATTATACAAATTTTTGAAGATTTTTATTAAAAAATTTCTATGTAATGTTTTATTAAATTTTTTCTTTAAATTACTTTTATACTCATTATTAAAAATCAATAAATTATATTTAGACATAAAAATATTTAGACATACATATATACATGCACATGCACGAAAAAAAAACAAAAAAACATTAACATAAAAAAATATTATTGTAAACAAATCCCATTGGTAGGGAAATATAATTAAAAAGAAATATAGTGTGCTCACAATAATCAAAAAAATATTTTATATGTAATAAAAAAATATGCATGGACAAAATATTATTATGCACACACAATTATATTTGCACGTGAAAAGATCAAACAAATATTATGTACTTGGAAATATAATTAATTTCTATCAACCCTAAAACACAAAGAAAATTAAAATAAACATTACTGTTGATGAAACCAGTATACATTCAAGAAAATAAAAACATCCAACATATTTTAATAATAAATATATTTAATATAATATAAAATAGAAATTATTCAACAACCGTAAACACCCAATAAATCAATAATGTTTAAATATCAATCATTGTGCAAAATACTATAAATCAAATTAGAACAATTTGAGTGTAATCAAAACACTCAAATCTATAATAATGAATTTAGATTAATCTGACGTGTCAAATAGATAATAAAAATATTATAAATTATATTCCTAGGTTTTTTCAATTTATTGATGTAAATAAAATATGCAAAAACTGATGAAGTAATGAAGCAGAGTCTATACCATGGAGATTTGGTGTCGAATCACCCAAAATAAGAAGAGGCTGTGGATTTTGGGGTTGTACGAAGTGGGGAAGCCATAGGATTACCATGTGTTTGAGAGACGGAAGGAGGAAGAAAATAGGATGAAGAAGAAATGAGTGGCCTAATTTTGTAAATCATTGCACTTTTGGAGATGGTATAATTGCAATAGAATTAATTCTGTCGCAAAAAATGTTTTCATTGGAAATTATTTGTGATGGGATTCAATTACTATGGAAAATACTATCATCTCAATGGTAATTTGTGATCGACAATTCCAATAGGTGAATAATATCATCACAAATGATTTTCGTTCTATGTAATGGGAAATCCTGCCAAATATATTTGAGACAGATTTATAAATGCATCGCAAAAAGTTACTATTAGTGAAAAATTTCTACCTCCATCACAAATAGGTGATGTATGCCGACTATTTTTGATGAGATATTTTCCCATCACAAATGTCCCATAAAAAATACTTGAAATATTAACAGTGATCACCTTAAAGTGATCACATGTATCCTACCAAACCACTATAGTTTTGTTATGAATCAATAAAAATGGTTGAGATATTCCATATAATGATGGAATGGACAATTTCTATTTTCATGCTATCATATTAATATATGTCTCATTAATCCAAGAATCTTAGATATTTCATTGATAATAATCTATAATAACCATTTCTTCAAATTGTTACTATATTTATATCAGATTTTCATACCAAGACCTCCATAATAAAATGGTTGATAATATTATTTCATGGGGACATTAATGATTTTTAATTGCAAGGTTCTCCCACTTTGGATAATATTTTTGAAATAAATATTGATACTCTTTATATGGGATGTAAACAATTTTAAAACATGACAAATAAATGAAATTAGAAATAATGATGTATTTCACAAGACATACCATGTTCTCTATTGAAAATAGTTTCTATCCAGGAAGTGAACTAATTCATAAGAAAACCATAAATATTACGTATGTGAATATCATAAGGTTTTCCAAAATATATAGAAATGCAAACGTATCAAAATGGTAAGAAACATTATATGATTCCAAAATCATCAATGGTGAATAATTCTTTGGCAATCTAAATACACTTTTTAAAGAGTAATAATTATTCATAGTAATTTTTCTAATGTCTTAAATACACTTTTATTTGTTATATCATTAAGTAAAAAATTATTTCATTAGTATGAAATACATCAGTGGGGGAAATAAAACAAATTGAATATCTGATAGTCTTGATCATATTATACTATACCATATCAAGAAGAATCCATCAGTGATATCATTTTTCAAAGGAGAAAATGATGTCCAATATTGCATTGCCATGCCTAACACCCCTAGAGCATGTAAAAAATCTCTCTTGGGAACAATTTATATGAAATTAAATATAAGATAATCTCAGAATATTTTTTATGATTTTGAGGAAATAATTATAAAATCCAAAACTATTAATGAGATTACAAATAAATACCCATTCAATCAGATAATGTTTTATTTAACATCATGATTCAATGATATATTCCAACCTTGTGTTTTTTCAATAAAGGTTGACATAAAAAAATTTAGTGATCAGGAAATATTGTATTATTAATTCATTAATTAATAGAAATTGATTTTGGGAAGTAATATTATTATAAATGAGGTAGATCCAATTTTCAAGAACCATTCCAATTATTTTTTATATACTTTTTTCATGCTCAACAGACCTATATAGATGAATTTAATTATCATTCTCATCATTTAAACTGAGTTAATGTAATTGAAAGTTGATTATCTATGTATGTTTATGACCCATAAAAACATAAATGACATTTCTACCAAAATCATATTGACTAACATCCCAAAATATTGGAATTTGATGTTTTTGAATCCATCTAAACTAGAGAATATCTCAATATTTAAACAAAATATAACATCCATGATCTAAAAATAATGAATAAATAACTAATTACATATATTTTCATCTTTAGTATAATTCCTATCAATTATATCATCTAAAAAAGCCTAGAAAGTGGTGGGTTCATTAAAGAGAGTCCAATATATGGAGAAAATATGATCAATATGATATTTCCTTTAATCCAGAAATTTCCAACCACCATTTCGAATGTCTAATAGTGTTTTGTATTTCCATTATTATAAAAGTGGAATAAAAATAATGTAATTATATATCACTACCATAATCCTATTTAACGTTAAAAATATTTTTTACATGTTGTATATTAAGTTAAGAAGCCTGTTAAGATCATGGGAGATCATAGTTTCATATTCAATACCTATAGAAAAATAAATACATGTGTTTTATCTTGAACAATAGGATCATTGGATTCCATATGAGATATATTATTAAAAATTAAATTAAATCTATCCCTATAGAATTTTTTTAAATCCTCTTAAATATTTTACAATTTAAAATGACTGATAATGGATCATCTTTGAAATTGATAGATCCCCGCAAATCTTAGGATAATTCATTAAATTTACAATGAGTGATCTAATTATTATTAAATCTGAATGGGAAATGTTTTTTCACATATCCTATGATAAAAATTAACTAATTGGTTGATGACCTGAATTAATTACTATAAGGGTTGTACTGGAAATTTAATGTCATCCACAAAGGGATTCATCATAGAAAAAATATTTATATAGTTCATTTGAACTAAAATTTATTATTAGTTTTATATCAAAATTATATATATAACCCACTAATTTTAATAAAAATAGGTAGTTATCTTCAATAAAATGAATAAATTCTCAGTATCTGGTAGAAGCATTCACCAAGAATATTTTCTCATCTGGATTGAGAATAACAGCAAAATCCCCAAGAAGAGTCCATGAAAAATATATTATTCTACACAAGGATTATATGTTCTATAATAAATCCATTATATCTATATATTCATTACATGCATATATTAAAGGAAAAATGGTTTCATTCCCATAAAATTTTAACTAAATGTTCTATATTAACATATGATATAATAAAGTGATCCCTTCCAGACAAGAATGATCAAGAACACATATTCATTTAATATATGTGCTTGACAAGTTTTTTCTATTGATTTATTATACCATTTTTTTCAAGAGATATAATATAAGAGTATAATGTACATTGTTGTATACAAATATACTTGTAGATTAGGAATGAATTTTTGGACAACAATCTTAATGGATTTTGTTGTTTCAAGGTTAGGTAGGACTTGATTGTTCAATAAAATTGTCCTCATTTATGATTTTTTTGGGGGTTTAAGCCACAGTTTTTCGTTCCCACTAATTTATTTTTTATCTTATTTACTAATATAACCATCCTTATTTCTACAAGTATTCAGGATATCGTCTCTATCCATATGAAAATTAGTCAAACTATGTTTGTGTGAATCTTCAATTTTATTTGTTGTACTACCAAAACCATTTCATTTCATATCTGGAATATAATTATTATGACAACCCTCAGCCTCTATAGCCACATAAGAAATATTTTTTTCTAATGTTATTGAATTTTTAATATTCATAAATGTTGGATCATACATTGTGATTGTATATTCATCATTGTCTGAAAACACAAACTACATTAATTCTATATTTCCAATTAAATTATAAAATATATTTGTGGAAGATTTTTTCTATTTTAAACTACCATAAACATCCAATGTTCCTAGTGAATATTATTGAACTAGGATTACTGTATATTTAGTGTTATTGAAAATATCGTTTGATGGTTCATAGAAAATAGTTCCTAAAAAATACTCATAATATTTTGTGGTTTAAATACCAACTTTAGGATTTTATTCATAGAGATAAGTACTCACTTAAATAATTTTGAGAAGATAATTTGAGAAATACTTGATATTGTTATATATTTCAATACTACTTGAATTATTAATATATTCAACAACATTCTTGATTTTTGATGATTTTTCAAAAAAAATGATGCCATCATTCCTTATTTGTTTTTATTTTTCTCTAACATCATTTACAATATGAAAATTTTCATATCTCAAAATTTTATTTGGAAATAAGATAATATTATACATTTATTTATCATCAAAAATATTTTCCATTGTTATTTTTTATGTATAATTTGAATTAATGATGATTTATTTCCCTTTAAACCATATTCTTGAGTCGTTTTTCATTATAGGTTCACAATATTCAAAGGAAATGTATATGCATTTCATATTTTCTATAAAATTATTTCAAAGAATTATCATTAGTTAGTGTTGTCACCACTTTTTGAACAAACATACAATTCACTAAATTTTTTACAATTATAAAAACACGATATAAAATAATAATATATTAATAATCCTCCTTGACTACAAAATTGTGATGTTTGGAAATGGAGTTGGTCACATCTAGTAGTTTTGAATCTGGATTTGTATCAACTAGAATCATAGAATAAAAGGATAGTTCTCTATTTAGAGAGCATTGATCCATATTCTAATGAATTGTAATGAAATAGGTAAGATCATTGTGAGTTTTTGGGTGATGTAAAATATAATTCAAAAAATTTATCCTATCCCAAATATTAGACATGGAGTTCCTTCTATCGAGGTGATTACAATTTATATCCCATTCAGAAATCCTCCTATATCATGTATATACATTTAGGATTCTAATTATATAGAATGAATTTATATTATGTTTTACACCCAAAAGAATTTGCGAGAATACACTTCCAATCTGGATTCATTACAACTCCTTATTTCACCAAAAATAATATATCATTTCATTTAAATCCTAGTTAAAGGAGGGTTTGTCACCCTGATAATACATGATTAACAGAATAAATTAAATAAATCATAAATAACTTTTATTTTAAAAGATTTAGGGTCTCAAAACAGTATCCAATCATATTCTTCATTTTTAAAAATAATATTTTGCATTTATGAATCACCATTGGATGGATCTACAACCTATAAAACCTCCCTAAAGGATATCCATTTGATTCTTATTGTTTGTGAAACTACCATGAGTTCTTTTTTCTATTCAGTTCTTTTCTTTAATTCAGAATATTCACAAGCTTCATCCTTGAAGGAGTGTTCTGTGCCTGGATGTAATGAACCAATGAGGTGTCTTAGATGATATCATAATAAATTAGAGACCTCATTAAGATTCAATAATATTAAAATATATTACTGGGAGCAAATTATCTACACTAAAAATATTCATTCCATCCTTATAAATATATATTTTATAATTATTTCATAATATATCCAAATACATATTTTCTTTTTATAAAACTATAGCTTCACTCTCCACCTAATAATCAATTATTAATGTAAAATAACAAAATGAATCTTAAGATGGAATCATTATTACATATCCATAAATAAAGATAACATGGAAAGATAAAATTTTTTCAAATTTATTAATTTATCTATTAAATAAAGAATTAAATATTTAATGAAAAAAAATTTACATAAGAAAATAACTTTTTAAAAAATTTCCAATTCATTTTCTTATTTTGTACCAAAAACTAATAAAATGTTATTTATCATATTTTTTATATCCGTAATATTTTCTATCCATTATGTATTAAATATGTTAAAAAAAGAACATAAAATCAAATAATTTTAAATAATAACTCAATATCATCAGTTATTTCCATACATTAATTAATTTTTATCAATACCTTAGTATTAAATATAAAATTTATTTTTATCTCTATATATATCATAATTCAGTAACCACTATTTTTTAATTGATTATACTATGGTTAAATTTCAATGCTTATATATTTTTTAATGGTTTATTGTGGTTTGTTGTTGTGTCTCAAGAATTCTATAAGAAATTAATTTTCAAAATAAAAATATAAATTAAATTAATATGGTGTTACATTCTCCCCCCACAAATGAGTTTAATTATATTAAATTTAATGATCACATACTAAAAAATTTATTAAATGGATTATATAAGATATTACTTACTTACGATATCATATTATATAAGGAATATAACTTAATATCATACTTATGATTAATAAAATCATATTTTCTAGTCATTGGGTAATGTTATTACTTCATTGTTCTTTTTAAAAGCATTATTTTTCCCACATTTTCCCATGAATGAAATTTAATCTTCCTTAAATCATCATATTTATAACCAAAACATTCATGAGACTCCATCCTTCACTTTTTCTATTATTTTCTTCTTTCAACTATATTCACATTGTAAATGATAGTTTTTAATAAGTAGTTTAGATTAATCACAATATTTATCCATTAATATTCTATCCAATTTAGTTTATCATCTCTAAAATTTTTATACTTTACACAAAACCCATCATTAATTTTTTTTTAATATTGAAGAAATTTATAATACTTAAGAATTTAAGATGAATGATTAACAATTGCGTTCATAAGATAGATGTAAAAAATCAATATCAAGGTTTCCTACCCTTTGAATATTTCAAGTTATCTTATATTTCATTTCTATTAGATTTATCAATCATTGATCAAACTATTTATATTATTTTTTGGTTCATTAATCCACATAATCCTAAAAAATAAAAAATATTATTTTCCATGGTGTTTTTGACAATATTTTAAACTTAAAAAATCATTAAAATAAATCCCCTTGAAATTGAACTTCCCATTTATCCGATAAAACAACATACATATTCATTTGAACCTAAAATTATGAATATCTATGTTTAAATTTAATTTATTTATGGCCATTCACCTGTTTTTTTCTATCCAAAAAAATTAAATTTTTTATAATGGTATGTAGGTTGTATCAAAATATACCGAATGATTTTTAACAATGTTTCTATCTAATTTTTTAGTCTTATTACAACTATTTATACACCCTATGAAAAACGAGTTTATAATATACCCTCGTTTACTAGTGATTACCCATATTTGAATTTTTCCACAGCTACATCCACTTGAAAGTATCTACAACCGTAGGTAATTACTAGTAGATTTAAACATTCCCGAACTATTTATAAATTGAGTTTTTATCCTATTTGTAGACAAATCCCTTAAAATATACCCTTGGGGTTTTTTTAAATATCTCTTATCCTAATCAGAATCTAAAATAATGTATCCAATATTTTCATAACCAATCATAATGGGTATCAATAAATTAGAAATTATGATCAACCTTATTCTATCAAACCTTGATGATACATATAACTCATAAATGATCTTAAATTGATATCATACTGATATATAAAATTATCTAAACCCCATTTTTTAAAAAATTTTGTCTTATGGTCCCAATTTCCAGGGAAATTTTTTGAATAAACAATTTATTACATACTATATTTCAAAAGAACCGTAGAAACCTAATTTTATACCCCAATAATTAGAAAAACTGAAAATAATATTAATGAGTCAAATACATTGACAGAAAAGTTATTTTTATTGTTTTAGAGACTTATAAAAAAAATATAAACTCACAAATCCCATTTTATTCTCATAAAATAAATGTTTTTCTAAAATCTACGAAACATATTATTCTATATTAATTCTTCAACACCTCCAAAAACATTGATAAAAAATGATATTCTTTTTGATATATCATGTGTAATTATATTCATTATAACATGCTAAATATAAAAATAACAATGGTGAGGATAAATTATCTATAAGTGGGAACATATCTCATATTTTATCAATTAATTAATGTATAATGAATTATATGCTAGAAAACATATGATAATCAAATAATATCATTTAATTGATCATGTTACCTTGAAATAAATACATAGATAAAAATATAAATAAACACATGGACAATAAAACTGAATTCAAGTGGATGGAATGAAGGTTTGACATCTTCATATTCACCATCAAGAGAATATATAGGACATTATTTATTTCATCAAGAATATGTACGATTGATCATTATTTCAATCAGGGATGAAAAAATACATAGTAATTTCATTAGGTAGATTTACATGAAATAAAAAATCCTTATTTCTATTAAGAATACCAAACAAATTAAGTTGATAAATAATATTAGATCCCACCGATAATCTTTTTATATATAATTATTTAATTATATATATTGGGAAAAAATCTCTCAAGATAACATTTTAGTGTTTTTGGGTTGATTGTGTTTATTTAAAAAATGGGTTTCCATTAATAGTTATGGAGTTCAAAATATATATGAGAAAATCTATTTAAAAAAATATCCAATATAGAAGAATATATTACCTAAAAATAGTACAAAAATTTTCATATGCTATGTGGTTCTATTTTGTAGTGTTCTCCAAATATTTTTTGTCCAAAATTTGGAGATAATTTTTTATTTATATGAATTTTTTGTAATCTTATGGAAAATTTGTGAGTTTCAAAAAACAATTGGTGTATTTAAATGGTAAGGAAATTCACAAAGAATTTTGTGTCACAAAGGCGGGTTTCATGATGTTTTAGAGCCTGGAGAATGCTTGATGTAAAATGAAACATCTCTATGGCTTTGAGAAGTAGAGGATCAGGAATGCCTGACTAGTTAATGGTTAAAATTATGACTAAGATAATATTGATTAATAGTAAATTTCACCAGTGCATCATGAAATTAGGGATTTTCAAAAATGAAATTGGAGATATTTTTTCAAATGTGATGAAATTGATAGAATAATCTGGAACTAGAGGAAATGCCTATAAATATACCTCTATAGCATTTTCAAAAATAAATAATGTCTTAACAAATATTAAAGTGCACCAAATAAATTATGTTTATTTCCAAATGTTACTTTTATGAATAAATTCAAGATGGAAATTAGTTGGCTAATGATAACAAGCTGATTGAATGTTGTATGAATCAATAATGTATTGAGGATATATAAGGCTATAAAAAGTTGATCTGAAGTTGTGAGAATCATGAATGATATACCATCTTCATTATAGTTTATTTCTATAAAAATGTATATAAATAAACAAAGTATTGTTTTATCATTGAAAAATATGTGAGCTTCCCAAATACCAGGGTTTCATGATGTAAATGTTTTACTCATAAATAATTGGGATGTTTTACGAAGGTCATGTCCTCTTCATGAATGGAGTGAGCATCTTGAAAGTAGTAAGATGGGATTTTCTTGTAATAGTATAGTAAAATTATATTCATCAAGTGGATGATACTGGAACTTCAATATAAAACCTACCACCAAAATTTGATGAATTCATTATCACTCATGAATGGGATTATATGTCTACAGAAAATTAATGAATCATTTCTAGAGAAATGAGAAATGGAAGAGGAAAAAGGTGATCCCTTCAATTGAAATTGATTTATAAAAAGAGATATTCATGGATTTTACATTTTGAAGTAGTGAGTTATCCATAATTATTATAAAAGTAGGGATCCCATGCATGGAAGTGAACTTTCCCTAACATTTTTTGGTAGTGATCCTTAATAAATTCGGTACATTGTCACAGTTTCATTGTATGCTCCTTAGATATTAACACATGAGGCTAAACTGAGTAATTTGTTGTGTTTCATGCATTATTTCATTTATTTTTATACTTTTCTATGGGAAGGGGATAAAATAATGTTTGTTTTGATCATGAAACAATATCTAAAGGGGTTGTGTTTTTAATCATTCATACCATAATCCAACCCTATCATATGGTATTTAAACATTGTAGGATAACAATTGGTGTCAGAGTTAATGGCTGAATGTCGGTGCTCCTCTATTTGTATAATAAATATAACATGTTAATCGTAGAGTAATTATTATATTATATGGAAAAAAAATTTATATGGATGAATCAAAATAAAAACTTATTTTGGTCATTGGGAATGGATTCATTTACTTGTTTATTTAATGTTATTTCATCTAGTATTTATATTAAAAATTTTCTAAAGAATTACATCGAAACATGGATGTTGATGGAAAATGAAACAATGATTTAGGGTATCTCTATTAAATAAAATCATTAATAATATGATGTTATGTATGTTATCACATGATATGGGGGAAAAATATAAATATAGATGAGGGTTAATAAAATTTCAATAATAAAAAACTACACATTTTATAAAACATGTATAGGAATCTGATAATTCACCATATTATGTTTCCTGGTTCATTATTTAATCATGTGAATGTTATTGTGGAAGCCAAGTGTGGTGTTGTATAAATTATTGAAGATATGAATATTCTTATGTACGTTTGGAAAAAACACCCACTGTTGTTTAGTTTGACTTTTTTTATTTGATTTAAAATATATGAATGAGCTGATATTAGATATCTTGCATAGTCCACATGTCTCACAGAAGATAAAAAATGATGATAATGATGCTCTGTGAAATGGGAATAAAAATAATTTGAATTCATGGCCATAAAAAATCACTATTGATGATATTTAGGAGGAATATTATGTAGTCGATTTCATGTCAATCCCCACCTCAAATGGTAAAATAATAAATGGATAGTTTAATGGGAATTTTTCACGTCCTTGATTTTTATATGGAATGATTGTAAATCATTCCAAAAACTGTCCTAGAATTATTTAGGATGATGGTGAGGATGATAACAAAACTATCAGGATTTAGTGATTAGCTAATATGTAATGTAGTAGTAGTACTAAAATACATATCTTTAAAATGAATAATCTTCATTAAAAATATGGTGATAGTTCTGAAGAGTAGGATGAATAAGAGTTGGAGGACTCTACGGATAAGTAAAAAAAATATAGTAGAAATTGTCATCAATTCCCAAGAAAGATAATATTGATATAATGAAATATGATTTTTTGGAGGAAAAGTATTTCCTTCAGATCAAAATAATAGCTACACATGATGAGATAGATGTTTTGAGAGAAAAACCAAAAGTCATGAACAAGGGGGTATATGATTAAAATAACTTTATGCAATACCAATGAAAAGAGAATCTAAATCTATAGGTATAAATTTAAACGATTTAAATTTAAAACCTATAAAACTAAAAAAATCAATAAAAATTGTATTTATATAAAATATACCAAAATTCACAACTATCACGCCAACATAAAAAAAATATTTATCAGACACACTAATGAGATTGATGTGGATGTTTTCAATCTTCACAAAAAAGTCAAATATCATGAAAAACTATTGATTATAGAAATAGTACATAATAATGAAATTGAAAAAGAAAAATTATAACTTATTGTTCCAAAAAAAATAGGCAATGTGGTGTTAAAAGTAGAATATGATAAATCAATACGATACAGTTTCTATGGTGATTGATTACAAACTGAAATAATTAATGGTTTAATTTAGAGCACCAACATCCACTCTATGGTTGAAAATTAATTATATTTGAAATAAAAACCAGATGTTATATATAACCCCAGAACTAACTATTGGTTTAGTGGTGAAATATATGTATTCACGCCTCTTTAGATTTTATTATTGTCAAAACATTTGGACACTTCTAGAATGGTCATTCTAAAGCTAAATGAAGTTAAATTAAATTAGAGAAATGCAAGATAGAAAACATATCACAATATTCACGGATTATACTTTAGGATCATTTTCTATTATTTCACAGATTTGGACATGTTGAATGATATTATAAATAATCGATACAAAGTAATGATATAAAACATACTCAAAGAGGGTGTAAGAAAAAACTCAAGGAATAGTCAATTGGGAAAAAAAATCAAAATCAATTTACATCATTACAATATGAAAGTGGGTCATCATACTATATGTATCATAAAGAATAAAATTCAAAGGTATAGATATGAATGAAAAGTTATTAACATGAAGTGGTTTTAGAGATTACATTGATACCATTAGATCACACTATAATATGGATCATTAATATTGGATTAACCTCACATATGATTAAAAATAATGAATTGGTTATATGATTATGATATGATAAGGAATGTATTGTTATATTTTGTAATGATGTAGGCTTGAAAACTATTGGATAAATTTTTTTTTGGTGGAATAGACATGATATGTGATGATTACTTTGTTACTAAAGCTATCAGTCACATCGTACATAGTGTATATCAATTATGTGGCAAAAAAATTCTATATGCTTTCATAAGAAATTATGTGTGATCAAGGTAAATTATAGTGATGTTTGTATGCTTTTAATGCATAAAAATGGATTCTATCATTATTTCATTCGGTAGAAGATATTTTTTTCTATACATGGATAGAAAACATAGGTTGTTTAATAAACATCATGGTCACTTGATCCAAAATATCATGGAATATTAATTTAAATCTGATGTTGTTTGATACCTTTCTATGTAATCATTTTATCTTACTCATATGTGTGATGCTGATTTTCTATATCATTAGAATACCATATGTTGAAAAATATAATAAAACATCAAAATTTCTTGAGTTGTTACATTTGATGTCTTCAAGAAAATTTCACAAAGATATATTGACCGGAAAATATATTATGTTCTATTCATAGATTATTTTATTTTAATTAAATGGGTTTCATTCATTAGCCACTTGTTTGAGGTGTTCATTTTCATAACACGTTATTAATGGGAAGTTGAAAACATTATAGTTCAACAAATATAAATAATTTGAACATATAATGGAAATGAGTTTACAAATATCCAAGTGGCTTATTATATTGAGTAACATGGGATAATTAACCATGGTTTAGTAGTATTAAATCCATAGTAAAATGGACTAATTTAGAAGTGAAATCAGATTATCAACAATATGGCTAAATAAATTCTTATAGAAAAACACAATATTGATAATTTATTAAAAAAGTAGTGATAAATCATTCTAAACATCAAAGAGAGAGATTTTATGTATAAAATAATAGAATACTTTATATGTGATATGGTATGGAATGAAGAAAACATTAAATTACTTTAATTTCATTAGATTTAATTGTTTCATTATCAATAGAGACGAACCTACAGTTTTTCAATGCCATTTAAATAAAGGGAAATTTATAGGATACTAAAGAAAAATCAAAGAATATTAAATTTTTAAAAATAATCTCTGAAAACTAATTGATTTCAATGACATAACTATAGAAGGAATGAAAAGAATATTTAGAAAATACATAAACTGTTTCAGGAGGATAGTGGAAAAGATATAAGATGTTGATCAGAACTTCCATTTTTTTATTCAGATTTAATAGAATATTCAGATAATGGGAAGGATGAATATAAAATAGCATATATACAAATACTGAAGACTCATGAAAAATTTTATAAACAAAACATAATTGGTGATTAGATAGAACTACTTCAGAAAATGAGGATGAAGACCCTATAACAAGAATCAGTCATTTCATAGGTAGAGACTATATGTTTTGAGGAGTCAGAGGGAGAGGGAAATTGGGTTCACGATATTAAATAAGTTCTTGATCAAATTGAGTATAATTATAAATGGGAGATTGTTTCGATACCAACTGATAAGAATTTCATATGGACTAAATGGTCCGTTCTCAACAATATTAATGATAAGGATACATTTCTTCAAAGAAAAGCCTAACTAGTGTGTAATGGGTACTCATAGAAAGAGGGTATCACTGTTGATAAAAAAATTCCCCTACATCATAGACAATGAAAATTATATTATTATTGGACATAAAAGTTAGAATAATGTTCAATGTTTTCTTGATTGAAATCAATTAAAAATTTTATACTGGGGCTCTAGAAAAAACTATTTATATTGGGAATCAAAACGTTATTCTCATTCCCAAAGATGATAATATTGTTTTTTATCTGAGTAAAGAACTATATGGGCTTAAGAAAGCACCAAGATCATGGTATTAGTGGCTCAATATGTTTTTAATGATTCTCAGTTTTCATCATTGTGGAGTTGATAACAATATATATGTAAGGAATGATAATAATTAATGTATGATGGTTCTACTATATGATAATAACATATTATTTAGTTGATAAAATGAATCTTAGTGAAATGATTTTGATTTAATAAACAAATGTGAGTTTCAAATGCGATTTATTGGTGAAATGATGTTTTTTCATGGTTTATTGTTGGTGCAATGAATAAATGGATGATTTATTTTACAATCCACATATGCCAAAGAATTTATGAGACTATATAGAATAGATAACTCCAAGAAGATGACTAATATAGTGGATAACCAAATGAAACTATCACATTATAGTGAATTAAATGAATATAATGTAATTTAATACCTTCAAATAATTGGTAGTATATTTTTGTTGATAGTAAGATGAAAAAATATTGTTTTAACCTCATTCAATGTAAGAATATATCCGAAAATTATCAAGTAAACCCACTTGATTATAGTTAAAATAATAATTTGTTATATTAAGGACAAGATATATTTCAGTTTGATGTACAATGTAATATTTCAGTAACAGTTATTAGGTTATATAGATACGGACTAGGCCGAATCATTAGATGATATAAAATCCACATCAAGTGCTGCATTCTATCATGGCATATTTTTTACTTCTAAGATATGTTAGAAACAAAAATGAATTTTTTTATCACTGTAAAAAATGAATATATTGGGGCTTCTCAAACTGTTTCAGGAGGATAGTGGAAATGATATAAGATGTTCATCGGAACTTTCGGTTTTTTAGTCAGATTTAATAGAATATTCAGATAATGGGAAGGATGAATATAAAATAGCATATTTACAAATACTGAAGAGTCATGCAAAAATTTATAAACAAAACATAATTGGTGATTAAATAGAACTACTCCATAAAATGAGGATGAATACCCTATAACAAGAATCATTCATTGCATAGGTAGAGACAATATGTTTTCAGGAGTCGAAGGGAGAGGGAAATTGGGTTCATGATATTGAATGAGTTCTTGATCAAATTGAGTATAATCATAAATGGGAGATTGTTTCAATACCAACGGATAAGAATTTCATATGGACTAAATGGTCCGTCCTCAACAATATTAATGATGAGGATACATTTATTCAAAGAAAATCCTAACTACTGTCTAATGGGTACTCATAGAAAGAGGGTATCACTGTTGATAAAAAATTACCCTATTTCATAGACAAATACAATTATATTATTATTGGCCATAAAAGTTAGAATAATGTTCAATGTTTTCTTGATTGAAATTAATTCAAAATTTCATACTGGGGCTCTAGAAAAAACTGTTTATATTGGGAATTGAAACGTTTATCGCATTCCCAAAGATGATAATATAGTTTTTTATCTGAGTAAAGAAATATATGGGCTTAAGAAAGCACCAAGATCATGGTATTCGTGGCTCAATAGGTTTTTAAAGATTCTTAGATTTCATCACTGTGGAGTTGATAACAATATATATGTAAACAATGATAATAATCAATGTATGAAGGTTCCAATGTATGATAATAACATAGTATTTATTTGATCAAAAGAATCTTAGTGAAATTATTTTGGTGAAATAAAAAAATGTGAGTTTCAAATGAGATTTATTGGTGAAATGATGTTTTTTCATGGATTATTGTTGGTGCAATGAATAAATAAATGATTTATTTGACAATCCACATATGCCAAAGAATTTATGAGAATATATGGAATTGATAACTCCAAGAAGATGACTAATCTAGTGGATAACCAAATGAAACTATTATATTATGATGAAGTAAATGCATATAATGTAACATAATACCTTAAAATAATTGGTAGTAAATTTTTATTGATAGTAAGATGAAAAAATATTGTTTTACCCTCATTCAATGTAAGAATATATCAAAAACTTAGCAAGTAAACCCACTTGATTATTGTTAAAATAATGCTTTGTTATATTAAGGACAGGTTAGATTTCGGTTTGATGTACAATGTAATATTTTAGTAACAGTAATTGGGGTATATAGATACGGACTGGGCCGGATCATTAGATGATATAAAATCAACATCAGGTGCTACATTCTATCATGGCGTACTTTTTATTTCTGAGATATGTTAGAAACAGAAATGAATTTTTTTATCACTATAGAAAATGAATATATTGGGGCTTCTCAAATGTTCCCACACATATTATGGATGAAAAAACAACATTATGATATGGGAGATTAATTGAATTATCTGATCGGAATAAATTGTGATAATTCATGTTCTATAAATATTATGGGGAATCAAGTTCAACACTCGATGACATATTCTGTTGAAGTAATGTCTCATTTTATCAAGGATAAGGTGGATCCTAGGATTTTTGTGGTGGTTTATCTCCCTAAATAACTATTATTTGTAATGATTATGACAATGAAAATACCCAAAGATTCATTTGAATGATATCAATGGCTCTATGGGTTTGTTCAACTCTCTGTATATGATAAAGCATGGATGTTGGACCTCATCTCTCTAAGGTATGGTTTTTTATCCTTTTATACTAATATGTGTTCTTTACGCTATGGATGACTGCAAATGAGTTCCCTTTTGGCTTCGTTGATAATGGGGGAGAAGTTGTGGCAATAAATGGGGGAAAATTTTCTTAATCAAGAAATGAAGAAGAGTTGATAGGGGGAGTAGTGAAGTAGGTGGAGTTTTATATCTGACTATGTGGAATATAATTAATTAATGATTATATATGATGAATGATATTATTAAGGATAAAAATATTTTAGTTGTTTTTTGATGAATTTTCACACTGAGGAACTTTTCAGGGTACTCATATTTCCTATTCTTAGTATGGCTCATGTGGTCTTAGAGTGTGTGTTTAGTAAAACAATTATTTACATCTGAATATCATAAAAACTATTTCTTTAGAATATTGAGGAATAATTAACATGATATAAAAATTTTAAGTGTCTTTAAGAAACAAATAATTTGGATATTACAGGTCTAAAATACATCAAGGTAACATTGTATTGTTTTTGGGGCGAATGACCATGTTGAAAAAAATGGTTTGAAAGGACATTTGCGGAGTTATAGGTAGGTTGTAGATAATTTATATTAATAATGATCCATGGAAGTGGAATGTAGACACATGATGTGTAATAAAAAAATAATATATAAGGTTTCATATAATAATTAATTATCATGAAGTTGGGTTTTGAGATGTTATAGAGAATAACAAATGCATGATAAAAAATTACGCATCACTTTGACTCTGATAAGATGAGAATTATGAATGTGTGAAGCATTAGTGATAATTCCCATGACTATGAAAAGATTCTTGAATGTGAAAAATCCTTTGTTCTCTGTGAATATAGTTATAATAACAAATGATATTAGAGAGCTTGTTGAAAAGGTGATGATGTGAATGAATTCTTATTGAATGGGAGACACTGCCTACAAATAGGCCTTTATACCATTCAAAAGAGTAGACAATTTCGTATAAAATAATGAAAGGATTCTAATTTTTCATTCAATGGTTATTCAAATTTTAACATGGTGATTTGAAAAGTTTTTTCATGAAAACATTCTCTGATGAAATGTGTTTTGTGAAGCCTATGCAAGTCAACCAAAAGTTATAGTCATCATGAAAGTATTGAGGTTTCTGAAGGATATAAAAGACGACCAAAAGTCATGAGATTTTTAAAGGAGGATTAGGATAGAAGAACGTGATTCTAATTCATGAAATAAGGTTTCTTCCTAAAGGATGGTTAAGCATCATGAAAGAGGAGAGCTTCCAAATTTTTTTGGGGTTTTTGAAAGAAGTTATTTGTTGTAAATTATAGGGTAGTTTCACAATGATATGTGAACTTCATATATGTTGTGAGAATTTTGAATGTATTAAAAATGGATTTACTAGTAAACAAATGGTAAATTTAAATTCATTATGTTGACGAAACTAGGAATTCAATATGTAATATTTGTACAACTGATGATTCATTAATTATTACTAATTAAGGGACATAATTTCCAATAAAATGGATTTTTATACATCTAGGGAAGTGATAAAAAGTAGAGGATGAAGGTGATCCCTTCATAAAATAGCGATCCATCTAAATTGAGATTAATGGATTGACCCTTGTGCAATAGTGAGCTATGACATGATATTATAATGAATTTTTTCTAGGGAAATGATGTAATCTATCTAAAATCATGTTTTTTAGTGAGCCGTGGTGGATTTGGTACATCGTCGCATTGTCATTTTTTGTTCATTGGATGTAGAGAAGTTTTGGTGAACCAAGTATATTGATTTTTCTCTTGCATGATTTATTTTATATTCAAAATTTTCTATAGTAATGGTATAGAATAAATTTTTTAATAACAAAATGTGATCTGAATGGGATTTTGTTTTAATATGTCATTCCTAGATTAACCTCCTATCAATGTATTTAATGTAGTTAGAAAAACAATATGAAGTATATTAATATTAGTAAAATGAAAATTCCACATTTCATTAGAGTCAATAATAATCATTATTGAGATAAAAATATTCTAATCATAAATGAACATAACCCATATATATAAATAAGGTGAATGAATAAATAATACATCGTCAAAATTATTATGTAATCAATAAGAAACTATATCAGAATATCATGTAAATAGATTTTTGTCATTTCTCTAGTAATTTTGTGGAGTAACATTATATATGAAAATCCCTAAACTATCTGTGTATATAGTAATGTGTCAACAATTAAGTCATAATTTCTCCAAAATAGATCAATTTATTAGAATTCTGGTGAATTTCCATTAAATAATATAATATATACCATTCACATAGGAAGCATTTTGGAATAAAAACCATGTCTATACAAAGTTGATGATTGTACAAGAAAATATTAATTTATTTTCCAATAGCTTAAGCCTCAAAGGTAAAATATTTTTTGATTATTTATAATCTTATCCATTACCAATATATAGACTAAAAGAGTTGGACAAACTGTTAATATGAATCAAAAATCAATGATGAAAATTTGAGATGAAAAAAATCTATAAGATAATAGTAATATAAGAATCAAAATAACATGGATATGATACAATGAAATATTAATATAATTAAAATAAATATATTAATTATTCATAATATAAATTGGGTGTTGAATATAGAATATAAAATAAAATATTGTGTGAAATATCATATCTTTCCGATGGTATTGAAAGTATAGACAAATAACACTTATGAAATTATCAACATCTAAATAAAAAACCCCTTGAAGGTGTTAATTTCAAATTAAATATTAAATATTATTAATAATTAAAATGTATTGATAAAAATATAAAATGGGTTATTATATACATCATATAAAATAAAAATGAGTATATATTAATAACTATCTCTCAAGGGATAACATTTTTTATAATAAAACACTTTAATTGTATTATTAATTACTTACCCATGCTCAAAAATCATGTATTATAAAAATAACTATATCAATCAATTATTACATAACCTTATTATCACATATTTTTAGTAATAATATTCATTTATAACCATTAATTACTTATATATTACTTTATTAGGGTTTATTATCATAATCAAATGCAACAATATTTGATTGATTGTTTCTTAACAGTAATTTCATATAGTTGTAGATACATGTTTTTTATAAAAATAATTCATCATTATTAGATTACACATTATTCTAGAATAAATTGGTTTTAATAAATAATAATTTCCAATTTTCATTTATCAAATGGTAAATTAATGGTTTGTGAAAATAAAAATTGTGCTGAACATGTTTTGAGATGTTTAACAGTTGAAAATTTAAATATTAATGATCAGAATAGTTTATTTTATAATTAAAAAATCATAAGTACATTATTACTACATGAAATTTTCATTTTATAATAGTATATATTATTTTTTGTTATAAACGATTTAAGATTATTCACTAGGATGGATAAACTAACCCAAATGGGATCATGGTATAATTATTTTATGAGTAAAAAATGTTTTTTTATAATGTGAATATAACATTTTTTATTCCTATAAAACAAAAAATAGCAATTACCAACATTAAATTAAATCATAGAACCATCCATGTAGTTTTTCTATAAACAATGAAATATATCATTCACGGGGATGATATTTAGCACATACACACGATAAACATTTACATTTTTTATTGAATTAGATGAAAGAAAATTATGTGATAAATTGACATTGAAAGTAATTATTTTACTATAGGAAATATATAAAATAATAAAATACATCATTTCAGTACTTTCTATAAAAGGTGATGAAAAATAAACTACATCATTTTTGGGATTCAGTAGTTCGAATGCCTATATGATCATTGTTTTTATCTTTTTTGGATGTCATAGAAATAATTCAATAATAGTTTATCTAATAATAAAAACACATTACATTTTTTAAATAGTAAATGTATTATTATATTATTGTTTATCTAATAATTACCATGAATAATGATTAAGAAAAAAATTATAATGATTAAAAAATAATCAAATTAAGAATTTAAAAATTCTCTTGGAAGTATACTTTGAAAGGTAGTAATCTTCTATATAATTGAGACCATCTGATTATAAACATTTGATATAATTCTTGTGTAAACGTCTCCAAATGTTAAAATAATTTAATTTTTGGAGATATAATTTTTGATAAATCCTTTATCATTCAATTTTTTGACATGTTTGAAATATTTCTCAATCGGTGAATTATTATTTGTTTCTATTATACAATTTTTACCAGTAATAATTATTTTCATTTATATAATTTAATTTTAATTGATAAAAAATGGGACTTCATAAAAAAATTTAAACTATTTAATATAACTATTATATTCATTTTATGAACTAATATTTATATGTTTTATAAAAATTAGTTTTTCAATTAGTGCATTTCATCTATAATTTTTTTTGAAGAAATGGAATTTCAATAAAAATGTTTAAATGTAAGATAATAGTATCATGGTTTTATATCTTAATAACTAATAATGTTTATCATTAAAAAAATATTTTTTATATGTGTTTAAAATCTATGCAAGACCAAATTTTACAGCAATAATTTTTAATTGAAATATAATGATGAAAATTGATTCCTTTATATTGAATCAATAAATGGGTTTCTTAAATGTCTATCATAATAATTAAAAATAATATTATTATTTAACATGTAAATTATTACTCCTTAAATAAATTTTTGTACATAGAAAATATTATTTATATTATACATCTATATATTTCAATGAATTCTACTATATTAGTAAAATCGATATAATTTAAAGTTCAATTAAAAATAAATTATTTCATAAAAATCATAAAAATTAACCTTTACATAATAAGGTAATTATAAATTAAAATAATTTAAACATAGTAAAATTTAAATTAAAAATTTATTAATTAAAGTTTTAAATAAAAATTTAATGTACAATGAAAAATATTTCAAAATAAATACCTTTTAAAAAATTTAACTATTCTAATTATTTTATTCATTAAATTATAAATAAAATTTCTTGTAAACATATTATTATAATAAATTATATATATTATCTTTTATATATTTGGTTACATAAAATCAAGGGAATAAAAATCAATTTTATAAGGGTTAACAGCAAGTATTTGTTTTAAATTTACATAATACCATACTATATTGTTGAGTGGGAATCTCACAGTACTAGATAAAAAATTTCTGACATTTAAAACAATTAAAAAATCCATGATTCAAAATATCCAAAAAAATTCAAATTCAACAAAAAAGTCCACACCATTAAAAACACACATCAATACCTCTATCTTTTTTCTTCCACATGCCACATACCCTGAATCGCAACCTTGATTATCATTCAACCCATCTTCATCACAAATATATATCATATATGTTTTGAAATTTATTTTTATCTTCACATATATTTCATTATTCCATTTATGGTATTTTTACAAGAAAAGTATTTAGCAAGATTATTGTGGTCATAAAATGCTTCCCATATTATTGTTGTTTGGTGATGCATGTCAATCAAACAATAAAACACATTTTTTAATAGAAAATATAAAATAAAATATCTAGTTGTTTCTTCTATGGTCCTATTGTTATTTTGTGGAACATATGTTCAATATAATTATGGATTACTTTATTAGTATTCTAAAATTTTGAAACAATGTAATCTATAATATAACATAACTATTAATGCGACCACACAAGAATTTTGAAATAAAATAAAAATTAATCATTATTATATCTAATCTCTAGTAATTTATTTTCTAAATTCATGAGATAATCAGTATTAAAAATTTTGTTTGGTTTGGATAACTATCCAAAACAAAAAAAAACACATTAGAATTGTTGAATGAGTAAGATAATTCGTTTATATTACGATAATATACCTTTTTCATAATATTAATGATTTTAAAAAAAATTAATGATAATAGAATTCAGGAGAAATGAATATGAATATGTTACTAAAGAATCCTTAATAAGAAGTTATTCATTAAATTTTTTATTGAATTTCCACTTGAAGGAACACCTGAAAATGAAAGGATTTGGGAATCATCTTTGGAAAATATAACCACCCAATAATTTATAAACTAATTTTACATTTTTAAGTGACTAAATAACTTATTATTAAGTGAAGTTATTTAAAACATATGAACTTAATTTGTTATTTTGGACTATAATATGGTCTATAAAATTTAAAAGACAACTAATTATCCTAAAATTATTTTAGTATAACAGTTGTATATTGACCATTATGATTTATATATTTAGAATTATGATAATTTCCATTTGACATAGTTGTAAAAAGTAATGGCCTCAATTAGTTGGATTTTACCCTATTAACACCATTTATTAGAGCATCTAATCGATATAGAATCATTTGAAATTGCCCTTCACTATGTCCAAATTTAGATTCATGAACTAAATGTTGAGGGAAACATTTTATATAATAAGTTCCACATCATTGAGATCATATACATAACAATGTTCATCAAACCACAAAATACAAATATCATGATCACACACCTGTGACTTAAAGAATATTATAATATAATAAAGGGATACATATCTTGTAACTAATTGTATGAATTTATTTATCTCATATTATAAAAAAATTATTATATCTATACATTTTTACTATTACATTTAAAAAAAATTATATAATTGATAATATAATTTTACTAAATAAAAAATTATAAGTGTCAAAACCCATTATTAGTATAAAAATTTTATTTTATAATAAATGTGGGTTTTTTATTTTAAAATATAAATTATCTTATTTGAATATTTATTTTGGTGAAATTATTAATTTTTTAGGTATTGTATAAATATGCGGTGTGTATTATGACATTATATATCCCAATATTAATTGAATATATTCCCTAAATGGTATTAAATATCATATATATAGTTGTTCTTTTAAATTATGGGTTTTATGTATATTTGATTATGTTTATATTCCCTTAATGGATACTCCAAAACATATATTTTCATTTCTGGGTTTAAAATTAATTTTCTATAATCATACCTAACTTACAAGACAACAAGTGAATTATTTTAATGGTTTCGGTAATTATCCATTTAAAATAATTAATGATACTATTATTTTGTAGAAATAATTTGAGAAAACCATGTGATAGATCCCAATTTTTATTTCATTTCCTTATATATTACAAAACCTATGTTTGTGTGTTAATATAGAAATATCCTCTATTTTTCTATATAATCATACAATAACACCCATTCAACTTCACATTTAACCCAACGATCCTATAATTACTATTATATTCCCTCAAATAATCCCTCCCATGGTTCCTTTAACCTCCAATGAAGATCCATACATTATTTTTGAAGCACCTTCTCAAGATAAGGGATCCTCCCAATCACTTCATTATCTAAGAACATTTTTTCTATTATTCTTCTATTTTTTCAATTTCTTAAGTTGGGATATGTTTTGAAACATACCTCTTGCATACCTATGTATTTTGAAGTTATTATATACCCCTTTCACTCTCATTAATACTTCCCAAGAATCATTACGTAACCCCATTCTACGATATAAATTATCATGTGATTTCCCATAATTAATTTTGAATTATAAATACACATCCCTATTTAAAATCTATGGTATAAAAATAATGTAACTATATTTAATTTGTTGGGGAAATCAATGTATATAATCAAATACTCATTAATTTTTAGATTTAAATTTTTTAGTTTTGATCAAATGTTGAAATATCTATGATGTATACTAATGCATGTATAAAATATAAAAGTGATCAGGGGATTTAATGTATATATGAAACCAAATAATTATTAAATGTTTTATTCTAATGATATTCCATGATTTATTCACAATATTATACTCTATGAACATTTTATTATTATTTCATGGTGGTTATACATGTATATGATTATGATATAATATTTTATGTGGTCGATATGTTCCCATGTTTTCATTATGTTTTCATCATATAGCATGCTTCATTGTTCATGAATATGACTCTCACCCCTCTTATATTACCTTGGTATGCATATTTACACACTTTTACTAATATAACATATATTATTCATTTTTTATTCTCGTGCTATAATTTATACCAAACCAATGTGTTTTTTATGTCCATAGTTTATCTCATGAAGTTTTCGAAGAATAATGAAATTTTAAGATCATATTAAAGAGGTTTTCAATATTTTGGTTATAAATATGGTGAAAGATGTAATCTTATTTACCCAATATCACAAAATAAAATAGGCCCCACAATTGTATAGGGTTTTAATTAGCGTATAATGGTTAAAAAAATTAAATAATGATTAATTGAATATATATTTTCACAGTATATATCAAAAGTCGTTTTTGTAATTTTTAAATTAGAATTAGAAAACTCTATAAAAAGCATTCCTAATAAGAGTAAATATAATAACACATCCTTAAATATTTTTAATTTATAGACAAATTGGTTTCCAAACAACATACCATTCTATATAATATAAGTGGATATTGATATATTGCATTTTTAACTTTGAGTATTGACCCTAGAAATGACTCATTAAGATGCACTCAATCGTAACATTATTCTTGAAAATTGGATTACATCACACCACATTTATAAATATGAGGGGATATGTTAGAATATTCAAAAGCTCATTATAAACCATTTTTAAATGATATAACATGAACAAATGATTTTATTTTAGGATATATATCAAAGATAACTCACATTGAAGTTTATATGTGGGAAGTGTGATGATTTACCAATGATACGACCAACACGATGAGAGTAGGAATCATGATCTTTATAACAATATATTCCGAATTTACTGAGGTTATGAGTAAAAAACATGAATAAATATAAACTCTATAATCCCCCTAAAAATGAATAGGTTTCAATTGAACCCTTTATATAAAAAAATTCATGAAACCTTTGATATATCTTCTGATCCTTTAATCATAGATTAACTGATCAACTCTATTAGAAATATCATCCCCATCCTTCAATTATTGGAGCATGAGAACATTGTGACATATGTTGATCATGTAGAAGAGGATGCATATCAATATTTTACAATGGTTAATAATATGAATTACATGGGGAATTTAAATTTGATGGAGTGGAAGGAACTCATAAAGAAAATTGATAGATATAATTTTTTCAATCTCCATTTCAAAAATTGTGTAGAAATAATATACCCATTAGTAAAAGGATTATATTCCATAAAGAAATTTGATGAAAAATTTATAATACATGAATGAAAATCATACATCTTTTTGACTACCCCTAAAGTTTATTTTAATAGCTTATTTTTTCGGATGAAGTTGAGTCTATGAAAATCCTTCAAAATATAGATTATTGATAGTTATGAGTAATTTCTCTAACAGTCCATCAATTTCAAAATGGAGTTAAAAATATATCAATGATTTCGTAGGGATAAGTAGTGAAAACATGTTTTTAAATTTGGTGGTATTTTAGGGAATTATAATGGGGGAATGAAATATGAACATCCCACTTTTCAAAAAAATTGGATGTGAAACCATGGAAATTTCATGAAGGGGGCAAGGAAATGATTCATGTGATAGAAATATGGGAACCAATCTAGAGATTGTTGAAGTGATATTCCCACCAATGTGACTGAAAAATTAATTCTCTGGTCAACCTCTGGAATAAATTCAAATGTATCAACTATAATGAACAGTGTAACTATATGAAAAAATCCCCTAAGATAAGGATTTACTGTGAAAATTGATGACATAAACCTTTAAAGACTATAGAGAAAGGGTGAACTTATGAAATAAAAATTTTAAATTTGGATATTGAAAATTAAGTATTTATAGGTGAATTAGTTATTAATTCCACAAATACTCATCATAAATTATGATTTTGGTTCAATTTATAATTTTTTACCAAATATGGTCAGTTGAACTTTTCAAGGACAACCATAACAAATTGAAGTATATATATAGATGAATATAGAGAATGGTGAAATTATTAAATTACATTTAAAAAAACCTCCGATCTAAATTTTTTAAGTCATCTTACCGGTGAAACTTGTGATACTCTCTTTAGTAGAATTAGATGTTAGGATTCATACAGATTTGAATACCTTATAAAGATCCATAAAAAATTTAAATGAGAAGAAAATCACCCTGCATATCATGAATCATCCACATATTCTATGAAAGTAGAAGGATAATGACTAATCTCTATTGGTGTCATTATCTGAGGACTAGATATTATTTTCTATTAACAATGTATAACATGATCAAATTATTGAGACTATGGAAGAAATCATCTATGATTACATGGCGAATATGGGGGAATTTTTCTATGTGTTTCTCAAAGAATATGTTTTTCTTACACCAGTCATAGAGGTAGAACATTCAATCAAGGTTATTCGTAGATATTTATCAATATTTGATACTCCATGGAGAATTCCAATTTCTAAACATGTCAAGTAGAAAAAATAATAACAAGATAATTTGGAAAATTAGTTTATATACCCAAGTAATACACCATGGGGTCCACCAGTCCTCCTCGTTATGAAGAAGGATGGGTCAACTCTTCTATGAATTGATTATCAAAAGAACAACCATATAAAGATAATGAAAAAGTATCATCTTCCATGGATTTATGAATTGTTCAACTAGCTATATGGAACATAGTATTTCTCAATGGATGATCATCGATCGAGATATTGTCAAATAATGTTTAATAATGAGGATATACCAAAGAGTTATTTTCATACAAGGTATAGGTAATACATGATCATATTGGTTCTCTTTGGAATGAATAATTATCTAGAAATATTCATAGAGATGATCAGTAGAGTATTTAAGGATCTCCCAAAAAAATTCATATACTCTACAGATAATATTATCATTTATTAAAAAATAATGGTTGAAAATTATAAGAATTTTAATACTAAACTAGAGACCTTACTGAAAAGATATATTTGAAATGTATAGAAAATATGAGTTCTAATTAAATAAAGTAAAATCAATTGGGCATGTTATCACATGTAAATGTAAAATTATATATCCTTTAAAAACAGATGAAATCTAAGGAAGTTCTACATCTATCATAGATATTTATAGTTTCATTAGATTTTCTATGTACTATCATCAATTTATGTGAAATGTTTCATGGTTGGAATTCCAAATAATAAAGGTTAATATAAATGAGGTGATATTTATATTAATGATCAATGTGAGTAATGTTTTAGATATAAGAAGAATATGACAATCACTACACCTATGTTCCCATTATCCACCAGTGGGGAATTAGTTTTATTTACAATTATGCTTTATAAAAGGTCATAGGACATATACTAATTTAAGATAAAAAAGTAATACCCTTTTCCAACAAACTATTAAATATACATGATTAGAACTATAAATATCGTGATATATAATAGAAATAATTTATCTTCACATTGAGTATTAGGAAACATTATCTCTATTGGAAGATGTGTGGTATCTAAAATTATAGATTTTAAAATATGAAAACATATATTCACACAAAAGGGACATAAAAAATTCCAAAAATATGGTAATAACTTGTCAAGGATTATTATTCTTTGATCCATTATCATTCGTGGAAGGATAAAAAATTGGCTGATACTCAGAGTGGAAATGACCATGAAACTCTATCCATTACGAGGAATACAAATGATCTCATATTATATTAAAATAATGGATTTGGGAATAATTAACTAAAAACCTTTCCTCCATGATAAAATGATTTATAAATCATATATTCATTATAGGATTTTTGATTTATAGAAATATAATTAGTTCCTATGGGAAAAGGTATAAAATATTAATGAGTTCTTCTTTTACAAATTTGGAGTTATACTATTGGGAACCTGGATATGAGTCCCATAAAAACATAACTTGATTTGAAATCTTTTATATGATGTGTATATCTCATCCGTATATTTTCATCCATGAATAACTAAGACGTAAAAAGATTTGAAGAAAATATTATATTTGAATAATATTATTAAGCATATTGTGGAGGTGGTACCTTTATTCTTATTGAAGACCTAGAATAAACTTTTCATTCTTTTAATAAATAATATGACTTGGTACAGGTATAAACAAATCATATGTTTGGTATTATATTTCCTTCATGGAGATAAATTGGTTTTGGTTATTTTAATAATTTATTTCAAATATTATAGAGAAAATAATTAATTTAAATTATTAAGAAACTCTAATTGAGTAATTATTTAGTTAGAATAGAATTAAATAACTAATAATCAAAATATAAAATGTGATATAAATTGAATGAATTATTATATTACATAATTTTTAAGATGAATATATCATGATAAATTTTTTTGAAATGAATATAGTTCAATTCTATAACTTTATTGATATCTTTAAACATGAAATTGTTTTAATAATGTAGTAATTGAAATTAATGTTACATTATAATAAATGATATTTTTTCAAAGGATTAATGTTCACTAATAAAACTATATTTGACCAAAGTATTTTAAAATATTAACAAACCAAAAATATGATCCACTAATATACCAAATTGTTTATTATAATTACAATATTGACCATTAAAAATTAAAAACTCAATTAGCGTGGTAAACATTAAAGCGGTATTTTTGCATGTTATGTTCACTTTTGTAAAACTTATTATCCAATGAACATTGTATTTATATATAATAAAGTGTTTATAAAATTTAGAAAGAATGGGTCCAATTTACCTAATACGACCCACAATAATTTAGTCTTTAATGATGAATTACCATGTATTGTAATCTAGATACCATAGTAAAAAAATTGTAAAAAATGGGAAACATATACATTAAGATATTAAATATTTAATAAATATGGTTAATTGTGTTTTGTTGGTGTGTATCAACTATATAATCTTTCCACACCATTATTTATCAGTTTAAGATCCACTTTAGGTAATATTGACCTTTGAATATTGAATACTTTTGAGTATTTATAATAATGACACACATCCTTTACTATAATGGGGCACTCACATTCAAAATTAATTCAGACCTCTCATGCCATTTTTTTAAAGTCCCATAAAATTCATGGGAAATATTTTCTTAATTTTATTTGGGATTTTAGAAGAACGTGGTTTCTGAAGACACTTGATTCTGAGGCCCGGTGTGCCAGGAATTTCTATCTGATGTTTAGCACAGGTAAGTTCAATGAACGAACTAGTGTGAATTACTAACTTTTGAACTAGTGCTTGAAATCAAATTCTGTGGGCACCGATGAAACCACAACATCAGTAATTGCTTAGGAACACCTTTTTCGGAGTTGCGTTTTCACGGGTGAAGATGTTAAAATTTGTGGAAGTAAAAATAAAAATTAAACAAAAAATTTTATTTATCCTTATAAATGTTTAACCATTAGGTGGAAGTTGGGTAACCACCCAAGTTCCCATGAGAGGTTATGAGGCCGGTGGGGCCCACACGAACCCCACCCCTTCATATTCTCTAACCCCCATCAACTCACCATAAAATTTTGACAACTTATGTTAATTAATTTGGTGAGATTAATTTGAGGAATTTAATTCAACGTTTGAAATTAAAATTCCTAATTATGATTATAAAATAAGTGGAGGACTTATTTTAATATGGTTGTGTTTTGTTGTGTTAACACTTGGGAGAAAAAGAGAGGTCTTGAGGATTCTTCATTCTTCGACGAAGAACACGAAGAATTCACCGCCGCAGACGAAGAACGCCGACCTCCAATGGCGGATGACGGCGAGAGACACCTTCTTCAGAGATCACCTAACGCCAATGACATTACTTCAGTGATGCTTTCTTCTACGATGATCCTCTTCTTCCGTGAGATTTACTTCCACGACGAACTCTCGTTCGATGAAAACGTTGAGGTAGGGGTCTATGTGTTTTTATTTATGATTTCTCCAGTCATCTATCCTCGTTCTTTTGGACCTCTAGATATCGTTTGACGGGAGGGGGCCGGACCACACAAACATGGCCGACCCTCCTCCCTTATTATTTTTGTTGTTGTTGTTGTTGCGGTTCGAAGAAAGTGACGCGGTGCCACTGTACCATGCAGGAACGAGCGGCAAGGATGTGTGACTCTATCACGCCACGAATTTGGAAATTGAACCAAGTCGCGGCGTCATTGCACCGCGCCAGAAAAACCCAAAGTCACCACCGCCGGAGTAGGGCCGCGACAAAGGGGCGAGGCTCCGACACGCCGCACTGGACGGACCAAGGCCACGGCTTAAGCCATGGCGGAGCAGGGGAAACGGTGGCTGGAATTGGGTCGCCGACATCAGAGCAGGGGGGACATGCCTTACCGGTATCGTGGCGGCAGAAGCCGGACGGTCGGAGCGGGCTGGCCGGATAGGGAAGAGCCGGGTGATCAAACCCACGGCTGGCCAGACCTGAGTGGCCCCATTAAGGGTCTGCGGTTACTACACGCAGGGGTTTCACCCCCCTACATCCGAACAGCTCGATCGTTCGGCCGAGCCACCTGGCCAGCGTGCCAGGCCGCGCCCAGGCCGGGCCGTGCCCAAACGGGCCGGACCCGGACCCGGTTCGGCCCGACCCTGGGGGTATCAGGCCGGGTCGGGCCAGGCCCGAACTCCTTATTACCGAACCTATTCGGTCTGTTTCCCATAACATGAGCTTCAGACCTCCAATCGATGCACCGTTAGCTGGGATGTGATCCTTGGATCGAGAGGGTCATTTAGAAATATTACACTCAAGGTTTCAGAGTAATTTTGGTTCAGCTGGGTTGGTTCGTACATGAAACCAACCGGGCCCTCAGAGCGGAAACACATATAACATGAGTTCCGGATGTACGATTGACGTGACGTCTGCATTTTTGGATTCCTCTATGTGAGACGGAACTTTTCAGTTACTCCTCTTGAGGTTTGTCGCAATTCGAGTACGTTCAGGTTGGTTTTAACTTAAAAACCAACCAGGCCCCTCGGACAAAAAAGCCAATAACTCTCAGACGGAGCGTCCGATTGACGTGCTGTCTGTGACGTTGAGTTCCTGTTGACGATACGGAACTTTTTTATACATAAACTCCGAACTACATTTCAGTTGATGTATCATCCCCTCGACTCGTGGAGTGGACCCTCCTGAATGAGCTTTTTGTGTGCGGGAACCCTAGAGCTTCTCTGACTACGATGACGATGACGACTGTACAGAAATCATCTGTGGATTCGATGGTGACGACTACTGCACTCAGAGATCCCACGTTGATCCGTGCTACCGATCCTGTGTGGGTCAGCGCTCAGCGGTCCTGTGCGGTCCAGTGCCTACAGATCATGTGTGGGTCCGATCCTGGGTGGATCATTGCGGGGGTTAGTTACCTATCAATCATGTGTGGGTCAAATCTTTTGTGGGTCATTGCGGGGGTTAGTTACCTATCGATCCTGTGTGGTTCAGATCCTTTATGGGTCATTTCGGGGGTTAGTACCTATCGATCCTTTGTTGGTTCGATGGTTTAGATGAATCAGTGGCTATATGTGATCATCTCTATCGTCATACGAAGAAGTATACCTGTGTGAGATGAATCTTGACACTCAATCCATATCTTCGATAAGATTGACTTGATATCCTATGTGGATTACGTTATGTTTTCCTATGTGGAACATGCTACGTTTTCCTATGTGGTCGGGTTGTACTTGTGCTTGGATGTTGGAGCTGAACTGGAATTAAGGACTTAGGTATATGTAGGGGAATATACCTAAGAAGTGTCGGATGTTACTTAGTGATTGTATCATTCAATTTTGGATTATCCTTTGTGGAATCTAGGAGACCTTCAGGGGTCTCGGGGTCCCTACTGAGTAGCTTATACTCACCCCTGCATGGGCTTTTCCCGCACTATGTTGTGTTTGTTGTAGACGATGGATAGCGCTGATTGTGGTTGAGGCACGAAAAGCAGGTCTGTACCTGGAGGTGTACCATAGGGCAGGACGTACACGGAGCGGACGGCTGGACCCGAGTAGGTGTGGTCGATATCTATACCCACCCTTCAGGTGGGACTTCTAGTGGACGGATCGAGGCTACGACTTTACTTTTAGTTGCTTTTTTCCTTTCCGGAATTACTTTACATTCAGTATGGGTTTGTATACTGGACCACTTACGTTTCCGCACTTACTATTGTACCCAGTTTTTACTTAGTGTTTACTTCTACTGCTTGCTTGCTCTGTGGTGTTTGTTTACTTTAAAAAGGAAATACCTTCTGTTTTTACCAAGAATTACACCTAGGTGCTAGTTTCCATCCCCTGGCCTACGGAAGGCGGGCTTGGGGTAGTCGCGGCACGGTCCCTGAGGACAGGTCGTGAAAAATTGGTATCAGATGAGTTCGGATCTACCACAGAACTTCAGTCTCTGATCTTTTTCAATGTGAAGCAATAGTGTTAAGCGTATTGGTTGTGGTTATCAATCCAGGGAGTCTAGTGTTGGTGTGGCAGCCGATGTATCCGTACACCAGGACCCTGACTTCTGATTTCCGAATTAATGCATGAAAACATTGATTGCACGTGTGATTCATGTTTTCTTTGTGATTACATTATGTCAGCTTACAAGGTATACTGTTTGACTGTGGAAGACCTGTTTCTTTTTAGGAGGGCCCCACGATGGTTGCCAGCTAGGGTTTCGAAAGTTCTGCATGATGAAATCCCATCGAACGATGAGGCCTAGGTACAGGGCCCTTTGACAGTAGAGGCACTGGTGGTACCGCTAACCACTGACCCATCGATGCTAACAGCCCCAGCCGCTGACGATGCACGTCGCCTTAGTGCACTGCACAAGTTTCAGCATGAGTGACTGCCCAGGTTCCATGGGGAGATGGACCCCTAAGCAGCCGAGGATTGGCTGGAGGTAGTGGTACGAGTTTTCAGGTTAGTGAGGACACCTGCAGACCTCATGGTGATCCTCGCAGCGAGCCTATTGCACGCCATAGCAGGCCGATGGTGGATCTTTATGCTCCAAGTGCACGATGAGGCATCTCTCCTCTGGACGGATATTGAGATCATCTTCCACTCGGAGTTCATCCCAGCCACCCTTCGTGCGGTGCGCATCCAGGAGCTTCTACAGTTGTGGCAGGGTATCTTGACGATCTCCTAGTACTCGGCGAGATTTACAGATCTCTCGTGATACTCGACAGACATGGTACGAGACCCATTCTTCTGGGCACGAACCTTTGAGCGGGGATTGAGGCATGAGATCAGGGCATCGCTGATCTCCCGCAGCATTCCGACCAAGGAAAGGGTACTAGAGCAAGCCCTTCTCATCGAGAGATTTCTTGCTAAGTCTACACCAGCGGCGAGACCTACCGCAATGCGACACGTGGGAGAGTCTTCTGCAGCCGGCAGTAGATAGATGTCACAGAGGTCCTAGCGGGCCAGGCCATCGGGGGGAGGACCACAGGATACATGCACGGAGGTGCGGGGCACATGTAGCAGAACCGGTCTTACGAGTGGAATACATTTCTATGCATGCGGCGGGTAGGGCCACATGGCTTGTGACAGCCCGACCTGCCATGCAGATGAGCATTAGACGGTTGAGGAACCACCTAGGCAGAGGCAGAGGTTTGGTCGTGGCTGTCTGCAGGGAGCAGGTGGACGAGGCAGAGGAGCTGTCCGAGCAGCAGGTGGTGGGTGACGCTTTGAGGCTCTACCACCACCACCACCAGGAAGTCCACCCCGAGATCCGGGGAGAAAATAGCTTCAGGTAGCTGAATCTTACGATTGTGGAGCTCTGGATGCAGGTGGACAAGTGTGGGTTTAGCTCCAGGCATAGAGGCCTTTTCCCATTATGCCTCAAATTTCATTGATTGTGTTTCCTTGTGTCCTTGTACATTGAGTTGAAGTAATAAAAGATGCTTGTAATAGTGATGTTTGGATTATTGTCTTTTGTTTGTTAATACTAAGAGGTTCCGGTTAAAAACTGTTGACATTACCCTCACATGCTAGATTCTTACTAGAGGAGACCTAGTGACCACACACTGATGACAACAGTGTGACTCAACCCTTGGAGGGGAGAGTAATGGTGGGATATCTTGGTAGCAGTGTCGAGGCCTTACGACGTCATCCATGCCATGTATTAACTAATCATGATGGGATTCACTGTATTAGGCAAGGAACGTGGTTCATCTATGGGATGCGACTGGATTCCCCATTTCGGCAAAGGAGAAATCTTTGCAGCTTTTCAGAACATTAAGGAGGAAGGGGAAACCCTTCGTGTGGTCAGACAGATGTCAGCAGAGCTTCTAGGAGCTGAGACAGAGATTGACCAGCGTGCCTATCATATGGCTACCAGAGGAGCGAGTTGGGTACGTAGTTTTCCACGATACATCAAGGATCGGACTTGGATGTATCCTGATGTAGGAGCGGGCTGTGATCACTTATGGATCACGTCAGTTAAGGCAGCATGAGCAGAACTATTATACTCATGACCTAGAGTTAGCAGTAGTGGTCATCGCTCTGAAGATGTGGAGACACTATCTAATGGGTGAGCGCTTTACAGTCTATTCTGACCACCAGAGTCTCAGGTACATCTTATCGTAGAAAGACCTGAACCTGAGACAGTGGCGACAGCTCGAGTTCCACCAGGACTATGACTTTGAGATAGTCTATACTCCTAGAAAGGGGAATGTGGTAGCTGATGATCTCAGCAGCAAGACGGGAATTCAGCTACTTGGGGAGGCGACAGATCAGATGGCCGCTTTGAAGATATCCTTCATGGATAGACATGGAGCAACTTTTCTTCAGTCACTCACAGTCACTCCACCCCTACTGCAACGGGTTAGAGAGGCACAACATGGGGACTCCGACTGTGAGATGCGACATGCTCAGATATCCTCAGGATACGAACCTGATGGTTTCTCTTTTGGAGGAGAGCACGACGTCCTTTTTAGAGGATGTGCCTTGGTACCAGTTTCTTTATGGGAGGAGGTGCTGAGAGAGTTTCACACTTCCCTTTTAGCGGAACATCTTGGAGTGCCGAAGATGTATCAGGATCTTGGACGACAACACTGGTGGCCGGTCATGATGAAGGTTGTGGCAGAGATCATTTCTCGATGCCTCACCTGCCAGTAGGTGAAGGTAGAGCACTAGGTACCAGCAGGCTTGGTATAGCTCTAGGAGGTCCCAGAGTGGAAGTGTGACAGGATATCTATGGACTTTGTGACTGGACTTCCACACACTTCCTGAGGTCACTACTCCATTTGGGTGATTGTCAACCGACTCACCATGTTGGCTCACTTCTTACCCATCAGAGAGCAGGGCTTAGTGGAGAGCTTAGGACGTCTCTACGTTGAGGAGATTGTACAGCTTCACGGTGTGCCATCATCTATCATCTCATATCGAGACGCTCGCTTTACTTCCCTGTTTTGGAAGGGGTTCCCGAAGGCGTTTGGGACGCAGCTACATCTGAGCACAGCCTTTCACCCTCAGACAGATGGTCAGATAGAGAGGACCATTATGACTCTCAAGGACATGCTCTGCGCATGTGTCCTCGACTTTGGTCGCAGCTGGGAGGACCACCTAACCTTGGTGGAGTTCGCGTACAACAACAGCTACCACTCCACCATCGGGATGGCACCATACGAGGCATTGTACGACCGACCTTGTAGATCTCCTCTATGCTAGACAGACCCTGGGGAGTCAGTACTTGTGGGACCAGAGATGGTCCAGGCCATGACAGAGAAGGTCTGGATCATCCAGGAGCGGATGAGGACAGCTCAGAGCCGGTAGAAGTCCTATGCTAACAGGAGGAGGAGGCCACTAGAGTTCGAGGATGGTGACCACGTCTTCTTGTGGGTCTCACCTTGACGTGGATTACAGAGATTTGACCGAGGAGGCATGTTATCTTCTCGCTTCATCAGACCATTCCAGGTCCTCACCAGGATTGGTGAGGTGTCTTATCGCCTGCCTCTACAACCTCAATGGCACCGGGTGCACAACGTCTTCCACGTATCTCATCTGAGGAGATATGTGCACGACCCGACGCATATCATTTACCATGGGGAGCTGGACGTTGATGATGGGGAGACTTTTGCGGAGGTCCTGGTGCAGATTGAGGATTGAAGAGAGCGGGTACTATGTGGTCGGTCGATTCCTCTAGTGTGTATCAGATGGCAGCACGAGAACCTCTAGGAGAGCGCTTAGGAGCAGGAGGCTCATATGCGTGCTCAGTACCCACATGTGTTCCCCTAGTTTTGATGTATCTTTACGGGGACGTAAATCCCTGATGTGATAGTAATGCAAAGACCCGTAAAATTCAAGGGATATTTTTTCTTAATTTTCTTTGGTATTTTACAAGGACGCGGTTTCTGACAGCACTTGATTCCAAGGTCTGGTGTGCCCGGAATTTCTATCCGAAGTTTAGCTCGGAAACATTTAGTGAACGAACAAGCGAGAATTACTAAATTTTGAACCAGTGCTCGGAATCAAATTCTAAGGGCACCAATGGAACCACAACACCAGTAATTGCTTAGAAACACATTTTTTGGAGTTTCATTTTCACAGGTGAAGTTGTTAAAATTAGTGGAAGTTAAAATAAAATTTAGATTACAAATTTTATTTATCCTTCTAATTTTTTAACCTTTGGGTGGAAGTTGGGTAACCACCCAACTTCCCATGAGATGTTATGAGGCCGGTGGGGCCCACATGAACCCCACCGCTTCATATTCTCTAACCCCCCTCAACTCACCATTAATTTTTGACGACTTATGTTAATTAATTTGGTGAGTTTAATTTGAGGAATATATTTCAACTTTTGTAATCCAAATTCCTAAGTTATGATAATAAAATAAGTGGAGGACTTATTTTATTATGTTTGGGTTTTGTTTTGTTAAGACTTGGGAGAAGAAGAGAGGTCTTGAGGATTCTTCATTCTTCGACGAAGAATGCGAAGAACGCACTGCCACCGATTAAGAACGCCGACCTCCGATGGTGGATGATGGAGAGAGACACCTTCCTCGGAGATCACCTAACGCCAACAATGTTCCTTCCATGATGCTTTCTTCCGCGACGATCCTCTTCTTCCGTGGCAGTTAATTCCGAGACGAAATCTCGTTCGACGAGAACGTTGAGGTAGAGGTTTATGTGTTTTTTTTTATTTCTTCCGTCATCTATCCTCATTCTTTTGGACCGCTTGATATCGTTTGACGGGAGGGGGCCAGACCGCACAAACACGGCCGACCCTACTCCCCTATTTTTTTTGTTGCTGTTGTTTTTGCGGTTCGAAGGAAAATGACGCAGTGTCGTCGCACCATGTGGGAATGAGAGGTAAGGATGAACGGCACCGTTGCGCCGAGCATTTGGAAATTGAACCATGCCGCGGCGCTGTTGTGTCGTGCCAGAAAAACCCGAAGACACCGTGGCCGGAGCGAGGCCGCGGCAGAGGGGCGCAGCTCCGTCGCGCCGCGCCAGACAGACCAAGGTCGCGGCTTAATCCGTGACGGAGCAGGGGATACAGTGGCAGGAATCGGGCCGCTTGCATCGAAGTAAGGGGGACCGGCCTTGCCGGTCCCCTACAGGCAGAAGTCGACCGGCCGGAGCAGGCCGGTCGGACAGGGAAGGGCTGGGGGTTTAAACCCCTGGTTGGCAAGACGTGAGCGGCCCCATTAAGGGGTTGTGGTTAGTACACGCAGGGGCAGTGCACCCCCCCCCCCCCAAATACGAACGGCTCGGCCGTTCGGCCGAGCCACCTGGCCAGCATGTCGGGCCGTTGAGCAGGGATACGCCCAGGCCGGGCTGGGCAGCGCCAGCTAGGCTGGGCCGCGCCTGAATGGGCCGGACTCGGACCCGGTTTGGGTCGTCCCGGTTCAGGCCAACCCTAGAGGAATCGGGCCGGGTCGGACCGGGCCCGAACCCCTATTACCGAACCTCTATGGTATGTTGCCCATAACATGAGATACGGACCTCCGATCAAAACACTATCAGCTAAGATGTGATCCTTGGATCGAGACGGTCATTTCGGTATAATACACTCAAGGTTTCAGAGTACTTTGGGATCGCCTGGGTTGGTTCGTACACGAAACCAACCGGGCCCTCGGAGCGGAAACACTTATAACTTCGGTTTCGGATGTCTGATTGACATTCCGTCAACTTTGTTGGATTCCTCAAAGTGATATAGAACTTTTGGATTACTCTGATCAAGGTTTGGACGCAGTATCAGTACGGTCAGGATGGTTTTAACTTAAAAACCAACCGGGCCCCTGAGATGAAAAAGCCAATAACTTTCAGACCGGGCGTCCGATTGACGCGACGTCTGTGACATTGAGTTCCTATTGACGGTACAGAACTTTTGGATATATAAACTCCGGACTATGTGTCAGATGATTTTTCATCCCCTCATCTTGTAGAGCGGACCCTCCCAAACGAGCTTGTTGAGTGCGGGAACGCTAGACTTGGCTGCGACTACGACAACGATAACGACTATACAGAAATCCTACGTGGATTTGACGACAACGACTACAACACTTAGTGATCCTACATGGATCAGTGCTACTGATCCTATGTGGGTCAGATCCTATGTGGGTCAGCACTCAGTGGTCCTATGTGGGCCAGCGCCTATAGATCCTGTGTGGGTCATTGTGGGGGTTAGTTACCTATCGATCCGTGTGGGTCAGATCCTTTGTGGGTCATTGTGGGGGTTAGTTACCTATCGATCCTATGTGGGTCAGATCCTTTGTGGGTCATTGCGAGGGTTAGTACCTATCGATCCATTGTGGGTCTGAAGACTTAGATGAATCAGTGGATATATCTGATCATCTCTATCATCATATGAAGAATTATACCTGTGTGAGCTGAATCTGGACATTCAATCCTTATCGTTGATAAGATTGAATTGATATCCTGTGTGGATTACGTTATGTTTTCCAATGTGGAACGAGTTACGTTTTCCTGTGTGGACTGGTTGTACTTGGGCTTAGATGTTGGAGCTGAAATGGAATTAAGGACTTAGGTATATGTATGGGCATATACCAAAGCAGTGTCATATGTTACTTCATGATTGTATCTTTCCTTTCTGGATTATCCTTTTTGGAATCTAGGAGACCTTCGGGTGTCTCGGGGTCCATACTGAGTAGCTCATACTCACCCCTGTGTGAGATTTTCCCGCACTACGTTGTGTTGGTTGCAAACGACAGACAACGCTGATCATGGTTGAGGCACGAGGAGCAGGTCGGTACCTGGAGGTGGACCATTGGGTGGGATGTACATGGGGCGGACGGCTGGACCCGAGGAGCTGTGTAGGCTATCTGTACCCACCCATCTGGTGGGACTTCCAGTGGATGGCTCGAGGATGCGGCTTTACTTCCATTTGTTGTTTCCCTTTCCACATGAACTTTACTTTCAGTTTGGGTTTGCATACTGGCCCACTTACTTTTCCGCACTTACTATTGTACCCAGTTTTTACATAGTGTTTACTTCTACTACTTTCTTGCTCGATGGTGTTTGTTTACTTTACAAAGGCAATGCCTTCCCTTTTTACCAGGAATTACGCTTTGGTGGTAGTCGCCAACCCCTGGCCTATGGAAAGCGGGCTTGGGGTAGTCATGGCATGGGCCCCGAGGACGGGTCATGACAATTTTTCTAAAGAAATATATAACCAAATTACATCCAAACTTCCCTAAAATAATCCTATAAGCCTTATCATGGATATAAATCCTACCAATAAGGGATTTGTAGGAATCATAATGAGAATATCTAAAGAATATGTAACATTCATCAATGAGTGTTTTCATTTAATTTATTCCTCCATCTATTTAATGATTTATTATACCATATGATATTGTAACATTAGTATCTAAAATATATTTATATTTTTTATATTTATTTTATGGACTAAAACCACACATATTTCCATCAAATGGGTCATGAAATCATCATTCATGTGTGTGGAGGACTACCACCTCATGAAATGATGTTATCATTTTTCCATTACAACCTTCTTGGGTTGGGAATAATGATGTATTTATATTTTATATATCATATAATTGATTTTTTTGAATTTTTTGTTTTTATAAATTTATTATATCATTCATAGTATCATGCTTTCTATTTTTGGGGAATGTGATAATGTCGTTCATGTGAACAGAGAAATACCACCTCGTGAAGTGATGTGATCGTTAATAGCTTACAAAGAATGTATTTAGGAATATTTTCATAAAAACAACTGATGTATTTAAAATTTATATTATACATTAATGATATTAAATATATATATATATATAATTTAATTTTCATTATTTTAGTATGATAAAAAATGGACACATCATTAATGCATATGTAAAACCTACTGTCACCAAGAATGGTGATTTAATTTTTTATAACTAAATATTATGTATTAATATAAAATAAATACATAGTTAATATATATAATATTTATATCATGGTTAAAATTTTGTATATGAAGATAACATGATCTATGTTTGAGTATAAAAAATAATAATTCAAAACATATAAGAAATACAAAGCGGTTATTAGCTGAAACAAATAATTGACAATGGATTTCTAATAAATGGTTAATAAAATTTCATAAGAATCACATATATGGTATGATATATATTGGTATAAATCTTTAATTGGTTTATAATAACATTATATTTATTATATAATAAGGTTTAACAAGAGTGATAAATGGTAAGTCTTAAGGTAAGGGGATTTTTAGCCTCACTTTTATTTTTATGAGACTTATGTCATATTTAACACCCATTTCTTTTGTCTAGTGTATATTTATCCATATAAATTTATATATCAATAATAAATGTTATTTAATACAAATTAATTTTTCCATTTAATATTTTTCACTCATGTGTATTATAAGTCAAATGTTACTCATGTACTATGTTATTTTTCTCACAATTTGACTTGCTTGAGATGTACCTAATACTATGAACGTGTATTAATTCACGAGGTGAATATAAAAAATGATTGACTAGTAGTACCATGAAATTATTTATTATCATGCTATTTTTACTTCCATTTTATGTTCATTCTTCATATGGATTATGAATTAATATTACCAGAGTGGTAATGTTGTTTTTTTACAATCTCATCATTTATTGGGTGTGTTTATGATTATGTCACCGATGTTTATATATCATGATATACCTATCATAAATTATCATTAATATTCATATATTCAAGTAATTTATAATATATTCATCTAATGGTACAAATTTTTCAATATTTAGTAGCTATAATTAATAATAAAATGTTTTGAAAAAATCCAACATTATTTGTCTCCTCAGTTAGTATTTTGTTTTCATCAAAATTCTTGTTTTATAAATATTTATTAAAAATTATTTTAAAGATATTTACTTCATTTTAATGGAATTTATTTCTCTTATTTAAAGTTTTTTTTAAAATGAGAGTAATCATTATATAATTTTCCATATAATACATGTTTGGGTTTTATATAAAATGTGAAAGGATCAATTATTTTCACACGAATGGAATGAATAAAATTTTCTGATGTCATGACCTTTAAATTCACATATCATGACATCATATAATTTCAAATATATTTTAATGAAAAAATATTTTCAGAATATTTTTTGTTTGGAAATGTATTTTCATTGAAGAAATTATATTTTTCCCTAGAATTGTCTTAAATTATTTTTGAAAATTATTTTCAATATAAGATGATATTTGTTGTTGTAACCTATGACTTATTAGGAATATTATAAAAGGATACCATAATATTATTCATCTCAGTGGATTATTTTTTCATTGAATTATTTTTTTGAAACATTCCCCTTTTCATAGAGTACTATTTAAGGAAATGATTATGAATCATGTATATTTTCTATAGGTTATGATATGCAGACATGTTGATGATTCACATTTTATTTCATGGGGTTATGATATGATGAATTTTATGATCTATTTCACACATAAATATTGTTTTCATTATTTGATTGTTGGGACATATATATACCTCCATTGAATTAGGAAATGAATAACGTTTTATGATCTAAAAGGGTACACATGTGGTTACACCAATCCCAAAAATATGGATATACATGTGTATAACTCAATACCAAAATATGGTACATGGTAGGTCATCCCAATCCTAAAGAATTTATGTCGGTGGTTCATCCAATTCTAACTTATTTTGAATGTCTTGGTTTATTTCAATGAAATGGAATTTACTATACATATGTGTTTACCATAGATCGTTGTCTTGTACTAATATTATTCTCTCAAGTATATGTTTCTTTCATTATAAAACGTTTCTTGTATTTTAAACTACCAATATATATTCCATGACTTGATATTTTGACCGTTTATATATATTGTTATGTTTAGAAAGTTATAACCAAGTTCTCATACCATTATTTTCATGCAATGCTTTTACATCTCCATTTTTTACCCTTGATAAGAATATATTATCACCCCCTCTTAGGTTTCCCTTCACTTAGTTATGATGAAATGTTTTATGTATGGTATAAATATAATGGGCTGAAAATGGGAAGATAATTTTTGGTAAAATTTAAGATCCTTCACCATATTAGAATTTATTGTTCCTCATTTCCATTGTCACTAATCTATTATTGTACCCATGCATGTGTTTTTGTGTAATGTAATGAATTTTTATCTAATGTATGTAATATCCATCTATGAGAATCATGGGTCAATTTAATTGGAATCAATGGAATATATTAGTTAACATTTTAAATATAGGATGACAAATACATAGTGGGAACCCTTTGAGTATTTCAAATGATAGTTCTTGGGATTACTCTAAGGATATGTTTAAGGATGAATAAAATTATAAGAAAATTTATTGATATTTTTGCGACAGATAGAGTTCTTGGATTCCAAATAATTTTATCCCTATCAGGATAATGTAAGAGTATATGGATCTATAATAAATATACCTATAGTTACCAACCCTGTAAACACTATATTGAGCTAGACTATATATTGAAATGGTTAATTTAATCGGGACTTTATTCACATCTGGTTTAATACTCATATAAGATATACCTTTGAAATTGAAAAAAAAAGATAAGAACCATCATGAATTATTTAAATATATTATGTCCATGAATTACCAATTATAAACCTATTTTGTCATATATTGAAGGAGGTATAATGATTTTGAGTTCCAATAAGGTACATTTCATGATTATGTGGTTCTCTACTATGTTTAATGATTCTCACACTATACATTTGGGATTTAATCAATGACCGAATGCTGATGTATTCATGTTATAATGAAATCTAATTAGTAATTAATGGTCTATGAGAATTTAATTTAACATATAATATTGTAATGGATGTTTTGATTATTACAAATCAGTTTTCATAGAACATGATTAATTACATGTACTTTAAAAAAATATGAAACTCACCAAATAAGAGATAAAAATAGTTCATTGAGAGATCAGGTATTGTAAACCATGAAGTGAAGAAGATTTAGTATTCATTATATTGAGATTTTTGGAATAATCCCCAAGGTGGATTTCATACTGGAATAAGAAAACGTTTTGAGAGTGTAAGATATGATCAAAATTTAACCAATTTATAAGGAAACAATTAAATATGTAGTTAATGCAATATATGGGAAAATTGGTCTCCCTAAACTGTTGTCAGTGGTTAAATGTTCAAAATTTGGAATTTATGGGAATTATGAAAATCAATTTTTTGGTGGAAATTATGATGGATATAAAAAATCTTGTATAAGTAATGGTTACACTACTGAAAATTTATATACTATGAATGACATATCAATAGAAAGATGAATTGGGGAGTAGGAAGTGAAATCATTGTTAGTGTATTAAAGATAAGGCAGAATAATCAATGTTTTTATGTATAGAATTTCAAGAATCAGGTTACATGAGTCATGAAATATGTATGTATACATTATAGTATGTTTTTTATAATTCTTCTTAAATAATATATAAAATGGTTCATGTGGACTATAAGTGATTTAATTTCAAGGTGTTTTTTGATTATCGGAAGATAACCCTTACAATGTTATGGATATTGAGATAATGATATTGGTATAATGTGATTGTTTATATGAATATGTCAATTTGATATTCAAGATTAACATAATGGTTTGATGAAAAAAAATTATTCTATCGTAGATGGAGTTTAGAACACTTATTTATATTTAATAAATTTATCAAATAATCTTTGTTTTATGTAAGGTATCAATAAGAATGTATGTTTTCAATAAGGATTTATGGTAATTCATTTTATATTCTTGTTTATGAGAATTCATGATTAAGGTATTCACATGTCTAGTAAGTGATATTCAATATCCAGATTATGATATATGGGGTTTAATGTCACTTTAATTTTAGAAATTTTAGTGACATTCATAATAAAATTTAACATCTAGAATGGTTATGATATTATCCATTTATATAATTATTTAATTGGATTTTTGGATGAGGTTTTGTATATTACATCACTATATGAAGACATATACATACTAGAGAAAATTACAAATACATTTTGATAGATGAAATGAATTATCATCACATTTGTGGATTTTTCTAATATGATTGGATGGTCTGATATAACAATTTTAACATTATTAAGGGAAAAGATGAAGTGGAAATTGAAAAATTTACAACCAAATGGTGATATTGGTCTTTTAAAATGAAATTAAATCATGTAATTTTTTGACAGTTTGTCGACTTTGTGAAGAGTGCCTTGAAATAAATTGTTGTCATGTTGTCATAATTTTTACTGATATCAATAAATAGTTTCCCATCACATTAGATTATGTATTTTTTCATTATCCTTCTTGTCACGACCCGTCCTCGGGACCCGTGCCGTGACTACCCCAAGCCCGCCTTCCATAGGCCAGGGGCTGGCGACTAGCACCAAAGGCGTAAATCCCGATAACAGGGAAGGCATTGCCTTTATAAGTAACAACCACCACAGAGTCAGCAAGCGGAAAGTAACTACAAGTGCAGAAAAGTAAAGGGGGCCGGAAATACAAGCCCAACTGTAAAGTACAACTCGAAAGGGAAAAACAGCAGCTGGAAGAACGAAGCGGCTCCTGGGTCGTCCGCCTCGATTCCTACCTGAAGGGTAGGTACAGATGGCTCAGCTCCTGGATCGTCCACCACGGATCCTACCTGAAGGGTAGGTACAGATAGCTCCTCTACTCCACAGGTCCTGTCGTCTACTCCGGGTACGTCCGCCCAGTGGTCCACCTCCGGGTACCGACCTGCTCCGCAAGTCTCAACTGCGATATGCGCTGTCCGTCATCTGCAACCAACACAACGAGGTGCGGGCATAGCCCGTGCAGGGGTGAGTATAAGCTACTCAGTAGGGACCCCGAGACCCTTAAGGTCTCACCAAATCCAACATGGATATCCACAAAGTAAAGGCAGCAATCACGAAGTAACATCAGACTCTACTTAGGTATACGCCCATACATATACCTAAGTCATCAAGTAACCCATCCAATCTCAAGGATACACAAAAATCATGAAATCAACGGATAACCATCACCCAGGTATATGCCCATACATGTACCTAAGTTATCAAGCGACCCATCTCAATCATGAGGAAACACAAAGGTCAAAGGTCTCAGCTCAAACCAGGATTTTCATTATCGAAACCGTAACTGCTGAAGAGCTCCGTCTCTAGAGTGTACAGTGGTCCTGTCACGACTCCGAGGCTGCCGCTCACTAACCTAGGACTGCTGAGGTACTCCTCCTGTCGAGTACTGCGGGTTTGCGGCCAACTACCGGGCGCTCCGTCCGCTGAGGGTCTGTCGCCAAATACCGGGCGCTACCCAGATAGCCTGCTGAGGTACTCCTCCTGTCGAGTACCGCGGGTCTGCTGCCAACTACCAGGCGCTCCGTCCGCCGTGGGTCTGCCGCCAAATACCGGGCGCTCCGTCCACTGGGCTAGTCGACTCACTCCAAGTCGAGTCGGTCAAGCAGTCGTCAGGTCTCAGCCGGCTACACGGTCTCCGTACTCTGCACGCTCGTCTCCACCGTCGCGGGTCTGTCGCTACAACCAAGCGCACACACTCCGTAGAGTATCGCGGGTCCGCCGCTACAACCAAGCTCTCCACCGCCAAGGGTCTGCTGCTGCATCCAAGCGCACCACCACTGTCAAGTACCACGGGTCCGCTCCACGAGCTACTGGTCGATACTCCAAGTATCACAAGGTCCCGCGAAGAAGTGTCTCAAAGGTCCGTCTCGGCACAGGGGTCTCAACGCAACAGACGGCGCGTCGATCGGACGCCCGGTCTGTGAGTTATTAGCCTTTTCGTCCCAGGGGCCCGGTTGGTTTCGTGAGCGAAACCAATCCCGGCCGTATCTCAACTGCACCCCGAACTTCCCTAGGGTAAACTCAAAGGGACCGTTACTCAACGTAACCACCAACGCCGCTGACGGCTCGTCAAGCGGACGTCCTGTCTGAAAGATATCAGCTTTTCCGTTCCAGGGGCCCGGTTGGATTTCGGGAACAATCCAACCCGGCCATACTCCGACTGCATCCAAAACTCGGGCGGAGTATGTCAAAAGTTCCGTCTCATCAAGAGGAAGTCAACGAAACAGACGGCGCGTCAATCGGACGCCCGGTCTGTGAGTTATTGGCTTTTTCGTCTCCGGGGCCCGGTTGGTTTTTAAGGCAAAACCAACCCGACCGTACTCCACCTGCGTCCAAACCTCGGGCGGAGTATGCCAAAAGATCCGTCTCACTAAGAGGAACACTACGCGACTGACGGCACGTCAATCGGACGTCCGTAGCTCAAGATATGAGCGTTTCCGCTCCGAAGGTCCGGTTGGTTTCGTGAACGAACCAACCCGTCCGAACTCAAAGTAACCCGAAACCTTGAGTGCGATATATCGAAACGACCGTCTCGATCCAAGGATCGCGTTGCCGCAGATGGTTCGTCATTCGGAGGTCCGAGGCTCAATTTATGAGCCAAAAACCAAATCTGGTTCGAAAACGGGGGGTCCGGGTCCGGGCCGACCCGGCCCGACCCCCCCCCCCCCCCCCCCGGGTGGCGCGGTGGCCGGCGGCGGCGGCCGGCGGCGGCGGATGGCGGCGGCACGGTGGCCGGCGGCGGCGCGCGGCGGCGGCGGGCGGCGGCGCGGCGGGCCGCGGTGGCGGCGGCGGCGGGCCGCGCTGGCGGCGGCGGCGGGCCGCGCTGGCGGCGGCGGGCGCCGCACGGGGTGGTCACGCGGGGGGCTTGATTGCCCCCGCGGATTGAACAGGGCGGCACGGCTTTGAGCCGTGCCTTTGCCAAAAAAACGGCCCCCCCACAAATGGGGGCCGGCTGGAACGAACCGGGGGGGCTTTGCCCCCCCTCCTTTAATTGAACCGACCCCCCTCATTAAGAGGGGGGTTTGAAGATCCGGCCGGGGGTTTAATCCCCCGGTTTTATGACATCCGGCCGGCCCGCTGGCCGGCCGGTTTTTACCAACGGGACCGGAATTTCCGGTCCCGCCCTCGACTTCCGACGCCGGCGGCCCGGCCGCCGGTCTTTCCTTCCGCCGCGGCCCGGAACCGGCCGCGGTCTCCTCGTCCCGCCGCGGCCCGGAACCGGCTGCGGTCTTCGTCGTCCGGCGCGGTGCGACGGCACCGCGCCCCTTTCGCCGTGCCATGAATCCTTCCAACGCGGCGCGACGGCGTCGCGTTCTTGAAGACTCTCCTCGGCGAAGCGCGACGGTGTTGCGCAAAATAAATGAACGTTCATCCGCGTGGTGCGACGGCACCACGCTACTTGTTTCCACCAGCATAAACAAACATGAACGATGGAGGGGGGATTCGGCCGTGTTCGTGCGGTCCGGCCCCCCCTCACGTTAAAGAAATAATAACGAGACTTAAATAAATAAGCCACACGTTAGACTTGCTAGATCCACGTTCAAGGAAAAGAATAAAGAAATAAAGAACCAACAACCCCTACCTTGGGTACAAGATCGAGGATTCGACTATGTCCGCGGAAGACGGCGTCGCGGAAGTCGGGCGTCGCGGTCGTCGTTCGTCAAATCCGTTGACGAAGAGGCGCGTCCGAAGAAGCACGTCGTTGGCGAATCCTTGTACGCCGACGAAGGAGGTTCGGGGAGGAAGGAAAGGTCCGAAGATACCGGGTCGCCGAGTCGATGATCCTTGACGAAGTGTTGTCGTTCTTCCTTGAGGATGAAGACGTTCTTCGTTCTTCGTCAGAGCTTGGAGATGAAGGGAAAGCTCTCCAAAGACAAACAAAGAACTCCAAATAAAATAAGACTACCTCTTATTTTATTAACACAACACAAAAGAATTTCAAAGATTCGTTTCTCACCTTAGCTGCCGAACGAGGATCGGCTGCGGAAGAAGAGGCGTCGCCGAAGAACGTCGCGGGTAAATCTCGTCGACGTCGCAGATCTCGGTGTGCGTCGTCGAATTTCGGTCGCCGGCGTTCTTCGCGTTCTTCGCGTTCTTCGCGGGGGGATGAAGAAACAAGATCCTCTCAAATCCTTTCAAAGGATTTTTAGGTTGGTCTTATTTTATAAACATGCCAACACACGAAACCGGTTAAGAAACGATCCATCAATTCGAAAGAAACGACCCATTAAATCCACGAAAGAAACAGTCCATTTAATTCACGAAATAAACCGCCCAATTAAATGGTCTGTTAAGAATTAAAGAAAACGCGTCGGTTGACTTTTCAGTTACTTTGACGGGTTTTCGCGGGTGCGTTACTTAGCGAAAGAAACGGCGGGGCTCGTGCGGGCCCCACCTCACAAATATCCTACCAAGGGGTAGGATATTTCTGGATAGCATCCTATCCAGTTCAACTCAGTTCAAGCCGCCTTTAAGTGGCTTCAAGTGGCTTCCAAGTGGCATAAGCGAAATAAAATAAAGTTGTCGCAAAATTATTTTATTTCTTAACTTTAAGCCCGAAAATTAAAAACCACACCCGAGCAAACGCAACTCCGGAAGAGGCGTTTCTAAGCGAATACCGGCGCTGCGATTTCATCGGTGCCCTCAGAATTCGATTCCGGGCACCGGTTCAAAAGTTAGAAAAACCCGTTCGTCTGTTCACTGAACGTACCCGAGCCAAAACTTCGGAAAATGATTCCGGGCACACCGGGCCTCGGAATCAGGTGCCGTCAGAAACTGCGTTCTTGTAAAATTCCAAAGAAAATTAAGAAAAAAATTTCCTTGAAATTTACGGGTCTTTACATTACTCCCACCACAGGGCTTTACGTCCCCGTAAAGCTTCACCACAAACTTAGGGAAACAAAGCGGTACTGAGCACGCATCTGAGCCTTCCGCTCCCATGTGCTCACCCGGAGGTTCCCGCGCTGCCAAAGAAAGTGCACAAGAGGAATCGACCATCCTCCTAGGATCCGCTCCTGTCGATCCTCGATCCCCACAGGAACCTCCGTATAAGACACTCATTGCCACCGTCAAGCTCCTCATGGTCGATGATATGCGAAGGGGGTCGAGCACGTTTCTCCTCAGCTGGGATACGTGGAGGACGTCGTGCACCCGGTGCAACTGAGGTGGCAGAGCCAGGCGATAAGCCACCTCGCCAACCCTGCTGAGGACCTGGAAAGGCCCGATGAAGCGGGGAGACAACTTGCCGCCTCGGCCAAATCTCCGCAAACCACGTCGAGGTGAGACACGCAAGAAGGCGTGGTCGCCATCCTCGAACTCTAGTGGCCTCCGCCTCCTGTCAGCATATGACTTCTGCCGGCTCTGTGTTTTCCTCATCCGCTCCTGGATGACATGGACCTCTTCTGACGTGGCCCGGACCATCTCTGGTCCCACAAGAGCTGCGAGATTTCATCCTTGCCGATAAGAGAAACCTGGTCTCATCCCCTGGATGAACCACATTCTTTGCCTAAAACAGTCAATCCTAACATGGATGATACTAATCCATACCAAGGATGACGTCGTAAGGCCTCGACGCTACTACTAAGAGATCCAACCGTTACTCTCGCCTCCAAGGGTTGAATCACACTGTCGGCATCAGTGTGTGGTAACTGGTCTCCTCCAGTAGATGTCTCACAAGTGAGGGTCAAGTCAACAGTCAACTGGAACCTCTTAGTAACATCACAAAAGAGGACAGGAATGAAAACATCACAAAGGATGCGTCTTTTATTATTGCAGCTCATAATACAAGACGCTACACAAAAGCAACATCAACATGGAACTAGAAGTACAAGAGACGTATCCACTAGTTCCGCTCCTGTCCACCTGCTTTACTGTTGCTCAAGCATTTGCCGCTGCCTCTATCTCGGTGGCACTCCCAAAGCCTGCGGATCGGGAGTCGGATAGTCACGTGCCAGATGTCCCTTTTCGCGGCATGAGTAACACAACCTGCTCCTTGCACGGCTAACTCTGTTCCCACTCCGGGTGCCCTGCACCACCGGTCCTAAAACCCGAGATCGCCCAACTGATGGTCTGGTCCTCCTGGACCTCTGCATCATCTGTCTACTGCCCACAGATGACTCGGCTTCTGATCGAGAAACACGTGGCAAAGGCAGCAGCTCCTGATCACGCTCAGGGTGTAGAGCTACTGGCACAAACTCCACCCTGAAGAAGGTCTCAAAGTCTTCCCATGCGAAGTCCATCTCATCGCAAAACTGAAACAAGTGGCTCCACCACCTACCTGCTGCTGCCTGAAGGAGGCTGGTAGCAAAGATCACCATGAAGTCTGCTGGCGTCCCCACTAGCCTGAAGACTCCCACCACGGCCTCCAGCCAATCCTCAGCCGCCTGCGGGTCCATCTCTCCCCCGAACCTGGGTGGCCTCTGGCGCTGGAACTCATGCAGTGCGCGCAAGTAGCGGGCATCGCCTACTGCTGGGGCTGGTGGCATCGGTGGCCCAACGTATGGTAGTACCTCTGGTGCCTCCGCTGGTGCCTCAACTGCAAGAGGGCCCTGTACCGAAGCCTCGTCGCTCGACAGACTGTCAGCACGCTCATCCCTCCGGGCTCTAGCTGGTCGTCCGAGAAAAGACATCCTGAAAGAAACAACGTAACACGATCAAACGATTATACCTGGTGAGCTGACCTGGTTTGAGCTGTTTTAAGGGGGGAAACCTTTGAAAACACACACGCAATCAGTGTTTTCGCGCACAAAGTCGGAAATCAGTTGTCAGGGTCCTGGTGTATGGATACGTCGGCCGCCCGCACCAACACTGGACTCCCTGAACTGAAAACCACACTCGGTACCCTTAACACTATTGCTTCACATAGAAAGAAAAGACGATCAGAGTCTGCGGTAGAACCGACCGCCTCTGATACCAATTTGTCACGACCCGTCCTCGGGGCCCGTGCCGTGACTACCCCAAGCCCGCCTTCCATAGACCAGGGGCTGGCGACTAGCACCAAAGGCGTAAATCCCGATAACAGGGAAGGCATTGCCTTTATAAGTAACAACCACCACAGAGTCAGCAAGCGGAAAGTAACTACAAGTGCAGAAAAGTAAAGGGGGCCGGAAATACAAGCCCAACTGTAAAGTACAACTCGAAAGGGAAAAACAGCAGCTGGAAGAACGAAGCGGCTCCTGGGTCGTCCGCCTCGATTCCTACCTGAAGGGTAGGTACAGATGGCTCAGCTCCTGGATCGTCCACCACGGATCCTACCTGAAGGGTAGGTACAGATAGCTCCTCTACTCCACAGGTCCTGTCGTCTACTCCGGGTACGTCCGCCCAGTGGTCCACCTCCGGGTACCGACCTGCTCCGCAAGTCTCAACTGCGATCTGCGCTGTCCGTCATCTGCAACCAACACAACGAGGTGCGGGCATAGCCCGTGCAGGGGTGAGTATAAGCTACTCAGTAGGGACCCCGAGACCCTTAAGGTCTCACCAAATCCAACATGGATATCCACAAAGTAAAGGAAGCAATCACGAAGTAACATCAGACTCTACTTAGGTATACGCCCATACATATACCTAAGTCATCAAGTAACCCATCCAATCTCAAGGATACACAAAAATCATGAAATCAACGGATAACCATCACCCAGGTATATGCCCATACATGTACCTAAGTTATCAAGCGACCCATCTCAATCATGAGGAAACACAAAGGTCAAAGGTCTCAGCTCAAACCAGGATTTTCATTATCGAAACCGTAACTGCTGAAGAGCTCCGTCTCTAGAGTGTACAGTGGTCCTGTCACGACTCCGAGGCTGCCGCTCACTAACCTAGGACTGCTGAGGTACTCCTCCTGTCGAGTACTGCGGGTTTGCGGCCAACTACCGGGCGCTCCGTCCGCTGAGGGTCTGTCGCCAAATACCGGGCGCTACCCAGATAGCCTGCTGAGGTACTCCTCCTGTCGAGTACCGCGGGTCTGCTGCCAACTACCAGGCGCTCCGTCCGCCGTGGGTCTGCCGCCAAATACCGGGCGCTCCGTCCACTGGGCTAGTCGACTCACTCCAAGTCGAGTCGGTCAAGCAGTCGTCAGGTCTCAGCCGGCTACACGGTCTCCGTACTCTGCACGCTCGTCTCCACCGTTGCGGGTCTGTCGCTACAACCAAGCGCACACACTCCGTAGAGTATCGCGGGTCCGCCGCTACAACCAAGCTCTCCACCGCCAAGGGTCTGCTGCTGCATCCAAGCGCACCACCACTGTCAAGTACCACGGGTCCGCTCCACGAGCTACTGGTCGATACTCCAAGTATCACAAGGTCCCGCGAAGAAGTGTCTCAAAGGTCCGTCTCGGCACAGGGGTCTCAACGCAACAGACGGCGCGTCGATCGGACGCCCGGTCTGTGAGTTATTAGCCTTTTCGTCCCAGGGGCCCGGTTGGTTTCGTGAGCGAAACCAATCCCGGCCGTATCTCAACTGCACCCCGAACTTCCCTAGGGTAAACTCAAAGGGACCGTTACTCAACGTAACCACCAACGCCGCTGACGGCTCGTCAAGCGGACGTCCTGTCTGAAAGATATCAGCTTTTCCGTTCCAGGGGCCCGGTTGGATTTCGGGAACAATCCAACCCGGCCATACTCCGACTGCATCCAAAACTCGGGCGGAGTATGTCAAAAGTTCCGTCTCATCAAGAGGAAGTCAACGAAACAGACGGCGCGTCAATCGGACGCCCGATCTGTGAGTTATTGGCTTTTTCGTCTCCGGGGCCCGGTTGGTTTTTAAGGCAAAACCAACCCGACCGTACTCCACCTGCGTCCAAACCTCGGGCGGAGTATGCCAAAAGATCCGTCTCACTAAGAGGAACACTACGCGACTGACGGCACGTCAATCGGACGTCCGTAGCTCAAGATATGAGCGTTTCCGCTCCGAAGGTCCGGTTGGTTTCGTGAACGAACCAACCCGTCCGAACTCAAAGTAACCCGAAACCTTGAGTGCGATATATCGAAACGACCGTCTCGATCCAAGGATCGCATTGCCGCAGACGGTTCGTCATTCGGAGGTCCGAGGCTCAAGTTATGAGCCAAAAACCAAATCTGGTTCGAAAACGGGGGGTCCGGGTCCGGGCCGACCCGGCCCGACCCCCCCCCCCCCCCCCCCCCGGGTGGCGCGGTGGCCGGCGGCGGCTGGCGGCGGCGGATGGCGGCGGCACGGGGGCCGGCGGCGGCGCGCGGCGGCGGCGGGCCGCGGCGGCGGCGGCGGCGGGCCGCGCTGGCGGCGGCGGGCGCCGCACGGGGTGGTCACGCGGGGGGCTTGATTGCCCCCGCGGATTGAACAGGGCGGCACGGCTTTGAGCCGTGCCTTTGCCAAAAAAACGGCCCCCCCACAAATGGGGGCCGGCTGGAACGAACCGGGGGGGGCTTTGCCCCCCCTCCTTTAATTGAACCGCCCCCCCTCATTAAGAGGGGGGTTTGAAGATCCGGCCGGGGGTTTAATCCCCCGGTTTTATGACATCCGGCCGGCCCGCTGGCCGGCCGGTTTTTACCAACGGGACCGGAATTTCCGGTCCCGCCCTCGACTTCCGACGCCGGCGGCCCGGCCGCCGGTCTTTCCTTCCGCCGCGGCCCGGAACCGGCCGCGGTCTCCTCGTCCCGCCGCGGCCCGGAACCGGCCGCGGTCTTCGTCGTCCGGCGCGGTGCGACGGCACCGCGCCCCTTTCTCCGTGCCATGAATCCTTCCAACGCGGCGCGACGGCGTCGCGTTCTTGAAGACTCTCCTCGGCGAAGCGCGACGGTGTTGCGCAAAATAAATGAACGTTCATCCGCGTGGTGCGACGGCACCACGCTACTTGTTTCCACCAGCATAAACAAACATGAACGATGGAGGGGGGATTCGGCCGTGTTCGTGCGGTCCGGCCCCCCCTCACGTTAAATAAATAATAACGAGACTTAAATAAATAAGCCACACGTTAGACTTGCTAGATCCACGTTCAAGGAAAAGAATAAAGAAATAAAGAACCAACAACCCCTACCTTGGGTACAAGATCGAGGATTCGACTATGTCCGCGGAAGACGGCATCGCGGAAGTCGGGCGTCGCGGTCGTCGTTCGTCAAATCCGTTGACGAAGAGGCGCGTCCGAAGAAGCACGTCGTTGGCGAATCCTTGTACGCCGACGAAGGAGGTTCGGGGAGGAAGGAAAGGTCCGAAGATACCGGGTCGCCGAGTCGATGATCCTTGACGAAGTGTTGTCGTTCTTCCTTGAGGATGAAGACGTTCTTCGTTCTTCGTCAGAGCTTGGAGATGAAGGGAAAGCTCTCCAAAGACAAACAAAGAACTCCAAATAAAATAAGACTACCTCTTATTTTATTAACACAACACAAAAGAATTTCAAAGATTCGTTTCTCACCTTAGCTGCCGAACGAGGATCGGCTGCGGAAGAATAGGCGTCGCCGAAGAACGTCGCGGGTAAAGCTCGTCGACGTCGCAGATCTCGGTGTGCGTCGTCGAATTTCGGTCGCCGGCCTTCTTCGCGTTCTTCGCGTTCTTCGCGGGGGGATGAAGAAACAAGATCCTCTCAAATCCTTTCAAAGGATTTTTAGGTTGGTCTTATTTTATAAACATGCCAACACACGAAACCGGTTAAGAAACGATCCATCAATTCGAAAGAAACGACCCATTAAATCCACGAAAGAAACAGTCCATTTAATTCACGAAATAAACCGCCCAATTAAATGGTCTGTTAAGAATTAAAGAAAACGCGTCGGTTGACTTTTCAGTTACTTTGACGGGTTTTCGCGGGTGCGTTACTTAGCGAAAGAAACGGCGGGGCTCGTGCGGGCCCCACCTCACAAATATCCTACCAAGGGGTAGGATATTTCTGGATAGCATCCTATCCAGTTCAACTCAGTTCAAGCCGCCTTTAAGTGGCTTCAAGTGGCTTCCAAGTGGCTTAAGCGAAATAAAATAAAGTTGTCGCAAAATTATTTTATTTCTTAACTTTAAGCCCGAAAATTAAAAACCACACCCGAGCAAACGCAACTCCGGAAGAGGCGTTTCTAAGCGAATACCGGCGCTGCGATTTCATCGGTGCCCTCAGAATTCGATTCCGGGCACCGGTTCAAAAGTTAGAAAAACCCGTTCGTCTGTTCACTGAACGTACCCGAGCCAAAACTTCGGAAAATGATTCCGGGCACACCGGGCCTCGGAATCAGGTGCCGTCAGAAACTGCGTTCTTGTAAAATTCCAAAGAAAATTAAGAAAAAAAATTCCTTGAAATTTACGGGTCTTTACACTTCTTTAGATCACCAAATTTTACATGATCAATATTCTCCTTAAATATCCAACTTTATTTGGGTGTCATTTGTTTTGTATTTCAATATATTTACCTTCCAAATTTCTTTCACACTCCTCATTTATTTTTTATGGGGATTTATTATTAACCCTTTTTTATTATTTTGTTTATATGAGTAAACTTTCAAATTTTGGACCATTGATATCAATGATTATTTACAAGGGTGAAATTAATATTAAGGGGGTAGCATGTAACACCACCAGAGTCATAAAAAAATACTTTTTATTCAAATAAATATAATCATTTTTATATATTTGTTTATGCGCATCAATATGTTTATCTGTAAGTACATGAATTAATTATTTTGGATTGTGTTATAAGTAACACCATTTTAACATTTCAATACACACAACTTGGGATACCTTATTTTCAAGAGGACACTCTGTTTTAACAATACCATGACTTACTATTAATATAGTCATCTGAATATGACCATTATTACATATTTTTTTAAACATAGTGACTGGAATAGTAATAAATAATTTTTATATATTGAATTATATTTTGATACAAAAAGGTACATATTGATAAAAATGTAAAAAAAATTTAACAAAATTATTATATAATTCAAAAAAACTATTTTCATAAAAAAATTTGATTATTTATTATGCTAAAAATTAATCAAATTTAGTTTTAAATTAATGACAGATTAATTTGTAAAAATAAGCATGAATTTTTAAATCATCATATAAAAATTACCTTATGGTTATTTTTTGGATATTTTTTGAGAAAATATTAATTTTTTGATTAATAATGAACAATAATGAATTTTAATTGAAAACTACCTTTGGTTTTCAATATTTATAAGGTTAAATTATATTTTTAGTTTTTTAATATAACATTACATAAATCTTATATCAATTAATCTAATTTATTTCATTTTAATATATTTTATAATGAATTTTGAAATAAATATATTTCAAACAATTCACATTTTGTTTTTCTAGAAACATGAATTCTCATGACGTCTACGGGGTTAATTTTAAATCAAAATTTTTCATATTGGTGTATTTTATTTGGAAAGATATATTCCATATTTTTAATTAGTATAATATATATAATATAATAAGTTCAATGTATTTTTTAACAAAATGATCGGTGAATTCAATAAAAATTATTTACCTCACTTAAGATAAAAATGGATTTACTAGGGAAAAACAAGAATGGTAAAAGTGAAAATGATCTATAATATTATGTTAATTTTAGTGAATTAATTTATTTATATCTTTTACATGAAATTAAATTAAATATTTATATTCCTTTCTACTTTCCTTTTAATAGGTTACATATAATAAGTTATATTAAGAAGAAGACAAATAGATAGTTTTCAAACATTTAATATCTATAAACTCTTCGGATATGGACAATGATAAAATATGTTCGGTTATATATTTCTTTTTTAAAGATAAAATATTTTTTTTATATAATATATCACTAATTTTTAGTGATTAATGAATTACATAAATGACTAAAGGAAAACCAACTCTATAATTATTTAGATAATAAAAAATTAAAATAACTGATACTAAAAATATCTTAAATGAATTAAATTGAATGAAATGTTTTTTATACTAATTTTTAGATAAATATATAATTAAAAAATGACTAAAATAAATAGATTATAATTTCATAATTTTTTTTTAAATTTATATAAATGAAATTAAATAACTAACGTGAAAATTTACATTAATGTTATTTTATAATATACCATATTTTATTAAATGATTTTAAATTACTAAAAATAATATCGGTTTAAATTTTATGTTTATGAATTTATAAAATTTAATTTTTTTCCTTTCAAGGACCATTTTTTAAATTATAATTACTATATTTACCATCAAATGGGAAAATCACGATTATAGACATTAAGGTGAAAGCAGTTTTTTTCACGTTACTTGCACTTATGTTACATTTAATTTAAAAGACACATAGGATATATATTTTTATAAACGATATACCATATTTATAATAATTAGGTAAAAATTATATAATAATTCTCATTCTAATTTCTTATTAAAGGATAAATTATCATGGTTAAAAATCTAGTAATCATAGTGAAATCATGAAATGGTAAATAAAATTGTAATATTAGATGTTATGGGATGAAGTTTTTGAAACATCTATATTATTGTGTGGGGTAGGTTTGGATTGACCATATAATCCATAAAAATAATTAATCATCTATTTCAGAGCCACATTAGGTAATATTTACTGCCCAATAGTGAATACCTTTTAATATGAACAAGAATGCCACTCCTCCTAAATTATAAAAGGGAAATAACTCACCCCAATTATTCATACCCCTAAAGCCATTTGGATCGTCCAATAATATCATAAATAACATCCAATATTCCCTCAACTCATCATAGATGCCTTATTTATGACATAAATATAACCATGAAAGGAATTTGTGCAAACCTATGGAGGATACCTGACAAATAAGTACATTTTATCAATGAGTGTTTTACTTTTGTTTCATCCTCCATACAAAAAAATTATATTATATAATAAATATATATTTAAATAAGTTTATTTCATATTATATGATATATTTATGCAATATTTTTGAAAAATAACATTACAAAAATCCCTAAAACCAGTTTAAAAACTATCATGTGATTTGTATGGCCGAATACCATGATGTATACCGATGTCGTTAATTTTTCCATTACCTCATATCAATGTTGGTCTTAATTATGGATTCACAGTTTATATATGATATATAATTTATATATGATATCATTTTAATTTTTAATTATTATATCAAACGTTCCATCATGTTTTACATTTTGGGGGAATATGATAATGTAGTTTTTGGGTATGGTAGACAACCACGTTACAAAGTGATGTGATTTAGAGACTCTTTACGTGGACTGTGTTAAAGAAGGGTTTATTAATAATATGTGATGTATATGAAATAAAAATTGAGATCTAATATATATATATATATATAAATTTTCATTCATTCAGTATTTTAATAAAATGGAATCAATTTTCATTCATACGTATGATGTAGAATCTCCATGAATGATGTATTTCTTTTCCTATCACTAAATATTAAATATTACTATAAAAGACATATAAATAGAGTATATATGATATTTATATCATTTTGTAATTATTTAGATTATTATACAATGATCTATGTAAGAGGACCAAAAATAAAATGTCAAAACATCCACAAAAATATTGATATTTCTAGAAGCGTAACATTTAAATAGATTTTTTATCAAAAAGTAAATGAAAAATCATTAGAAAATAATAAATGGAATGATATATATATATATAATATTAAATAACATATATATATATGTAAAATATACCTATATTTTCCATAAATTAAGATTTATTGAATAATATAGAAGTGAATAATTATACTCGAGAAGTTTAATTTATTTATTTTTATTGACCTTATTTTAATATTAAATTAGTTAAGTCCAAGTGGTTTATTTTGAGGACTCCTAGTTCAATGATTCAAAAAAACTCTACTATGTTAACCATGTACAAATAGGTTATCATTTTATCTAATACAAAATAATAATTATGAAATAATTATCATATTCAATCATAAATTATACTTTTTAACCAGCAAGAATAATTAATAAGAAAAGCTATCTATGTTTTGATCATGGAAATAGCATGCCATATATAAGGATGTGTAACATTTATATTTTTAAATGATCATTATGGAAAGAAGGTATATAGTATTTAAAATTTACATTATTTTCAGGAAATCAAAAATTACATATAATTTATTTAAATATTTTTTTATATATCATTATTCTAAAGTGGGGAAGAAAAAAATAATCACTTCACTCCATGGATGCATTATTCTCCACTTACATGAACAAAATTCTCAATTTTTAGTGTAGGAAGAAAAAAAGATAGATTTTATTTTTAGAATGATAAATTTTAATTTAATGTAATTATGATTCAATTTATATCACATGTACTAATTAACATTATCCTTATTACATTCATTAATACATTAGGAAAAAATGAATAATATCTCTATGCAAGAAGTTGGTCCTTTTTTCACATGAGTGTCGTTATCATATCCCCCATTAAATTTAATGTTAAAAAATTATATGTGATATAACAAATATAAGATTATAAAAAATATAAAAGTATCACATAAATATATACCTTAAAAATATCATTACCACCAGCTATGGGAGTTGACTATGAAAGCCCAAAGACATAATCTCATAAGGCGGTAGTCTACCATACACAATAATGATGATTTATAATCTCCTTTGATTGAATCGGAGATGGATTTGGATAATGAAATTCATATAATATAATTTCAATATATTTTAAAAAATGATCTCATAATATGATAATAATTGTAGAATATTTTATCGATGTGGATGAATAAATAAATAAATAAAGTATAGTTAATAATTTTACCACTTCTCAGACCACCTCTAAAGGATTGTACACAATGTATTCGGAGAATTTATTTCAAATAATTTTCATATATTTAGAGGTTATGGATGTGTTTATGTTATTTTTATTTTTATTTTCTGAACTAAAATTGTTTCATGTTATGATGAAGAGAGAAGGGGGTTTCCTTTTATAAGTGAAGTGCGTAACAAACTTGTGAATTTGGAAAGTAAAAGGGTTATCTACATTTATACATTCCAAAAGGGTCAAAATGGTGTTTTTACATAACTTATAAATTTTATGATCATAATATGTCCATAAAATAGTCTTCAGAATAAAATTGGTAATTTTTACCATTATCATATTAGTTTAAAACACATGTAAACCCATTTTACATTAATAGTGGTAATTAATTTATACTATATTCACACATCATTTTGATCAAATAATAAAATTATATTAAAATAAAATTAAAAATGTTGATTTATAATATCTACCTATTTTACTAATTTAAATACTCTATATTGGATATATACAATTTCCATGTGATCAAGTAAAGATGGCGAAAAATTGGGATTTCTGGAAGTTCATCTTTCAAGGAAAATATAAATTTACATTAAATCCATGACAAAATAGAATTTATTTTATGTATATAAATTAATATTTATTTATATCTAATATTTAAATACAATTTATATACATCCTTAAATAGTGTTTTTTAGTTAATTAAAAATGGCAATCATTATGGACATTGAAATGTTTGTAGAAAAATATCGTTTGGAAACACAAAAACACACTTATACTAAAATACAATTTTATGTTCTTCAAAAAAACTCATTTAATTAGATAAATATAAATAATAATATTTATACATGAAATAATATTCAAAATATAATGGGGTTTTTATTAATTAATTTATTAAAAATAAATTAAAAAATTTTAAAAAAAATATTTGTTTTTGTTATTCAAAAAAAAATACATTTCAAAAAATGCCTAAATCACCATATACATAGATTTTGATATTGAAAATTTAAAATTTAATGTATTTTTTAAAAATATATATAATTAAATTAGAAATGTTAATTATAAAATGTATTCCTGAAAATAAATAAAAATCATTTCTAAAGAAAATCATTTTTTCATGAGTATAATTATATTACTAAAATTTGATTGATTATTTAATAAACTTTTATCAATAATTTATATTGAGTAAAAAATTAAAATATATATATATATATATGTAATAATACACTTAATATTATTCATACAATCCAATTTAATGGATAGCTGATATTGGTTTTATATATAATGAGTCAATTCAGATCGGCGATCTGTGTTGAATACGCTATCAAATAGTGTATTATTTTTCCAAAATAATGGGTAAAACAAATTCCGATTTTTAATAAAATTTTCCCTTGAAATATTATCTTCATTTTGATAAAAAATGATGCAAATTTTAGAATTCCAATATTTGTAAACCCACCCCATAAAATGGATTAATAAAACATCATCATGATAAGAGAGAAATTGATGCGTGGAGGTTATCTAATATATCACATAATATTATTACGAATAGGATAAAACAAGTGGGAAGTGAAGATATGGAGATAGAAGATAAGTTTAAACAAATATGGGGAGTAATAGAGATCATTGATCATATGAATTTTAATTGTAAATTTAAATTCACAGACCAAAAAATCAAAAATATGTAATGAGTGAAAAACAAATTAGTTCATTAAAAATTATGGTACTGGGATCTTATTTTAGTTACAATATCATTTTCCTAGTGTTTAGAGATTTATTCACCAACAAGACTAATAACATAGTGAAATATACTTAATTTACAAGTTTAATTTCATCATTAGGCCAATTTATACAACAATATCATCTCTTTCTCCAAATAATGTGAATTCACGATGTGTTATTCATACATGAATAAAGAAAATAAACTTCTAAAAAACTCATAATAATAATATAGTTAACATTATTTTCCACCTATCATTATACATTAATAAAACCCCTAATTTTAACACCTAGTAAGATGTTTACCAAATTAATGAACACATAATTTCCAAAATTCATCAGTAATACCCAATAAAGGAAAAAAAATCATTCGATATTCTAATATCTCAAATATCCTAAAAATAAAAAAAAATTAATCCACAAATTTAATATCATACTTTTCATCACAAAAGAATAAAAGTATGGTGACTTATTTTTAATTAACATTAAAGACATAGTCAATAAACAACTTATCAATGTTTTGGATTTCTTGATGATAAAACATATGTTCTGATAATTACCTCAATATCAAAGATCATATAATCAGTAAATGTTATCAGTAAATTAAATTATATTTCCATAAAATAAAAATTTATTCTTTATGTGAAACCAACTTTTTCATATAGTTAACCCCTATAAAAAATTTCCAAAAATGTCATTAATAACATTAATATCTCATCACTGACATCCCTAAAGGGATATATATAACCCATATTTTAAACTCACATGAAAACTTCCTAAACTAAAATGTTATCTAAACCATTCCTATAATACTAAATAGAATACCCTCAAAAAAGTACAACTGAATCTGGTGAAAAAAAAACATGAAATTTTCATTTCCAACATTAATATAGATGAAGGAAATCCATTTACCACAATTGAAAACACATAACATAAAAAATAAATATTGGATCACATGCATTCCAAATAACATTTTTTTTTTAGTTTTATATAATTAAGATAAATACATATATAAACAATGCCTAATAATTCAAGAGATTGTCTTACAATTGATACTATATTTTCATATTCTATATTATGTCATCGACAAAATCAATATGGACCCCATATATACATAATTCAATTATCATTATACACCATAAAGAAGGAAAAAATAAACATTATAAGGGTGATCTCATATTCATAGTGTGATTATAAAAAATAATTTGAAATTTAATGTCTATAGGGATTACAAGAGGAAAAATGGGGTATGGTGAAATAATAAAAGTTCATGGGAATATAATAAAAAAAATTATACCCATAGATATCGGGATCATAAAACTGGAAAATATAGTAAATGGCTTTACCAAAGGAAAGATTAATTAGAATCAATAATCATGAGACACGTGATATCAAACTTGAAAATGAGAAATATTTTATCCCCATATACATCATTGATTAAACATATTCATATCTAGTAAACTTATCATCACATCACATAATAAAAATATTAAAAGATATGTAGTGTATTTCCATCTTTTTAGTACCTAATGCATTGGAGGGCTATTACAGATACACATATCCTTAGTTTATCACTAATCCACTCATCCTTGGTTAGGAACATGACCTCACATCAATGGATTATAATGGAACCACATGTCCTTCATTTATGATGAAATGACTTGAAATTACAATTAATTTCCAATAATTTTATCATGAATAAAATAAATATAGAATTTATTTAATCATTAAACCATTAAAAAGACATTATTCTTTATAGAAATGATTGTTCAATGGAAAAAAATAGTTGTTATCCCAATCTTATAGAAACATGATTTACACATGGAAAAGAAATGGGATCCATAAAAATTATTAACCCACCTAAATAAAATGGGTTCAATAAAAAAACCAGTTGAAATAATATCATCACATATAAAAGAAATTGTTTGATAAAAATATCTTGAAAACATGATTTACCCAATGAATAAAAAAGGTTTCAATAACAATCCATTATAAATAATAAAAATTATTATAAAGAAACAGTGTTGATGGAATCATTAAAAAATATACCCTACAGAGAAAATGTAATAAAATAAAATTTTTTATTTATTAATGGAAATATAACTGAAATATCATAAAAAATTCTAGAAGAAAATAATATTTTCACAAAAAAAATCAAATTTTAAAACCAAAATTTCTTAAATTATTTTAGAAACCCATTTCATTAGAAAAAACTAGATTTATTTGTAATTTTATACTTAATGAAAATAATAGTCATGATAGTGGTAAAATACTTTCATTAAATATATATTAAAATTATTATTTCATTCAAATTTTTGGAGAAAGAATATTGGGAATAGTTTGTAAAATGATAGAAAAAAAAATTTTGAAACAATTTTTAAAAAGATATTTATTGCAAAAACTGACATTATAAATCATAGAAAAATATTTTCGAAAATATTTTTAGAATTATGTATTTTAAAATAAGAATAATTATCAAATCATGAGATAAATAAAGATAGATTTTTTGAAACATATTTTCTCGTAAATCCTGAATTTATTAATTCAAAAAAATGTAAATTTAAAAGATAAACAACTATAATTGAAAATAAAAAAGAAAATATATATATTATATATCGTATAATTGATGAATAATTATTTTGGTAGATCCATTTATTTTCTGATTTGTAAAAAAATACATTCATTTTGAAAAGAGTTAAAAAGGGAACATTAAAAAGGATTTAAAAAAATCATTTACCACATTAGAAACATTTGAATGTGAAAAAAATATAAATACACATATATTAATGCAAGTATATACCCCATTAAAATTTCAAATTGAAACATAAAATACACTGATTTATGATGGATTAAAGAAATTAAAATTATTAATGTGAGTATATACCCCATTAAATATAATATATTTATGAACATGTAATATGTCAAATGATTATTTAAATGAGAAAACCCCTTTAATTAAGTTTAAAATTTCTCTATATTTCCATTAACTCGTATATAATGATTCAACATAAATTATATAAATTATAAATAAACATATCCATGTTTAATAAAATATTCATAAATAATTTTAAATGATATATTTAAATATTTAATCAGTGATGTCCATGTCAGTTGTTTTGATGATGTTAAAATCAATATCTAAAAACAACATTTCTATTTTGAACGAGGTCAAAGATGAAATTATTTCAACACATCTAGAAAAATAATCCTGAAAATAATTATCATATTAATTCATAATTATAAATTCATAAAAAAAATCATGAAAATAAATTTAAAAAATTAACTATGTGACAATCATTGGGAGAGTAATTCGTACATAAGCATGACTACAATTTATGTTTTTTAATAATATATACATTAATAAAGTATGTGTAATTATATATTTATATAATGATAAATATATCTTAAATAACATATTATATCATTAAATATACTTATATATATATTTATTATATTTTGGTGATGAAAAAAGCAACAAATCACTTCATGGAATTAGTAGTCCACACATACACAAATGATGTTATCATTTTTTAGTGTAATAAAAATTATGATATATTATCTTTTCAGAATGATAAATATTTCTCAAATATAATTTTTATATCATTTATATAATATATATTCATTAATAGTATACTTTTTCAATTTCATTCAAGTCATTAGTGAAAAACTAACAATACCACTTCATAGGGTGGTAGTCTTCCATATAGCCTTGTGACATTATTGTATCCCACAAGTAATGGATAAAAACCAATTTGGTGATATGAAAACTAAATGATTATAAATATGATTAAAATATCAAAAATATAATTTAAACATATAATTATGACAATCCTTGAGAGGTGGTGATGAAAAATTAATGATATCGTTTTGCGGGGTGGTAGTCTATTGTACACAGGAATGATGATTTTGTATACCATTTTAGGGAAGAGGATATGTTTTTTCAAATAAATTAATATAATTAAATCACATTATATATTATATACTAGTGTTATAATATTATTTTATTTAAAATATATTATAATAATATGTAATAAGAAATTAATCGAAAACCCTGAGTAAGAAATTTTACCCCTTCTCAAAATGACTTTTTTGGATGATACCTAAATTATTTTTAAAATTTCCTTCTGAACATATAATGATTCTAAGATGAGGGTATGTAATTTGGGATGTTATTAAGTAAATATCTAGATAAAATATAGTAGTTTTATGGAGTTAATAAGATAGCATTGTGGGAGTCCTTTTATATATACAATGAGTGGAACAATGGTAATTATTTAAAATTAAAAGGTTTACCCTCTTTTTTATAATTCCAAAAGAGTATATAAAAGATTATTCCTAATAATTACACATTATAATGTCTAAATATTTCCTTATATAGTTTTTATACATGTTATGAAGTTATTTCAACCTTATGATTTTTATTTATCCCTACGTAAACCAGTTTTTACCTTAACTGTAATAATGAATTTTTAATACTTTCACTATTCATTATTTGAAAAAATTAATTTTACACTGTTATAAAATAAAAATTTGTATAATTTAAAAAATTTAATACATTTTAATATATTAATATCATATAATTATAAAATATAAATACAAAATGATACCTGATGAAAAGAAAAAAAATTAGTTTTCAAAAATTTTATTTTCTAAAGGAAAAGATATATTTTTATGAAATATAAGATTAATAATAATTATTAGTTTTCTATAAGAAGAAATTTATTGGTCGAATATATATATATATATATATAATTTAAATAATCCCTCATTATGTTTTTATAATTATCTAAAAATGAGAATCATTATGTTCTATATAATTGCATTCATAAAAATCATATTTATAAACCCGTAGACAATCTTATACTAAAATCCAAAATAAATTTGATTCAAAAAAAAATTTTTGGGTTAAATACAGATAAATAATTATCTAATTAAATTAAATAATATTTAATATATACTGGAACGTTTTAATTTTTTAGTTTATTGAATATAAATGGCCATTTTAATATTAAATCAGTAATTTTCATTAATCCCTAAAAATCAATATTTTTCATATATTCCAAAAATCTCACCCAATGTAAACATTGATATGATTGTTCTAAAAAATTTAATATTAGACAAAATATATTATTAATTTTCTATAATTTATTTATAATATTTTTTCCCTAAAAATAAATAAAAATCATTTATGAAGAAAACCTATTTTTAATGAATAAAATAATGTTACTGAAAACTGATTGATTATTTACTAAATATTTATCAAAAACATATACGGTGTTATAAATTTAAATATATATATATATATAATTTTAAATAATTTAATTTTTTTTAAAATACCAATTTAACAGCTTGGTTATGACTATTATATATTGCACTGGTTGTTTAAGGTCGGTATTGTGTGTCGAATACGCTATCGAACATAGTTTATTTTATAAAATATTTGGATGTCATAATAGTTTTACTAAGATCTTGACTCTAAAATAATGGGGAAATAGTATATTTAGCAAGTTATATTCTTCCTATTTCAATTATACTATGTGTATTCTTATCTTCTACACCATTTTTTAGAGTAGGAGGTACTTTACTATTGTTTACTTCCATGTTTGTTCTTATAGTAATCAAAATAGATACATATGTAGTCCATTATATTCAGCCATAAAATATATACACCTTACTAATTCTCAAAAAGAATTTGAATATTTTTAATAATTATGAATTCTCATATAGATTTTTCATGACGATTACATTGGTCATCAGATTTAAACACTTGATGAAAGTAATAAAGTATAAATAATACTTTTATATAGATGTCTCAACTGCCCATATATGAAATTGTGTTTAATATCATGTGGTCCAATGAAATGAATTTCAATTGTTTTTAACATCCAAAAACAATCCATCCTTTCTAGAATGTAATGTATATGAAATTACCTTTTATCATTTTTTTAGTAAATATTTTGTTATGTCATACATTAAAATTATTCCCATGCATTTTGGGATAATATCCTCATGTCTCTGATACCACATCTTGTTTTCATCATTAATACTTGACTAGAAATAATTATTAGGAACTCTCGACGAGAATAGATTATCAAATGTGATTTCTTACTCGGTAACAAATTTTCTATCTTACAAGTCCAAGACGATTAAGGAATATTTCTTAAAGATAACATTTATTACGTCATCTTAATGTTAGTTAAATAATTGTATGTTTTTTCTCCATCAAAAAATAAAACTTTAAGGAACAATTTTTTTATAAATTTTTATTTTATTCCATATAATTCTTCATTTATTTTCATCGTTTTGACATTATTTGTTATATGACAGGGTCAAATACTAATGATAATACATGGTTATTCATTTCTCAAGACTTTAGAAAAATAAAAATTATAAAATATTTTTCCTCAATATTACATTACCTATATTTTATTCCTTCTTAATGAAAAAAATATTTCATCTAAATTTTTGACATACAATCTTGAACATATTCAACTAGTTTGTCATATATTCTATAAATTTCAACAGACCTATCAATTTGATTTTTCAATAATTTTATTTACTTCAGCTGAATTTTAATTTTTACCACCAGTTTTCTTCAAGAATATTATTCTTTATTCCTCAAATATTTAACCCCCCTGCCCCTCAGTTTATTCATATTCTCAGGAGTGGAATTTTCTAATGAAAATTATAATAATTATGTATAAATATTTCAAGATAATTATATCTATTAAAAATGATCTTTTTTATATTATGGATTTTTCTGGTGACATTTTTTTTGATATTTACGGTATGTTATGGTATCTTAAATTATTTGAAAAGATGAATTATTCTTCAATAAATTAATCATATATTTTACTGATGTGGTATATTTCACATATTATTTATTAACTAAATCTAACCAATTATTTTTTTTTAATCCACATCATTAGTAAAACTAAATCAAATATTAAATTTTGTTGATGTAGATTTCACCTAATGAGTTTGGTCGAAAGATAATTTTTTTCAGCCTTCACCTTTAAATCATTATTTTAATTTTCATTAATGTAATATATCATATTATAAACCTCATGATATCTTGATGGATACTTAGATAGAACTATTTATTTATTAGTATGATTTCCATCATGTTATTTCATTATTCACTATTAATTTAGAACATTTACATTATGATTTTTAATTTCCACTACGATAAAATGATCCCTTTTGAGGAATTACTCTTTTTCTTCATTCTTCGTTAAATGTTACATCATTAAATTTATTTCTTATTTCATGAGTTTTTTGTTTGTATCAAGACATGATTTGTTTTTTATCCCATAAAGGTTATATATAATGTTCCTTAATTTCATCCTATTCAAATCTTGAAGTATCTTCGTTTATTTAACATAAACCATATTGGTTCTTAACATCAATAAAAAAATTCTTATGAAATGTTTTATATGGATTCATACAGACCATTTTTTCTCATATAGTTAATTTTTAATTCAATGACACTCTTCTTATGTCTTGATGTGTATTTAACATCCTTGTATGGTTTCTTGAATTATTACTATTTTATTCATAATCGTCAATATCATATACTCCATCTTTTATATATGGATGATTTATTTTTAAAAAATTTATCATCTCACATAAATAAAATATGAGTGGGATTTTTATTTTATAACATCATCCACCTTGAAATAAATTCCAATATAATACAGACATAATTATCTTATTCTCATCATTTATATCTTTTGATTCACATTACCACATTACCTAATTGTTAGTCTCTTTTATTTTCGTCGTCTAAAAATAATTAAAATCAATATCCTCCATATTATTATATTAAAAAAATGGATCAATCCTCTTATTATATTAAAATATTTTGTTATGTACTTCATCAAGAGATAAATTACATTTTTCATCTCACATAGAGGGTATATAATCAATTTTTTTGAATGTTTCGCATTTATTTGTAACTATATTCTGGTCTTCCAATACATATATAAATCCATAGATGATTATGAACATTTCATTCAATTTAGTAATTTAAGAATTAATAGTTCCATCTTCATCCTTTCTAATCTCTTTCAACATTCTTCTCAATATATAAATAACTGTATAAATTACATTTTTATCCCCCAAAGAGATGAGTTTATATTTTTATGAAAATTAATTTTATATTTGTAGACCCATAACATTTATACAATCATCATAATGAAATGAAATTAAAAATTTATTTTGATATTTTCTATAACAACCCTATTTTTAATACACACTTAAAAATTATTTATTACATAATATTTCACTTAAGCCACACTGGGTATCAATATTTCTAGTTTATATTAGGCTTAGTATCAATACATAAAAACATAAAACATAAAACACAGCATCATTATTAAAAAATCCTAGAAAAAACCACCGTATTCACTCGTACTTAGCATTGCATGGGATACCATGAAGACATGAATAAGAAAAGGGTAAGCTATAAATCCCATAAATGGATTAAACAGGTCACATTAATAATATAGTACATTTTAGGAAATATTCATATCAATATAGTGTAAGAAAAACATGAACATAAAGGCATGAGAAATCATGACTATCATAACAAGGAAATGTGGCAAGAACATTTAACAAGATATTAGACAGAGTTAATTATCATTGCACATGGATAATGATTAAACCCTCATTATAGTTGAATTATGCGGAATAAACCCTCAATTAACTTTATGTATCATGATAATAACCTTTACCAAATTCATTGGTGTGCTATCAGGGAACACCCTTCTTAACCATTTAATTTCATGCATAAGTATTACACATCGATCATATAACATGGAATCATTCAACATCATAAGTTATTACATGATTAAAGAGTGTGGAATACATAATTAATGTACCATTAAATATGAATATGTGCATAAAGTTGAATACCCTTGATAGTGACATGCGTATGGTATTCACTACATAATGATTTTGGTTTGGAAAATCGTGGTGAAATTTCGGCAGCATAACAACATGACATAAAAATCCATAAAATTGGATGATGAGATAAAAGGGATATCATATCAAATTTACATTAAATTTAAATTTATGTTATTATATAGATACATGTCCTAAAATATTTAATAGAATTTATATTCCTAATACAAAAAAATCACTTCAATGTAAATGAGAAGAGAGAAATTCCTTACGGAATTTCATCACGGTAACGAGTGTACATGGGAGGAATTAATGAGAAATAAAGATATATAACATCTTTTAAAATATATGGACGGAATTATTAGGGAGGTGGTAATTCAAACCCCAACATTTTTAATAGAAATAAAATTGGTATAACATCTTAATGAAATTTGGACAAGACAAGAAAGGAATAAATCCCTTGATTGGATGTATTATCCCAAAGGCTTGGGAGGGGCTTGAGATAGGCTTCTTGGGAGCTTGGGGTGACTTGGGAGGATTATAGAGAGAGTATAGAAGTTTTTGGATGAATTAAAATTGCTTTTAGTTATAAGGAAGCGGGATCTTGGTTGGGTTTATAAAGGAAAGATGAGGGAATTATTTATTATTTTCATTTTGGACAACACACATTCAACTAAAATGAACCACTAACCACCCCATGGTTTTTGCACATAGATTTACCAAATTTGAGTATAAAAAAAATATTTTATAAGGAAATTTCCCTAACTTCTTAAAATAATTGGGTTGATTATGTGGAGTTGAGTCGCACTCTCAATAAAATTAATTTAAAAGGCTAAAATATTTTATAACTCTTAGAGGGACCACTAAAGTTTTGTAAAATAAATCAGTAAAACCTAAAGTCAAATTATTTTAATGGAAGAACATAAATTTGATGGTCATAATGTTATTAGTATTTTATTTCATCGCTATTGGGTTATTGTGTTGTCATAAAATCCGTTATATATAAAAACGGTACTTAATTTTTGCCCAGAAATTCATATGTCTTAGAAAATTTTAAAATATTCACTTTTGGATAATTTTATTTCTACATCCAAAAATAATATACGTTTTTTCCAAATATTTTTCTAAAAATTTGAAATTATTATTTTTAAAATAAATTCCAACATTTATCGAAAATTCATGGGTTTTGATAAAAATAATATTTCAATCATAATAGAAATTACTCTTATGTTCACAAAAATTATACGATAATATATATTTAATAAAAATAAATTTAGTATTAATATTTAAATAAAATATTATTTAATTAAAAAATTCATTAATTTATCAAAATATATTTGTGAATTGAATATTAACTGAAAATATTATTTTTCCTTTAAAAACTATTTACAAAGTTACAATAATAAAAATAAATGTATATTATTTTTTCATTGAAAAAATGATTCACATAATCACAGTTTTATAGATTTATTAAATAACACCTAAAAACAGCCTCGTAAGATCTATGGGTATGGTGTATGATTGGGATAGAATTTTAGGCTGGCTCAGATAACATTACACGTGGGGTAATCTCTATCAACATCCACTTCTCAGGTAGATGGTTCCATTCTTGGTTAATTTGTTGAAGCTCATCTTAGGATTGGTCAAGAGCGAATCCCAATGATTCCACCTCCTTTCTGACCTCCAAAAAATGGTCTTCTTATGGAGAAATTATATTGGATGAGGTCATAACATTCTTTTCCTGAGTAAATTGGATTTGTCAAAGCCCTATATTTATACTAATCATGTGATCACAGTTAAATGACTATATTGAAAATGGTCCTAATTTTTTAAGGTATTTTATAATCCAAAAACATAAAACCAAGGAATTTTATATGTTTTATATAACCATTCTACATAAGATGGAATTTTAATAGACCAAGAGGAACATTCATTAATGAATGTTTGGTTCATTTCAATATTCCCCCCATATGAAGTTTCACCCCCAAAATTTCATTTTCCCATACTAAAACGCATATGAGTAACTCTACTTCCTCACATACTCTGATTCCCACTTCACTTCCTCAAACTCGTGGTTTCTCCACAACACCTTGATGAGGGGAATTATCTTATTTCATAGAACTTTTTCTCCACAATCTAAGATCTTCACTCGTTTCTCCTTGTAAAAAAGATCATCCTCTAACTGTACGACCTATTAAAAGAGTACATGTGAAGGGTTTTGTATGTACTTTTATAATAGGGATACATTAAAGAAATGAGGTACTTTATCCATGGTAGGTGGAAGTGCTAGTTGATAGGTTATAGCCCTTACATGATCATTAATCTCAAAGGGGATAATGTACATAGGACTTAACATCCCAATATTTCCAAACCTCATAACCTTCATCCACAGAGATATGCATAGAAATACCATGTCTCCAAATTTGAACTCATGGTCTTGTCAAGAGATATATGCTTAACACTTCTTTCCACTATGGGATGCCTTGATATAACGCTAAAGGGTTTTCACATTCTCCACCATTTCTTCGACCATTTCAGGTCCTAGTAGCTTACTCTCATTGACTTCATCCCAATATTCCAGTATTCATCACCTTTTCACATAAAGTGATTCAAATGGTGTCATTCGAACGCTCGAGTGGAAAATTTTATTATAGAATTATTTAAAAAGTGGAAAATGTTGGTCCCAACATTCGTTGATGTCCATTGAAAATGATCTTAACATATCTTCTAGTGTCTTAATAGTTCTATCAGATTGGCCATCAGTTTAAGGATGATAGGATGTACTGATGTACTGATGTTCAGTTCAGGGAAGAGATCATGTTGGATACTTTTCCATAACATCAAGGTGAATCTCAGATCCCGATCAGATACAATAGATAGTGGTAGTCTATTCAGCCTTACAACTTTATTGTTGTAAATCCTTTCAATTTGATGAAATGATATGTCCTCTCAAATCTCGATAAAGTGAGAGTATTTGTAAGAAGATACAAAAAACCCCATATAGCAATGTTTCCTATATATGTCCTTGGATGTCTAGTGACAAAATCTATTGTAAAATTTTCGCACTTCCATGTTTCTATGGGTAGTGGTTACATCATACCCTTATACATTTTCCTTACAGCATTCACCTGCTGACATACCATGCACTTTGATGTATATTCAACAATAATTCATTTCATTTTTTCCCACCAAAAGTTATCTTGAATATCTTGATTCATCTTTGTGCTCCCCATGTTAATATAGAATGGTGAGCTATGTAAATTATTTAGAATCTCCTTCATTATCTCTAGATTGGATGGTACACATAATCGTGACCCAAACTTCACAATTCTAAATTTCTCTACCACGAACTCTTGGGATTTCCCATTTTTTGATAGCATCAACACTTTTCAAAATTTCCATATCCTTTATTAGAGAATCCATTAATATTTCCAAAATAAATTGTTGAGAAGAAATTTTTGAATGGATCTATGATGTTCCCTTATTTATGGTTCCTATGTTCATATTCATCAAATCTATAAAGATTAGATCCTTCTAAATTCACATCATTGATAGAATTGATGGATCAATTCTACATAGAATATCGGCCACCTTGTTTTCTTTCCTAGGGTAGTAATGGATTGACTAGTCATAGACTTCGATCAGCTCTAACCATATTTCTGGGTGCATATTCAACTCTTTCTGTTTGAATATATAAATGATGCTTCTGTGATCCGTATTTACTTCACACTTCTCCCTAAATAGATAATGTCTCAAAATTTTAAAATCCAAGATCACTACAGCCATATCTAGATCATCTGTTAGATAGTTCTGCTCATAAAAATTCTATTTCCTTGAAGCAAAGGCAATGTCTGTTTCATTTATCATCAACTGAATTCCCAGGACTTTCATTGAAGCATGAATATTTACCACAAATAATTATCCACTTGTAGGTAGTGTGACCACAGGCATAGTGATGGGCCTCCTTTTTAACTCCTTGATGCTTTCTTCATATTCATCACTCCAAGAAAACTGGACTCCTTTCCATGTTATCATGGTAAGTGGGTTTAAGAATCATGTGAAATTTCTCATGAAGTTGTGTTAATATCCTACTATCCCATAGAAGCTATAGATATCCATTTCTGATGTTGGCCTCAGTCATCCCTCTATTGAAGTTATCTTCAAGGGATCCATTGATTATTGATTTTTGAGATGATATGAACCAAAAATGAGACCACCTTCAACCAGAACCCACACTTGTTGTACTTTTCACAAATATTTTCCTTTCGCAAGGTCCCTAGTATAGTTATTAGATGTTTCTCATGCTCCTACTTTATTTTGGGTATATTATAATATCTTCAAAAAATACTACCAAAAATTTGTTGAGGTAATATCTAGATACTCTATTCATAAATTCCATGAAGATTACAAGATCTTTAGTTAGTCTAAAATGAATTACTATGAATTCAAAGTGCTCATATCTTCTACAAAAAGAAATCTTGCGGATATCTTCCTTCTTCACCCTTAAATGGTAATATCTTGACTATAGATCCAACTTGGTGAGGTATTGTGCTCCACATTATTGATCGAACAAGTCATAAATTTGGGGTAGATAATACTTGTTCATTATTGTGATTTTTTTGAGCTCATGATAATCAATACAAAGGTGCATTGACACATCCTTCTTCATGAAAAAGTGGACTGGTGAACCCCATGGTGATGCGCTTTGGCGTATAAAATCTTTATATAGATTCTTCTATAGTTGTTTCATCAACTCCTCATTCTCTAAAATAGCCATTCTATACTGATTTTCAGATATTAGCAATGCCCGAGGTATATGATCAATTTTGAGTTCAACATCTCTTTTAGGAGGAAGACTAGAAAATTACTCAAAAAACACTAAACCTAATAGCCTTACAATAGGCATGGCTTCATGGATGGTTTTTTCCTTGGACTAAATCATCTTAGCATGATACGCGTGCTCATAGGGCAGTAATATCCATGCTTGAGATGATGGAGTTAGAGAATATTAATCATATTCCCTGAATTGTACATAATCGGTGGTTGGTTTCCGATATGGAGAGTGATTTCCATGTCACCACAATTAATATTGGATAAATATATGGAAATCCAATCCATGATGAGAATTTCATCAAATTATACTAGATGGAGTATGATGAGGTTCCCTGGGAAGATCAATCAGCAAATTATAATATAAGAGGAATTATATACATGGGATGCAATGATTGCCCCATTTTTCATACTCACTGACATCATTACTTCCATTATTTGTGGCTGTGTTGGGATTGTTCTAATAATCATTGGGATATAAAAGAATTCGTAGAACAAGAATCAAAATGTACATTTTCTATGTTTGAATGAATAACAAGAGTACCTATAACCACTTCGTTTTCGGGGTTCACATCAATGGTATTAATGGAAAAAGCTCTCCATTTCTCCCTTGGAGGTTGCTGGTTACCTCTACAAACCCTTGTCTTAGGGAAATGATTTGCAATGTGTTATGGTTCTTTTTAGTTGAGGAATTGAACAACATGATGAGACACAAACTAAGCATTCCTCCCCTCTATTGTAGATTTGGATTTTTCATTCTGACAGTTAACAGATTGCAGACCATCTCTTCCACACCTAAAGCATTTCATCATCCCCTTCAGGCAATTTCTGGGGTTCTTCATTCCCACCATTGGCCAGGGGGTTCTCAATTTTCATAGAACCATTGGATTTATCCATTGGACCGCCATAATTGGTGTCCATCTTACTCTTTTTATCACCATGATACCCATGAGATTCACCTATATCCATATTGTGGTTGCCGGAACATATGAAAATTTTATCATAGCTCTCGATGTCACAGATCGCAAGGACATTCCGTAGGCTACGTATTAACCAACTAAAGAAGCAGTCAACCATGCATTCAAATCAAATGACAAAATTAGAGGCCTATCGTGCACACTTGTGAATTTTTCCTCATACAGTCTAATGGATTCATCTTGTTTTTTATTCAGAGAATTAATTCCCTTTCCATCATAAGATGTAGGGTGTGAGGAAAATATATATCGAAAAAAATTTGGGAATACATCCATTCCAACATGTTGATCTCCTCCTCAATCATTGTATTTTTATCAATGTCCACTATTGATCGACTTCACCCTCCACACGATAAGGATCCAGAAGAACCTTATCTTTTTCAAAACATTGAAGGATGGAGAAGATATTTTCAGTAGATTTCATTCATTGTTTGGAGATTGAGGGATCATATAATCCATAAAATATAGGAGGCCTTCATCTCATTATTCTCTCGATAGTGACTTGTTTTTTCATTGGGGGGGGGGTTCAACGTTCAACTTGAATGATTCTTATATTCATGAGTTCAGTTAACTGAGTGATTATTGTGATAAAGTTTGGGATTCTCGCTTCCATTGGTTTTGTAATCTCATTAAAACAATCATAACATTGATCTTTTCTTCAGTTGTTAACCCCGAGTTCTCCTCATAACGGCCATTGGCTAAAATAAAAAGTAAAAATATAGGTACCACATAAAGGGTAATCCAATGAAAAAACCGATGAATTATAAAATAATTTTTTTCCTTAACATATAAATCGATAGGATTCAATTTATGTTATCCATGATATAATTTGTAACATATATTCTTTGGCCCAATTTTTTAATTCCCATAATAATTATTCATACTAAGATTATAAATTTAAAAAAGCATATCCCCTATGTTTATTGTAACCAAGAGTGTATCAAGGCTGATTTACGTGTACTAAGATTTTAACAACCTGAGCCCTGTTAACTAGAGTCAGAGCATTATTACAGAACATTGGCATATTCACGAAAGATCAAGTCTCGAAAGACCGATTAGCTTAGTACCCTTGGAATCGCTAGATACATTCATAATGTTTACATTACATCATAATGTGAAAAACTACAACAACATATTGTCTACATAGACCACAATCATATCCCCTCATATTATCCATATAGGTCATTCATTAAATAATTATTCACATCCAGAGAAAAATAAATCTTAGAAAGGGGTGAGATCATATGCTCAGTAAGGATAAGGATATAGAAAAAACATTCATAAATAAACATAGACATTTAAGGCAATGTATAACTAATAAAAAATTCTTTTAAACTAGAACATTATCATAATATGGAAAAAATAATATGAAATTATTCCATTTACTTATTCACATGTATATTATACTAGTTGAAGAATCACATTAAATATCAATAACCACTAACATAATGATGGAATGTATAATGTCAGACTATCATAATCACATAGTAAAGGCATTGTGCCAAGACTAAAAATGCGATTTTGTCAAGGACTTGTGTCAAGATAGTAGTTTGTCTCATGAGACCTACCGATGCATCGTGGAGCTATATTGGGCTCCACCCATCACTAACTAAGTCCCATGCATTCCTGATATGAACAGGTTTAAACATAACATAAAGATTCGTATTAAAACTAGCGTATGAAATGTCAATACATTAACCGTAAACCATGAATGGTATAAAAATAACACATCCATAGTCAAACATATCACCAAACATTCAATACTATATGGAAGTTTTGTATCATAATAAATCAACTTCAAATAAACATAAAATCAAACAAAGGATGTTGACATAGATGAAATCAAAACTATTTGAGAGAAATATCTCTCTTTTTTAAATCATTTAAAAGTCACATAATTATAAAATAAAACATTTACTTTGAAACTATATTTATAATCATGTAAGGGAAGATTATATGATTTTATAATGGTGAAAAATAGCCGCACCCACTGTATAAGATTAAAAAGGAAATTATTTCCTTAATTTTGTCGAAAATGATAAAAAGGACCTTGTTTGGAAAATAAAGGAATGATTCCTTTATAAAAAGCTTATAAAAAGTAAAAAAATTGTATAAATGAATTTAACCCATTTCTGTAAAATAGTAAGAATTATTTGAAATACATTTTTATGAATCATGGGTGTGTATGATAAAGAGGTCCAAGTACATAATTACGTATAAGCAACCTAAAATAATGAAGATATTGTGAAATAAACCCTTACCATGTACTTTTCCTTGGTCTATGGTAGTTTAACCTCCTATATAATGGTGAAATCGTTTTTATTAAATTATAAAGTAATCACATACATTAATATTATATCATATATGATCTTTTAACATTGCTTTGTTAATAATATCTTAGTATTATTGTCTTTTCCGGTGATAACTTACTCATTTTCTTTTATATGTTTTGTTACATAAGTCGTGTTTCTAAAGGATAGGTTGTATATTATTCATATATAGAATTATATTAATCCCTTAAAAATTATTTTTAATCGTCAAATGAGAATTATTTTTTATGTATATGATGGGGAATGAATCTCATCATGTTCGTGGAGATGGTAGTCTGTACGTACACACGAGCGACAATTTCCTTAATTTGATATTAAAATCATATAAAATTTGGTGGTATATCATTAATAAAGAATAATTATAATGTTATATTTATTATTTACTTCAATAAAACATAATTATCATACCCATCCAAATAATAATGTTTTGAAAAACAATTACATCACGACGTGAAGATGGTAAGCCGTATGTACGCACGTATGGTGACATGTCATTCAAAGGATGGATAGAATAATGAATATGGTTGAACCATATTTATAATAACATCATAGTATATTGAATATACTGGAGTTATTATTTTATAATGGAAATAGAAAATAAATAAAAAGTGGAAGAAGAAAGGAAATTCAAAGAGGGTGGTGAAATCATTACCTTTTCTTCGGGTTCTTCCTTTTGATTTTATCAAAAGGACTTATTAGGATGGATTTCTGAATAAACTAAGGCTTATAGATTTTATTGATGTAAATTTGGAGGATATTTGGGCTGATGTTGGCTGATCCAAATAGCTTTTACGGTGTGAATTAGTGAGAAGGGGTTGTTCCCTTTTATAAGAGGGGCAAGGGGCACCTTAGGAAAAGCTAGAAATATTATTTTATAATAAATTAATATTCAGTTTCTAACAACTCCAAAGTGACTTATTAAAATTATATGGTGGGGATGGGTCGAAAAATACCCAACCAATAGGTTTTGGACATGTTTGGGTCACTTTATTAACCATAACTTATTGTTTAAACTCTTAGTTAATTAGTCTGACATTTACCATGTCTCTTTAAATTTTTTATTATATTGTTAATAAACATACTATATACTTCACGAGAACCCCAAGTGGATCATTAATGATTACAATATCATTATATAGGTCTCTTGGTCAAACTTAATATTTTTAGGAATATAATATCAATGTATAATAAAATATTTTTAAAAAAAACTCTTTTATGTCAATTTTGAAACTATTTAATAATTTATTATTATTATTGTATTTAAAACTTTATTAATTTTATAAAAATATATTTAATAAATCCTAACATGCCATATTAACCTATAAAATTCGTGGATGTCATCAAAACATTAAAATTAAATTTATTGTAACATTTATAATACCAATTATTAGATTGTTTCTTAAATAAGGTAAATATTGTATCATTACTGTGTTATTAATAAATTTAATTATTCAATGTCTAAAAATTGTAAATAAAATACCATTATTTAGTAAATATTTTTATATTTCTAATTAATATTTATATTCTAAAATATAACATATATAACCCTATGTAAAAATTATGTTTTCAAAAGATATATGCTTATGTCATTTTTGTATTTGCTTTAACTTAATTAATATAATGTGGCATTATCACTTACAAGTGACTCCATGGGGTCCCAAAAACGACCAAATGAAGCCCATGGTCAGACATGTATCAACCAATAGGGTTAGTACATGTTTCACAGTAATTTAATTTCATTATAATATTATTTGTTTACCCTTATTTACTGGATTTTCCCTTTAACCATGGTTAAAAAAATATTTACTGAAGTAGTTATTCAAAATGTCAAAAAATAATATATAAATATTTACACAATTTGGACCTCCTGATTCTAAATATGGAATCCATTTTTCTAAATTCACAACATAGAAGTGGCAGAAATTAATTGAAAATTATTTCCCGTTATCAAAATAAAAAGCGTGTTTTTAACAAATAATAACTATCAAAAGATTGACGCATTCTTATGTCTAGTTTAAATGTGAAATTATGTCCAATGATCAACATTGTATTAAATGGTAAATATATAATCTAATTATACTTTTAAACCACCCAAATTCGTAATTTATCACTATTAATTATTTATATTAAAACGGTTGTTTTTAAAAAAAATTAGTAATTTTCACTATTCATCAAATTATGAATGTTATCAGAAAAGTACCAAAAATTCACCCTAAGCTAATTTCGATATTCCGAATCTAAAAATAAAGTCCATTTTGAAAGATGAAATTTATAAAATTTCAAAAATTGGATATTACTATTTATAACTACTACTTTGATTGGTTGTAGTGTGTGTTAGAACCTCAAAGTTGCGTACAACACACCCTATTGTATTATTCAAAGAGAAGCCTACCATGGAAGCTTGGGGTGTTACAAGGATACCCTAGGTCCAACCCAAAACTCCATGTAAGAGTTTTTAATATTATATACATTTATGCCAAAGCTGCCTATACATACTCGTATATCGACCATGATGCATTTGTTTGAAAGAACTCTTACACAATACACACCAAAATTTAGGGATTTTTTATTATAATTAGTCATATCCCTAAGGATTCACTACGGTTTTCTAATCCAATTCCCAAAAATCACTAAACACATCCTCTAATACCAACTATAACAACCAATCTTTTTATTACACATATAAACATGATTTATTACATAATCTTTCACTTAATAAAACCCTATTTATAATGAGTTCAAGTGTCTTCCAGGCTTAGGATCAATACATGAAAACATAAAACATAAGACATAAAACACAACATCTTTATTGAAAACATCATTTTAAAGACCACTACATTCCATCGTACTTATAATTGAATGGGATAAACTAAGGACATTTATAAGAAATGGGTGAGCTATAAAGCCTAGTAAGGGAGTATAAAATTATCATGAAAAATATTGTACATATTAGGCAGTAGAAATATAAATGGAGTAAAGAGAAACATGAACATAAGTCAAGATAAAGCATGACTATCATAACATGGAAATGTGGCAATAATATTTAACATGATTTTAGTAAGAGCCAAGGATCCTTTCACATGGAGCCTGAGTAAACCCTAAATACACATGAATTTCCATGATTAAATCCTCATTGAACTTATAGTATCATGATACTAACCTTTACCCAATGCACTAGAGTGCTATCAGGGAACACCCTTCATAAACATTTCATTTTAGGCATCAAAGTTCCACATGGATCATAAAACATGGAATCAATCAACATCATAAGTTATTACATGTTTATGGACTGTGGAATATAGTCATGAAATTACCATTCAATAGGTATATGTGCATAAATGTGAATACACATGATAGATCTATGGGATTGGTATTCAATGTGCAATGATTTTGGTTTGGAAAATTGCGGTGCAATTTCAGCAGCATAACGATGTGACATGAAAATACATAAAATTTTTTGATGAAATAGAAAGGAGAGTCTAATAATATTTACCTGAGATGGAATGTATGGGGATTATATAGATACAGGTCCCAAATATATTAATGTAATTTAGATTTATAATACAAAATAATCTCTTGAATGTAAATGAGAAGAGAGAAATTCCTTCTGGAATTTTGGCATGGTAAGAGGTGTACATGGGATGCATTAATGAGGGGGAAAAATGCCTCCTGTCATTTCAAACATAAGTATGGAGGTATGTTGGAGCTGTGAGTTTATACCCCAACATTTGTAATTTATATAAAAAGGGTATAACAACATAATGAAATTTGGACTTAAAAGAGAGAGTAAAAAATCTCTTATATGGAATTTTGATCCCAATGGCTCGGGATGGGCTTGAGAGAGGCTTTATGGGAGCATGGCGCACCTTGGGAGGATTATAGGTAGAGGAGGGAAGAGTTCGGACGAACTCAAATTTCATTGAATGAAGAGGAAGTGGGATCTTGGGTGGGTTTATATAGTAAATGAGAGGGAATTGTTTATTATTTGGCTCTGGGACACAACACATAAAACTAATCAAAAACACAAACTTTCCCATGGTCATTGTACATGGGTTAGTCCAAATGGGAGTGGAAAAAATTATTTTATAAGTGAAATATACTAACTTCTTAATATAATACAGCTTCTTATGTGGAGGTGAGTCACACTCTTAATGAAATTAATTTAAAAATCTAAAATATTTTATAACTCTTGGAGGGTCCACAAAAATTTTATAAACTAAATAAAACAAAACAAATATAACATTATTTTAGTGGAAAAAATATATTTTCTGAACATAATGTTTATCATATTTTATTACATCACTAATGGGTCTCTATGATGTCATAAAACACATTATATATTTAAAAGCTACTTAATTTTTACTAAAACATTCGACTATCTCAGAAAATTATGAAAAAATCACCATTGGATAATTCTGATGTCATGATAAAAAAAATAAAATTCTTTTTTCCAAATAATTTTCTAAATACGTGAATTTTTCATTTAAAATAAAAACAGACATTTATCAAAAACTCATGGGTTTGGATGAAAATAGATTTCAAACATTAATAAAAAATACAATTGTGTTAATAAAAATTAAACAATAATTTATATTTAATAAAAATAAATTTATAGAAACTATTTCATTAAAATATTATTTATTTAAAAAAATTCATTAATTAATCAAAATATATTTCTTAATTGAATATTAAAAAAAATTATTTTTTTCTTTAAAAACAATTTACAGTGTAACAATAATAAAAATAAATGTCTATTATTTATTCATTACTACAATGATTCACATAATCATATTTTTAGGGACTTGTTACCTAACCCCATAAAACAACCTCATAAGACCTAAGGGTAAGGTTCGTGATGGTGATAGTATAAGGCCCCAGCCTTAAACCTTACTTAATCTTGAGTTATTACAAGATTACACATTGAGGATCTTTTCGGGTTTAGAGTTTTAGAGAATTAGATCATAAAACTTGCATTACATTCCACATATAAACAAAGTGGTTACATAAAGATAGTATTCTTCATTCCCATCAATGGAAACACATTTAAAATAAAACATGGATTATTTCTTGACACTTCCTTGACACTATCATCATATCATGTACCTTTCCCTTGACCTGTGAAAAACATTTCAAAAAAACTTGGGATGAGCATAAAAATTTCAGTATGGGTTATAAAAACATGGAAACGAAACATGAGTTCATATATAAATAAGAATGAAATCATACATTACCCATAAAACATAGGCACTTTAACATACCTCATAAAATCATGAATAAATCATAGAAATCATAAGACATAAAGGTAACTTGAGGCATTCATAACATTCTTACGTAGGGAGTAACCCTCTTGGTTACGTTTGGAATACCCATCACAGTATATTCCCTAAAATCTCTTCGGAGAAACCTTAACGTTTCACTCCTTCGCGTTACACAATTCATTGGAGAGCTATATCGGGCTCACCCGCCCATAGTTTATCACGGAACCACCCGTCATCATAATAATGCCCAAGAACCACAACATAATCGTATCACATAAAACATGCATAAAGGAAACATAACATTTCCACCATTCAATCACAAGATATCAATACAACACATTGATATAAAAACATTATGAAAACCATTTTCGATACCAAAATAAAAGAAAAGTAAAACATGGTATTTATTTTTCTTTTCAAAAGAAGGTATGGCTTGTAGAGGAAGCCGAAACTCAAATAACGGTCACGACGGTGGAGAAGTCATTGTCGCCGCATACGTACGACAAAAACATTCCCTTTTGTCGTTTAGTAATCGCTTCGTATAAAAAAGATTCCTTTTGAATAAACGTAAAATTCAAAGGGGTTTATACACCGTATAAAAGAAAGTTGTGTATAAAATAAAATATGCCTCAATGAAAGGAGAGTGAGACGAAGTCCCATACCTCGTATCCGACTTGACCCGACCATTCTTTAATCTCCTGAATAATAAAATTGAGTTAATATCTACTTGCTTATGAACCTTTTTCAAGTTCATTATTCCTTTTATACCATGTTATGAACATCGTGTAATCATTTATGTTAATAATGTTCATTTTGTCGGTATTTGGTTCTTAAGTCAAAAATAGACTTCTTACACTTACATGTTGTTAATTTGGTCAAAGGTTCGTTATATCCAGAATGATATTAATGATTTGGATAACATATATATCATATATATTCAGACTATACATGTATATATAATATTACATCACATTTAGAGGTAAGAAATGATATGCACCGTTCATGGAGACGGTAAGCCGTACGTACGCATGAACGCTACTTACATTTCTATTTCATATTTATAGAATGTAATCATAATTATATATGAGTATATTATAATTCTAGTATTATAAAATATATAATATTATTAACTTTATCCTTTACACATCCCACATATGGTATTAACGAATCAAATCACTTTCAGGGGGCGGTAGTCAGCACTTCCTAAAATGAAGATATCGTGTTTACCCATAATGGAAACAATAAAGGTATGCCCAAAATGAAAAAAAATAAGCTTAAAGAAAACATAAACATATTATATGTCATATATAGAAATATTGACATCATAATGTCCACCTTTGAAGGTGTTAAATGAGTATCGAACAATCATCATTTTGGGAGGCAGAATTTTTCCATCCACAGAAACCGTATGTTCTTTAACCATTTGATGTAGTTGTGTGAGAGTGTATCTCAAATAAATCTTATAACAACATCCTAGTATATTGAGGATACTTGTGTTGTTACAAAAGAATTAAATAAAAAGAGTTTAGGGGGTTGGAGAAGCAAAATAAAACAAATGAACATGAGAGAATGAATTACCTTTAAAAGTGTAACTCCTTTTGATTTGAGCCTAAAGGCTTCCTTTGAAAGGATTATTCCCAAAGGGAATCCTCTAGGATGAGGATAGGGATGTGGAGAGAGTAAATGGGCAGGGGTTGTCCGAGCCAAAGGCTTGAGAAGTGTGTGAAATGAGGTAGAGGTGGGGGCCTTTTATAAGAGGAGAGGAGGGGCACTTTTGGAATGTAAAGATAAGTTACTTTATTTTAAAAAGAGTTTCGGATTTAAAATGTCCCACATTGCTATAATTCTAGGATAAGGTGATAAGTCTTCGAAATCCACTCATCCAATTGGTTTTGTACATGTGTAGGTTTTAGATGTTTCATTATCTTTCCATTTTATTTAAATCGTTAAATAATGAGGTCATCGCTGCATCATCATGATGTCATAAATAATTTAAGTTATTTAATTTCTAAAAATTATAAAAAAATACTATGATGTAGGAAATATTTTTATATTTCCAATGACTATTTATAATCAAAAATATGATCTTTATAACCCCATGTAAAAATTGTTTTCGTAAAACATATTATGTTTGTGTCATTTTTAATTTTACATTAAATAAAAAGTAACTTATGTCATTTCCCAACCAAAGTGGATCCATGGGGTCCCCAAGTTGACCCATGGCTTGTCTTGGTCGTCCATGACACAACCAATGATGGTAGGACATGTGTCAAGTTCATCTTAATTTATTAAAGCATTATTTTTACCTTAAACTACACGAATTACCACTAATCGCGATTAAGAACTTAATAAGTTACTATTCACCAAAAAAGTATTATAATCTCATTGAACCACATTTTAATTCTTAATGACAACCATGTATGTTGTATTTTTGAAATTCAAAACACAATGATGGCAAAATTTCATTTAAACTGAAAATCGGTCTTTATAAGTACCAGTTAGTGGTTTCACTATTCATCAAAAATTGAAGTTTTTCAGAAAATTACCAATAATTCACCCTAAGCTATATTTGATATTACGAATTCAAAAATGAATTATATTTTACAAAATTCAAAACATATAAGTCACATTAATTAATTTAATAATTAATTCCCGCTGTCAGAGCAAATAGTGTGTTTTTATGAAATAATAAGTATCAAAAGATTGACACTATTTTAAGTCCAATTTCAAAGTGAAATTGATTACAATGACCACCATTGGATTAAATGGAAAAAATATATTCATATTAAACATTAAGAACAATTCAAATGATAATCTAATCATATAAATAAATTAGATTAAAAATCAGTTTTGATGTAAAATGCAGTATTTTTCACTATTTATTAAAAAATGAACATTGTCAGAAAAATACCAAAAATTCACACAAAGTAAATTTTGATGTCCCAATCATAAATAATAAGTTTATTTTGACAAACATAGTTTATAGAATTGTCAAAAGATATATTTAAAAAGGGTTTTCCATCATAAGGCAGTAAAACAATCTTTTAAGAATATTAGTGTATTCCATTCTTAAGATTGGATTTATTTTCATTTTAAGCCTCTAAAACACTATCTTAATCATTAATATACATAGATAAAAATATCTATTATTCATTACTTACTTGGGATGTTACATCCTTCCCCCCTTTAGAAAATTGCGTCCCCGCAATTTATTTACTTTTCGAATAAATGGGGGTACTTATCCCTCATTGCATTTTCAGATTCCCATGTTGCCTCTTCAATCATGTGGTTTTTCCACAAAACCTTTACCTGGTGAATCACCTTATTCCGTAACACTTTCTCCCTGTGGTCAAAAATCTGGACGGGTTGTTCCTCATAAGATAGGTTCTCTTCCTGCTGAACTAACTCTGGGCTCAAAACATGAGATGGATCTGGCATATACTTTCTCAACATCGAAACGTGAAAAACATTGTGTACCAGAGATAAACTCAGAGGTAAAGCCACTCGGTATGCAACTGATCCAACTTTCTCCAGAATTTCGTATGGTCCAACGAACCTTGGACTCAACTTTCCTTTCTTACCAAATCTCATCACACTTTTCCAAGGAGAAACCTTGAGAAAAACATGATCGCCTACCTCGAAAGATAGATCCTTACTCTGGTTATCCGCATAACTCTTCTGCCTGCTCTGAGCTGTTCTCATGTGTTTCTGAACCAGCTGAACTTTTTCTGCCATCTCTTCTAACAATTTTGGTCCCATCAACTTTCTTTCACCCACTTCATCCCAGAAAGCTGGAGTTCGACACGGCTTCCCATATAATGCCTGAAATGGTGCCATCTGTATACTAGAATGAAAACTATTATTATATGAAAATTCAACCAAAGAAATATGTTGGTCCCAACTTCCCTGATAATCCATAGAACAAGCTCGTAGCATATCCTCTAATGTCTGAATTGTTCGTTCTGACTTCCCATCTGATTGAGGATGAAAAGATGTACTAAAATTTAATTCAGTACTCAACGACTTCTGAAGGCCTTTCGAAAAGTTAGAAGTAAACCTGGGATCACGATCCAATACAATGGAGAGAGGAACTCCATGTAACCTTATTATCTCCTTAAGATACAAACGGGAAAGTTGATCAAGAGAGAAAGTATCTCGTATAGCAAGGAAATGAGAAGATTTGGTCAAGCAATCAACAATAACCCAGATTGCATTATTACCTCGAGATGTCTTCGGTAATCCCACAACAAAGTCCATGGAAATATTCTCCCATTTCCACTCTGGCACTGGTAAAGGATAAAGCATTTCTTTCGGTAACTTCCGCTCTGCTTTAACGTGTTGACATGTCAAACACATCACAGTAAAATCATTAATATCTCTTTTCATTCCATCCCACCAGTAATACTCCCACAGATCTCTATACATCTTAGTACTGCCCGGATGAACTGAAAACGGAGAACTATGAGCTTCACATAATAACTCTCTCTTCAACTGTGAATCACAAGGCACACACAATCTCTTCCCAAATATCAAAACACAATCATTATCAATGTTGAATTCAGGCAACTTACCTTTCTGAACCAGCTCTACCTTTTTCTGCAACTCATTGTCTTGCTTCTGTGCTTGCTTGATTGTATCTGATAGAGAAGATCTCACTGATACCTGAAACAAAACAGAAGGACTTCCTGCACCAACAACTTCTATGCCAAAGTTCATCAAATCCTTAACCAAAGGATCATGTTCCAAACGCAACATTGTTAATGAAGCATTACTTTTTCGACTCAAAGCATCAGCCACTTTATTTGCTTTTCCCGGATGGTAATGAATTGTACAATCATAATCCTTGATTAATTCAATCCATCTACTCTGTCTCATTTTTAACTCTTTCTGAGTGAATATATACTTTAAACTTTTATGATCGGTATATATTTCACACTTTACTCCATACAAATGATGCCTCCAAATTTTTAAAGCAAAAACAACAGCAGCTAATTCCAAATCATGTGTAGGGTAATTTACTTCATGAGTTTTCAACTGTCGTGAAGCATAAGCAATTACCTGATCATTCTGCATTAGGACGAAACCAAGTCCTTTCAATGAAGCATCACTGTATATAACAAACTCACCATTCCTGTAAGGTAGTTCCAAAACTGGAGCTTTCACCAATATTCTTTTCAATTCCTGAAAACAATCATCACATTCTTTTGTCCAGATAAACGTAACACCCTTCCAAGTTAGCATAGTCATTGGACTAGATAATCGTGAAAATTTTCTAACAAACCTTTGGTAATAGCCTGCCAAACCAAGGAAGCTACGAATCTCGGTTACATTTGTGGGTCTTGGCCATTCTTCCACAACTTTTGTTTTTACAGGATCAACAGTTATTCCATATTTAGAAACAATGTGACCAAGGAAAGAAATCTGTTGCAACCAAAACTCACACTTGCTGAATTTCCCATAAAGTTTCTTTTCTTTTATGTTTTGTAAGATAACCCTTAAATGTCTTTCATGCTCCTCTTTACTTTTAGAAAACACCAAAATATCATCAATGAAAACCACCACAGACTTATCCAAGAACTCATGGAAAATTCTATTCATTATTTCCAGGAATACAGCAGGTGTATTGGTTAGCCCAAAAGGCATTACTACAAATTCATAATGGCCATATCTTGTACGGAACGCGGTCTCCGGAATATCTTCCTCCTTTACCTTTAGCTGATGGTACCCCGATCTCAGGTCAATCTTTGAAAAAAAACTGAGCTCCCTGGAGCTGATCAAACAAATCATCGATATGAGGCAAAGGATATTTGTTCTTAACAGTGATATTATTCAAGGATCTATAATCAATGCAAAGTCTCATAGAACCATATTTCTTTTTAACAAATAAAACAGGAGCACTCCATGGTGATGTGCTGGGTCTAATGAAACATTTTTCTAATAAATCTTGCAATTTCTCTTTCAACTCTAAAAGTTCAATTTGTTCCATTCGATAAGGGGGTTTTGAAATTGGATTAGCATCAGGAACTAAGTCAACAGTAAACTCAACTTCCCGATCTAGTATTATTCCAAGAAACTCATCAAGAAAAACATCAGGATACTCATTTACCACTGGCACAACATTAATCTGAACAGTTCCTTTATTTTCAACGACGTGTGCAAGGTAACATTCATTTACATCTTTTACAAGTTTCTCGGCCTCTTGATATGTTATCAAAAGTAAGGGTTCATTCCTATAAACAAACTGAAAGTCTTTCTGAAAAGAAACTTATTTAGCTCTACACTCAATCTTAGCATGGTAAATAGAGAGCCAATCCACGCCCAGGATAACATCAAACTCTACTAGAGGTAGAACAATAAGGTTTGCAAGTAGGTTCTTTCCACAAATAAGGATAGGAAGATTCTTATAAATTCTTTTTGCCTCAACATTTCCCCCAGGTGTTTTTATCAAAAGTTCAGGAGTCATTTCTTGAGATGGTATTCCAATTTTACTAGAAAAGGTTTCAGAGATGAAAGAATGTGTAGACCTCGAATCAAACAACACACTGGCATAATCTGAAAAAACAAACAAAGTACCTGATACAACTTCATTTGATGGCCTGACATCTTCTGAAGTAGTTTCAAAGGATTTCACCACCCCTTTCTTCTTGTAGTCTAACTGCTTCCCATCACTCAAGATCTTTTCCGGACACTCGTTTTCATAGTGACCCATCTCATTGCACTTATAACATTTCACTAACTGTAAATCAAATTTGTTCTTACCTTCACCTTGATCCTTTTCAGTGCAATCACGAGCCTTATGTCCCATATTACCACATCGGTTGCACTTTCCAGAATTCAGAAGACATTCCCCAGCATGCCTTTTGCCACATTTATCTCAAACTGGAAACTTAGTTCTCTTACCATCAGACTTTTTTGAAGAATTCTTACCTTTCTCCTTCCACCTCGGTCTCTTCTTCTGCTGGTTGTTATAGAACACTTGGTCAACGGCAAACTCCATTTCCACCTTCTCAGCAAATCGAACAAGCTTTTCATAACTTTTAAACTCACAAGAAGCTAATGCCATTCGATATTTTGGCTTTAATCCTGAGTAAAAACGATTGATTTTACTATCAAGGTCTCGGATAAAATTTGGAGCATACCTTTCCAATCGAGTGAACCTTTCTTCATAGGCAGCCACTGAGTCTTCCTCTTGCCTCAATTCCAAGAATTGCTTTTCCATCCTAAGTCGAATAGCCTTAGGAAAATACTTCTCAAGAAACATACCTTTGAATTCATCCCAGTCAAGAGAATCAATCTCATCGGCGTCCATGATATTTTTAACCATAGACCACCACTGATCTGCTTCACCCTCCAAATGGTAAATAGCAAGACTAACCTTTTGATTGTCTGAACACCCCATGACATCAGAAATCTTCTCCAGTGCTTTAATCCATCCTTCAGCTAGCACAGGGTTAGATGATCCTCTGAATGATGGTGGATGTTGCCTCATGAAATGTTCCACCACTGACATGTTCCTCTGCGGTTGATCTGGCTGATCTCGTGCATGGATACCACCACCATTTATAGCCTGAGTCAATTGCACCATTACTGCAACAAACTGTTCAGTTCCAATTCTGACCACTTCTGGATGCTGATTCGGAAGGTTATTTCCTTCTGTATGCCTTCCTAGCACTGCTTCCCTGTTTCCTCTGCGGAAAACCATTCTGAACAAACATGTCTTAGATGAAGCAACATGGTAATCTTCAAATGCTATATCATTTCAAAGAAATTTTTTTGGATAATCATTTAATAGAATTCTAACTCCTAAAGTTATCTAAACCGACCTCTGATACCAACTATAAGGCCCCAACCTTAAACCTTACATAATCTTGAGTTATTACAAGATTAGACATTGAGGATCTTTTTGGGTTTAGAGTTTTAGATAATTAGATCATAAAACTTGCATTACATTCCACATATAGACAAAGTGGTTACATAAAGATAGTATTCTTCATTCCCATCAATGGAAACACATTTAAAATAAAACATGGATTGTTTCTTGACACTTCCTTGGCACTATCATCATATCATGTACCTTTCCCTTGACCTGTGAAAAACATTTCAAAAAACATGGGATGAGCATAAAAAGCTCAGTATGGGTTATAAAAACATGGAAAGGAAACATGAGTTCATATATGCATAAGAATGAAATCATACATTACCCATAAAACATAGGCACTTTAACATACCTCATAAAATCATGAATAAATCATAGAAATCATAAGACATAAAGGTAACTTGAGGCATTCATAACATTCTTACATAGGGAGTAACCCTCTTGGTTACGTTTGGAATACCCATCACAGTATATTCCCTAAAATATCTTCGAAGAAACCTTAACGTTTCACTCCTTCGTGTTACACAATGCATTGGAGAGATATATCGGGCTCACCCGCCCTTAGTTTATCACGGAACCACCCGTCATCATAATAATGCCCATGAACCACAACATAATCGTATCACATAAAACATGCATAAAGGAAACATAAAATTTCCACCATTTAATCACAAGATATCAATACAACACATTGATATAAAAACATTATGAAAAACATTTTCGATACCAAAATAAAAGAAAAGTAAAACATGGTATTTATTTTTCTTTTAAAAAGAAGGTATGGGTTGTAGAGGAAGCCGAAACTCAAATAACGGTCACGACGGTGGAGAAGTCATTGTCGCCACATACGTACGACAAAAACATTCCCTTTTGTCGTTTAGTAATCGCTTCGTATAAAAAAGATTCCTTTTGAATAAACGTAAAAGTAAAAGGGGTTTATACACCGTATAAAAGAAAGTTGTGTATAAAATAAAATATGCCTCAATGAAAGGAGATTGACACGAAGTCCCATACCACGTATCCGACTTGACCCGACCGTTCTTTAATCTCCTGAATAATAAAATTGAGTTAATATCTACTTGCTTATGAACCTTTTTCAAGTTCATTATTCCTTTTATACCATGTTATGAACATCACGTAATCATTTATGTTAATAATGTTCATTTTGTCGGTATTTGGTTCTTAAGTCAAAAATAGACTTCTTACACTTACATGTTGTTAATTTGGTCAAAGGTTCGTTATATCCAGAATGATATTAATGATTTGGATAACATATATATCATATATATTCAGACTATACATGTATATATAATATTTCATCACATTTAGAGGTAAGAAATGATATGCACCGTTAATGGAGACGGTAAGCCGTACGTACGCATGAACGCTACTTACATTTCTATTTCATATTTCTAGAATGTAATCATAATTATATAAGAGTATATTTTAATTCTAGTATTATGAAATATATAATATCATTAACTTTATCCTTTACACATCCCACATATGGTATTAACGAATCAAATCACTTTCAGGGGGCGGTAGTCCGCACTTCCTAAAATGAAGATATCGTGTTTACCCATAATGGAAACAATAAAGGTATGACCAAAATGAAAAAAACATAAGCTTAAAGAAAACATAAACATATTATATGTCATATATAAAAATAGTGACATCATAATGGCCACCTTTGAAGGTGTTAAATGAGTATTGAACAATCATCATTTCGGGAGGCAGAATTTTTCCATCCACAGAAACTGTATGTTCTTTAACCATTTGATGTAGTTGTGTGAGAGTGTATCTCAAATAAATCATATAACAACATCCTAGTATATTGAGGATACTTGTGTTGTTACAAAAGAATTAAATAAAAAGAGTTTAGGGGGTTGGAGAAGCAAAATAAAACAAATGAACATGAGAGAATGAATTACCTTTAAAAGTGTAACGCCTTTTGATTTGAGCCTAAAGGCTTCATTTGAAAGGATTCTGCCCAAAGGGAATCCTCTAGGATGAGGATTGGGATGTGGAGAGAGTAAATGGGCAGGGGTTGGCCGAGCCAAAGGCTTGAGAAGTGTGTGAAATGAGGTAGAGGTGGGGGCCTTTTATAAGAGGAGAGGAGGGGCACTTTTGGAATGTAATGATAAGTTACTTTATTTTAAAAAGAGTTTCGGATTCAAAATGTCCCACATTGCTATAATTCGAGGATAAGGTGATAAGTCTTCGAAATCCACTCATCCAATTGGTTTTGTCCATGTGTAGGTTTTAGATTTTTCATTATCTTTCCATTTTATTTAAATCGTTAAATAATGAGGTCATCGCTGCATCATCATGATGTCATAAATAATTTAATTTATTTAATGTCTAAAAATTATAAAAAAATACTATGATGTAGGAAATATTTTTAGATTTCCAATGACTATTTATAATCAACAATATGATCTTTATAACCCCATGTAAAAATTGTTTTCGTAAAACATATTATGTTTGTGTCATTTTTACTTTTACATTAAATAAAAAGTAACTTATGTCATTTCTGAACCAATGTGGATCCATGGGGTCCCCAAGTTGACCCATGGCTTGTCTTGGTCGGCCATGACACAACCAATGAGGGTAGGACATGTTTCAAGTTCATCTTATTTTATTAAAGCATTATTTTTACCTTAAACTACATTAATTACCACTAATCGCGATTAAGAACTTAATAAGTTACTATTCACCAAAAAAGTATTATAATCTCATTGAACCACATTTTACTTCTTAATGACAACCATGTATGTCGGATTTTTGAAATTTTAAACACAATTATGGCAAAATTTCATTTAAACGGAAAATCGGTCTTTATAAGTACCAGTTAGTGGTTTCACTATTCATCAAAAATTGAAGTTTTTCAGAAAATTACCAAAAATTCTCCCTAAGCTATATTTGATATTACGAATTCAAAAATGAAGTATATTTTATAAAATTCAAAACATATAAGTCACATTAATTAATTTAATAATTAATTCCCGCTGTCAGAGCAAATAGTGTGTTTTTATGAAATAATAAGTATCAAAAGAATGACACTATTTTAAGTCCAATTTCAAAGTGAAATTGATTACAATGACCACCATTGGATTAAATGGAAAAAATATATTCATATTACACATTAAGACCAATTCAAAAGATAATCTAATCATATAAATAAATTAGATTAAAAATCAGTTTTGATGTAAAATGCAGTATTTTTCACTATTTATTAAAAAATGAACATTGTCAGAAAAATACCAAAAATTCACACAAAGTAAATTTTGATGTCCCAATCATAAAGAATAAGTTTATTTTGACAAAAATATTTAATAAAATTGTCAAAAGATAGATTTAAAAAAGGTTTTCCATCATAAGGCAGTAAAACAATCTTTTAAGAATATTAGTGTATTCCATGCTTAAGATTGGATTTATTTTCAATTTAAGCCTCTAAAACACTATCTTAATCATTAATATACATAGATAAAATTATCTAATATTCATAACTTACTTGGGATGTTACATCCTTCCCCCCTTTAGAAAATTGCGTCCCCGCAATTTATTTACTTTTCGAATAAATGGGGGTACTTATCCCTCATTGCATTTTCAGATTCCCATGTTGCCTCTTCAATCATGTGGTTTTTCCACAAAACCTTTACCTGGTGAATCACCTTATTCCGTAACACTTGCTCCCTGTGGTCAAGAATCTGAACGGGTTGTTCCTCATAAGATAGGTTCTCTTCCTGCTGAACTAACTCTGGGCTCAAAACATGAGATGGATCTGGCATATACTTTCTCAACATCGAAACGTGAAAAACATTGTGTACCAGAGATAAACTCAGAGGTAAAGCCACTCGGTATGCAACTGATCCAACTTTCTCCAGAATTTTGTATGGTCCAACGAACCTTGGACTCAACTTTCCTTTCTTACCAAATCTCATCACACTTTTCCAAGGAGAAACCTTGAGAAAAACATGATCACCTACCTCGAAAGATAGATCCTTACTCTGGTTATCCGCATAACTCTTCTGCCTGCTCTGAGCTGTTCTCATGTGTTTCTGAACCAGCTGAACTTTTTCTTCCATCTCTTCTAACAATTTTGGTCCCATCAACTTCCTTTCACCCACTTCATCCCAGAAAGATGGAGTTCGACACCGCTTCCCATATAATGCCTGAAATGGTGCCATCTGTATACTGGAATGAAAACTATTATTATATGAAAATTCAACCAAAGAAATATGTTGGTCCCAACTTCCCTGATAATCCATAGAACAAGCTCGTAGCATATCCTCCAATGTCTGAATTCTTCGTTCTGACTGCCCATCTGATTGAGGATGAAAAGATATACTAAAATTTAATTCAGTACTCAACGACTTCTGAAGGCCTTTCCAAAAGTTAGAAGTAAACCTGGGATCACGATCTGATACAATGGAGAGAGGAACTCCATGTAACCTAACTATCTCCTTAAGATACAAATGGGAAATTTTATCAAGAGAGAAAGTATCTCGTATAGCAAGGAAATGAGTAGATTTGGTCAAGCAATCAACAATAACCCAGATTGTATTATTACCTCGAGATGTCTTCGGTAATCCCACAACAAATTCCATGGAAATATTCTCCCATTTCCACTCTGGCACTGGTAAAGGATGAAGAATCCCTTTCGGTAACTGCCGCTCTGCTTTAACCTATTGACATGTCAAACACATCACAGTAAAATCATTAATATCTATTTTCATTCCATCCCACCAGTAATACTCCCGCAGATCTCTATACATATTAGTACTTCCCGGATGAACTGAAAACGGAGAACTATGAGCTTCACATAACAACTCTCTCTTCAACTGTGAATCACAAGGCACACACAATCTCTTCCCAAATATCAATACACAATCATTATCAATGTTGAATTCAGGCAACTTACCTTTCTGAACCAGCTCAACCTTTTTCTGCAACTAATTGTCTTGCTTCTGTGCTTTCTTGATTGTATCTGATAGAGAAGATCTCACTGATACCTGAAACAAAAAAGAAGGACTTCCTGCACCAACAACTTCTATGCCAAAGTTCATCAAATCCTTAACCAAAGGATCACGTTCCAAACACAACATTGTTAATGAAGCATTACTTTTTTGACTCAAAGCATCAGCCACTTTATTTGCTTTTCCCGGATGGTAATGAATTGTACAATCATAATCCTTGATTAATTCAATCCATCTACTCTGTCTCATTTTTAACTCTTTCTGAGTGAATATATACTTTAAACTTTTGTGATCGGTATATATTTCACACTTTACTCCATACAAATGATGCCTCCAAATTTTTAAAGCAAAAACAACAGCAGCTAATTCCAAATCATGTGTAGGGTAATTTACTTCATGAGTTTTCAACTGTCGTGAAGCATAAGCAATTACTTGATCATTCTGCATTAGGACGCAACCAAGTCCTTTCAATGAAGCATCACTGTATATTACAAACTCACCATTCCTGGAAGGTAGTGCCAAAACTGGAGCATTCACCAATCTTCTTTTCAATTCCTGAAAACAATCATCACATTCTTTTGTCCAGATAAACGTAACACCCTTCCGAGTTAGCATAGTCATTGGACTAGATAATCGTGAAAATTTTCTAACAAACATTCGGTAATAGCCCACCAAACCAAGGAAGCTACAAATCTCGGTTACATTTCTGGGTCTTGGCCATTCTTCCACAACTTTTGTTTTTACAGGATCAACAGTTATTCCATATTTAGAAACAATGTGACCAAGGAAAGAAATTTGTTGCAACCAAAACTCACACTTGCTGAATTTCCCATAAAGTTTCTTTTCATTTAGGTTTTGTAAGATAACACTTAAATGTCTTTCATGCTCCTCTTTACTTTTAGAAAACACCAAAATATCATCATTGAAAACCACCACAAACTTATCCAAGAACTCATAGAAAATTCTATTCATTATGTCCAGGAATACAGCAGGTGCATTGGTTAGCCCAAAAGGCATTACTACAAATTCATAATGGCCATATCTCGTACGGAACGTGGTGTCCGGAATATCTGCCTCCTTTACCTTTAGCTGATGGTACCCCAATCTCAGGTCAATCTTTGAAAAAAAACTGAGCTCCCTGGAGCTGATCAAACAAATCATCGATATGAGGCAAAGGATATTTGTTCTTAATAGTGATATTATTCAAGGATCTATAATCAATGCAAAGTCTCATAGAACCATATTTCTTTTTAACAAATAAAATAGGAGCACCCCATGGTGATGTGCTAGGTCTAATGAAACATTTTTCTAATAAATCTTGCAATTTCTCCTTCAAATCTAAAAGTTCAACTTGTTCCATTCGATAAGGGGGTTTTGAAATTGGATTAGCATCAGGAACTAAGTCAACAGTAAACTCAACTTCCCGATCTAGTATTATTCCAAGAAACTCATCAGGAAAAACATCAGGATACTCATTTACCACTGGCATAGCATTAATCTGAACAGTTCCTTTATTTTCAATGACGTGTGCAAGGTAACATTCATTTACATCTTTTACAAGTTTCTCGGCATCTTGATATGTTATCAAAAGTAAGGGTTCATTCCTATAATCAAACTGAAAGTCTTTCTGAAAAGAAACTTATTTAGCTCTACACTCAATCTTAGCATGGTAAATAGAGAGACAATCCACACCCAGGATAACATCAAACTCTACTAGAGGTAGAACAATAAGGTTTGCAAGTAGGTTCTTTCCACAAATAAGGATAGGAAGATTCTTATAAATTCTTTTTGCCTCAACATTTCCCCCAGGTGTTTTTACCAAAAGTTCAGGAGTCATTTCTTGAGATGGTATTCCAATTTTACTAGAAAAGGTTTCAGAGATGAAAGAATGTGTAGACCCCGAATCAAACAACACACTGGCATAATCTGAAAAAACAAACAAAGTACCTGATACAACTTCATTTGATGGCCTGACATCTTCTGAAGTAGTTTCAAAGGATTTCACCACCCCTTTCTGCTTGTAGTCTAACTGCTTCTCATCACTCAAGATCTTTTCCGGACACTCGTTTTCATAGTGACCAATCTCATTGCACTTATAACATTTCACTAACTGTAAATCAAATTTGTTCTTACCTTCACCTTGATCCTTTTCAGTGCAATCACGAGCCTTCTGTCCCATCTTACCACATCGGTTGCACTTTCCAGAATTCAGAAGACATTCCCCAGTATGCCTTTTGCCACATTTATCTCAAACTGGAAACTTAGTTCTCTTACCATTAGACTTTTTTGAAGAATTCTTACCTTTCTCCTTCCACCTCGGTCTCTTCTTCTGCTGGTTGTTATAGAACACTTGGTCAACGGCAAACTCCATTTCCACCTTCTCAGCAAATCGAACAAGCTTTTCATAACTTTTAAACTCACGAGAAGCTAATGCCATTCGATATTTTGGCTTAAATCCTGAGTAAAAATGATTGATTTTACTATCAAGGTCTCGGATAGAATTTGGAGCATACCTTTCCAATCGAGTGAACCTTTTTTCATAGGCAGCCACTGAGTCTTCCTCTTGCCTCAATTCCAAGAATTTCTTTTCCATCCTAAGTCGAATAGCCTTAGGAAAATACTTCTCAAGAAACATACCTTTGAATTCATCCCAGTCAAGAGAATCAATCTCATTGGCATCCATGATATTTTTAACCATAGACCACCACTGATCTGCTTCACCCTCAAAATGGTAAATAGCAAGACTAACCTTTTGATTGTCTGAACACCCCATGACATCAAAAATCTTCTCCAGTGCTTTAATCCATCCTTCAGCTAGCACAGGGTTAGATGATCCTCTGAATGATGGTGGATGTTGCCTCATGAAATGTTCCACCACTGACATGTTCCTCTGCGGTTGATCTTGCTGATCTCATGCATGGATACCACCACCATTTATAGCCTGAGTCAATTGCACCATTACTGCAACAAACTGTTCAGTTCCAATTCTGACCATTTCTAGATGCTGATTCGGAAGATTATTTCCTTCTGTATGCCTTCCTAGCACTGCTTCCCTGTTTCCTCTGCGGAAAACCATTCTGAACAAACATGTATTAGATGAAGCAACATGGTAATCTTCAAATGCTATATCATTTCAAAGAAATTTTTTTGGATAATCATTTAATAGAATTCTAACTCCTAAAGTTATCTAAACCGACCTCTGATACCAACTATAAGTCCCCAGCCTTAAACCTTACTTAATCTTGAGTTATTACAAGATTAGACATTGAGGATCTTTTCGGGTTTAGAGTTTTAGAGAATTAGATCATAAAACTTGCATTACATTCCACATATAGACAATGTGGTTACATAAAGATAGTATTCTTCATTCCCATCAATGGAAACACATTTAAAATAAAACATGGATTATTTCTTGACACTTCCTTGGCACTATCATCATATCATGTACCTTTCCCTTGACCTGTGAAAAACATTTCAAAAAAACTTGGGATGAGCATAAAAAGCTCAGTATGGGTTATAAAAACATGGAAAGGAAACATGAGTTCATATATACATAAGAATGAAATCATACTTTACCCATAAAACATAGGCACTTTAACATACCTCAATAAATCATGAATAAATAATAGAAATCATAAGAATAAAGGTAACATGAGGCATTCATAATATTCTTATGTAGGGAGTAACCCTCTTGGTTACGTTTGGAATACCCATCACAGTATATTCCCTAAAATCGCTTCAGAGAAACCTTAACGTTTCACTCCTTCGTGTTACCCAATGCATTGGAGAGCTATATCGGGCTCACCTGCCCTTAGTTTATCACGGAACCACCCGTCTTCATAATAATGCCCAAGAACCACAACATAATCGTATCACATAAAACATGCATAAAGGAAACATAACATTTCAACCTTTCAATCACAAGATATCAATACAACACATTGATATAAAAACATTATGAAAACAATTTTCGATACCAAAATAAAAGAAAAGTAAAACATGGTATTTTTTTTCTTTTAAAAAGAAGGTATGGCTTGTAGAGGAAGCCGAAACTCAAATTACGGTCACGACGGCGGAGAAGTCGTTGTCGCCGCATATGTACGACAAAAACATTCCCTTTTTCGTTTAGTAAACAGTTCATATAAAAAAGATTCCTTTTGAATAAACGTAAAAGTCAAAGAGGTTTATACACCGTATAAAAGAATGTTGTGTATAAAATAAAATATGCCTCAATGAAAAGAGATTGAGACGAAGTCCCATACCTCGTATCCGACTTGACCCGACCGTTCTTTAATCTCCTGAATAATAAACATGAGTTAATATCTACTTGCTTATGAACCTTTTTCATGTTCATTATTCCTTTTATACCGTGTTATGAACATCATGTAATCATTTAAGTTAATAATGTTCATTTTGTTGGTATTTGGTTCTTAATTCAAAAATAGACTTCTTACACTTACATGTTGTTAATTTGGTTAAAGGTTCATTATATCCAGAATGATATTAATGATTTGGGTAACATATATATCATATATATTCAGAATATACATGTATTTATAATTTTACATCACATTTAGAGGTAAGAAATGAAATGCACCGTTCATGGAGACGGTTATCCGTACGTACGCATGAACGCTACTTCCATTTCTATTTCGTATTTCTGGAATGGAATCATAATTATATAAGAGTATATTATAATTCCAGTATAATAACATATATAATATCATTAACTTGATCCTCTACACATCCCACATATGGTATTAACGAATCAAATCACTTTCAGGGGGCGGTAGTCCGCACTTCCTAAAATGAAGATATCGTGTTTACCCATAATGGAAACCATAATGGTATGCCCAAAATGAAAAAAACAGAAGATTAAAGAAAACATAAAAATATTATATATCATATATAAAAATAGTGACATCATAATGGCCACCTTTGAATGTGTTAAATGAGTATTGAACAATCATCGTTTCGGGAGGCAGAATTTCGCCATCCACAGAAACCATATGTTCTTTAACCATTTGATGTAGTTGGGTGAGAGTGTAGCTCAAATAAATCTTATAAAAACATCCTAGTATATTGATGATACTGTTCTTGTTACAAAAGTTGTAAATAAAAAGAATTTAGGGGTTTGGAGAAGCAAAATAAAACAAATGAACATGAGAGGATGAATTACCTTTAAAAGTGTAACTCTTTTTTATTTGAGCCTAAAGGCTTCCTTTGAAAGGATTCTGCCCAATGGGAATCCTCTAGGATGAGGAGAGGGATGTGGAGAGAGTAAATGGGCAGGGGTTGGCTGAGACAAATGCTTGAGGAGTGTGTGAAATGAGGTAGAGGTGGGGGCCTTTTATAAGTGGAGAGGAGGGGCACTTTTGGAAAGTAAAGATAAGTTACTTTATTTTAAAAAGAGTTTCGGATTCAAAAGGTCCCACATTTCTATAATTCGAGGATAAGGTGATAAGGCTTCTAAATCCACTCATCCAATTGGTTTTGGCCATGTGTAGGTTTTTGATTTTTCATTATCTTTCCATTTTATTTAAATCGTTAAATAATGAGGTCATCGCTACATCATCATGATGTCATAAATAATTTAATTTATTTAATGTCTAAAAATTATAATAAAATACTATGATGTAGGAAATATTTTTAGATTTCCAATGACTATTTATAATCAAAAATATGATCCTTATAACCCCATGTAAAAATTGTTTTCTTAAAACATATTATGTTTGTGTCATTTTTACTTTTACATTAAATAAAAAGTAACTTATGTAATTTACCAACCAAAGTGGATCCATGGGGTCCCCAAGTTGACCCATGGCTTGTCTTGGTCGGCCATGACACAAACAATGAGGGTAGGACATGTGTCAAGCTCATCTTATTTTATTAAAGCATTATTTTTACCATAAACTACACTAATTACCACTAATCGCGATTAAGAACTTACTAAGTTACTATTCACCAAAAAAAATTTATAATCTCATTGAACCACATTTTACTTTTTAATGACAACCATGTATGTCGGATTTTTGAAATTCAAAACACAATGATGGAAAAATTTCATTTAAATAGAAAATCAGTTTTTATAAGTACCACTTAGTGGTTTCACTATTCATTAAAAATTGATGTTTTTCAGAAAATTACCAAAAATTCACCCTAAGATATATTTGATATTACGAATTCAAAAATGAAGTATATATTACAAAATTCAAAACATATAAGTCACATTAATTAATTTAATAATTAATTCCCGCTGTCAGAGCAAATAGCGTGTTTTTATGAAACAATAAGTATTAAAAGATTGACACTAGTTTAAGTCCAATTTCAAAGTGAAATTGATTCCAATGTCCACCATTGGATTAAATGGTAAAAATATATTCATATTACACATTAAGACCAATTCAAAAGATAATCTAATCATATAAATAAATTAGATTAAAAAGCAGTTTTGATGTAAAATGCAGTATTTTTCACTATTTATTAAAAAATGAACATTGTTATAAAAATACCAAAAATTCACACAAAGTAAATTTTGATGTCCCAATCATAAAGAATAAGTTTATTTTGACAAACATAGTTTATAAAATTGTCAAAGGATAGATTTAAAAAGGGTTTTCCATCATAAGGCAGTAAAACAATCTTTTAAGAATATTAGTGTATTCAATGCTTAAGAATGGATTTATTTTCATTTTAATCCTCTAAAACACTATCTTAATCATTAATAGACATAGATAAAAATATCTATTATTCATTACTTACTTGGGATGTTACAGATAGACTCCTGGTGTTAATTGGATAGCATTTCACACGTGGTAATCTCTATCAACTTCCAATTCACCTGTTGACAGTTCTGTTCAAGCTTAACATGTTGATGCTCAGCTTGGTCTTGGACAACAGTGAAGCCCAATGACTCCACTTCCTCTCTAAGAAACAAAAATTGGGCTTTGTATGAAGAAATTATACTGGATGAGGCCATCACTTCCTTCTTCTGAGTAAATTGGAATACTGAAAGCCCTATATTTATACAAATCATTTGATCAATGTTCAATGTCTATATTAACAAAATTCATAATTCTTAATGGTATTTTAATTTCCAAAAACATAAAACCATGGAATTTAATATGTTTTATATGATCAACATACATAATTAGACATTTAAATTGACCAAGATGAATTTACATTAATAAAATATTGGGTCATTACATTTTCCATCATCTCTAATATTCTATTTTTAGTAAATTTCATAGAATTTTATTTCTTTATGTGTTTAAATCATACATTAGATGCATTAATCACCTCTAGAGCATGATATAGAAGCTAGGATTTCATTTTGTTTTTCTATATATGATAATTTTTTGGTTAAAGGTAGGAATATATATTCAATTTAATATGATGATATTATCCATCATAATGAATATAAGGATCTTGTCATGGGAGAATAATCTTTAATACCAATTTTAGATCCCACAAATTTGTGGACCACTAAGTCAGGGGGTTGAATTGATGTTTGTCTCTTATAATTTTATTCCAAAAAATTAAATTTGGAAAATAATTAAAGATTCCATCCTTTAATCATTATAAATCAACCTCATATTATTTGAAATTATAATAAAAATAATTAATGGAACATATATATTGACAAGTTCAATTCTCAATGATGGTACCAAGTCATTTACTATTAAAATCTACTCCATCCATGGATATCCATTATATAAAAAAATTCAATAAAAATAAGGCAACCCAAATAAAGATCCTTTTTTATGGAAGTTAATTTTTACATATGACCCCTATAAATTGGATTGAGTTAAGGTGGAATTTCTATTTTCTATTAAGTGACATACCCATGGTGAAAAAGGCTTGAAATAATTTCCAAGGGATTCAATTCAATTGGGAGAAAATATTCATAGTGAGATATAAACAACATATCAAAAAATTCTATAAAAATAAACAACTACATTATGCCTGATAATAATTTTAAAAAACTCAATGTAATTCCTTTTAAACCAAAACCAAATCACAACAAAGTACTAGAGTAGAAGAAAACTAAAATCAATGTACAAATCTGAAGACACAACCAAAAAAAACTCCAATTCCTATAAAGGAATAACTCCACTTTTTGAAACATTCTTCTCCCTCCACCTCCACAATGCATCCCCAATATCATGATGCATCACTAAAGATGAATAGTTATATAACATTTATTTTTCCTTGATAAAAAATATCTTCAACCATTCCAATGATCCAAATAAGGGGTGATTAATGAAACATAATAGTTTTTTCCCAAATGACATCCCAACTCACACAACTATGATAAACCAAGTTAGCACATTTATACAAAATAGTTAATAAAAAACAACTGATATAAAAAAATATGAAATCTAGTAGAAAAATAGAACTATTTCGGAAAAAAAATCTTTTTCGATCCAAAATAGGTTTCCATGGAAGGAATCCAAGAATGTTTTCCAAAACCATTAAAAATCCAATTAGTATAATACATTTCAATCCACACATCCATGCATGCATGCCTAGGAGGCAGTTCTATACTGATGTGTGATCTCTAATCAATCTACCATGTAATCACAAGGTAACTAATAACACATATTCCATCACACCTTTAGCACTAATAATTTGGTTATATTTCAATAAGGCCTCATAATATTCTTCATGAACACACCCCAATGTGTATGAAAGAAAACCATGATATTATAATCATGAAAACCCCATTTCGATAGAACCATTATTTTATTAACAACCATTCCAAAAAACAATTTAAATAAAGATATCAATTTTATTGACACAGTTTTTAATGAAACCAAATCAACCAACCATTTTAAAACCATCATTTTGAAATCATGTTCCCATGTTTACTATCCACTATAACACCAAATTATCAAAATATTCATAAAATGTCAATAAATAAGGTTTTCATAAACCATTAAACAATAATTTCACAATCAATTTGTAAAGACCCGTAAAATTCAAGGGAAATTTTTTCTTAATTTTCTTTAAAATTTTACAAGAGCGCGGTTTCAGACGGCACCTGATTCCGAGGCCCGGAGTGCCCGGAATTAATTTCTGAAGTTTGGCTCGGGTACGTTCAGTGAACGAACGAGCGAGTATTTCTAACTTTTGATATGTTGCTCGGAATTGAAATCTGAGGGCACCGATGAACTCGCAGCGCCGATATTCTCTTAAAGAGACCTTTTTGGGAGTTGCGTTTGTTTCGGGTTGAAAGTTAGTTTTTGGGAGATTTATAAAAAAGTTGAATAAAAAGTGTGAATTCTTTTTATTTTACTTTTTGTAGGTTAACTCCTCTCAAAGGGAGTTAGGGGTGGGACCCACACCCACTTAACCTCCCTTGAGAGGATTAAGTGTGGTGGGGCCCACACGAAACCTAAACCTCCCATCTTCCCTCAAACTCCCTTAACCCCTCTTTAATTAACATGACAACTAGTTAATAAATGTGGAGTTATCTCTTATTTGAATTTCAAACCTTTGAAATTCTTTTTGTGAATAAAATAAGACTTTGTCTTATTTTGTTGGGTTAGAACTCTTAGCCATCATGGAGTGGTTGAGAGATTTTCTTTCTTCCTCAACCTTGACGAAGAACACGAAGAACGCCGTTCTTCAACGAAGAACTTCTTCGCCGAAGAACACGGTCTTTCCGCGACGCCATATCCGCGACGTGACGTTCTTCTTCCACATCATCTTTTCCGCGACGAACGCCATCGACAACGACTCTTTCTCTGATGTCAAAGGAATCGACACCGATATTCCACGACTCCGTCAACGTGCGACTATCGAGGTAGGGGTTCTTGAGTTCGTTGTTTCCTTTTTATTTCACTTTCCTCAAGACTTGACGTAGAACGCTCAAGTTCCGACGAAGAACGCCGCTCCGCTCTTCTTCGTCTTCGGTGTCAACGAGAGAGAACACTGCACCTTCCTCGGACAACCTTCGTCGGCATACAAGGATTCGCCAACGACGTGCCTCTTCGGACGCGCCTCTTCGTCGTTGAATTTGACGAACGACGACCGCGACGCCCGACCTCCGCGACGTCGTCTTCCGCAGAACGTAGACAAATCTTCGAACCTTATACCAAGGTAGGGGTTGTTGATTTAATATTTAATTATTTCATTCTTGCTCGTGGTTCGTATAACTAACGTAGGGGTTGTTGAATTTTGTTAATTTATTCCATTTCTTGCTCGTGGATCGCATGTCTACGTGAGTCTTTTGAATATTTTATATAAGTGTTTTTGTTAACGCGAGGGTGGTCGGACCGCATGAACACGGCCGAACCCCCCCTCCATCGTTCTTGTTTATTCTTGCGGGTGGAAGCAAGTGGCGTGGTGCCGTCGCACCACGCGGTTGATCGTGCAATTGTTTCACGCGGCGCCGTCGCGCCACGCCGAGGAAGAAACTTCAAGAACGCGACGCCGTCGCGCCGCGTTGAAAGGAATCAAAGCACGGCAAAGGGGCGCGGTGCCGTCGCACCGCGCCGGACGACGAACACCGCGGCCGGTTCCGGGCCGCGGCGGGACGAGGAGACCGCGACCGGTTCCAGGCCGCGGCGGAAGAGAAGACCGGCGGCCGGGCCGCCGGCGTCGGAAGCCGAAGAGGGGACCGGAAATTTCCGGTCCCGTTGGAGAAAACCGGCCGGCCAGCTGGCCGGCCGGAAGTCATTAAAACCGGGGGAATTAATCCCCCGGCCGTCATATTAAAACCCCCCTCTTTAAGAGGGGGGAGGCGGTTCCATGGAAGGGGGGGGGGGGGCAGCAGCCCCCCGGTTCGCTTAATAAAACCGGCCCCCACGTGGGGGGCCGTTTGTTGCAAAGGCGCGGCCTTTGTGCCGCGCCGCTCCAAATCAGCGGGGGCTTGCCCCCCGCGTGCCGACCGCGTGCGGCGCCAGCCGCCCCAGGGGGGGTCGGGCCGGGTCGGCCTGGACCCGGACCCCCCCCCCCCCCCCCCGTTTCGAACCAGAATTGGTTTTTGGCCCATAACTTGAGCCTCGGACCTCCGATCGACGAACCGTCAGTGGCAACGCGATCCTTGGATCGAGACGGTCGTTTCGGTATATCGCACTCAAGGTTTCGGATTACTTTGAGTTCGGCCGGGTTGGTTCGTTCACGAAACCAACCGGGCCTTCGGAGCGGAAACGCTCATATCTTGAGCTACGGACGTCCGATTGACGTGCCGTCAGCTGTGTTGTGTTCCTCTTAGTGAGACGGATCTTTTGGCATACTCCGCCCGAGGGTTGGACGCAGGTGGAGTATGGTCGGGTTGGTTTTGCCTTAAAAACCAACCGGGCCCCGGAGACGAAAATGTCAATAACTCTCAGACCGGGCGTCCGATCGACGCACCGTCTGTTGCGTTGAGTTCCTGTTTACGATACGGAACTTTTGGTATCCTTCGCCCAAGTTTTGGATACAGTTAGTAGTGGCCGGGATGGATCGCACCCGAAATCCAACCGGGCCCCTGGAACGGGAAAGCTGATATCTTTTAGACAGGACGTCCGTTTGACGAACCGTCAGCGGCGTTGGTGTTTACGTTTAGTAACGGTCCCTTTGAGTATATCCTATGGGAGTTCGGGGTACAGTTGAGATACGGCCGGGATTGGTTTCGCTCTCGAAACCAACCGGGCCCCTGGGACGAAAAAGCTAATAACTCACAGACCGGGCGTCCGATCGACGCGCAGTCTGTTGCGTTGAGACCCCTGTGACGAGACGGTCTTTTGAGATACTTCTTTGCGGGACCTTATGATACTTGGAGTATCGACCAGTAGCTCGTGGAGCGGACCCTCCCGGAGACGAGCGTGCAGAGTACGGAGACCATGTAGCCGGCTGAGACCTGACGACTGCTTGACCGACTCGACTTGGAGTGAGTCGACTAGCCCAGTGGACGGAGCGCCCGGTATTTGGCGGCAGACCCACGGCGGACGGAGCGCCTGGTAGTTGGCAGCAAACCCGCGGTACTCGACAGGAGGAGTACCTCAGTAGGCTATCTGGGTAGCGCCCGGTATTTGGCAGCAGACCCTCAGTGGACGGAGCACCCGGTAGTTGGCAGCAGACCCGCAGTACTCGACAGGAGGAGTACGTCAGCAGTCTTAGGTTAGTGAGCAGTACCTCGGAGTCGTGACAGGACCACTGTACACTCTAGAGACGGAGCTCTTCAGCAGTTACGGTTTCGATAATGAAAACCCTGGTTTGAGCTGAGACTTTTGACCTTTGTGTTCCTCATGATTGAGATGGGTTACTTGATAACTTAGGTATATGTATGGGCATATACCTGGGTAGTGGTTATCCGTTGATCTCATGATCCTTGTGTTTCCTCATGACTGAGATGGGTTACTTGATAACTTAGGTATATGTATGGACATATACCTAAGTAGTGTTTATCTGTTGTGATCTTCTTGTGGTTATCCTTGTTGGTTTTAGTGAGACCTTGAGGGTCTCGGGGTCCCTACTGAGTATCGTTATACTCACCCCTGCACGGGCTATGCCCGCACCTCATTGTGTTGGTTGCAGACGACGGCCAGTACTGGCAGAGGCCGAGTGTTCGAGGACTGGACGGTACCTGGAGGTGGACTATACGACGAGGCGGTACCCAGAGGCAGACCACTGGGCGGGACATACTCGGAGCAGACGGCGGGACCCGAGGAGCAGAGGAGCTATCTGTACCCACCCTTCAGGTGGGATTTCCAGTGGACAGCTCGGCGTAGCAGCTTTACTTTTCAGTTGTTGTTTTTCCTTTCGAGTTGTACTTTACAGTTGGGCTTGTTTTTCCGGCCCCTTTTTACTTTCCGCACTTTTAGTTGTACTCTGTTTTTGCTTAGTGTTACTTTCCGCTTTCTTACTCTGTGGTGTTTGCTTACTTTACAAAGGCAATGCCTTCCCTTTTTACCGGGATTTACGCCTTGGTGCTAGTCGCCAGCCCCTGGCCTATGGAAGGCGGGCTTGGGGTAGTCACGGCACGGACCCCGAGGGCGGGTCGTGACACAATTTCATGAAAAAAAAAGAACAATTAGAAATCAATACTTCATGTTCTACAAGAGCAGACATGAAGAAATCCACTTTCCTCAAGAATTATAATGAAAATGAAGAATAACATGAAAACAATCACAAAAACTTATTGAATCTAAAAAACCCCCACTATAGATCATTCCCATAACATAAAAAAGGTCAAATAAAATAATTATTATCATCAACCACCATAGATCTATCAAAAATATACTCTTTCTATGTATCCAAGAGAGGGAACAAACTAAATCAACAAAAAACTAGGAAAAATACAATAAATGAAGACATACCATGTAGATTGGGCATCAAAACACCTTGAAACACCAGAAAATTTATTTTGATTTCATGGGGAAAGCATCCAAATATTTTTTATGAATAAATATTGAGTTATGGATGAAGTCTAGGGAAATGATGGGTTTAGATCTAACCCTAAAGAAGATCAAATGTTTTAGTATCATTTTTTTAAACCATGAATAGTTAGATTCATTGTTAGAAAAACCGTGCACTAATCGTGCCCCAGGATTTACCTCAAAAAAATCTCAAATGGTAGTCTAGAACAGTTATAAAAAAATTGCATTGACCAAAATATATATATATATATATCCCACATTTAACTATAGGGTGTCCTCTTGGTTTGGAATAACCCTGAATCATACCATTTTCCTTCCCCATAGCTCATTCCTATCTGTGGGTGGCTTCCTGTAAGAGTTTCATGACTTCCACTAACCATTCCTAAATAGTGGAGCATTAGATAATAACCAAATTAATTTTTAATGTCTTTCAAAATAAGCCAAACTTCAAACAAAAAACATAAATTCTTAAAAATTGTAAATAATGGGTTACAAACATAAATCCAGGTGTTCTACATTATTCGCGCCATTGACTTTCAATCCTAAAGATGTAGAAAAATAGTATTACACTAGAAGTGTTCAATTCATTTATGGACATTTTCCTTATCCCATTCACATTTCACATCCTAAACCAAAACATGTTTCCTCTAGATCCACACTAGACCAATGGTATTCCCATGCAATAATTTTTCTTTCTATCAAAAATACATACCACGATATGAACCAATTATTTATGTTGCTATTTATCATAGTGATCCCATTGAATCACAAGGTCAGTATTAGTCTGAATCTTTTCCAACTAAGAAACATGAAACACATTATGCAGTGTACTAAATCATTGTGGAAAATCCATCCAATATGCAACATCAACAATATGTTCCAGTTAATGAAAGGGGTATATTTATCAAGTAGATAAGTGTCACTTCAACCCCAAACAACGACTTCAATTATGTAGAGATATTGTCAAATCCAGGTGATCAATGACATACGATAACAACAACCATTGATTATGAGAAAAATATTATTTCTCATGTCCATGAGTTGTATCCATTTATTTCCGGATCAACTAAATAGTTATTGTCATCTCTTATACAAGGCATGATCTAAATAAGGATGTTTCATATCATTCCACCAAATAATGTGGATAAAACAGGGAATCTCATCCCATTCATAAAAAAGTGCCAAATGTATAATTTCATGATATTTGTTGTTATATATAACTACACTAATTGTACATGCTCCACCCATGATCCACAAAAATACATTTCAGAAGCGAGAATTTAATCAAAAATTTGTATAATCTATTAATATATTATCTCTATTTTATTATGATACTCCATAATAATGGTCAACTGACTACCAAGGTATTGTTTGATGGATTTCTAGAAACAAGATGTAAACATTGTGTCTCTATATGGTAATATCGAAACTCATATTCTAGGTCACTTTAATACTTCTCAAATATGTATTTTTGATAATTCCTGCACCTAATGATATTCATGAATATGGATGAAATGGGCTATTATTATGAGAGAATACATTATCTCCCAAATGGTATCACATTTACAAATTTCTATTATAAGACATTTGTAAATATCCATGGCTATCTTCTCCTATTTCAAAATAAGTATATGTAATGTGTGAAACATACCTACTAGTTTCTGATGCTATAACATAACAAACTATTAAGTTAAGAATATCAAAAAAAATTCATCCACCTTCCATTTCATGCTGGCCCATAAAAATTATTATCTCAATACCCTATATATCATCTATATTCTTATAAGAAAACCACAACTTGAATAGTGGTAATCACGAAAATGTTCTTCATGAGAATCCATATGTATGACCATCCAATTTTGAAACAACAACACTAACCTCTCATCCATCATTTATCCCTCAATACTCTTTACATAATTGATTTTTGATCTCACAATAACTCATTATGAATTAGATGTATGGTCCTTATTAAATTTAGCAACCAGGTCAATAACAAATGAAACTAGAAAGAGAATCACAACTTCAACTTGTTCTTTACATTCCATTTTCATGTCAGTTATGAATGACCTAAATTGTCATTAGGCTAAGGAATATTTTTAAAATAGAGCATACACCATTACTCATAATTCATCTACCACTGAATTTACATATTCTTGGTGTATACATTATGTAAATTTTAATCATTTAGATATACTCAATCCATATTATTTGTCTCATGTTCAAATATCTTTGTGAGAAAATATTTTTCTAGTTTAATGGTCTAAAAAAATTATTACTTTCTATCTAAAGAAGTAATGTCCCTTGTATTCAAAGCATTGAATATGGATTCTAACTCCAAATAATAAGTTAGGTAGTTATTTTATGATATTATGACATTCATGATATATGAGAAACAACATGATTTCATTATAAGAGAACACATCAAAAACTAGATCCCAAAGCATTATAATATACCACATACCCATTTCCTAATTTTAGAAATAAGAAGATTGGAGAATATGTAAGAGAAACATTATGATCCTAAAATAACTGGTGATATTCCTCATTCTATTATAATTGAATGTTTTTCCTTTTTAAGGGTGTAATAGTTGATTCCAGTTGTGAAAAATCTTGAACACATAATCAGTTATAACCACCCAATCAAGAGAAACTATGTATCTCCAATACATTATTTAGCAGATTCTAGAGTTAATGACTTCTATATTTTTTGGATCCATATAAACTCCTCTTTCAATGATTAAATGGCCACAAAAACAAAAAATTGCATCAAAAAAATAACAGGATAATATTGTCTCACATAGAAAATGATCTCATATGATTCCCAATATAATCATCAAGTGTTTCTCATGCTCAACCAAAGTCATTAAATACACCAATATTTCATAAAAACACCCCAAAAGAATCCATAAACCTTTGAAATATCTAATTCGCCGATTCCATAAAGACCGCTTGTGAATTCATATGACTGAAAATTATAACCACACACTATTCATGGCCATATCTACTCCTAAAATCTATCTTATGAATATCCTCCTACTGAACCATCAATTATTGATATCCTAAGTGAAATAAAACCAAATATAACCACTATGATCGCCTAAATTTACTGAATAGATCATCAATGCATGGAAGTGGATATCTATTCCATATAATTATCTAGCTAATATAAAAACAGTCTAGACCCAGCTGAAGAGTTCCATATGCCTTTTTGAGAAACAATAATGGTGTTCAGATATAGTTTTTCATTGTAGAATGAATGCATTCCTTTCCAAATCCTTGAGCTATACTTTTAGTTTCATTTTTTGGGGGCCATCTAATAATATAAAAGGTATATAGGACTAATCCTCGTATTCTGATCAATCATAAACTCCACCTCTCTTATGGGTGGGAGTCATCAGAAATATTTGATAAATATATTGAAAAAATATGAAAAAATTCTAGAAAACTATTTTTTGTGATCTCTTCCATTTCAAAGGTCACGACATCTAAAATGTATGACATCATTCCATCTAATAGGTCCAACAATCCCATTGCGCTTGCCTTTACATTACAGACACCTGTAAAGAGATTTGTATCATTGTCCTCATTTATAAAACTAAACTTTAATATATATTAGTAAATGTGATCATTGAACATTTTCAAACAATCGATACCCTATATTATACCGTACACATCCATCTCTAGCACAGTGAAATCTCATATCGGCTCAGCTCCAAAAACAGTTATAGAACATGATTTACATGTAAAGAGTAGACATTATCGTTGAAAAAGTGGACATTTTAATTTCAACATAGAAGGAATTATCTGAAAATTTAATATTAGAAAATAAATTGCATGATAAGAAATAAAGGAATGTGTTTCACCCATATCAAACAAATATTGCATAAGGGTAGAGTTCAAAATAGTTGTACCTTTCTCTCTTTATAGTCCGTATAGATTTTCAATAATAACTTTCTCGAAAACATATATAAACTTACCCACTACATGTTGATCCGTATCTCCCAATTTATATTTAACTTTTTTAGGATTCATGGAAATCATGGAATCAAAATGAATATATAAGTTTTTCTAACGATAATTATTTTGTTTCCCTTGTCATGTCGAGGTATATGACATCTATGACATCTATGAAGTATCTTTAACACCCGACCCCAGAGTACTATGATTGAAGCACTAAAGATTCCCCATATAAATGAAAATTGGAAATTATATTTGGGTTTTTGAACACTCTATCTTAATGTGATGCAGTTAAAAGAACATAAAATATACCATTTTTCATTATGTACGTGGAGGAGGATTCACTAATCCATATATTAGATTATGATTCCTTGTACTACCTACAAAATATGTGTCCCTCATCCTATTATTTCAAGAATTAATGTTCCCACTATATACCACAATTATATTCATGATTCCATCAAACAACCATACACAATTAAAATGATGGAAAAAACACTAAACCCATCATTGGTTCATCTATAGCTCTAGTAAAACCACATTCTCAGCAGCCTCTACCGGTTGGTTCCATCATTGACTACAAGGTTCCATTTCCATAATCACACAAATGGAATATGTCTCACTCTATAGAGGTCTAATGCATAAAAATTTCAAATTCTACAATAACATATATCACATCATTACTTTAAATTTTTACATTTTCCATATTCATGTTTTTTTTGAAAACTCCAAAATGCTTCTAAAAATCAAACCAGTTATAAAATACTGAATCATGACATTTTCTAAAATATGTCAATTTAATATTACATTACCATTTTTAAAAAATCAACACATTAATACCTATTCATATTTAACTACTCATAGTGAAATATACACCCCTAGTGGGATGTTATTTCTAAAATCCATGCCATGCTCGTCGCATTGGATAAACCGTGACTATGAGAATCCAATTTCTATAAGTGTCTCCAAAACAATTGAGTACCCATTACATAGATATATGATATTCAACATAAAATGGCTAACAATTTATTTTTATACTATACATTTTAATTCCCAACAATGCTACTCTTTTTATCCAACCCAACTAATGTAATTTATCAAAATGAATTTCAACTCCAAGACTAAGAAAATTGATTACCTTGATAAATACTGACTAAGACTAATACCACATATAAGACAATGACTGATTAAACAGATATCACATCTAAAATCCCTCTCTTATTCCTTGTATTGAGTCGAGGAGTAATTTGTACTAATCCTTACATGACATTGACAAGGAACCAAAGTATACCAAAAAAATGTAAAGGGCTTTAATACAAATGGGGGATGATTTTTCCATTTAGAAATAAGAAACCCAACCTAATATGACAAAAAATAACACTACGAGATGCATGATAACAATGTTAGATAACTCATTGTAAATCCATTAATATGTAAAAAAACTACTGCAATATACCATATAGAAAGATAACTAATATCAATGAATAATGTGGAAGACAAAACCATCAAAAACTAGAGATTGTAATAGATTAACTGCACAACTCGAAACATTCTTCATACTCCAACTGCACAATACTACCCATGTGTCATGATGCATGAAAAACTAAGTGTGATAATTTTCATTTTCTAATTTCCAGATAAAAATTATTTTCAGAATTGTTGAAATTTCCAAAGTAGTGGTGAGTAATGAATGTCAGTAGGATTTCCCCAAATTAATTCCCAACTGACACAACTAGGATAGAAAAAGTTATAAAATTTATAAAAAATATTATATAAAACTATTTTTATTATATAATTTTATATAGAGTACCACAAAACCAATGAAATTTCTAAGAAAATATTTTCCCAAAACAAACCCATATTCCCTAGAATTAGACTGAAAATGCTTTAAAACCATTGCATAATCTAATTTTTATAACCCATTTCGATAAACACATCCTCACAACCACTCATTCATGACTTGGTAAGAGTCCCATACTCAGGAGATGTCTCTAATAGTACTAAAAATTAAAAAAGGTAAATTATATCCCTTGTTCCATTACACATTGTTCACTGAGGAACAAGTCATATTTAAATAAAGGGTCATAAAATGCAACATGAACACACACCATCATGTATGACCAAAATCCATGCCAATATAATCATGAAAAAACCATTTCAATAAAACAATTATTTAAAAAAACATTCAAAATAAAAATTGAAATAAAACCAAATTTGTCTTGAAAAAATATTTCGATTCATAAATACCAAAAAATCATATTAAAACCACTATTTTAATACCATGTTACTAAATTTAATTCCCTTGAATACACCCAATTATCACAATTTTATAAAATGTATCTAAATAGGTTTTCCATTAAGCATTAGAAAAACAACTTTATTATCAATTTCCAGAAAAATACCCAATTTTAAACGAGGAATCTATGTTATAATTAGAAGATTCTCGTGTGAAGCAACATACCTCAAGATTTAGTGAAAAAATTGAATAACCACAAGAAAAAACCCTCAAAATCGTTCTAGATAACCAATAAACCACCTTAGATTTGTTCTCCTAACATTGACAAGGACAAATTTAACAATTATTATCATCATGCTCTATATTTCTATCCAAATATGACGATATCAAAAAAACTAAGAGGGGGAATAGAGAAGATATTAGGAAAACTTTTAAAAACTACCATAAAAAAGGCTTTTCTTGGGGATCTGGCTTCAACACATCAAGATAATCTATAATAGTGATTCTTATTTTATTGAGAAATGTTACATAACATTTAGGTTGAATAAAAATATATTTAGGGACAAAATATTATAAATATTAAATATTTAGAGACAATCTTTACAAAGAACCATTTTTTAGGATATTGTTACTATATAATGAATAGCTAGTGACATAGTTACTGAAATTGTACATGAAATATGTGTCCACATCTTCATCAAGTATCACCTCACACATTTTGACCACATGGTTTGAAAAATGGTATTCCAAATGTGAAAAATATATGTATCCTACTTTTCATTGTTACTCCTTGGTGGCTACATAGTTTGGACAAACTGTGCACCAAACTACATGCCATCCCATTTTCCCATGTATCATTTTGAACATTGTATAGTATGAGTATCATGGTTTCCATAGACTGGGAACCTTTAATAATTATTCATAAACATTCCAAAATTATTCAAAAACCTCCAAAAAATTATCCAAACACGTTAAATATGTAAATAGAAAAAACAAAGTGTTATGTAGTCTAATCTAGGGGTCCTATAGTAATATATCTAGTTCATAATGGTCATATGTTTTGATAATTCATCCATTAAAAAAATAGAAACCTAATATTATTCCCAGTTTATAAAATTTAAAGAAAAATACTTTCACAATCTTCATTCACATGAATTCATTCTTATATCCTCTCAAAAAACACACATCTAAAATTTGGAACTATTTTTTCAAAACATATATTTCAATATTTATGGATATGTTTTGGAGAAACTATTTTTATAAATGAAGATAATATAACACACATTTTTTGTTTTTATATGAAAAAATGTTAAAAAATTTGAAACTATTCTAATATGACCTTGACTTTTAAAATATTCATTCACAACCTTAAAAAATAGTATATATATAAAAATTCTATTCCTTAAAATTCACATAATATAAATCTAGTTAAGTTATTAAGAATGTTTTTAGAAGGTTATGATCGAAAATATATCTCTATAAAATACCAAATCACCTTCTCCTTATAAAAAAAATTATATCCCAACTAGAATCAAAAACATTTTCTTTTGAATACTCATCTTTGATCATCTAGCTCAAAATCATCACATTTAATTTCATTTTTAATAATGTATAGTTAATAGTCAACATTCAATATAATGTTCTTTTATTTTATATAATAATTTTACAACAACCATTATTCAATAATTATTTTTGTTTTACCTCTAATTATTCTCAATTCAGGGACCCATTCATGAAATATATTATGAATGAAATAATGTATGTAACCCTTTTAATCCTGAATTTCTATCCTATAACTAAATCTTCATTATATTCTTTATTCTTCTAAGATGTATTTTCTTAAATTTATTTTATCTGATATATTTATATCAATAACACCATCTATTATTAAATTTTTACCTCTTCTTGTAACCAAAATGACATAATACATCACACCTTCTACAAAAAGATTCATAACTCATTATTCATTGTCTAATAATCAAGACAGTCAATGTTATATGGATTTAAAAAATTATTAATTCTTATTCAAATAAATTATTTTATGGGGTACATGATTATTTCATGTAATATATTATATAATTAAGCATCGATATGTGATCATTTTAATTTTATTATTCTGAAAAGGCAATAGTAACAACATCTTACTTTCTGAATGTTCATATAACAAATAATTATTTAAAAATCATTAACACCGTATTTATTCTAGAATATTATCATTTAAAAAATTTTCATATTTACATAAAATACATATAAAATAATATAAAATTACTTTGAAAAAAATACAATATATAAAATAGCTAACCAAATGTTATTCATTTTTCCATGAGAACCCATATATTTCAACCTTTATATTTTTATATAAATGATTATTTGTATTTTTTCATTTTTTCTAAATGAAATTTTTTTTATCCTTATTTTACAATATATTTCACTGTGAATTATTTCAAATGATTCTTGATACTTTATATTTATAATTTTATTTTCATTAAATTCCAAAAAAGGTATTTATCTAATTTATTGAACTTTGTTATGTCTTGTACATGATCATGGATATTAATTAAATGATGTAATCTACCTTTTTTCTTGAGATAGATGATTAAATGTTCCATTAAATCATAGAAACTATTAAAATTTTCTTTTTATTTAATAGTCATTAAAGGGTTTCCAACCTAATATTTCAGAAAATTCCATTCCCTTATGAATACTGTGTTTTATTAATCATTTATTAAATGTTGTTATCATAGATTTCATACATGAACTTATTGAAGAAACTATTAACTAGAACATATAACACTTATCTATAAACTCTGAAAACAATATTCCATATTATCTCAATTAAAGTGAATTTATCTAGATATTTCATAAATATCATTGGATGTCTATCAATTCACCTCATGTATAACATGCTATGATTCCTGATAAAATTATCAGTTCATTCCATAAGTGATTCCATTTAAATATTATATGAAATCTATTGTCAACCCCTTGATTCATTATGATATTATATTGATTTATTATAGAACACATATAACTTTGTGATGAAATGTGGGGTGATTTAGGGCTCCCAAATGAATTAATATATGTTTATTTCTCAACACAGAGTTAGGAATTGAGAAAATTAGTTTGTTATCACATGCATTGGAATAATTAGTTTTCTCTCAATATTTTGAATATACATAATAATTTTTTTTAAATATGTGTGTGAAAAATAAATAATTTCATAATATTTTCCCATGCTTATGGTTTTTTCTATATCTCAGTTTTTTTTAACAATTTATGAAATTTTCCTAGTTGATTTTCTATTTTGTATTTTTTATTTCATATTTTTCCCCATTTCAATGATATTGAAGAATTTTATACCATACTGTTCCTTATGCCATGATATATGATCTATATTTTTTGGGCATACCATTCTTATCTACCATTATCAGTCTACTGTTCTTATCTCATTATCACTATTGATATTTGATTATTATCACTCATGATTACCCTTATATAGTATCTATGGTCACCTATTTCGTATGAATAAATTTCCACTTGTTATTAAAAAATTATTATTTAATATGAGTGAGGAAGAGTATGTTGTGTGGAGAACATGTGGGAAATACTGAAGTATTGTTATTAATTATGTTTTTGATCAGGTAGTGGAAGAAATTTAAATTTAATTAAATACATGGTGTTTCTTAGTTTGAATTTTGTTTCTTGATTGTATAAATCATTAATATCTAATGAATCATGGAATGTGTTGTAATGAAAAAATTTCTTCATGTAAGATATTTTATTTAGAATCATTGAAGGGGTGTTATATTTCTTAATCAAAATATTGGTATAATTTATTTTCAAACTATAATTATTATTATAAATATATATACATTTCAGTTCAATGAAATTATATTTAACACGAATTTTTTGGTATATCATTACCATAATCATGAAATGATTCAGCTTTAACATCCCAAAAATTTATATAATAACAATATATTTTCTTTAATTACTAATATTTATCATAAAGAAACATTTATTATTCCTTAAAGAAGCCTTATTTATTTGAATAATTATTTTTATAAAAATCCATTATATTTTTGTCTATAACAGTAATTATCGACATAAGATTCTTAATTTCATAATTCTATACATCTTCTATATTATGATATTCATTTTAACCTTCAATTATCTTCTGTGATTCCTAAATTAATAGGCCTAGATATATTTTTAGATTGGTATTTCTAATCATGACATGCTTAAAGATCATGTTTAAAAATATGGATGATGTGAGTCTCTTAACATTCTTTTTTACAACATTAATTTTGTATTTATTTTCAATATAATCAATGATGTTATTATAATTTTTAGTTGCTAATTATTCTAATTAGGGTATCCTAATATAGTATCCATACACTTCTTTAATCATCATAATTATTCAATTCCATATTATCAATCACTTATTTATCTAAGAATATTTCTTATCTTCCATAAAAATTGATCAATATTTCCTTCCATGAGAAAATATTGTATGTGTGTGGCCATCATAATCAATACATTTAATTCTTGTAAAATCAATTTTGATTCAAAGAAGACCACCATAGTTATAACATTTAATTGGGATTTTACCATTATACTAAAATTTCAATTTTCTTATCTTATTATAAATAATATCCATAACCCTCTTAAACTTTTTTTCTATTATTTCATAAACTTTATATTCACTAGAAAACTAATCTTCATCATCTTTGATTTAATTATTTTTTTTATTTAAAATTCTTATTATTCTCTTTATATTTTTTCTTTTAAAAATAAATAAAATTATTTATATTTTATGAAAATTTTATATTATTAAATTTATATGGAGACAAATATTCTAAATTTTTAAATACATAAATAAGATAATAAAACATATTTTGGATGTTTTTTATCAATTTATTAATAAAATTATATTCAACAAATTTATATCCAAAGACTTTGATGTTTTTAATAATATCATTTACCTATTTTATTAATTCATAATTGTTTTATTCATCACCCATATTCATTCCTTCTAAAATTCCTCTACAAATGTACAACATTACATATTTATCTTTTATATTATATTAAAAACATTCATCATTATCCCAAATTTACTTCATTTTTAGGAGTAAAATGAAATATGTATTGTTTTTTATGAAAATAACATGACAATAATATTGATTTTGTTTTCATAAGACTATATGTTTCCCTTATCATTCAATTTTATGGGATCATATTTCCAAATATGTGAAAATATCACTATTGTAGTTTCATGAATTTCTATGACTTTTAAGGAAATACAATGTTTCGTCCTATTATTTTATCCATGATAATTTTTCTCGTAAAATATAGGGATAAAAAAATATTGATAAAAATATGATTCTATATCTCTATTGGAGGATAATATATAAGATTATATGTTTTCTCTGATACAACTTTAGGTGCCAAAAAATATGATAAACTGCTGATAAGGCGAGTTTAATCGGTGGAACTATTTTACAATTTATTTCTATAAAATGAAAAAATTTAATTTTTTATATTCTCAGTCCCCATAGAATTTGTATATCATTCATCCCTATATAATACGGTAATAAAAATGAAAAAATTACGATTATATTTTTAAAATGATCACTCCAAATGTTCTTAATAATTTCCTTCTTATTTTCGCATCATATGAAAGAAATATATTTTCTATTAAAATAAATATATATTACAAGTGTTATGAGATAGTTTCATTATTCAAAAATTAGTGTTTTCCAATAATTGTATCAACCAATTATTTTATTTTGCTTCCTAGAATTATAAAAAACTTACCTCAAAGTAGAACTAGTATGATCAAATCTTTCCTCAAATTGATTTAATGGAAAATGATTTTTTTTCTCTATTAATTTATAATATTTTGACTAAATAATTACTCTAAAATTGTACATTTGTAACTTTATTGTATCCAACATAAATATATAAAATTATTATCTCAAATATATCAACTTTTTAATCATATAGAATTAAAATTTCTATCCTTGAATCATTGATTTTAATGAATCATGACATTAAACAGTTAGATGATAAATTTTCTAGACTTTATATTTCAGATTATCATAATTTATTCTCTAAAAATATCTAAATAACTCTAAATGATGTTCCATTTTATATATATGTCATTAATCTTACAAAATGGGGAATTTTGGTATTTGAAACATGAATATCCCATCTAGTCAAATCTTATTATTCTATTTTTAATTCTTCCAAAATATCTTTTGATTAGACAGCATTTCTTAAAATTCAATTATTATTAAATATATTTCCCCGAAACATTAATTATTATATATAATCATGTCATAAGAATCATTTTTTTAGATGTTGACGTAAACACCATAATCATCATGAATATTTTTTATAAAAATAATGATACATCCTTTCTTATATTATGATCCAACATCTTGATAATTCTAATTATTCATTAGTAGTGTGAAGATAATTGATATTAATATGATGCACCTACCAAACATCCTAAGTTATAAATTCTAAACTCTAACACATCATCCAATCATTGTCTTATTGAAGCTCAATCTTATTACTTAAAACTCATCCCCACACCAGCTTATCATCTCATCTTCCTCACCTTTGACTATCCAAAACCTCCGATATTCTGTATATAGGAAAATTATTTTCTTGAAAAACCTTCATGTCATAAGCCAAAAAAAATTCATCAATTATAATTTAATTTCATGAGAAAAAAGTGAATCTATATAATGTCACTTCTTCCATCACTAAAAAAACTTCACTATATTCTACTCTATCTTTTTAGACTCACAAGTTCAATGAATCGTATATAAGAACTCACTTAACACAGGGTTGGATAAATCAACTTCAGTAACATCTTTACATGTATATTCATAGTATTTGAACATCCAGATCGTACATCTCTAAAATTAATTATTCCGTTATCAGGTTCAATTCCAACATGACTCATCCTCGTTATTTAATAAAAAATCACCATTTGATACATTACATATTTTTATTATTCGAGCATTATATTTTTGATTCATCATGAATCAAAATCAATTCTCAAATATTTTTTATATATAATACTATAAGGATCACTATAGCATCATAAAATTTATTTTATCATCAATACAATAATTTTAAGAAAATAAAACTCATTATAAAATGATTATTCAAATATAAGAGTTAGGTTATATGTTTCATATCTTTTTACAACATGTAATAAATATTAATTGGATTACCACTTGGTGAACAAATCTTCTGTAGATATAAAAAAATATGGATTAAAAAGTATTTTTTATAGATTTAATTATATATAGATTTTTAATAGTTATTAGAATAGACTATTTATGGTTCCCAATAAATTAAAAAATTAGTGAAACATACATAAATACATAGCCATTCATTATTAAATTATCATCTAAATGGGAATTATTCTATTTATTGGTAACTTATAATTATCAAATGTTAGAAACATCCATTTACAAAATAAATTCATCTGAAATAAATAAGTATCTCTTCTAGATCATATGACCCCAGATACCAAAAAATATATCATCTAGTATTAGCCCACTATAATTAATAACTTCAACCTTAACCATTTATAAAAAACATCATTGCATACAATTTTATACAAATTAAAACCCATTAACAAATTAATTGGATTATTCCATGATGATTCAAAAAAACACACTAAACATCATTGATCTCATATATATGAAAAATGATTTCAATACATTATTAAAAAATATTTATATAATTATGAAATGAATGAATAATTTTAATATACTGAAAATAATATCCCAATGATTGCAATACTAATTCAGATAGACAAGAAAGATATTGGATCATTGTTGGTACTCTATAATATATATTTTGACAGGTATTATCCTATAATAAATAATATATAAACAATTCCAAATTATAAATCTAAAGTTTTAATTGATAAAAATAATGTAATTTATTGAAAATATGACGATACTAAAATATTAACATACTTATTTATATCACAATTCAAAGAATATACGTGGTATTTCAATTTTATTTCATGTTTTAATTTCATAATTGATAGCCTGAAGAAGAGGTTTATATTGGTCAAAAAGATGGTTTCATATAGGTAGGTAATAGGGGACATCCTAATATGTCAATAAAGTATTTAAATTATATATTTAAATCTCTATGGGATACATTATCAATGTAAAAAGCCTGAGTTATGATATAGGAATCAAATAATGGTAAATTAGACATCAAAATTTAGGTAATGTATTATTCCATTAAAATTACTTGTAATTATTATATATATTGATAATTATATTTTTCAATGAAGTTAAGAAGATTATTTTTTGTGTATTTACACTAATATACAAATGGAATTTGAGATATGAGTACTTTAAAAAATGATACGGTACTTTTGATTGAAATTTCACTCAGGGAAAAGATATTATATATCATTTAAAATAAAAATATTCTTTCAAATTTATAAATAATTTTATTTTTGAATATTTGAAGTCTTGTTATATTAAAATTGAATTTGGAAAAATAAAATATAAAAAAATTATTTATAATAGAAAATGTAATTATTAACTTTTTATAAAACTTTTCAAATGTTTTCATTATTAGATAGATTCATGAATATTAATTTATTGTATTATTTCATTAGGTGCTCTATATTAATGTATAATATCAAAATATATCATTATTATAGTGATGATAGTACAATTCAATGTTTATGGTAAAATAAATTCTTGATGAAATATTTTAACAAAATAAAGACTCCTGTTTTTCGGATTTATTTTGTTGTTTGGGTGAAAAAATAACATGGATTAAGTGATTCATCAAAATATGTCATCTTTTTAGTAGAAATATTTTATTTATTTAATCATGAAGAAGATTAATATTTCAACTCTGAGTAAAATAAAAGTATAAAATGATGTTTTTAATTAATTAATAAATTTTTTTTATGGTGACATAATAATAAGTTCTCATTGTTGACATGAAGCTTCCTCTGTGTAAATTATATGATAATTAGATTCATATAATATTTTTGATAAATATGGTTAATCACAATTTATGAAAAGAGTATTATAGTAAAAGATATTGAGGTAAAGGAATATTATTATAAGAAATTGTGATATTAATGTTTATTTCAACAAAATTGAAAGTGTAATATGTTTTTATAAATCCTTTTCCTAAATACATATTTAAAATATTATGATTTGAATAGATTTGATGAACATGTTAGATAACATTGGGTTATACATTTTATCCTCTCATATTTTATTATTTTCAATATTATAATGAAGAAATAAAATAATAATATTAATCCAATGAAATATTTTTTCCCTTGATGGGTATATAATAAACTCAATACAAGATTTTTTTAATGGATGTTAGGAATACATAATGGAAATCCATGTTTTTTGTTATCATTATATATGTTCTAAGAGATTGGATTGTGAAAATGGGCATTTTTTTATTATGTTTATATTTAATGTATTAAACAAAAATATAATTAGATTACATAAATAGATATGAATAGTTTTTAATGAGAAGGTATGATAAAAAAAATTAGTCGAAAATAAAATGGATGAGAAATTAATAAAAAATCATATTTTATGATGATGATTACAATATAGAAGAAATATAAAATTGTATCATGAGTCATGTATTTTTATTTTTATGGAGAACTAAAAAAATAATAGTATTTATTGTTTTTGATAACAATTATACTCATGTAGTATTAGAATTGAAACAATGAAATATAATATCAATTATTTCGGGAATTGATAAACTTTGAACTATGTTTTTAGTATATTGCAATATAAAAGATTTATTAATAATTTAATATGTTTATAATGAAATTTTTACAATATAATAATATATTATATTTTTATTATTCCAATTAAAAAGATGATTTCATTTGGATTAACTTTTTGAATGGTTTTATTTATTGACAATCAAAAAAAATTGGCCGATGTTATTTAAGATTATGTATCATATTGTTTGATGTATGAGAAATTGTATATAGAAGAATGTGATTAATAATGTTTTTGTTTGAAATTATATCATAGTCTCTAATTATATAATCTTTTTATGACATAATCATTAATTATTGTTATTCAAAATAATTCATTAATTTATTGGGGAGGTCTGATGAAGGTTAATGATAGTTTTTGTAAAATAATAGAGGAAATGGTTATATATTTTAGTTTTCAGATAAATTATGACATGGTTATATCTACCAATATATAAAAATGTTCATGGAATAATATATGACTTATACAAAAAGATAATTGGGGTTATTTTAAATGTATTCACCTAGATTCATATACCCCTCATTGCAATCCTTGAATCAATGCTTCAGGTTTACTCCATATGACGTTTTATATGGATGATTAACATGTGTAGGTTCATGCATACTAATCATAAAAATAATAATATTTTATTTTATAAAAAACATGATCATCTTTTGAACCATTTAATCACACTATTGAAGTATATTTTAATTACAATTGTTCTTAACACCATATTTTTTTACAAATCCACCATGTCTTAAAAATGTGATATCCATAAAAGAGAAATAATATTTATATATTTGGGATCCTCTTATCTTGGTCTTTATAAATTTTTTTTGAGGAATCATAAGTACCATAATTCATCTTATTTAAAAGGAGGGTGTCCTAAGTACCCAAGGAAATATATATATGACTTCAATCATATATACAAGATAAAAAACTTCTATATATTTTTTATTTCTAAATTTAAACTACAATTTTTGAAATAACAAACATGAAATTTATGGAATACGGTATCACCTAGACATGTTACTATATTATATAGAGTGTACTAGTATGTTATTAAACATGATGAAAAACCAAAAGGCCAAGTCTCTATCTGATCACTCCCCCTTTTTGATGAAACATTAAAATTAAATGATTACATATAGATGTTTTTTTATAAAAAAATGGATCCATGGAAATGAATTATTACTATTGGTGTAATAATATTGGGTTACATCGACAAAAGTTCATGTAACGGTCATTCTGAAAAAAAACATAGAATAATTAGAATTAACAATTGTGTTGGGGATAAAACTCATATCAGTCTCTACATCAATGTAGATGAATATTCAATTGATATCACTATGCATGAAAATAAAATGCAGGTTATGTGGGATGGATATAAATTTGAGTCCAATTCCAAAATAATAGAAACAATATAAGATATTATTATTATGTAAAGAGGAATGTGAGGAATAAGTCAATATATTTATAGATAAAATATTCAGATGGAAACCATTCATACATCAATGATTGTATCAAGGTAAAAACAATTTGTGTGAACCTCAATAAGAAAATATAATATGAGTTTATTATTAGGGTTTTATATTCTATGATACCTTTAATAAAATATTACTTTGTTCACCGAACTCATATATCTATTATTTTAGTTTGTGATTGGATAAACAATGGATGAAGGGGGAAGATATTATTTTATAAAATACCATTATCTATTCTTTCACATTGGAATGATAAAATGTAGTCTCTCTATTATGAGGAGTAATTTAGGGATATAATTTAATATTTTTTTCTAGATAATACACCCTACATTGATGAATTCATTAGTTCCTTATACATTGTTTCATTGGAAATCTTTAAAGGATAATACTTCTCTGCAAAATAAGACTATTTTAGGGGTCGTAAATTTCCAACTTTTTTAGGTATGAACATCCATATCCTTATTTGAAAGGTGATATATAACACTTCCTTTTGAAATTATTTTTCTGTTACTTTGTGTAACTCTTCCAACAAAATCATTTTTAAATTAAGAATGACAGAATATATATTATTGTCCATATATTATAATATTAAGAGAAACATAAGTTTTTAAAGGGAAGAATTATTCACATTGGAAATATTCTAAAATATAAATTGGATTCAATCCAATACATTAAATTAGAGTAGTTAAATATCATTTATAATATTGATATTGGGAGTGACTATTAACAAGTTCCCAAGTATTTATGAACATTGATTTCTGATGACATGGTTTTCTTTATAGATAGTAGACATCATTTTATACACAATCACAAAAAAAAATTTGAGTAACTATTATATATTGTGTAGTTAAATCATAAACTACAATAAAATAATGTGTTTTTATTTATGAATGGGTTGGTGAGACATTTTCAACTCATCAAAACAAGGACTACCCATTGAATGATAGACAAGAATTAATAGGAATAATTTTCCTACAACCGATATTTTTGTTTCAATTACTATGTGAATGATGAAAATTCATCATTTTTATTCCTTGGGGGAAAGAATTACTGGTTTTATAATATATTAGAGGAGTTTCTAAACTTTTTAAAATATATAAATACTCTCAATTCTATTTTGTTTTCTACTTTACATAATCATGTCGTATCTCTGATATGTGTACTAAAAGTATTCATAAAGTGTTTTTTTAAAATATATATGGTTTTAATTCAAAATTCCATAAAACATATAAGGAATCAGTTGTTCAATTGTGATCATCTGAGATGAACCATTACTAATGTTTGTATCAATATCAAATGTCTAAGAAAACTCGTGGAAACTATGTAGGATATTTTATAATGGGATTTGATTTTAGTCTAGAAAATATCATAAAACCAACCTCATTAATAATAACCTATAATAACTAATATGGTAAAAAATTTCCTACTTTGGTCTCTCAAATCTAGAAAAGTAACTTGTGATCCATGAATATTATTCTTGATCACTCTTGATGGATCACTGGTTGTAGTAGTATTTCAATATTGAAAGATAGTTGGGCTTATCATTCTCTCTATTTACATGACTATATATATCTAGATATTAATTTTATAGAGTCTATATATTATCAAATTTTTAAAAATGGATTCAATATTATGAAATAAAATCATTTTGGTCTATTATTATCCTAATGAATCATAATAATAAATTTTCATTGACTAATTTGAGCATGAGATCGTTCTCCTCCAAAACTTTTACACTTTTCTATCCCATTAAGTATAAAAGAGTCAAAATCACCCCTAAATACTATTGTTGGGTTAATCGTAACAAGGAATTAGAGGATTATACATTTATAGAAGCTGAGTTGGCTCTGTATATTTGGTACCTCCAAGTGTTATGTTTTATTATCCTAGTATTTATTTATTTTATTGGATTTATTTTTACATGTGTTGTATCGTAATATTTAATTTAATTCATGAGATTTTTTCCCCTAATATATGTATCATTATGGGTATTGGGATTTATTGGATGTGTGGAATTGAGGGAGACACATTTGAACACAACCCTCCGTTAAATAGTTTAAAATTAACTTATATGCATTGATAATTGACATGGTATTCATTTAATATAAAAATATGTAATTTAGAGTTCTTAAAAAATATTACTAGAGTTTTATAACACCTAGTATTGGTAGATATGGGAGTGTACAGGGACACTAGGTCCACTTGGTGGTGTCAATGATGGGTCTTAAACATAACCCTAATAGTGTTTGTACTCATGATATTATATGTTCGGTCAAAATCATCCATGATAATTAGAGATGAGTGGTGATTGTGTACATAATATTTTATGTGGAGGGTAACCCACTTAAAGATTATGTTGTATCCATTCTCAATGGTATCCTCCTTTATAAAATATTTAATATTTCACCAACCATCTATTAATTGAACGTTTCATTTTAGGATAATGAATTCTATGAATCTTCTCTATATCAATATTCCATTATCTATTTCATCCGAGGTTTATAGTCATTTTTGGATCAAGATGTATAAACATAACATACTTTATTATAATTTAATTAGTTGATTTATTTATTATCCACTTAAGTTGATCTTACTAATCCAATAGAACTATTGTATGTGCTTTATTTTCTTCCTATTTAGTGTTCTAATATTTTACCTGTAGATTCTCATAGGCTCCACTACATTAAGAATCCCATGATATTGCTTTATCTTTTTTTCCACTGAACGACAAAAATATATGATAAAAATGGATTTTAAATCCATATTCTATGATTTTGAGAATGGTAATCTATATTAATTCATATTTAAAACATTAATGTTGATCTTCATATAATATTAATAGTTGATTCATTTAAATTGTAACGTTATAACCATTAGGTGATTCAGCCATAATTTTAATATAATGATTTATAGATGATTGAATATTTTCATTGTAACGCCCTGACCCTAGTTTCCCAGAGTCGGTGCATTATTACATAACATTGGAATGATCACAAAAGAACAAATCTCAAGAGACCGATTACTTTAGTAGCCTTGGAAACACTAGATACATTCATAAATGTTATATTAAATCATAAAGTGCAAAATGACAATAACATAGTCTCCATAGTCCACACCCATATACCCTTTAGACTATCCCAACAAGTCATTCATATAATACTTCTTCACATCCTAGAAAAATTAAAACATTGAAAGGGGTGAGCTTAGATGCTCAGTAAGGATAACAATATAGCAAAAACTTCCATTAATAAACAGAAGCATTTAAAGAAATGTATAACTAAAACAAAATACTTTTAAACGTGGACTTCAGAATAATATGGAAAAAATAAAATGAAATATTTCCATTTACTTATTCACATGGATATTCAACTAGTCTAATAATTAAATGCAATATCAATAACCACTTTCATAATGATGGAATGCATAATGTCAGACTATAATAACCACATAGTCAAGTCTTTATGCCAAGACTTCAAATACGATTTTGCCAAGGCCTTGTGCCAAGACACTTTTTTGTCTCTTGAGACCTACCAATGCATCAAGGAGCTATAGCAGGCTCCACCCATAACATAATAAGTCTAATGCATTCCTTATATGAAAAGGATGAAACATATCATAAACCATAAAATAATCATATCACATAAAACATGCATTATGGAAACATAACAATTCCACATTTCAATCACAAGCTATCAATAAAACACATTGATATGATAAAACCATTTTAAATACCAAAATAAAAGAAAATTAAAACTCGGTATTTATTTTTCATTATAAAAAAAAGTTATTGCTTGTAGAGGAAGCCGAAACTCAAATAATGGTCACGACGGCGGAGAATTCGTTGTCTCCGTATAGGTACGATAAAAAATACTCCTTTAATTTTTTAGTAAAACACTGCTTATAAAAAGATTCCTTTTGAAGAAACATAAATTTCAAAAGAGTTTATACACCGTATAAATGAAAGTTGTGTATAAAACAAAATATGCCTCAATGAAAGAAGATTGAGACGAAGTCCCTTACCTCGTGGCCGACTCGACTCGATCGCCCATTAAACTCATGTGTAATAAACTAGAGTTACTTTATAATTTATTAAAACACATTTTAAAGTTTATTATTCCATTTATATCACTAATTACCATGTTATGAACATTATTTAATTATTTAAGTTAATAATAGTCGTTTTGTCGATCTTTGGTACTTGAGTCAAAAATAAACTTCTTATAATTACAAGTTGTTCATGTGGTAAAATATCCATAATTTTATTCATGATGTAGATATCATATATATCATATATATCCATTATATACATTCATTTATAATATTACATAACATTTAAAGGTAAGAAATGAAATGCACTGTTCATGGAGACGGTAAGCTGTACGTATGCATGAACGCTACTTTCATTTCTATTTTGTATTTAATGGAATGAAATCATAATGATATAAAGGTATATTATAACTATAGTATAATATCATATATAATATCATTTAATCCATCCTTTATATTTCCCACATATGGCATTAATGATTCAAATCACTTTGAAGGGGTGGTAGTCCGCACTTACTAAAATGAAATTATCTCATTTACCTATAATGGAAATCATAATGGTATGCCATAAATAAAAAATACAGAAGCATAATGAAAACATAAACATAATATATATCATATATAAATATAGTGAGAACATAATTGACACCATGAAATGTGTTAAAAGAAGATTGAACAATCATCGTTTCGTGAGGCAGTAATTCGCCACACACAGAAAGAGTATGTTCTTTAACCATTAGACGAATGTGTGTGTAAGTGTAAATAAAATAATTATCATAAAAACATCCTAGTATATTAAAGATACTGGTGTTTTTACAAAATAAAGGAATAAAAATAGTTTAAGGGGTTAGAGAAGAAAAATAAAACAAAAGAACATAAGAGAAGACGTTACCTTAAAATCGGGTAACTCTTATTGATTTGAGCCAAAAGATTCTTTGGGAAGACTTCTCCCCAAATTGAGGCATCTAGGAGTAATAGAGGAAAGTTTACAAAGTATTTGGGAATATTTTGGCCGATCTAGATGGATTTAAGGTTTGAATAAGGTGGTAGAGGTGTGGGCCTTTTATAAGAGAGGAGAAGAGCCACTTTTGGAAAGTCATGAAATGATACTTTATTATGAAATGATTTTCGGATTTTAAAGGACCAAAAATGATATATATCAAGGATAAGGTTATATGGGTTCTAAATATACCCATTAAATAGGCTTTAGAGATGTGTATGTCTTATATTTTTCCTTAACTTTTCATTTTATTTAAATTGTTCATTAATGAGGTAATCGCTACATCATCATGGTGTCATAAATAAATTTATTTATTTAATGACTAACAATTATAAAAAAATAACCATGATGTAGGAAATCGTTTTATCATTCCAATTAATATTTATATTAGAAATGTTAACTTATATAACCCCATTTATTAATAGTTTTAGTAAAACAACACATGTTTGTGACAATTTTATTTTTACTTTAAATAAAACTTATTAATGTCATTTTTTAACCAAGTGGCTCCATGGGGTCCCCGAGTTGACCCATGGATTTTCTGGGTCAAACATGACTCATCCAATAAGGGTAGTACAAGTGTAAAGGTAATTTCATAATGTTATAACATTATATTTAACTTAAATTACACTAATTACATTTAATCGCGATTAATAGAACTTAAAAGTTACTATTCACCAAAAATTATTTTTATCTCATTAAACCACATTGTACTTATTAATGAAAACCATGTATGTCGTATTTTTGAAATTCATTTCACAAAAGTGGTAATGTTACATTTGAATGAAAAATTAGTTTTTAACTACCACTTAGTGGTTTCACTATTTATCAAAAAATGAAGTTTCTTAGAACAATACCAAAAATTCACCCTAATATATAATTGATATTCCAAATTCAAAAATGATGTCTATTTTAAAAAGGTCCAAAAATATAAGTTGAATTAATTAATTTTATAATTAAATCCCGTTGTCAAAACAAATAGCGTGTTTTTAAGAAACAGTATCAATCAATAGATTGACAATTGTTTATGTCCAATTTCAAAATGAAATTAATTCTAATGTCCACCATTGGATAAAATGGTAAAATTATATTCTAATTTTACTTTAAAAGAACTAAATAGTATCATTTATCACTACAAATCATTTTGATTAAAAATGTTGTTTTTATGTATTTTTCAGTATTCATAGAAAAATGGAAGTTATCGGAAAAATACCAAAAATTCAGCATAGGCAAATTTCGATATTCCTAATCCAAAAATGAAGTCCATTCTAAAATAAAAAATTTAAATAATTTCATAAATTGGGTATTACTATTCATAACGGGTACTCTGATTGGTCACGCTGTGTTAGAACTTGAGGTTGCGTACAACACACGCTGCTCTTTTATTCAAAAAGAAGCGTACCATGGAATCATGGGGTGTTATATTCTCCACATAATTAATAAATTGCGTTGTCAGAATTTAAAATTGTTCCTCAAAAATTCAAGGTTGAAAATAGAAAATACCTTTGTGGAAAACCCATATAAAAAATAGGGTTAATAAAAAAATAACTTTAAAAGAAAGAATGATAAGTACAAAGGCCACCAAAGATAGCCCATACTAGGATTATATGAAAACATTGATATGGAGGAGAGAAAAACCATCTTGGTTTGATGGAGAGTTGTCCAAAATAGGATTAGGAGAAAGATAACTATAAGAAAATCACAAACATGTGATTTTTTAAATGGTCATGTATTCCCCAGTTGGAAAAGATAACCGAAAACGTTTTTTTATGTTACCTTTCATAATGTTGATAAATTTATTTTGGAGATTTACAGAGAACATAAGGAAATATACTTACTTGTCATGTAGACTTTCATTCTTTAATAAATTTTTACCACAAACCCATATTTCACTCCAAAAGGTAATATAACACAAAAATATTATATTTATCATAATCGTACAAGGTTTTAAATATTAACACCTACCATTTAGATTACGAAAACTATTTTCTAATAACTAGGGACTTCTTGTAGGATAGTGGTAGGTAATAAAGTCGTATCGCACTATGGTTGTGGGTTCGATTCCTATAGCTTTGTCAGCTGAGATGGGTTATCCCTCGGTCTACATGTTGTCATTTTCTTAAAACAATAGTATTATAAAATTCCAAAAATAATCTTGAAAAATGTTTTAACCTTAAACAATACTATAAAAAGTTCAACATTATCCATTACAAACTTTATATTTATCCAAAAACCTCTGTCCAGACATTCTCTAAATGGTCTCTAAAATCCATAATCAATTGTAACATTAGATTCCCCCAACAAAGTAAAGTTTCTCTTATTGTCACATACTAAAAATATGATTACATTCATCATATTAAAACCTTAATTAAAACAACAAGTACTGTAGTACAATATTAATATATATCACATTATTCTTATAACTAGAATATAATCATTGGTTCCAAAAGCACCAATACATTAATTATTCCACTTCAACTGTAGTAACAACATACGATTGGCCTTAATCCCTTATCCTTTTCTAAGGTAATTTTACCTCACGCATAGAACATTCATTTGCATAATTCCCCATTTCCCTACAATTGTGGAATCCAAAATTGATAGCCTCTTTCTTTCCATTAAAATCACGAGCCTGGTTACCTTTTTCTCCACATTTTTAACAAACTCCCATTCCTTTTAGACATGTACCGGGGTGATTCATCCCACAATTATCACATATTAGGGAATAATTATTTCCCCTTTTCCCTTTCTCTATCTCTTGATCCACCGTTATATTCTTATCTTGCTTTACTTTATTGTCATAAGAAATAGAGAATTACTTTTCTGTCTTGATAGCCACATGAGACAATATCTTCATACTATAAGAAAGATAGTGAGACTAAGGATCGGTGGATAAACGGTTTTAACCCATCAAAGAAATGATCAAACGTACTTCTTGGGTTCTGTATATAATCTGCAGCATACCTCACTAACCATATAATGTTGGCGTCATACTTTGCAACATTCTCATCCTCCTTTTGTCTTAGACTCTAAAATTGCATTTCCATATCTGGTCGATGGTCACAAGGAATGTATTTTCTAAGAAAATATCTATGAACTCCCTTTATTCCATATTTGATAGATCATCATCTTCCATTGTGTTTTGAATCAACGACCACCATTGATCAGCTTCTCCAGTGAGGCGGTAAACTGCCATGATAACCTTTTCCCTTTCACTACTCCCCAAGGCATGTAATATTTTCTCTATGGAATTTATTCATTACTCAGCTACTAAGGGATTTTTACTCCCATTTAATGTTGGCGGTTTTTTCCACATGAATCGGTCTAACAATAATCCTCCACGTTGCAGAGTAGGGTACTCCATATGAGAATGGTTATTATTCATAACCTGAGTGAGTTGTCTCAATGTGGTGATAAGTTGATCCGCACCAGCTGTATCACCAGCTCCACTATGTTTATCCTGAGTAAAATGAAAATCCCATACATGGAGTTCATTCATTGATACGATTTCCATTCCTTCCACTAGGCGCCATTTATAAACAATTGCATATATTAGATCAGTCTATTAATCAAAATACATAATCCATACTTTTAAAAACTTAACCTAAATTGAACAGTTTATGGATATAATCCATAATCATAAAAATGTTTTCTTTGATGACATATATACTCATAAACCCATCATAATGGTTTGTAAAGAAAATAGGAATTAACCTAATCATATCCCCCAGGAGTGTCGTAACCAAGAGTGTATCGAGGCCTGTTGTCGTGCACCAGTTCTCGTTCGCTTCTAGCTCAAAGTGATGTTTTCGGGTTTTACCCCTAGGTATATTTTTCCATAGCCTCCTCTACCTTCTCATATCCAGGTAGGGATGTATTTCTTGGAAAACTCACAAAATCAATATAATACCAAAATTCTAGGATGTTCTTCTATACTAATCCTCAAAGTATATCATAGGGCTATGTACTCCAATCAGAGTTTTTCTAAATCTAGCATCCATAGTTAGTACTAAAGTACCTCTGATACCAACTGTAACGCCCGACCCTAGTTACCCAAGGTCGGTGCATTATTACATAACATTGGCATGATCACAAAATATCAAGTCTCGAAAGACCGATTAGTTTAGTATCCTTGGAAACACTAGATACATTAATAAATGTTACATTACATCATAAAGTGAAAAAATAAAATAACATAGTCTCCATAGTCCACACTCATATCCCCTTCAGACTATCCCTGTAGTTATGTCATAAAATACTTCTTCACATACTGGAAAAACATATACATTGAAAGGGGTGAGCTCTGAAGCTCAGTAAGGGAAAAAATATTGCTGAAATGTTCATAAATAAACATAATCATTTAAGGCAATGTATAACAAAACAAAATCATTTTAAACATGAACATCAGCATAATATGGAAAAAATAAAATGAAATAATTACATTTACTTATTCACATGGATATTCTGTTAATTGAATAATCACATGAAATATCAATAAGCACATTCATAATGATAGAATGCATATTTCCAGACTATCATAACCACATAGTCAAGGCCTTGGGCCAATACTACAAATAAGATTTTGTCAAGGCCTTGTGCCAGGACACTAGTTTGTCTCATGAGACCTACCGATGCATCAAAGAGCTATAGCGGGCTCCACCTGTCACATACTAAGTCCAATGAATTCCTTATATGAAAAGGATTAAACATATCATAAACCATAACATAATTGTATCACATACAACATGAATAATGGAAACATAAAATTTCCAAATTTCAATCACAAGATATCAATACAACACATTTATATGATAAAACCATTTTCAATACCAAATTAAAATAAAAGTAAAACTTGGTAATTATTTTTCATTTTAAAAAAAAGTTATGGCTTGTAGAGGAAGCCGAAACTCAAATAATGGTCACGACGGCGGAGAAGTCATTGTCGCCGCATACATATGACAAAAAAATTCCTTTTTTTGTTTAGTAAAAATATTCTTATAAAAATATTATTTTTGAATAAATGTAAACGTCAAAGGGTTTTATACACCGTATAAAAGAATTTTGTGTATAAAACAAAATATGCCTCAATGAATGGAGATTGAGACGAAGTCCCTTACCTCATGTCTGACATGACTGGATCATTATTTAACCTCTTTAATGATAAACTAGAGTTAATTTCTACTTGCTTAAGAACTTTTTTCAAGTTCATTATTCTTTTTATATCACTTATTATAATGTTATGAACATTATGTAATTATTTAAGTTAATAATGGTCGTTTTGTCGATCTTTAGCACTTGAGTCAAAAATAAACTTCTTATAATTACAAGTTGTTCATGTGGTAAAATATCCAGAATTATATTCATGATGTAGATATCATATATATCATATATATCCAGTATATACATCCATTTATAATATTACATAACATTTAGAGGTAAGAAATTAAATGCATCGTACATGGAGACGGTAAGTCATACGTACGCATGAACGCTACTTTAATTTCTATTTTGTAATTAATGGAATGAAATCATAATGATATAAATGTATATTATAACTTCAGTATAATATCATATATAATATAATTTATTCCATCCTTTATACATCCCACATATGGAATTAACGATTCAAATCACTTTGATGGGGCGGTAGTCCACACTTCCTAAAATGAAATTATCACATTTACCCATTATGGAAATAATAAAGGTATACCATAAATGAAAAATACAGAATCATAAGGAAAACATAAACATAATATATATCATATATAAATATAGTGACATCTTAATGGTCACCATGAAAGGTGTTAAAATAATATTGAACAATCATCATTTCTTGAGGTAGTAATTCACCACCCACAGAAACAGTATGTTCTTTAATCATTAGTCAAAGGTGTGTGTAAGTGTAAATAAAATACTTATTATAAAAACATCCTAGTATATTGAAGATACTGTTTTTGTTAAAAAAGTAATGAATAAAAATATTTTAATGGATTGTAGAAGAAAAATAAAACATAAGAACATAAGAGAAGACATTACCTTAAAATCGGGTAACACTTTTTGATTTGTGCCACAGACATCCTTGGGAAGACTTCTACCCAAACTAAGGATTATATGAGTAATAGAAGGAAGTTGAGAGAGTATTTCTCCATAGGTTGTCTGAGCCAAATGGTTTTATGGTGTGAATAATGTGGTAGATGTGGGGGCCTTTTATAAGAGGAGAGGAGGGGCACTTTTGGGAAGTCATGAAATGTTACTTTATTAGGAAATGATTTTCGGATTTTAAAGATCAAAAAATGATATATTTCTAGTATAAGGTGATCAGGGTTCAAAATATACATATCCAATAGGTTTTATACAGGTGTATGTCTTAATTTTACTTTTTTTTCATTTTATTTAAATTGTTCGTTAATGAGTTAATCGCTAAATCGTAATTGTGTCATAATTTTATTTATTTATTTAATTCATAAAATTATAAAAAAATTACAATGATGTAAGAAATATTTTAATCATTCCAATTAATATTTATAGTCTAAATGTTATCTTATATAACCAAATGTTATAATTGTTTTAGTAAAACAACACACGTTTGTGACAATTTTATTTTTACCATAAATAAAAAGTTATTAATGTCATTTTATTACCCAAGTGGCTCCATGGGGTCTTAGAGTTGACCAATGGATTCTCATGGTCGGCCATGACTCATCCAATAAGGGTAGTACATGTGTAATGGTAATTTCATATTATTATAACATTATATTTACCTTAAATTACACTAATTACCTATAATCTCGATTAATAGAACTTAAAAGTTACTATTCACCAAAAATTATTTTCATGTAATTGAACCACATTTTACTTACAAATGAAAACAATATATGTCAGATTTTTGAAATTTAATTCACAGAAGTGGTAGGGTTTCATTTAAACGAAAAATTAGTTTTTTAACTCCCAGATAGTGGTATCACTATTCATAAAAAATTGATGTTTTGCAGAAAAATACCAAAAATTCACCCTATGATATAATTGATATTATGATTTCAGAATATATTTCTATTTTACAAAATTCCAAACATATATTTTTCATTATTTAATTTTATAATTAATCACCGTTGTAGAAACAAATTATGTGTTTTTTAGAAACAATATCAATCAAAAGATTGAAAATTATTTATGTCCAATTTCAAAGTGAAATTAATTCTAATGCCCAAAATTGGATAAAATGGAAAAATTATATTATAATTATACTTTAAAACCACTAAATATTATAATTTATCAGTATAAATTATTTTGATTAAAAATAATGTTTTTAAGTATTTTTCACTATTCATTGAAAATTGGAAGTTCTCAGAAAAATACCTAAAATTCAACATAGGCTAATTTCAATATTCCGAATCCAAAAATGAAGTCCACTATGAAATATAAAATTTATATAATTTCTGAAAGTGGTTGTTACAATTCATAAGGGCTACTTTGATTGGACACGGTGTGCTAGAACTTGAGGTTGCACACAACACACGCTGCTCTAAGATTTAAAGAGAAGCGTACCATGGAAGCTTGGGGTGTTAAATTCATTATAAAAGAAAATTACACTATAATATTACAACATGATTTGGAGAGTATTTTAGAAATATATTATAAGAAACATATTAGATAAGGATTCTTAATATCTTACTGTAGAGTATAAGAATTTAAATTCTATTAAATTTTACTATGTCTAAATGATATTAATGTTATATCAATTTTTTACTTTAGTAGTTTTAAATATTTTAATACCACTTATGTAATTCTATATTTTATGATATCATATTTTATAATTCATATGCTAATATATATTATTTGAAAGTATATAATTCATGTGAATGTTTGCAACATTGGTTTCTTAGAGGTTATATGAGATAGTGAGAAAACAAACTCGATCAAATATTAGGTACTCAAAATAATGAAAAATAATTTTCACATCTTAAAAATAGTTCATTGATTTTTAATAAGTTTTACACATACATGATTTTATAGATTTTAATTAAATTAATATGAGGTTTTTCTACCAATATATAGAATTATTTTTAGTATTTTCATTCTATTATAGTTAAACAAGAAGATATATTAAATATAATGTCTAAAATATTTGAGACTAATTGAAATGATATAATTTTATTAACGTAATTGAGTGGTCAATTAATATCATATATACATATTTTATTTATATTTATATCTCATGTGTGATAACAAAATAAAATTTTGGTTGAAAATATATTAACCAGGTGAATGACATTTATATTATTTTTTATATTCACCTCATTTCCTCTTTGAATTAAATATTTATGGATTATTCATTGTGAATTATAAGATATATTAATTTATATTTAAATTTTTAACCTTACTAATAATCTATCCCGACATGTTTTTTTATACATTAATATGTTATCAATGGTTAAATAATAAAATTGTGGAATAACAAATTTTATATGGTGCATAACAAAATGATTAAAGAGAGAAAATAAATGCCTAGTTCACCAACACCACCTATTTAAAACTCATGGTATAATCTAATCAATGTTGGAATTTAAAGTGAACATTTCTATGTTGATAATCATGATAAATGAGCTTCACATAAATGACTTTTTAGTTAGAATATTTTTTTTTGGAAAAATTAATTAGGTATTTTTTATTATTTAATTTATATTTCTGTATTATATTTATATTGAAAACAACAATTTTCAATACAATATATGAAAATTATAAATTTAATATTTGTTGGGGTTTTATTGAGGACATTTTATTTATATTATTATGTTTTAATTAATTAATTTACTCACCAGAATTTCTTTTACTTATAATCAATTATCTATTTTTTGTTTTTAGTAAGAAAAATTATATAATGGTAAAATGGACTTAATAGGGATTTTTAGTGCATTTATCCTTATTAAATTTTCAACTATCTTGAGAAATCCATCATTTTATATATTTTTTTATTTTACAATAATATATACAACATGGTTGAAAAAATGTTTTTTAGTTAAATATAAATAGGTCTAAATAGGTATATATTGACTGTCTTGTAATTCAGAAGATGAATTTTGTAGAATAGAAGTCATTCTGATGTAAAAGGATAAAGACATGGGGGGTTATCAGAAGTGATAGGATTTTATATTTTGGTTGATAGTGAAATTGGTAAAAATAGTGAGAAGTACTTACATGTAATGTGATACCTGAAATCATTTTCATGTTAGGTATGTATAATTACTTTTTTCCAATGATTTTTCCACATAAATTAGTAAAATTCTACAATTTTCTAGGATATGTAACATATTTGGAAAATATAATATTTTCAATGTGTTATGAATGAAATTTACCATGTATTTTAGAAAAAATATTTCATCCCTTGGGTCACATTCATCATACATAATATCATATTACTTATAAATATGAATTTTTAAATTGTTGATTGAAGATAAGAGTCATGTGTAGTTTATTTTTACCCTGTGAAAGGAAAATTTCATATCCCAAAAGTGATATGTAATATATTTTCCTTCATTTTTGATACATTACATATTATATTTCAGAGAAATATATAATATTTTAAAGAACAATGAAGGAAATTCTTCTTAGATCTGCTGATATATAATATTTTTTAATTTTCCAATTAGGAGATATGTCTAATATATGATATATTTTAAATAAATATATATGATTTCATAATAATGTATATGCATTTAAATTTTATAAATTCTCACATAATATATCATAAATTACTACAGATAAATAAAATCTATTTGTCGATATAATCGTGAAAATTCCATGATAAATTAAAATTAATAATCTTTAGACCATTCTATTTCAAATAAGGACATAGAGGATAGAAATTATATATTATGGAATGATCAATAAGAACCACATCATAAATAGAACCTCATTATTGGTACAATGCAGTTGAAGATAACTATTATATTTTAGCAGCATTCCCTGATAATCACTATTTTACATGCCTTGATATATTATTTCAATCATACACAATCATTAAAATATTATATTAATTTTTTTCTACTAAGGGATAAATTTATAGAATATTTTAAATCATTATATCAATGAATAAAAATATAAAAATGAATATTTCATGAATGAAGTCTATTTCCCATGATGTACATGGAGTTTGTTGTAGTATGTTGGATACATACAGTGAAATAATCCTTTTCCATGTAGTCAATCATTCTTTTAAGGAAAAAATTAACAATTTAAATTAATAACTTCTCGTTTTATTTCACTTGAACCCTATCTAATTTTGTTTTAGTGTTTTTAGTATTTTTTTCATCAATTATATTTCTATCATTTTTTATATAATAGTTTTCTCTTTATCTCAATATACCAATAGTTTCGCCTTTTATGATTCCTTTATAGTGATCCTAGATACTCTGTTCCGATAATGAAGTATCCATGGTGTTATTATATTAGAGGTAACAATGAATATTTGATTTTTATTTATCAGTTCGTTGTTCTCTTATTATATGATTATAATAATTAAACAGTAGTTAATTTGATATATTTCAGTAGTTATCTTTATGTATCTATTGTATATTTATTTTCAATATTTAATATATTTTCCTTCCCTTTATAATTTAATTCATTTAAATGATAGAATTTGTCTTATGTATTAATTTTCATCAAAGTTGTTTCTTATCAAAATTTGAGATGATATTTTACTTCCAAATGTGGTCATTGTATATGATAATTTCTATCTGAACAGATTAGTGTCGAGTGAGATCTCTTTATGTCAAAATTAAATTTGATAATGAGAATTTATATATACAATAATAGTGGTTGGGGTTACTGAAAACACCAAGAGACAACAGTTCTTCTATTACACTAAATTTTTTTATTTTTCAATGATCAATATTTCATTTCTATTCATATATGTATGTGTTTGACGCATGAATTTTACAACTTTATTCCTCTATGATTATATTTTATTATTATTTAATTTAAATATAAATAGTTATAATATAAATTCAGTGTTTATGGGTGGTGTTCTCTAGAGATCAACCCCAGGTCATGCACCTATAGTGCATCCTTTAGCATAGAAATATATATTGAACAGAGTATCATGAGAAGGCCTTTAATTTATTTTCTATTATGGTATTTAATATTAATTATAATTTATATTAATAACAAAAAATTCATATAATATTTTATATGTTAATTTATCATGTCATAAATATATTTATTGATAGAATCATTTGTGAAATTTATAAAATGTTTGTTCGTGGTGTAACAAATATTACACTTATAAATTAGGCTAGACTAGTGCTGATTTAATATGATATATATATATATATATATTAGTTCATTTTTATCATCCTTATCAATTAAACTATGGTTCTAGTGGAATATAGAGTGAGCTTTAAATCACTCCAAGATGTTTTTTCTATAGATTCATTCTACATGTTTATACCATTAGATGTGAGATGTTTTTATTTTCTAAATAAGTAATCAATAATTTAAAACCCAAAGTATTTTTTATCTGTTTTATTGAGAATAAATATGACTCTAATAGTTTTTTATTATGAATTTGAATTTTGAGAATTTTATGAATTTATAAACATTTTGATCATCTTTCGAAGGGTATAATGTGGTTTTTATGTTGTATATACTAGTAAAAATTACATGCATCCAATTTTCGAGGAATTAGTTATTATAAAACCCAATATATAGTATGTATCATATACAATAAATGTTTTTGTGGGAATTAACATTACAATTCGCCAGAACCGATGTCTATAAGAACTCAACTACAAGACCCAATTTTCTCAGTGTGATACATTATTTCTTATTGCCACATGTTGAAATATATAAATTAATAAATTAAACAGAATCATTTTTTAAATAGTTTTATAACTATATCAAACTTTTAATGTCTTAAAATCACACTAACACCATTCTCCTACCCTTTTCACTCCACCTCCATTCATTTTTCTTATCATTTGACTTGCCATACCATGGATGATCAATGAACTATCTATGAAAAGGGACTACTATATATGAGGATAACATAATCCATATATTTCATCTAACTATTTATCTATCACATTGTATAGGTGGTAATTCCTAAATTAGGCCATATTATATAATTTTCTTATTTATGGTAAATAAAGTTGAATTAAATGACAATAGTATATTGGAAAAATCATATAATAATGAGATATGTGGGTTAATTTATATGATAAAATATATTTGGTATTTTTTATATCATATGTGATTATTTGGTTCAGGATAGGGTGGCCAAAATTTGAATCTATGGGTTTACAAACAACAATTTATATTATGTCTCATCATTAATGTGTAGAAATATCATTACAATCCTATTATCACCAGTAATTGTGTATTTTAAACTTTTTCATTAATGATTTTAGATATTTAATGAAAATGTAGAAATAGATAAATATCCTTAATGGGATTCCTGAATATGGCCCTTATCTTTTAATATAAATACTATTTACCATTATTTTTATATGATAATATTCCCTCACCCTTATCCAAAAAGTATCCATCTACTTTCCATCCAAGTCAAAACTCTACCATAAAATTATGTGGGACCAAGTCTATGCATTCGCAATGGGAGAATTCTTGGTTCAGCTAGTAGACTGTAAGTGGGAGCATAAGGACCACATGAACCGGGAGGTACTTTGTATAGGTCTCGTAGTGAGACAAACCAAGGTTCTGCATAGAATGGGTGCAATGATTATATGTCCAAAGCCGGAGTGATGATGTGTGAAGGATGTACGGTTACCGAACCCCATTTTTATATTGATGAAAAATTATCCATTGAATTTACATTAAAACCAAATAATTCATTGCAAATGTTTTAATGTGGGACATAGGGAATCCAATCCTTACTCTTTGATCACGCCATATTCCAATCACAGTTGTCCATATCAATCACATACAACACAAATTCAATTTAATTTTATCCCTATCCATGTAAATTTAAATACTATTCACAAATAAAAATAAATCAATCTTCAACCTCCCACTCGATGGTCCCCGTTTTACATCATAGTATTGATATAGATAAATTATTACCACAATAACCATAACCTTTAATATTTCATTTATATCCTATAAAGTTAAAGGCAACTAGAAAGATCAACTGTATGATTTCATAGTGAATATTGGTGACCTGCATCAAGATATACCATTAACGCTCATATCCATCACAAGATTATCATTTTAGCTTGTGATTGATGTGAATAAAATCCGTGGATTCATCCCTGAAATTTTTAAAAAATGATCCATTATTCCCATAAAATGATTTTTCATCAAAATTATAGTAGATGTATGACAGGTTGTCATGCAGAATCGCAAAAGGAAATTGGGGCATCACAAGATCAAGTGAAATGATAATTCAATGAAGGACATGTTTTCATGCTAGTGCACATGAAATACACCACACACAATGTGGTCCCACCCTCATGTAGAACACAACTATAAATACCTTAGTCCTATCAATAAAAACATATTCAAAAGGTGGAGAAGGAGAAACATTGTATATATAAATAAAATTTCATCTTCATTCACCACCATCAGAGATGATCTCTAGGTAATTTATGGGCCACTCCCATGAAATTCATTCATGGGTTGTTATCGTAAGATCCCATCACGTTTTCATCATCACAACACAATATATAATTAACAGATACCCTCATGTGATCTCATTGTGAATTAGTGTTTCAATGTCAGGAACCTCCCTCAAGGATATGTAAATGGGATTCGTATATAAATTAATGGACATGATCATATAGGTGTTGATATTATTTAGTTTCAAGATGTTCCTTTTATTGTAATTATAGTAAATGTTTGAGGAATTTTACCCTTCGTATTAATTCTGGTTTCTATAAGATTAAAGCATTGCACATTTATACCCCTGATCTCATCAATCGATCCTTAACATAGTACTAGTGACTGTCGCAAGACCATTTTAACGTGTGAAAATCTAATGAGAGATAGAGCTCCATGTGGTCCTTCTAAAGCACAATTCATTCTCATGAAGCCATATATGTTGATAAATGTGGCCCCATGTTCTAAAATCTAGGATAGGTATCACCCAATACTTTTTACCAATTCATAGTTGTAATAGGACTTCATGTATTATAATACATGCAAGAAGCCTCAGGTGGAGCCGCCAGGACATGTAACATCTACCAAGATACATTCTATATTCAAGACATACAAAGAGGGACTTCGACCAATAGTTCATGGAACCTTTTCATAAAGAGTTCACCCTCAACCCTGTATGAGGTATCATCAAACAAACGTGCATGTGGTAGTGGAATCTATTGCAAGACCTCTTTGAGGACATGTGAACAAAATAATTTCTTATTGTCCCATCATTTATGCACACATATACACTTATATAACCTTATCAAACAATGTAACTCATTAGATATACCTTCCATAGACACGAAACCATATCCCTGGTAAATTTACCATACATATAGTATCCAGGAAGGATTCCTTTTCACCAACGACATTTGAAAAAACCGAGCTCCCATAAATGTCAGAGATAACCTAATGAATGAGTAGTTTAAGGTCACATGATCATAAGAATGTTGGTTGTGTTCCATTAATTAGACAATTAATTTTGGTCTCTCAACAAATAATTGGAATCTCTACGTTTTCATGTTACATTGTTATGATAATTCATATTGATCTTATGAAACACATTCCAGCCTTCCATAATTGTCATGTAAATATATGCAAAAAAAATTAACAATAAACATGTGACAGATTAATTAAAAAGACTGAGTGATCATGTGATTTTTTTCATGACCCGACCCATCCCAAGCTAGAGCCACAACTACCCCAGGCCCGCCTCCATAGGCTAGGGGCTGGAGACCAGCATCGAAGGCACAACAACTCGGGGAGGCCATTTCCTAAGTATCTCTACACACACACGCAACACACTCAATGAAAAAGTACAGAGTAAAAAAGAAAAGAAATGTACCAACTACTATAAATAAATCAAAATGTGGATCGACCTCTAAAATTACAAAGAAAGTGCTGAAGGAAAACTGAAAAAGTAAACAGTAAAACACGTGCACAACCAAAAAAGGTGCCACAACACAGAAACATGTAAACAAAAGAAAAATAGATGGAAGGGTCCCCCACATGGAACCTGACTCTGACCACCGCACGCAGTCCAAGCTCCTGAACTCCTAAGCTCCACTAAAGTCACAACAAACCGGTCCATTGTATGGAAGGGTACACCAACTGCGCACAAAGCCCATGTAGGGGTGAGTATAAAAATACTCAGTAGGATACCCTGAAGGCTCGAGGGAGAAACAAAGGAGGTACCAAAAAGTGAGCAGTAGATCGAACAGGGAAAGTAGAGGAGTACAACCGAGAGTGCAGTAAGAGTAACCGTAGAAGGTCCAGATCAACCCAACAAGAGGAAAGAATGTTGACTTTTCTAGAAAAAAGGAGCTTGAAATGGTGTGAAGATGAACTCTTCATCGAGTCTTTTCTACCTATAGTAGGAGATTAGACTCGTCCAACCACGAGACGCTAGACACGGAAAGCATGTGGCATACCCCCGCATCTTCGCCTCTCCTAGAGTGAGAGTAACCATGCCCAATAAGTGGCCACTGGAAAAAGGTATTCATATATATATGCTAAAAAAGACTCCAAAACAAGATCGTAAGGGGATATCCATCCCGTATCTCAGCCCAAGAATCCGAGTAGCCAACATTCCCAGATGTAAACACAATCGATGCCCAACATACCGCACGTCTGCCCCAAACTGAAAGTCAAGGGCTCAAATGACCGTACCCCGAAACTATCCTCTTTTGGCGGCACTAACTCTCCCACATGGTTTTAGGTCGCGTCGCAAGGACGTGTCTGGGTGGAGAAAGCACCCCTCGTACTTGAGAGTTCTGGGGGAACGTCAAGCCATTCCTCGTCACTCCACTGTGGTGGAGTGGTCTCCTCAAAGTCGATAGGTGACCCTGATGCAGGCCTGTCGTAGGGTGTGGAAAAACAATTATTTCTTAAGTTAAAATGTAGTAATGTGGTTGACCTAGGATGTCTCCCGAAGAGGAGTGCACACAAAACGGGTTGTCACTTTAAAACGAGGGTAGAAATTTTGTGAAAGGAAATTTGAAATTCAAATGATTAAAAAAATATGAAATTAAAAGGGTGATTAGGTCGGGGTCAGTATCCAAATTAAAATTCTATACTTGTTCAATTTAATTCAAACCACTTATTAGTAGTTGATTAAAGTGATTTTCCACAATCATTTCCTCTCACTTCTATGGTGAAATTATTATTGTGAGAGAAAACCTTACCAAGATCTTTGTTTGGTCAAATCTCCTTCCATGTGTAAAATAGTTGAATTGAATATCCTTAATTTAAATGGGAAATACCTGATCGGGATTTGTTTATCCCAAACAATCAAGAACATTCACTACACCTTTTACACGTACTGACGATCGTCGAGTACTTCACCACTAAATCCAGGTTTATTCCATCGTATATAAACCAGAAATTAGTGGAGGGAGATATTGATTATTTTACCAAGGAAAAAATAAATAATGGAATTAATATTCAAGAACGATCGAACTTGATAATAAAATCTGCTATAAGAAATTGAAACCAACTTTAAAGAAGAATGAAATTTATTCAATTGCGTCCAATAACTCAAGCATTACAATGTAGAAAACCAACCCATCCCCAATCACTCCAAAAGTGTACCCCACCATGGTATGGGTAATTGAGTTGAATGGGGAAGAAGAAGGCATTAAAAAACTATGAAAAAGAATATAAATAAAAGATAAATCTGAAAATTTCACCTTCTTGGTGTCCCAGAAGGAATGGGGTGGAGAATGGAAGATTTTAGATGGTAGAGCTCTCCTCCTTTTATAGACAGAATGTTTCCCCCAAATTTTGACGTGTTGTATCCACTATAAATTAAATCTTCATGCATTGAGCCCTTATTTAATGGTGTTCATAATTCCCTTGGACGTGTCCCCTCAAAATCACAGCGTATTTGGACAAGTATTCCGATAGTTATGGTTGTTTTACTATGAGTATTTATTCTGTCCAGTCACACTCTCCAAAACGAAATCCTCCGGATTAGGGTGATTTAATGACCCCATACACGGACCATTAACTCAGTGATTCCTTCATAAAAGATTATCCCAAACTCCTTTTGCGTCCACCCACAGAATTTCACAACATTTGGACCCACCATGGATGAGTTATGGATCCCAAACCAAAACTAGGAAAAACTGCAAATAGTTTTCTATCACCCACTTGTGAACTTCTTTTGAGCTTCCATATGGTTGATTCATATTTTTTTCCAAATATCGTAAATTAAGCCCTGGATGTTTAGAATATGGAAAATAGAGAATTTTTCAGTTTGGATCAGTGTGGATAATGTTATGGTAAAACAACCAAAATAATTTAAAACTGTTAAAAATCCAAAATGGCCAATTTTTAGTATACAGCTCAAAATAACACCATTATCAAAAAAATTAAACAATTAATCTTAGAGGAACACTTTTGTCTGTTTAAAACAATGATATTCAATATAAATTAATTGAAAATATTTTCTCCGTCAATTCCCCCACACTTAGCACTTGGACTCCTGGACAAGTAAAAATTAAATCAAATATAATCCAAAACAAATATCAATGAGATCTATCAAATCAATTTCATGAAACAATAAGATATCATGCCTCATCAAAAACAGTTATTTCCAGTTCTCCATTTAAGATTTTAATATATTTCCACTTCATTTCTTATCCCATGCACACAAAACACCTACCTCACATGAGTTTTCTCTAATCTCAAAAACGTAAATGTTGAACAAGGGTTTTCTCATCCAAACTCACACAAGAGACACCATAGGCTTGATAAATTCCTACTTCTCCACCCGAGGTGAGTCAAGGACATGTGTTTCTCATGAGAAATTTTTCAGGGTTGTTCTGTGGCTTTGGGTTGGTAGGATTTATTTGTTAAACATTCTAAGGCCGAAAAAGGAGGGCTTGGCTCTTTTTGAAGCAAAATTGCATGATTCTAATTATTACTCAAGTATGGTCTCCTTCACTTCCCCTTTGTAGAAAATAGGCTCCATCAACATTCAATCAGCTCAGCAAAAAAAATTCAATCATTTCAAACATGATTTTTCTTGAAAGCTCCAGATAGGCACAACTTTTTTTTAGATTAGAAGCTCCAAAAAGGCACAGCTTCTCTTGTCATAAAAGCTCCAGAAAAGGCACATCTTTCAACAAAATAATTTTTCAGCATCACACACATCTCATCCACAATTTATTTTCCACCCAAAGTATAACCAAACAAGGTAGTACACCACAAGACATCTTCCCCCACACTTTAGTTCAACTAGATCATGCAATGTCACTTCTAGAGCAGGTAGGATACAGAAAATTGGCTTGTAATGTGGCTAACCTAACAGGAAATTCATGGCTACTAGGGGCTACAATGAAGGATAAATGTAAAGGAGGGCCAAACTGAAAAAGACTATTTTGAAAATGGGGCTTCAAACCAAATTAATGTGTCAATCATTTAAAACACACGTACCCCAAACCCTCAAGTTTTGAAAGGAATAAATCAAATTCTGGTAAAAGAAAGCATTGAATGGTTCTCTCAAGAAATGAGGTGAATGAAAAGAATATAACAAAAATGGTTCAGAAGCCTCACAGGAAAGTGATTTCAAAGATATAGATAGTGAAATATGGCATGGGTTTCAAAAATCAGTGTACTTTTCATGAAATTCTAAAATATTTGATCTTGAAATAAATTCATCTCAGTATTCATGTAAGCTCGTTTTCATTAAATAGATTGGTTCACTCATTGACATGGGTCTCAAAAATTGTATTGATAATCATTTCTACTCAAAAGTTTCAGAAAATCACCAAAAATTGAAAAATAAACACAAAAAAATTTTAAATCACACAATTTTTTATTTTTTTAATTTTTTGAAAACATACATCAATTTAAAATCCTATACTACAATGGTTCCCTCCCCTACACTTAACTAATGCAGTGTCCTCGATCCATTAAAGTGGGTTTAACATGTATGTAGATTTCTGATTGAATCACAACAGCAAGAAAATGTGAAGGAGAGGTACAACCTGATGGATCTTATTGATAAATAGGTTGGCGGAGCGTGATCTCCTCCACTGGTTCTGATGGAAGGGTCCCAAGGAATTTCTCCAACCTATGTCCATTCATAGTGAATGGATCTTGCTCTCCATCCTTCATAATTTTCACACCAACAAAAGGATATACATGATTAAGAATAAATAGTCCTTCCCATCTGGAACGAAGTTTACCTGGTATCAGCTTGGGTCTTGAGTTGAATAATAACACATTTTCTCTAGGAGAGAAGTCTTTTGGTCAGATCATCTTGTCATGGGCCACTCTTGTTCTTTCTTTGTAAATCCTCAAATTTTCAAATTCTTCCCTTCTTATTTCATCCATCTCTCTCAACTTCAATCTTCTCTCCATCCCAGCACTTTCAAGGTCCAAATTCATTTTCCTCACAGCCCAATATGCCTTATGATCCAATTCCAGAGGTACGTGGCAGCTTTTCCCATAAATCAGCCTATATGGACTCATTCCAATTGAGGTATTGTTGGCTGTTCTATAATCCCATACAGTATCATCCAACATTTGGTTCCAATCCTTCCTGTTTGGATTAACAGTCTTTTCCAAAATTCCCTTGATTTCCCTGTTTGAAACTTCAGCTTGCCCGTTAGTCTATGGATGATAGGGAGTTGATGTTTTATGATGCACCCCATACTTATTCAGAAATTTCTCCATTCCCAAAATGCATAAGTGAGTCCCTTGATCACTGATGATTTCTCTGGGCACTCTAAACCTACAAAATATGTTAGACCTGACAAAATCACAAACTTTAGCATCATCAGTTCTGGTGGATTTTGCTTCCACCCATTTGGAAACATAATCAACTACAAGAAAGATATAATAATTTCCAATTGACATCGAGAAATGTCCCATAAAATCTATCCCCCAATCTTCGAAAATTTCACAAAAAATCAATGTCTTTTGGGGCATTTCTTGTCTCATTGAAATATTTCCTGAAAACTGACATTTTTCACATATTTTGCAAAATTCTTGAGCATCTTTAAAAATGGTGGGCCAATAAATTCTAGATTCTAAAACCTTTCTTGCTGTCCTCTGAGTGCCAAAGTGTCCTCCACAAGCTAATGTGTGACAAAAATCAAAGACAGATTTAACTTCACATTCATGTAAACATCTTCTTATTACTTGATCATTGCAAATCTTCCAAAGGAAATGATCATCCCAAATGAAATATCTAGATTCATATTTATGTTTTTGAATTTGGTGAGAATTGAAATGAGATGGGACCTGATATGTTACCAAAAAAATGACTATGTCAGCATACCAAGGCACTTCTACTTCAATCAAGTACAACTGCTCTCCTAGAATTTGATCATTCAGTGGGTCTCTTTCTGGAACTTCAATTTCAGCAGTGTTTGGCAGTCTACTTAATTGATATGCCACTTGGTTCTTAGATTCCTTCTTATCATTGATTTATATATTGAATTCCTGTAGCAGTATCATCCATCTCACTAACCTTGGTTTAGCATCAGCTTTCTTCATCATGTACATCAAAGCTGCATGATCAGAAAACACAGTGATTTTTGTTCCAAGAAGATATGATCTAAATGTTTCTAAAGAAAAAACAAATGAAAATAAATCTTTTTAAGTGGTTGTATAATTTAATTGGGCCATATCTAAAGTTATCGAGGCATATGAAATGAATTGTGGTCTGCCCTCAATTCGCTAAGAAAGGACTGCTCCAACTGCTTGGTTGGAGGCATCAGAAAGTATTTCAAATGGTTCTTCCCAATTTGGAGGCTGTATCATGGGTGGTGAAATCAATCACTTCTTCAACTCATCAAAGGATTCCCTACATGCAACATTGAAATCAAATTTAGCATCTTTCAAAATTAATCTAGAGAGAGGGAGAAAAATATTACTGAAATCATTGATAAACCTCTTGTAGAATACTACATGTCCTAAAATGATCTAACATGTTTCACACAAGAAGGGTAAGGCAATGAATTTATCACTTCAATTTTTGATTTATCCACTTCAATTCCATTTTGGTAAATGACATGACCAAGCATAATTCCTCTTTGAACAATGATATGTCACTTTTCAAAATTTAAAACAAGATTTTTTCAATGATGATTTTCAAAACGTTTTCAAGATTTTTCAAACATTGATCAAAAAAATCTCCACAAACTGAGAAATCATCTATGAAAACTTCCATGATATTTTCCATGTGATCAAAAAATATACTCACCATGAACCTCTGAAATGTACATGTATCATTACATAATCCAAATGGCATTCTTTTATATGAAAAATTACCAAAAGGGCATGTAAATGTCATCTTCTCTTGATCCTCGGGAGCAATTGGTACCTGGATGTAACCTGAAAATCCATACAAAAAGAAATAATGATTTCTCCCTGCCAATCATTCAAACATATGTCAACTAAGGGGATAGGGAAATGATCTTTTCGAGTGACCTGATTCAATTTCCTAAAATCAATGCACACTCTCCATCTATTTTGAATTCTCATAGGGATTAACTCATTCTTTTCATTCCTCACACTGGTCAGGCCAGTTATTTTTGGAACGACATGAATAGGGATGACCCGCTACGAAACTGAAATGGGATATATGATCCTAGCTTCCAAGATCTTCTCGATCTCCTTCTTCACAACCTCTATCATGGTGGCATTCAGTCTCCTTTGGGGCTGTCTAACAGGTTTGGAATCTCCCTCAACAAAAATTATATATGAGCATAGTTTTGGGTTAATTTTAGGGATATCACCTAAGCTCTATCATATTGGCTGGACATTATCTCTAGAAAGCTCAATAAATGATTTTTCATGGGTTTTAGAAAGATTATTATCAATTATCACTGGTAGTTTCTCTCCCTCCCTAAGGTACACATATTTTAAATCAGTGGGGAGTGGTTTGAGTTCCAGATTAGGGGGATGCTCAAGGGATGAGACTAAATTGAGGTTTTCTACTTCCAAATTTTGGACCTCTTACACACAAGAAACCATATCATATTCCTCATTATTTAAAAAATTATCAAAGAAATCTTATTTTACCTCTTCCTCCCACATGAAGTCATAATCTCCAACATATTCAGCATTCACATGTTCAATGATATTTCCAAGGGAAGAAGCCTCTACTAAGTCTTAGAATTCATAGAGCATACCTGATTCTTCAATTGGTTCTGCACCAACATCATGAGAAAGCTAAAAGAGGGAGTGATCATCTGATGGATGCCTCATGGATTCAAAAATGTTGAGGTGGATCGTGCTCTCTCCAAACTCCATGGTGAGTGTCCCCTCATGGACATTGATGATGGTTTTGGCTGTCCTCAAGAAAGGTCTCCCCAAAATAATGGGTGAATGTGATGGGATACTCTCTTCTACCATATTGAGTACATAGAAGTCAGTTGGGAATAAGAGATCTTTGAAATTCACAAGGATATCCTCCAAAACTCCTGCAGGAAAAACTGTGGATCTGTTTGCAAGCTGGACCACCACTCTTGTGGGCTTTAATTCTCCCACCTGCAAAGAAGGGTATACCAAGTGAGGCAATAAATTAATTGAAGCACCTAAATCACACAAATCATTAGTGAAATTTAATGAACCAATGGTGCATGGAATGGAAATTGTCCCTGTATCATGACATTTGGTTGGAATCTATGGCGTGATAAGGGCTGAGACACTTCTTCCCATGTTGATTATTTCATTACAATGAAGCCTTCTCGTTTTGGTGCAAAGATCATTCAAAAATTTTGCATTCCATGGAATTTTTTAATAGCATCAAGTAGGGGGATATTGATTTCCACTTTCCGGAAGGTGTCCAGAATTTCTTTTTGAAGTGCTTCTTCATGCAATATCATTGATTTGATCTTCCATGTTGGAAATGGTGGGGGTAATTCTTTCTTCTCCCTTTGTTTTCTTTGCATTGGTGTTTCTTGTTTCTTATTCTGTGGACTATCCTTCTCCTCCTCCCCTTGCTTTTCATTTTTTCTTGGTGGATTCTCACAAGACTTTTTGAGTCATTCTCCCTCAGAATAGGTCATATTATTTCAGGTTCAGGGTTGGATGGAGGTGGGATTTCTTTTCCACTTATTTTTATAATTTCACTAACATTCTCTTTAGGATTTGGAACTATTTGGGATGGAATATTCCTTGGATTCTTAGACATTATTTCAACAAGACGTCGCACGGTGCATGCTAGCTTGTCAACCTTATGTGCTAGGCCCTCATACATGGATTTTATCTATTCCACAGAAGTTTGTGTGGTAGTGGATGGTTGTTCATATGTCTTTCTTTGGAATGGTGGTGGATGAAAATATTGTTGTTTTTGGAAGGGATGTTTATAATATTGTTGGAAGGGAGGGGGGTTCTGGTACTGCAACTGGTGGTAAGGAGGTTGACTGGGGTGATGGTTAAATGGTCTCATCTGATTTTGTTGGTTCTCATATCCAGTTGGACTTGCAGTTGGTTTTGTTGGAATTTTCTTGGTTGAAAGGCCACAACACAGTATTTTGTCACCTGTATCTCAGTGAACTGTTCAGTATAATGAGTGGAATAATAACATAAACCACATACCTGAGATGAAGCTTGTTGTCCATTTTCTTGTGTTACATCCATTTGACGGACTAACCATGCAAGGTCATCCACTTTTGCTTCAATCAATGTAAATGAATCTGATTTTTTACCTCATGTATCCCCCTAGTTCCCATTCCACTTAGTCCAAATTTTTGTGAGTTTTGAGCAATCTTCTAAATTAGTATTCTGATATCTACAAGAGACTTGTCAATCAAGGACCCCCCCCTGATGAGGCATCTAGAAGATTTCGATCATTATCCATAATTCCTTGGTAGAATAACACAAGGAATTTGTGTTCCTCCATTTCTTATTGTGGGCAGCTGGAACATAGCTTCTTGAAGCGCTCCCAGTACTCGTAGAGGGTTTCTCCAGTTGATTGTTGTATGATGTAAATATCCTTATTGATGGCAGTGCTCCTTGATGTGGGAATGATCTTTGAATGAAACTTCTTTTTAGGTCTTACCAATCACTGATCTCCCCTTTTTTAGGTTTTACAACCATTCTTTAGATGTTCCTTTATGTGAGAAGGGGAATGCCCTACACTGAAATTGGTCTTCAGGTGCTCCTCTTGGACTGAAGCTTGAGCAAGTGTATCTGAATTCTTGCATGTGCCAATTTGGATCTTCTCCTGCAAGACCACGAAACTTTGGAAGCACATGAATCATATTGACACGTAATTCAAAATCATTTGGTTCAGTGGGTGAAATTAGTTGGTTATTTTGAATGGAAAATTTTGGTGCACATATATCACGCAGGGTTTGGTTGGGATTTATATACAAGATTTCAGGTTTAGAGTGAACACAAAGATTTTCACATGAATCTGAGAGAACTATTTCTTAAAATATTTCTGGTAGATTTCTATTTCTTAGTTGGGTTAATGTTCTTTCAATTTCTGGATCAAATTCAATTAATGGTTCTTTTGAGGTGCGGGTCATTCAATTTTTTTTGTTGCACTGCCTCCACGACAACGACGCCAATTTTGACGCATGCCTGTCATCGGGCATGGAAAAACAATTATTTCCTAAGTTAAAATGTAGTAATGTGGTTGACTTAGGATGTCTCTTGAAGAAAAGTGCACACAAAATGGGTTGTCACTTAAAAACGGGGGTAGAAATGTTGTGAAAGGAAATTTGAAATTCAAATGATTGAAAAAGTATGAAATTAAAAGTGTGATTAGGTCAGAGTTGGTTTCTTAATTATAATACTATCCTTGTTCAATTTAATTCAAAACTCTTCTTCTTAGTTTATTAAAGTGAGTTTCCACAATCATTTCCTCTCACTTCCTTGGTGAAATTATTACTGTGAGAGAAAACATTACCAAGATCTGGGTTTGGTCAACTCTCCTACCATGTGTAAAATAGTTGTATTGAATATCCTTAATTTAAATGGGAAATACCCGATTGGGTTTTATTTATACCAAACAATCATGAACATTCACTACACCTTTTACACATACTGACGATCGTCGAATATTTCACCACTAATTCTAGGTTTATTCCATCGTATATAAACCAGAAATTAGTGGAGGGAGATATTGATTATTTTACCAAGGAAAAAATAAATAACAGAATTAATATTCACAAATGATCGAACTTGATTATAAAATCCCCTATAAGAAATTGAAAACAACTTTGAAGTGGAAAGAAATGTATTCTATTGTGTCCAAAAACTCAAGCATTACAACGTAGAAAACCAACCCATCCGCAATCACTCAAAAATTTTACCCCACCATGGTAAGGGTAATTGAGTTGAATGGGGAAGAAGATGGAATTACAAAACTAAGAAAAGGTAAAATAAATAAAATAGAAATCTGAAAAGTTCTCCTTCTTGGTGTCCTAGAAGGAATGGGGTGGAGAATGGATGATTTGAGAGGGTAGATCTCTCCTCCTTTTAAAGCCAGAATGTTTCCCCCGAATGTTGATGCGTTGTAGCCCATTTAAATGACATCTTCATGCGTTGAGCCCTTCTTTAATGTTGTTCATAATTCCCTTGGCCGTGTTCCCTCAAACTCTCAGCGGATTTGGACAATTATTCCGTGGGTTATGGCCGTTTTACTATGAGTATTTATTCTGTCCAGTCAGACTCTCCAAAACGAAATCTTCCAGATTAGGGTGATTTAATGACCCCATAAACCGCCCATTCACTCAGTACTTCCTTCATAAAAGATGCTCCCAAACTTTGTGCACATCCGCCCACTGAATTTCACAACATTTGGGCCCACCAAGGATGTATTATGGATCCCACAACAAAACTAGGCAGAACTGCAAACAGTTTTCTTTCGCCCACTTGTGAGCTTCTTTTAAGATTCCATATTGCTGATTCAACTTTTAGTACAAAAATAGTAAATGACTCCCTAGATTTTTAGAATCTGCAAAGAAATAAATTTTGCAATTTGGATCAGTGTAGATAATGTTATGGAAAAAAACTGAAATAATTTAATACTGTTAAAAAACCAAAATGGCTAATTTTTATTATTCAGCTCAAAATAACACCATTATCTTAAAAATGAAACAATTAATTTTAGAGGAACAATTTTGTGGTTTTAAAGCAATTATATTCAATATAAATTAATGAAAATATTTTCTCTGTTATACCCCCTACCCAACCCCACTAGAGGGAAATCTGTAGAAGTCGACAGGTTCCCACTAGAGGGAGACCTGGAAAGAGTCGACGTGTGCCACACTACGTAGTCCTGTAAAAGGGTAACCACTAGAGGGCGACCTGGCTAAAGTCTTCAACGAGTCCCAATACCCAGGCCCAAAAAAGGGTACTCCACTTGAGGGAGGCTCAAACCATCATCAGGGACCACTTCCCAGCCCTGCTGGAGGTAAACCCTGCATCGGGGACCACTTCCCAGCACCGTTGAAGTTATGCCCTGCATCAGGGACCACTGCCCAGCCCCGCTGGAGGTAAACCCAAAACCGCTCTGGCCATCCCATTAGGATTTTACTACTCAATGAACACTGTTGTATTGTCCATCTCTACTGGATGGTAACCCACTGGTCATCCCTGCTGGATGGTACAACCTCCTTGCCAGCCCTGCTGGAAACAACCTCCTTGGTAGAGGATTGGTACCCATGTAAAGTTTTGGTCTCACCAAATCCACAAGAAATCTACCAGGGAACACAAAGAGATTGGATAAACTCCCCTAGCAGCTCAGGGAGATCGCGCTCCAATCCGCTGAGTCCCTGTAGAAGCGGACAAAGACAAATCATCCCTGAAAGTTGGAAAACACACACTTTGTACGAGCACACGTAGTCGTGAACGGTGCCACAGTCCGGTGAAAAGGTCACGGGACTGAAAACCTTAACAGCTGAAGAAACAGAGGAACCAAACCATCTCTGCTGGCCAAACGAGAACATAACCATGGGAAAACTCAACCCCTCTTGTCAGTAAACGAGAACAGAAACAAGCGAAAACTCAACCCTACTTGTCAGCAAATGAGAACAGAACCAGGAGAAAACTCCACCTTTCTGATCAGCAGACATGAGCAGAACTAGTGGAAATCTCAACCCTACTGGTCAGAAAACGAGAACGGACCCAGGGGAAAACTGAACCCTACTGGTCAAAAAACGAGAACAGAGGAACCCTCTACGTCGCCAGAGGTCAAGAGTACATAAAGAAAAACATGACACCCACATGGGGTCCACACGACGTGTGTCCCCAAGTCAACCCCCACCAAGAACACAAATGGTCTCTTGTATAAACAACCACATGTACCTCCATGCATTGTCGTATACTTTCAGATTATACCACATTCTAGCCCAAAGGATATCATGAACACGACACCCAACTTCAACGCAAAGGTGTAACATAACAACTCTATCTTTCCACCTCATCGGCCCTCGCACGAACAACCACATCTCTTTAAGCATTCACTTCACTCTCCCAAGAGTGAACGCAATCACACACCAAGGGTTCTCTACTAACTTCACAGGAAGAACCTCCACCAATATTCTTTTATATTTCCACATTTAATTAGATCATGTAAGAGGCTCTGCTCGCCTAAACATATTACACCATTGTAATCATCGTGGAAAATCATGTGATATCGACTACTTACTCTCCTCCAATGGATATCCAATGGAAAAGTTGTCCAACATCGCTTTATGCCCGAACAACGTCCCATGATCCCGAGCCTCGGCCCCAAAAACAGTCGGGCGCATCACATCATGGTGATCCCCTTGGGAGAACACATCAAAAGGACTACTCACTTAACTGGAACAGATATCTAGAGAACAAGATGCATTCTGGCGCACCTCACATGAGCGGTGCTACGTTGGACCCGCATCCTGGACCTGAAGCACAACGAACGGATCTCACTGTTGCGATCCTCTGGAAAAAGTACACATGTTTGACTGATCACTTGTCTGAAACGGACACCCAGTCATAATGCTAGAAATCACTACCAACTCACAAAACGGCCCCAGTGGGGCCCACACCATCGTGTGGAATTAAATCGGGTGGATTGTGCAATTGCAATGACCTCGGAAAAACACCCAACAACGACTGGCCGCACGCCCCAAACAGACATCCGATGAAAAAGTTGGAAAATGCTGCTAATAGCTCAACAGAAGGGCCGTGGGGCCCACACCTCAACTACATTTTCAACACCTGAAACTACACTATAAATCTTTGGCACATATCCAGGGTTGAAACTCCACTGACGATGCTCAATTCGGACATCAGATGTGTCCGCACCGTCCAAAACAAGAACCCATGAGAAAAATGCGTGTCCACTTAATGTCATGTCGCACCCCGAGACCCTGTCTCGGGAATTAAAATTTCTCGAGAACATCTCAACAAGTCTGCCTTGATGTCTACTGTACACTACTGCAAATGGCATTCAAAACGGACGCCATAGCGGAAATTACGGGCGTCCGTGTCGAGGGGGCAATGCCCCTTGGGCTGGACCGGCCTGGGCCGGCCGGTCTGCCCGATCGGGGCCGGCCTGCAGTTCGGCAGCGCGAGCTAGATGTGGACCTGGGGTCCACAGTTCTGCCAACCCGCCTCATGGCCGGTCGCTTGTTCCATGCAGAGACCCGCCAAAGGCGGGTCTTGGCCTGGTCACGGTGTCACACAGCACGACCCCGGTCTCCGCTCCGCGCCGAGGAGTGCCCTCACCCGGCGCCCACTCGCCGCCACCGCGAGCCCCGGCTGCTTGAAGCCAGGATAAAACCCTCACTCGGCCTGAGCCGAGGCCGCCGCTTCCTGGAATACATGCACCGCTTCCACTGGAGCTCGCCGCCAACGCTGGTGTGCCGGAACTGCCAAAAAATCCCAAAACACATCCAAACATCGTCGGACCGGAGCAGGCGGCTTGAGACTCGGAAATTCAATCTGAAACAAGCATCATAAAAATCATAAAATTTACTATGCAAACGTGTTCTTTTCTCAGAAATTAAACAGAAAAATAACATATATAAATGAGATCAAAGATGGTGTGGGAGTTTAAAAATAATAAACGCACGAATCCTAACGCTTGGGTGTTGCCCGGATCTTCGTCGTAGATCCGGCAGAGTTGACGCACCTCGCCAGAGTTGTTGCGCCTTGCCAAATAGGTGGAGGATAGGAGGAGTTCCTCATTGTGAGCTCCTTCCAAGGGTGAACAATGGGGGAGAGTGGGGTGGGGGGGTTAAGTGTTTAAATAGAAACACACTTAACCACCCGCCCATCGACCCGAACCCGATCTTCCAGTGGGGTCGAGATTAAGCCACCCCTAGACCAAACACCACCTCTTGATCACAACGGAGGTCTCAAAATTTTATTCTAAGGCCCCATTCAAAAGTTATTAAACTCAACTCCTGAGGGCACCTAATTACAAAAACACCCCTGGGGAAATTTTTCACTGACGGCCCGCACCCACAGAACTTACACCCCTCAGAGGGTAAACGACTTGTTTCGAACTCAACGGTGCCATCAGTTTTCCCATCTGATATACCATTTAAGAGAGACTGGATTTTAACCATTAAACGAATTAATTAATTAATTAATTTATCTGTTTAACATTCTGGTAGTGGGCGAGGGGTCCAAACGTCCCGCAACGACATGCTTTATGTCGTTCCTAGGGTAAAAACCCCATTTCGAACCCATCGTACACTATGATTTCTAATATGAAGCACCTATTAGGAGTTATCTCATTTATTTTACATGCCCAGTGTGAACGGACTGAAAATTTAATTCTGGCCACACCGGTGCTCAGAATCGCACGCCGTCTGAAGGCGCTGCCCTGGAATAACATCAAGAATATTCCAAAGTATTTAATAGAAACAACCTGGTTGTCACATCATTCCCTCCTTCATGCTTTTCATCCTGGAAAAGAAAAACCAGGTAACAACTCATGGTACTAGGCCCACACCTGGCTCCCTAGTACCCAGAAAAACTCTTGCATAGTCCCATGTCCCCACACACAGACAAAAGGATTTGATCTGTTAATGCGAGGTCTGCCCTGGCCAATGAAGTGCATAGGAGCACGCACAAATCTCCTCATGTGAGTCATGCGGGATATGTCGTTCACCCACTCCTGACTTTGGGGTTAGGGCAAGGATGTAGGGAACCTCTCCATACTTTTGCACGGTCTAAAATGGCCAGAAGGCTCTCAGGGGTCGATTACCTCACCGACTGAACCCCTACGTCGCACGCCATGACTAAAATCACCTCCTGAACCTGGGACAATCCTGGTGATTCCCTCCTTCAAAATATCCATATGGAGAAACACCCAAGGATATCCGATTAGACAAGATTTCACAGTCGATGTCCGACAACCAAGACCCTCTTACAAGCTCGGAAGCGAAGAAGTCAAAACCATCTACTAAAGAGAATGGTCTTATGCCTTTTACCTTACCAACACAGGGTTACACTGACGCCCCATGCCAACCTGGTTACAACTCAAACTTGGAGTAGGGTGAAAATTATTTCACAGACAGCGTCTAAAAATTATACTACAAAAAGTAGAAGAGTTGTAGAGCGTACCTCTTATCACCTCATGCTTTACAAGATCGTAGACATCCAAAGCTCATGGCTGTCTGCGGTCCCAACTGGATGCTCCCAGAGACTGATATGGACCACCTAGTAGTGATGGGAAGACCTTTTATGGTCTTCCTCCTATTCCATCTACTCCAGCTCCTCTGCTAGCACCACCTCTCTGGGTACTACTCTGATCATGGTGCTGCCTCCGTCATGTTGGTGCACCTGCTGCCTGCCCGAAGCTCTCCGCACGCCTGGTCGGGTAGTCATGTGCCAGGTGACCTCACCCATCGCAAGAATAGCACCAGTTCTCTCTAGGCTGCATTGGTGCCCTCTGGCACCACTGTGGTGTACGATAACGCCCCTGAGTCTGGTTGTTAGAAAGCCACTTGTGTCGAGGTTCTTTTTTCCGACACCCGTTAGCTTTGGCAGATGTCTCAGCTCCAATGTGCATGATGCCACCACCAACTCTAGATTGTGGCGGGAATCCCTATTTCACCAGTGCCTTCTCTTGTATCCTGACATATGTAGAAATTCCCAAAGGAACTATGACAGCACGAATCTCTCGGCAGAGACCCTGCTCAATTTGTCGCACTTGGATGTTGTCTTCATGGACCAAGTCCGGGTAAAATCATGAACGGTCTGTGAATCTAGCCGCATACTCAACCATCTTCATCCCACCCTACTGAAACTGCAGGATCTCATGAATCCGAATGGAACGTAAGCAGGAGGGTCATAACTCCTCACGAAAAAGCAACTGAAATTCTCCCCACAAAAGCAACGTCTAGTCAAGAAACTGAGTCACTAGACTCCACCAATGCCAAGCTGCTCCGTGGAAGAGGTCGGCGGCCAAAGCCACCATAAGATCTGTCGGTGTTTGTACAAGCCTGAAAAGGCGAACCAGTGTCTCCAGCCACACCTCTGATGACTAAGGGTCTGGCTCACCACTGAACCTTAGTGTTCCTGAACGTTGGAACTCGCAGAAAACGCTCAAACTATGCTCAAGCTCAGTCTGGTCTGTTGAACCTGTCTGCTGCTCAATAGGTGGGGGTGCTGCGATTAGCCCACCTAGAGAAAGGGGCTCATATGATGGGTTCTAGACTGAGGCCTCTTAGCTCGCAGGGTCGTCGTCACAAACCAATGCTGGTATCCCGGATGGATGTCTTCGCGGAGACATCCTAAATATTATCATAGAGTGTCGCGGTCAGATGAGCATATATGTATATTACAATAACAACAACAATGGGGAGCTGACTCAATTAGGACAATCAAAGACTCAATCATATTTGATGCACAAACCAATTTTCCCTGCAACAAGTGTCTCAACATGATGAGTCGACAAGCGGGTTATCAGGGTCCTGGTGAATGGATATGTCGGCCGCAGCACCATCACTGGACTCCCTAGCCTAAGAGCTTCTCTCGAGACACTTTAACATTTTTTCCCTAAATCCCAACCAATTCATTTTTAGGGACGTCCGAACAATGTCCCAAGGAATGAACCACCTCTGATACCACTTAGTCATGACCCGACCCTACCCGGGCTCAAGCCGGAACTACCCCAAGACCGCCTCCATAGGCTAGGGGCTGGCGACCAGCGCCAAAGGAACAACAACCCGGGGATGCCTTTACCTAAGTACCTAGACACACACACACAATACAGTCAATGAAAAAGTGTAGAGTAAAATCAAAAGAAAAGTACCAACTGCTATAAATAAACCAAAATGCGCATCGACCTTTAAAAGTACAATGAAAGTGCTGATGGTAAACTGAAAAAGGAAAGGTCCAAACACGTGCCCAACCAGAAAAGCTTCCATAACCTAGCAACATGTAACCAAAAGAAAAATAGCTGGAAGGGTCTCCCACCTAGAACCCGACTCTAACCACCGCATGGGGTCCAAGCTCCTAAACTCCTAAGCTCCACTGAAGTCACGACCAACCTATCCATCATCTTCAAGGGAACTCCAAGTGCAGGCAATTCCCAAGCAAGGGTGAGTATAAAAATACTCAATAGGATTCCCCGAATGCTTGAGGGAGAAGCAAAGGAGGTACCGAAGGGTGAGCAGTAGATCGAATACGGAAATTAGAGGAGTAAAATAAAGAGTATAGTAAGAGTAACCATAGAGAGTCCAGCTCAACCCAACGAGAGGAAAGAAGGTAGAATCGTCCAGACACAAGGAGCTGGAAACAGTGAGAAGATGAACTTCTCAACGAGTATTCGCTCCCTATAGCAGGAGAGTAGACTCTTACAACCATGAGAAGCTAGAAATAGAAAGAACGTGGCATACCCTGTGCATCTTCGCCTCTCCTGGAGGGATAGTATCCAAGTCTAAGAAGTGGGCACTGGAACAAGGTATATATATATATATATGATCAAAAAAGAAGCCCAAACAAGATCATAAGGGGATCTCCATCCCATAGCTCAGCCCATGAAATGGAGTAGCCAACACTCTTAGAAGTAAACACCACGGATGCCCAGCATCTTGCACGCCTGCCCCAAACTGCAAGTCAATGGCTCAAATCACCGCACCTCGAAACTATCCACTTTGGGTGGCACTGACTCTCCCACATGGTTTTAGGTCACGTCGCAAGGATGCATCTCGGTGGGGATAGTGCCTCTCATACTTTAGAGTTATGGGGAAACGTCAAGCCACACCTCGTCACTGCCCCGTAGTCGAGAGGTCTCCTCAATGTTGATAGGAAACCCCCTACCCAGCCCCACTAGAAAGTAATCGTTGGAAGTCAATGGGTTCCCACTAGAGGGAGACTTTGCAAGAGTCGACAGGTGCCACACTACCTAGTCTCGTAAATTGGTTACCACTGGAGGGGACCCAGCTAAATTTGTCGATGAGTCCCAATAACTAGTCTTGTAAAAGGATACTCCACTTGAGGGAGGCTCAGAACCGTCATCGGGGACCACTTCTTAGCACTGATGGAGGTAAACCCGACATCGGGGACCACTTCCCAGCCCTGCTGGAGGTATGCCCAGCATCAGGGACCACTGCCCAGCCCTACTAGGGGTAAACCTGGAATCGCTCTGGCCATCCTGGCTGGATGGTATTGCTCAGTGAACACTACTGTACTGACCATCCCTGCTAGATGGTAACCCACTGGCCATCCCAGCTGGATGGTACAACCTCCTGCCCAGCCCTGCTGAAAACAACTTCCTGGGTAGAGGATCGCTACCCACGTAAATTATTCATCATGCCGAATCCAGAAGAACTCTACCTGGGAACACGAAGGGATAAGAGAAACTCTTCGGGCCTCTCAGGGGGATCACGCTCTAATCTTCTAAGTCACTGTCGAAGCAGACCGAGACAACTCATCCCAGAAAGTGGGAAAACACCCACGTTGTATGAGCACACGTAATCGTAAATGGTGCCACGGTCCGGTGAAAAGGGCACGGGACTGAAACCCCTCATAGTTGAAGAAACAGAGGAACCAAACCATCTCTACCATCCAAACGAGAACAGAACCGGAGGAAAACTCAACCCTGCTGGTCAGCAAACGAGAACAGAACCTGGAGAAAACTCAATCTTACTAGTTAGCAAACGAGAACAGAACTAGGGGAAAACTCAACCCTACTGGTCAGCAAACGAGAACCGAACCAGGGGAAAATTCAACCCTATTGTTCAGCAAACGAGAACGGAACTAGGGGAAAACTCATCCCTGCTGGTCAACAAACGAGAACAGAGGAACCCTATACATTGCGAGAGGTCAAAAGTACGTAAATAAGAACACGATACACACATGGGGTCCACACGATGTGTGGACCCAAGTCCACCCCAAACACGTGCACAAATGTTCTCAGGTACAAACAACCACATGTACCTCCATGCTTTCTCCTATACTCCAAGAGTATACCATGTTCCAGCCCAAAGGCTATCATGCAGACGGAACCCAACGTCAACTAAAATGTAACATCCCAAGTAAGTAATGAATCATATATATTTTTATCTATGCCTATTAATGAATTAGATAGTGTTTTAGTGGCTTAAAATGAAAATAAATGCAATCTTAAGCGTGGAATACACTAATATTTTTATAAGATTGTTTTACTGCCTTTTGATGGAAACCCATTTTTAAATCTATATTTTGACAATTTTATAATCTAAGTTTGTCAAGGTAAACCTATTATTTATGATTGGGACATCAAAATTTATTTGTGTGAATTTTTGGTATTTTTCCAATAAAGTTCATTTTTAATGAATAGTATAAATGTTGTATTTTAATTCAAAACCTCTTTTTAATCTAATTTATTTATATGATTAGATTATCTTTTGAATTGGTTTTGAGGTGATATTTGAATATATTTTTACCATTTAATCCAATGGTGTTCATTGGAATCAATTTCACTTTGAAATTGGACTTAAACTACTGTCAATCTTTTGATACTTATTGTTTCATAAAAACACGCTGTTTGCTCTGACAGCATGAATTAATTATTTAATTAATTAATGAAACTTATATGTTTTGAATTTTGTAAAATAGACAAAAAAATTTAATTCAGAATATCAAATATAGATTAGGGTGAAGTTTTGGTGTTTTTTTGAAAAACATCATTTTTTGATGAATAGTGAAACCACTAAGTGCTAATTAAAAAACTGATTTTTCGTTTAAATGAAATTTTACCACCTCTATGATTTGATTTTCAAAAAATCCGACATAAATTGTTTTAATTAAGAAGTAAAATGTGGTTCAATGAGATTAAAATTATTTTTTAGTGAATAGTAACTTTTATGTTTTTTTAATCGCTATTAGTGGTAATTAGTGTTGTTTAATGTAAAAATAATGTTTTAATAGTATTAGATTAGACTGAAACATGTAATACTCTCATTGGATGTGTCATGGCCAACCAAGAAAATCCATGGGTCAACTTGGGGACCCCCTAGAGCCACTTTGGTTGTGAAATGACATAAATAACTTTTTATTTGATGAAAAAGTAAAAATGACACAAACATAATATGTTTTACGAAAACAGTTTTTAAATGGGGTTATACAAGTCATATTTTTGACTATAAATATTAATAGGAAATATAAAAAGACTTCCTAAATCATATTATTTTTTTATAATTTTTAGAATTTAAATAAATTAATTTATTTATGACATCATGATGATGCAGCGACTACCTCGTTAATAAAGGATTTAAATAAAATGAGAAGATAATGTATAATCTATGACCTACACATGTCTGAAACCTATTGGATGGGTGGATTTAGAACACTTATCACCTTATCCTAGAATTATATGAATGTGGGACCTTTTAAATCGGAAACTCATTTTCAAATAAAGTAATATTTCTTTACTTTCCAAGAGTGCCCCTCCCCTCCTTTTATAAAAAGGCCCCAACCTCTACCTCCTTACCCACACTTCCAAAGCCTTTGGCTCGGCCAACCCCTACCCATTTTGTCTCTAGACTTCCCTCTCTTACTCCCTGAAGCCTTACATTGGGCAGAAGTCTTCCCAAGGAAGCCTTTGAGCTCAATCTAAAGGGAGTTACCAGATTTTAAGGTAATGTTTTCACTTGAGTCCTTTTGTTTTATTTTGCTTCTCCAACCCCCTAAACTCTTTTTATTTATTTCTTTTATAAAAACTCCAGTATCTTAAATATACTAGGATGTTGTTATAAGAGTTATTCGAGATACACTTACACAAACCTACATCTAATGGTTAAAGGACATACTGTTTCTCTGGATGGTGAATTTATGCCTCCCAAAACGATGATTGTTCAACATTATTTTAACACCTTCAGAGGTGTCCATTAAGATGTCACTATATTTATATATGATATATAATATGTTTATGTTTTCCTTAATCTTTTGTATTTTTCATTTTGGGCATACCTTTATGGTTTACATTATGGGTAAACGTGATATCTTCATTTAAGGAAGTGCGGACTACCGCCCCCTCAAAGTGAATTGATTTCGTTAATGCCATTTCTGGGACATATAAAGGATTTAATTAATGGTATTATATATGATATTATACTTTAATTATTGTATATCTTTAAATAATTATGATTCCATTCCATAAAAAAATACGAAATAGAAATGAAAGTAGCGTTCATGCGTACGTACGGCTTACCGTCTCCATGAACGGTGACTTCCATTTCATACCTCTAAATGATTATGTAATATTATAAATGCACATATATTATGGATATATATGATATATATGATATATACATCAGGATTATAATTCTGGATATAATGGATACAAGAAAAACTTGTAATTATAAAGGGTTTATTTTGACTCAAGTACCAATGATCATTAAAAAGACCGTTATTAACTTAAATAATTACATAGTGTTCATGACATGGTAATAAGTGATATAAAAATAATAATGAACATGAAAAAGGTTCTTAAGATATTATAAATTAACTCAAGTTTATTATTCAGGACATTAAAGAACGATCGAGTCAATTCGGACCCCAGGTATGGGACTTCGTCTCAATCTCCTTTCATTGAGGCATATTTTGTTTTATACACAACCTTCTTTTATATGGTGTATAAACCCCTTTGACTTTTATGTTTATTCAAAAGGAATATTTTTTATACGAAGCATTTACTAAACGACAAAAGGGAATGTTTTTGTCGTACGTATGCGGCGACAACGACTTCTCCGCCACCGTGGCCATTATTTGAGTTTCGTCTTTCTCTACAAGCCATACCATTTTTTAAAGAAAAATAAATACCATGTTTTACTTTTCTTTTATTTTGGTATTGAAAATGGTTTTCACAATGTTTTTATATCAATGTGTTGTATTGATATCTTGTGATTGAAAGGTGAGAATGTTATGTTTCCTTTATGCATGTTTTATGTGATACGATTATGTTGAGGTTCTTGGGAATTATTTTGAAGAGAGGTGGTTCCGTGATAAACTAAGGGTGGGTGAGCCCGATATAGCTCTCCAATTCATTGGGTAACGCGGTGGAGTGAAACGTTAAGGTTTCTCCGAAGAGATTTAGGGAATATACTGTGATGGGTATTCCAAACATAACAAAGAGGGTCACTCCTTACGTAAGAATGTTATGAATGCCTCAAGTTACCTTTATGTCTTATGATTTTTATGATTTAGTCATGATTTGATGAGGTATGTTAAAGTGCTAATGTTTTATGGGTAATGTATGATTTCATTATTATGTATATATGTTCCCATGTTTCCTTTTCATATTTTTATATCCCTTACTAAGATTTTTATTCTCATCCCATGTTTTTTGAAATGTTTTTCACAGGTCAAGGGAAAGGTATATGATATGATGATAGTGTCAAGGAAGTGTCAAAAAAGAATCCATGTTTTATATCAAATATGATCCATTGTTGGGAAAAATGAATACAATCATTATGTAACCACTTTGTTTATATGTGGAATGTAATGAAAGTTTTATGATCTAATTCTCTAAAACTCTAAACTCGAAAATATCCTCAATGTGTAATCTTGTAATAACTCATGATTAAGTAAGTTTTAAGGCTAGAGACTTATAGTTGGTATCAGAGGTCTGTTTAGATAACTTTAGGAGTTAGAATTCTATTAAATGATTATCCAAAAATATTTTTTTTGTTCAAATTAAAGTGATGTAGTATTTGTAGATTACCATGTTGCTTCATCTAAGACATGTTTCTTCAGAATGGTTTTCCATAGAGGAAACATGGAAGCAGTGCTAGGAAGGCTTGAAGAAAGAAATAACCTTCCGAATCAGCATCCAGAGATGGTCGGAATTGGAACTGAACAGTTTGTTGCAGTAATGGTGCAGTTGACTCAAGCGATAAATGGTGGTGGTATCCATGCATGAGATCCTCCAGATCAACCGCAGAGGAACATGTCATTGGTGGAACATTTCATGAGGCAACATCCCCCATCATTCAGAGGATCATCTGACCCTGTGTCAGCTGAAGGGTGGATTAAAGCACTGGAGAATATTTTAGATGTCATGGGGTGTTCATACAATCTAAAGGATAGTCTTGCTATTTATCATTTGGAGGGTGAAGAAGATCAGTGGTGGTTTATGGTTAAGAATATCAGGGATGCTGATGAGATTGATGCTCTCGACTTGGATGAATTCAAAGGTATGTTTCTTGAGAAGTACTTTCCTAAGGCTGTTCGACTTAGGATGGAAAAAAATTCTTGGAATTGAGGCAAGAGGAAGACTCAGTGGCTACCTACGAAGAAAGGATCACTCGATTGGCAAGGTATGCTCCAAATTTTATTCGAGACCTTCATAGCAAAATCAATCATTTTTACTCTAGATTAATGCCAAAATATAGAAGGTAATTAACTTCTCGTGAGTTTAAAAGTTATGAAAAGCTTGTTCGATGTGATAAGAAGTTGGAAATGGAGTTTACTGATGATGAAGTGTTCTATAACAACCAACAGAAGAAGAGACCGAGGTGGCAGGAGAAAGGTAAGAATTCTTCAAAAAAGTCTGATGGTAAGAAATCTATGTTTCCAGTTTGTGATAAATGTGGAAAAAGGCATGCTGGGGAATGTCTTCTGAATTCTGGAAAGTGCTACCGATGTGGTAAGATGATACATAAGGCCCGTGGTTGCCTTGAAAAAGATCAAGGTGATTGTAAGACCAAATTTGATTTATAGTTAGTGAAATGTTATAAGTGCAATGAGATGGGTCACTATGCAAACGAGTGTCCGAAAAGAGCTTGAGTGATGGGAAGCAGTTAGACTACAAGCAGAAAGGGGTGGTGAAATCCTTTTCAACTACTTCAGCGTATGTTGGGCCGTCAAATGAATTTGTATCATGTAATTTGTTTGTTTTTTCAAATTATGCCAGTATGTTGTTTCATTCGGGGTCTACACATTCTTTCATCTCTGAAACCTTTTCTAGTAAAATGGGAATACCATCTCATGGAATGACTCCTGAAATTTTGATAAAAACAACTGGGGGAAATGTTGAGGCAAAAAGAATTTATAAGAATCTTCCTATTCTTATCTGTGGAAAGAACCTACTTGTAAACCTTATTGTTCTACCTCTAGTAGAGTTTGATGTTATCCTGGTTATGGATTGGCTCTCTATTTTCCATGCTAAGATTGACTGTAGAGCTAAAGATGTTTCTTTTCAGAAAGACATTCAGTTTGTGTACAAGAATGAACCCTTACTCTTGATAACTTATCAAGAGGCCAAGAAACTTGTAAATGATGGAAATGAATGTTACCTTGCACACATCATTGAAAATAAAGGAAATGTATAGACTAATGATGTGCCAGTGGTAAATGAGTATCCTGATGTTTTTCCTGATTAGTTGCCTGGAATAATACTAGATCGGGAAGTTGAGTTTACTGTTGACTTATTTCCTGATGCTAAGCCAATTTCAAAACCCCCTTATCGAATGGATCAAATTGAACTTTTAGAGTTGAAGGAGAAATTTCAAGATTTATTAGAGAAAGGTTTCATTCGACCTAGCACATAACCATGGGGTGCTCCTGTTTTATTTGTTAATAAAATGATGGTTCTATTAGACTTTTCATTGATTATAGAGCCTTGAATAACATCATTGTTAAGAACAAATATCCTTTTCCTCATATCGATGATTTGTTTGATCAGCTCCAGGGAGCTCAGTATTTTTCAAAGATTGACTTGAGATCGGGGTACCATCAGCTAAAGGTAAAGGAAGCAGATGTTCCGAAGACTGGGTTTCGTACAAGATATGGCCATTATGAATTTTTTGTAATGCCTTTTGGGATAACCAATGCATCTGCTGTATTCATGGACTTAATGAATAGAATTTTCCATGAGTTCTTGGATAAGTTTGTGGTGGTTTTCATTGATGATATTTTGGTTTTTTCTAAAAGTAAAGAAGAGCATGAAAGACATTTAAGGGTTATTTTACAAACCATAAAAGAAAAGAAATTGTATGGGAAATTCAGCAAGTGTGAGTTTTGGTTGCAACAAATCTCCTTCCATGGTTACATTGTTTCTAAAGATTGGATAATTGTTGATCCTGCAAAAACAATGGTTGTGGAAGACTGGCCAAGACCAACAAATGTAACAGAGATTCGTATTTTCCTTGGTTTGGCAGGATATTACTGAAGGTTTGTAAGAAATTTTTCACGGTTATCTAGTCCATTGACTAAACTAACTCGTAAGGGAGTTATGTTTATCTGTAAAAAAGAATGTGATGATTGTTTTCAGGAGTTGAAAAGAAAATTGGTGAATTCTCTAGTTTTGGCACTTCCTTTCAGGAATGGTGAGTTTGTTAAATACAGTGATGCTTCATTGAAAGGACTTGGTTGCATCCTAATGTAGAATGATCAGGTAATTTCTTATGCTTCACGACAGTTGAAAACTCATGAGGTAAATTACCCAACACATGATTTGGAATTAGCTGCTGTTGTTTTTGCTTTAAAAATTTGGAGGCATCATTTGTATGGAGTAAAGTGTGAAATATATACCGATCACAAAAGTTTAAATTATATATTCACTCAGAAAGAATTGAACATGAGACAAAGGAGATGGCTAGAATTAATCAAGGATTAGGATTGTACAATTCATTACCATCCAGGAAAACCAAATAAAGTGGCTGATGCTTTGAGTCGAAAGAGTAATGCTTCATTAGAAATGTTGTGTTTGGAGTGTGATCCTTTGGTTAAGGATTTGATGAACTTTGGCATAGAATTTGTTGGTGCAGGAAGTTCTTCTATTTTGTTTTAGGTATCAGTGAGAACATCTCTATCAGATAGAATAAAGCAAGCACAGAAGCAAGACAGTGAGTTGCAGAAAATGGTAGAGATGGTTCAGAAAGGTATGTTTCCTGAATTTAACATTGATAATGATTGCGTTTTGAGATTTGGGAAGAGATTGTGTGTGCCTTGTGATTCACAGTTGAAGAGAGAGTTGTTATGTGAACCTCATAGTTCTCCATTTTCAGTTCATCCAGGCAGTACTAAGATGTTCAGAGATCTACGGGAGTATTACTGGTGGGATGGAATGAAAAGAGATATTGATGATTTTACTGTGAAGTGTTTGACATGTCAACAGGTAAAATTAGAGTGGTAGTTACCGAAAGGGATGCTTCAGACTTTACCAATGCCAGAGTGGAAATGGGAGAATATATCCATGGACTTTGTTGTGGGATTACTGAAGACATCTCGAGGTAATAATACAATCTGGGTTATTGTTGATCGCTTGAATAAATCTGCTCATTTCCATGCTATACAAGATACAATTTCCCTAGATAAACTTTCCCATTTGTATCTTAAAGAGATAGTCAGGTTACATGGAGTTCCTCTCTCCATTGTATCTGACCGTGATCCCAGGTTCACTTATAACTTTTGGAAAGGCCTTCAGAAGTTGTTGGGTACTGAATTAAATTTTAGTACAGCTTTTCATCCTCAATCAGATGGGCAGTCGGAATGAAAAATTCCGACCTTGGAGGATATGCTACGAGCTTGTTTGATGGTTTATTAGGGAAGTTGGGACTAACATCTTTCTTTGGTAGAATTTTCATATAATAACAGTTTTCATTCCAGTATACAGATGCCACCATTTGAGGCGTTATATGGGAAGCGGTGTCGAACTCTAGCTTTCTGGGATGAAGTGGGTGAAAGAAAGTTGATGGGACCAGAATTGGTAGAAGAGATGGAAGAAAAAGTTCTGCTGATTCAGAAACACATGAGAACATATCAGAGTAGCAGAAGAGTTATGCAGACAATAGGAGGAAGGATATCTTTTTTGAGGTAGGTGATCATGTTTTTCTCAAAGTATCACCGTGGAAAAGTGTGATGCGATTTGTTAAGAAAAGAAATCCAAGCCCAAGGTTCATTGGACCATAAGAAATTCTTGAGGGAGTTGGATCAGTTGCTTACCGAGTGGCTTTACCTCCGAGTTTATCTCAGGTACACAATGTTTTTCATGTTTCAATGTTAAGTAAGTACATGCCAGATCCATCTCATGTTTTGAGTCCAGAGGTAGTTCAGCTAGAAGAGAACATATCTTATGAGGAACAACCGGTCCAGATTCATGACCACAGGGAGCAAGTGTTATGGAATAAGGTGATCAATCAGGTAAAGGTTTTGTGGAAAAACCACATGATGGAAGAGGCAACATGGGAATCTGAAAATACAATGTGGGATAAGTACCCCCATTTATTTGATATGTAAATAAATTGAGGGGACGCAATTTTCTAAATGAAGAAAGGATGTAACATCCCAAGTAAGTAATGAATAATATATATTTTTATCTATGTATATTAATTAATTAGATAGTGTTTTAGAGGCTTGAAATGAAAATAAATCCAATCTTAAGCATGGAATACACTAATATTTTTAAAAGATTGTTTTACTGCCTTTTGATGGAAACCCATTTTTAAATCTATCTTTTGAAAATTTTATAAGCTAAGTTTGTCAAAATAAACTTATTATTTATTATTGGTACATCAAAATTTAATTTGTTTGAATTTTTGGTATTTTTCAAATAAAGTTCATTTTTTAATGAATAATGAAAATGTTGTATTTTAATTGAAAACCTCTTTTTAATCTAATTTATTTATATTAATAGATTATCTTTTGAATTGGTTTTGAAGTGAAATTATATTTTATTTTTACCATTTAATCCAATGGTGGTCATTGGAATCAATTTCACTTTGAAATTGGACTTAAACTAGCGTAAATCTTTTGATACTTATTGTTTCATAAAAACACGCTATTTTCTCTGACAGCGTGAATTAATTATTAAATTAATTAATGAAACTTATATGTTTTGAATTTTGTAAAATAGACAAAATTTTTGAATTTGGAATATCAAATATATCTTAGGGTGAAGTTTTGGAATTTTTCTGAAAAACATCAATTTTTGATGAATAATGAAACAACTATGTGGTACTTAAAAAACTGATTTTTTGTTTAAATGAAATTTTACCACCTCTATGATTTGATTTTCAAAAAATCCGACATACATGGTTGTCATTAAGAAGTAAAATGTAGTTCAATGAGATTAAAATAATTTTTTGGTGAATAGTAACTTTTATGTTTTTTAATCGCGATAAGTGATAATTAGTGTAGTTTAAGTTAAAAATAATGTTTTAATAGTAAGATATGAGCTTGAAACATTTCCTAAACTCATTTTATGTGTCATGGAAGACCAATAAAATCCATGGTTCAACTTGGGGACCCCATGGAGCCACATTGGTTGGGAAATGAAATAAATATCTTTTTCTTTAATGAAAAAGTAAAAATGACACAAACATAATATGTTTTACGAAAACAATTTTTAAATGGGGTTATACAAGTCAGATTTTTGACTATAAATATTAATTTGAAAGATAAAAATATTTAATACATCATATTATTTTTTTTTATAATTTTTATAATTTAAATAAATTAAATTATTTATGACATCATGATGATGCAGCGATTACCTCATTAATAAAGGATTTAAATAAAATGAGAAGATAATGTAAAATCTATGACCTAAAAATGTCCAAAACATATTATATGGGTGGATTTAGAACCCTTATCACCTTATACTCGAATTATAACAATGTTGGGCCTTTTAAATCCGAAAAACATTTTCAAATGAAGTTATATTTCTTTACTTTCCAAGAGTGCCCCTCCTCTACTCTTATAAAAGGCCCCCACTCTACCTCCTTACCCACACTTCCAAAGCATTTGGCTCGAACAACCCCTACCCATTTTGTCTCTTCACTTCCCTCTATTACTACTTGAAACCTCACTTTGGACAGAAGTCTTCCCAAGGAAGCCTTTGAGCTCAAACCAAAGAGAGTTACCCGATTTCAAGGTAATGTCTTCACTTGAGTCCTTTTGTTTTATTTTGCTTCTCCAACCCCCTAAACTGTTTTTATTTATTTATTTTGTAACAACTCCAGTATCTTCAATATAATAGGATGTTGTAATAATAAGGATTCGAGCTACACTTACACACATCTACATCTAATGGTTAAAGGAATATTGTTTCCGTGGATGGTGAATTTATGCCTCCCGAAACGATGATTGTTCAACATTCTTTTAACACCTTCAAAGGTGGCCATTAAGATGTCACTATATTTATATATGATATATAATATGTTTATTTTTTCTTTAAGCTTCTGTATTTTTCATTTTGGGCATACCATTATGGTTTCTATTATGGGTAAACGCGATATCTTCATTTAAGGAAGTGCCTACTACCGCCCCCTCAAAGTGATTTGATTTAATTAATGCCATATGTGGGACATATAAAGGATTTAATTAATGGAATTAAATGTGATATTATACTAGAATTATAATATATCTTTATATAATTATGATTCCATTCCTTAAAAAATACAAAATAGAAATGAAAGTAGCGTTCATGCGTACGTACGACTTACTGTCTCCATGAACGTTGTATTCCATTTCTTACCTCTAAATGATTATGTAAAATTATAAATGCACGTATATACTGGATATATATGATTTATATGATATATAAATAATTATTATAATTTTGGATATAATGGATACATGAACAACTCATAATTATAAAGGGTTTATTTTTACTCAAGTACCAATGATCGTTAAAACGACCGCTATTAACTTAAATAATTACATAGTGTTCATGACATGGCAATAAGTGATATAAAAGGAATAATGAACTTGAAAAGGGTTCTTAAGAAAGTATAAATTAACTCATGTTTATTATTTAGGACATTAAAGAACGATCGAGTCAAGTTGGACCCGAGGTTTGGGACTTCGTCTTGATCTCCTTTCAATGAGGCATATTTTGTTTTATACACAACCTTCTTTTATATTGTGTATAAACCCCTTTTACTTTTACGTTTATTCAAAAGGAATATTTTTTATACAAAGCATTTACTAAACAACAAAAGGGAATGTTTTTTTCATACGTATGTGGCGACAACGACTTCTCCGCCACCGTGACCATTATTTGAGTTTCGGCTTCCTCTACAAGCCATACCTTCTTTTTAAAAGAAAAATAAATACCATGTTTTAAATTTCTTTTATTTTTGTATTTTTAATGGTTTTTATAATGTTTTTATATCAATGTGTTGTATTGATATCTTGTGATTGAATGGTGGGAATGTTATGTTTCCTTTATGCATGTTTTATGTGATACGCTTATGTTGAGGTTCTTGGGAATTATTATGATGACGGTGGTTCCATGATAAACTAAGGGAGGGTGAGCCCCGATATATCTCTCCAATGCATTGGGTAACGTGAAGGAGTGAAACGTTAAGGTTTCTCTGAAGAGATTCAGGGAATATACTATGATGGGTATTCCAAATGTAACCAAGAGGGTTACTCCCTATGTAAGAATGATATGAATGCCTCAAGTTACCTTTATGTCTTATGATTTTTATGATTTATTCATGATTTGATGAGGTATGTTAAAGAGCTGATGTTTTATGTGTAAATTATGATTTCATTATTATGTATATATGAACCCATGTTTTCATATTTCTATATCCCTTACTGATATTTTTATGCTCATCCCATGTTTTTTGAAATGCTTTTCACAGGCCAAGGGAAAGGTACATGATATGATGATAGTGTCAAGGAAGTGTCAAGAAAGAATCCATGTTTTATTTTAAATATGCTCCATTGATGGGAAAAATGAATACTATATTTATGTAACCACTTTGTTTATATGTGGAATGTAATGAAAGTTTTATGATCTAATTCTCTAAAACTCTAAACCCAAAAAGATCCTCAATGTGTAATCTTGAAATAACTGAAGATTAAGTAAGGTTTAAGGATGGGGCCTTATATCAAAGGTGTAACGTAACAACTCCAACTTTCCACCTCATCTTCTAAGGCATGGCCAACTACTTCTCCTCATACATTCACTTCACTCTCCCATGAGTGAACACGATCACACGCCAAGGATTCTCTGCAAACACCGGAGGAAGAACCTCCACCGGTACACCATAATATTTCATCATTTAATAAGATCACGTATGAGGCACCACTCACCTAATCATATTAAACTGTTCTAATCCTCATGTAAAAACATGCGAGATCGACTAATTACTCACCTCTAATGGATATATGATGGAAAATTCATCCAACACCGCTTTACGCCCGAACGGCGTCCTGTGATCCTGAGCCTCAGCCCCGAAAATAGTCAGGCGCATCGCACTACTGAGATCCCCTTGGGAGAACATGTCAAAAGGACTACTCAAATGAGTGGAATGGATATCCGGAAAAAATATGCATTCCGGCGCATCGCACACGAGAGGTGCTACGTGGGACCCGCATCTTGCTCCCGAAGCACAATGAACGGATCACACCATTGTGATCCGCTCGAAAAAGTACACAAGTTTTTATAATCACTTGTCTGAAAAGGACACCCAGTGAAAAAGCTAGAAATCACCGCCAACTCCCAAAACAGCCCCCGTCGGGCCCGCACCATGGTGCAGAATTAAAGCGGGCAGATTGCGCCATTGCAATGCCCTTGAAAAAAAACCTTACAATGACGGCTCGCATGCCCCGAACGGATGTCCAATGAAAAAGTTACAAAACGCTGCTAACAGCTCAACAGACGGACCATGGGGCCCACGCCTCAAACCCGGTTTCAAGGCCCGAAACCACACTAGAAAACTCCAGCTCAATGCTAGGGTCACAACACCACTGAAGGTGCTCAATTCGGAAATCGGATGTATCTGAACCATCCAAAATAAGAAACCACAAGAAAAACGCCTGTCCATTTCACGTCGTGTCACACGTTGAGCCCCTCGTCTCGGGAATTAAAATTTCACAAGACCATATCAGAAATTCTGCCTTGACATCTGGAGTACACTTCCGCAGACGACATGCAAAACGGACACCCGTAGCGGAAATTACGGGCGTCGGAGTCGAGGGGGTAATGCCCCACAGGCTGGACCGGCCTGGGCCGGCCCGCGGTTCGGCCGCGCGGGCTGGCTATGGACCAACGGTCCACAGTTCTGTCATCCGGCCTCATGGTCAGTCGCTTCCTCCACTCAGTGACCCACCAAAGGCAGGTCTTGGTCTGGCCGCAGGGTCGCCCGGCGCGACCTCGGTCTCCGCTCTGCGCTGCAAAGCGCCCCCCACCGGTGCCTGCTTGCCGCCGCTGCGAGCCCCGGCCGCCTGAAGCTCGGACGACACCCTCACCTGGCCTGAGCAGAGTCCACCGAAGCCTGGAAGACCTGCACCACCTCCGCTAGAGCTCGCCGCCGCCGTTGGAGTACCGAAACCGCAGGAAAACCCCAAAACACATCAAAAATTCTCCGAACAAATGCGGGAAGCTGAGACACGGAAATTAAAAACGAAACATGCATCAGAAATATCATAAAAAAGTATGAAAGAAATGTGGTATATTATCAGAAATTAAACAGAAAATCAACACATATAAATGGGGTCAAATAATGTGCGGGAGTTTAAAAATAATAAGCGCACGAATCCTACCTCTTGGGCATTGCCCGGAGCTTCGTCGTTGATCTGCCGGAGCTCACATGCCTCTCCGGAATTGTCACTCCTCACCAGAGATGTGGAGGAGAGTATGAGTTCCTCCTTGAATGATCCTGTCAGGGGGGTGAACAAAGGGGGAGATAGGGGCGTTAAGTGTTTAAATAGAAACACACTTAACCACCCGCACGTTGGCCCGAACCCGAACGTCGGGTGGGGTAGACATTAAGGCTCCCCTAGGCCAAACACAACCTCCCGAGAAAAATGGTGGTCACATAATTTTAATCTGAGGCCCTGTTAAAAAGTTATTAAACTCGACTCCTGAGGCTTCCAAATTACGAAAATTCCCCCGGGTCCATTTTTCATTGACGACCCGCGCCCGCGAATCTTACACCCCTCCTAGGGTAAACGGCACGTTCTGAACTCAACAATGCCCTCAGTTTTCCCATATGAGCTACTTTTTAAGAGATATTTGAGTTTAAACATTAAACGAATAAGTTAATAAATTAATTTATCCGTTTAATGTTCTGGTAGCAGGCGAGGCATCCAAACGTCCTGCGCCAACATGATTTATGTCTTTCCTAGGGTAAACACCCCATTTCGAACCCATCCGTACACTCAGATTTCTGATCTGAAGAAATGTTTAGGATTTATCCCATTTATTTGGTGTGCCAAGTGTGAACACACTGAGAATATAATTCTGGCCACACCGGGTCTCGGAATCATACCCCGTCAAAAGGAGATGCTCTGGAATAACATCAAGAATATTCCAAAGTCTTTTTTAGAAAAAACCTAGTTCTTAAAATTTCGCATTATTCTATCTTTATTTTCACGTGATATACTATGGATGAGTAAAGATGATCATGATACCACTTATAGTCATGTGAATTTTTATCATGTACAAGAACACATACATGTCAACTTTGATATACTTGGCTCCGGCACCTCTGCGGTCTTCGAAGGCGGCGCCGTGACAGGGTTTTGCGGCCCTCGATTTTCGATGGTGGCGGGATTGCGTAGACGTGATGTGTAGAGGCCACGGTGGGGGTTCTGATCTGATTGGTGGCGCTGCGGCGGTTCAGGCTTGCTTGGGCTACGTGGTTGGTTTTCCCTACTTCAGAAACTGGTTCTTTTCTGGTGTCCGTGTCTCCGGAGTGATTGCTTGGAATTGGTCCGGTGGGCACTCTGGTTTTACCTTTGGGTTGTGTTATCCTCTTATGGTGCTTCTGGTCACTTGTTGTGGGTTTTCCCATTGGGCTCTTATGTTTTGGGTGGTGTCTCTGATTGGGATTTGTCCCACTGGGCCTACGGGCTTGTAATGGGTTTTACCTTACCCATTTCAAAAGGTTTTACTGTCCTTTTTCTTTTCTTTTAATAAAGGGGCATGACCCCAAACCTTTCTGGTAGTTAGGAAATCTTTCGAGACATGTCCAAATAATAGTCATGACATCACTAGAAAAACTACTAGGACATGTCAGCCCCATTTTGAAGGCCCATAAAGTCTTACACCACATGGACCCCATACAGGAATCTTCCACTACACTCACAATAATAAGGTAAGTGTATATTATGTTCTATGTGTATGTATCCACATGAACCTATTAGTTTCATTCTCCTAGGAAAACCGTTTAGTGTTTCTGCATCTCTTTAACTATCAAAAATATAAATAATGACTATGAAAATGGGGGTCCATCCTGGTATAAGACCATAACATTCCAAGAATCTCATTGATAACAATGATGACTTTGATAGTGATCAACTAGCCCATCCCATCAGCGAGTTAAGGGATAAATGAACCACAGTCACTCTAATTCCATTTCAAAAATACGATATGTTGGGTTTCATAATAATGCCTAATATCTACATTGTATCCTCTATAAGATGGGTCACCATGCCTGCCAAAAGGTCATTATTAATTATTATTCACCATACAAATATACTCTCTCATAATTTGACCACAATACCACTATATGATGTTTCTCATAACCATCATGATACATGTGTGTCAAGAGACCAGTGAAGATTGTATCAAAATAATATTGATATCACCCATTTGTGTGTGCATAATCACTATAGATGTTTTATTACATCTCTTCTCCACTCAAAGGGCCATATTCCTGATAAAGTAATCTAGTGTTGTCTATTATGTATAATTCCAATGTAATGCCTCAATTTTGATATATCTCATGATCCATATTCCCATAAAAAGAACTATATATACTATGAAACTTGTTTATAACAATATCAGTAGGACTCCTTGTCGAGGTTCAAGCCCAATATTCACATCCATACTTCCAGACATTAAACTGCATGGATGTGTCTAGCCAAATGACCTTAAAATATGAAAAATAAACTACATGGGTATTGATTCATGATTTAATACGATACATAGGAATCCTTTTAGAGGTTAAATCACATATGTAAACACCAACCGCCTCCTTGGGTGGGTAAAAACTCCAATGTTATCAATAGTGGAGATAACCCAATGAATTGTAAATAAATTAGAGAGTGATAAAGATCTCATGAAATGAAAGAAAATAGTTCCAATAGATTAAAATTTGTTATCAATTCATTGAAACATTTGTAACTACTAAAACATTGAGGTATGGGAATGATTTCATGAAAATATCCTAAATCTAAAAGAGATTGACAGAGTAGGTAACAATTTCCCCAAAGACTGTAGTGAGCCTGATCTCCAGTCCTCTCGAACAATGTGTCTTCCAAAGATTCACGGGGTTTGAAACCCTAAATACCACCTTCCATTGGAAATTACGTATTTACCCATTTATATAATTGGGAACCATTTTATGTTTTTATGGGATAATAAAAAATGTCTTACCAGATGCAGGTGATTGTGAAAGGCCTTAAACCAAAATCAATAAAAAATTTAGGTGAATCCATTCTAAATCGTGTTCAAAAAAAAATATTATGAACATAATGTGAATTCTATTAAATATTACATCCCATCCATGGGTTAATAAGTATATATTTACATGGTTTTTTATACCAATTAATTATGTTCGAATTGCACAACAAAATGTTGAACTTGAAACATTTCTTCTTACTATAATAAACCTTTTTCAAAAAGAAGGGATCACCCCTTTATCCTCTAAATATTAAATTTATGGGTCAGACATGTGCTCTTATTTGTGATGATAGACTAATAAGGTATCATGTTTCCTCTTTAAAGACATCTCATGATTCATATCGTTAAAAAATATAACATCGACTGTTCTAATGGATTCTAAGATCTGTAGACAAGCTTCTTTGGTCTTGAGGCCCTGAAATACATTGTCACCAACACACCACATAAAATGTCAGTTGGTGAAAATATTGTGCTAAGAATATAGAATCAATAGCTTCATTTCACAATGGAATATTCTTGAAAAAACCAATAGAGGATTCGTTCCCACCAACAGTCTTTCGCAAAAGATGCCACCAGATAGAAAGTGGCCCTTCTTGCAACATTCAAACACATTAGAAGTATATTCCTAGAGTGACAAAATTTATTCCTTACCATACTCAAGGAGGATGATGAGTAAAATCATCCTATCAACTCAATCACTCAAGAGCTTCCTAGGAGGAATGTCATATGTTCTAGTAATCATAACCAAAATATTACCATTACTCCACAAGATTTTATAGAGGTGGATATACATACATGATCTTTACATTTGGGGGCCCCAAATAGAAATTCCAACCTCGGTTATCCATACATGGTAGCTCAATAGTAGCCTTATATCCATGATATTTGCAATCTGTCTAAGGCCTTCTAATGTATCATGAATGTGGAACAAAATCAATCCAAGCTCATTATAATCAATGAAATTATGACTTTATCAAAAATACCCATTGTTACAATGGATTCCTAGGGGAAACACTATCCTACAATGATCGGTGAATTTTCATCATGATTCACCAATGGGGAATCCTCAATATAGGACGAAACCCCTCAAACGGTACCATGGGCACCGACCCCTCAAATGGTATCACGGGTAACGACCCATCATAAAATTTCCTGGGAATCAAACCCTAAAATGATGTCATGGGAATTGAACCCAGAGAACAGTATCATGGGAAATGAACTCTAAAATGGTGTAGTGGACATTGAACCTCTAAATGACATACTAGGAACCAACCTACCAAATGATACAACCATTCAAAGAATATAACATTCCATCTCATGTCCCCATCAATATTATATTTCTCTACTCTAAAGAAATGTTATTATATTGGGAAATTATGCTCCTAATGGTAAAAATTATACCCTCTTATAGTTATCTATGTCATAGTAGTTTATCCTATATTCCTTAACAAGAATGCGAAAACAATGACACAGTAGTATCTTTCTAGCATCTATAGGTGTTACCAGCCATGTCATTACTTTATAGGGTAATAAAAATGAAACATATGAATAATTTTAGCAGTGGATTCATTATTTATGGACCATGTAAAAATTCCCATCATCATCCACTCAACCTACCACATACAGAGGGGAGGGTTTTCGTGAATCCTACTAGCCAGCCCCTTGATGATGGAAAAATAATTCTATAGAAGAATAGATCACCTAATTCCATTGAGATAATATGGATATTTGATAAATAATTATGGGAAAACAACTATGATAAATTACATTAGATGATGAAAATGTTCATTCCAATAGAATCCCACCCTACTGTGAAGTTCCCCAACACATAGGGTTGAGTTCAATTTCAAATATTCCATCCCCTTGTTAACTAAGATTCAATCATTATTCCACCTAACCCTTGCTTATTGGTCAAGGTGAATTAATGAATTTTAGAGCACCTCATCGGGTATATAATGGACACACATTTCCATTATTTGGTTCCAAAATAACTATAGTTTTTTCAATATCTATTAACCAATGGGAATCATATGTGGCATCCAAAACACCTAATTCTTCAACAATGTACCCCCAGAACAACAAAGACAAGGAATCTAAACCCCGACCTCCCAGTTCATCTTTCAACACATACACATAATGTCACAAATAAAATATTGGACATATAGCCTTCTCATCCATTAATTTATGATATGAAATGAAAAGTGTATTCCATTCAATTGAGGCGTATTCCCATGTATTTTAGCTATTCCATTGATGATGGTCTGATAGAGCTTCAAGTGATGATGATTTCAAGTGAGGAAAATAAGGTAGGAAATGAAAATAAATATCCCATGTCATAGATATATCAGAGTCATAATATATGGTAGATTTTACATTAAAGGATTTAAGTGAAGATGTACATGGGGATATTTAAAACACAAAAACCCGAATCCCCACACGAATCATCTAATAATTCTAAACAGAACACACTAGTTTTGCAACAGAGAATGTGCCACATCCTCATAAAGATAGATGACCATATTTCAAATAGATATTGAGGAAAACCTATTCCTTGTGAAAAAACATGTCCCCATGTATTTTGACAGTTCCATGGAAATTATTTTGGTGGAACTCTTAGTAATAAATATGTAGAATGAGGTGGAGTTCACAGACCAAGAAAATCATTTCCCATACAATCTATGACTAAAGCATGAAATTGGGGTATTTTTTTCCATTAATTATTGGATGATGATATAGGTAACTTTATTCATGATATTTTTGAAGGATCCTGAGACTCATGAAATATGTATAAGAGTTGTCCGAGATGCTTTAGATGATCTACTATCCTAATTGGTTATTCACCATTTTTTTTACCGTAAAACATTGAAATGTATAGACATACTCCTTATATAATGACATTAAATACATGGACATAATCCATACAACAATACATTAAACTACATTTCCATAATCCATACTGCAATGAATTAAATTGCATGGCCAATGTCGTTAATGTATGATATAAAATAGCATGGCCATTATTCTTACGGCAATATGTTAAACCGCATGGACATTGTCATTACTACAAGATGTTAAACCAATTGGACATTGTTCATACATCATGATGCTAAATTAGATGTCTCATATCTTTGCTAAAATAAATTATACTATATAGATCATGTCCTTAGCACATGACATTAACCAACTTGGTTGATGATATTTTTCCATGACATTAAATTACATGAGTTTTTTAGAACTATATATATATTAATTTTCATCCAAATGTGATATGCAGGGATGTATGGACCATATATCATGGACTATACAATTATATTCAGGTCCTTACTATAAGACTTCAAACTGTCTGACTGATTCCCTTTCCACAAGAAAATGAATTGCACTAGTTTTCTAGAATTATTTATATCATGATTATCAACCTAATGAGATATGTAGGGATTCATGGATTCTATGTCATGGAATAGCCACAATTATTAAGTACTCACCACATGAGTTTAAAACACATAGAAAACATCCTAATCATATGGAAATAAACATCATGCAATCATAATCTCTGAGGTACATTATCAGCATGTGGTAGAAATCATAATTTCTAGAATCACCACTCACTCAACAGAATCTTGAGCCAACGTATATCACAAAATATACAATACACAATATCTTCCTTCAAATGGTCCCATCTAATGGGTAACCTCCAAAAACCCAAAGATCTAGGTTCCAATGAATCAATGTAAAAATATGAAATGCTAGTGACCGGAGAGAGCATGTTCATATCCCTACACACTCATAGAAAGTCTGATAGAATATTCCTTCAATTGTCAAGGGGAAGGATCATATACCTACCCACATGTTTGAAGTCCATCAAAATATTTGACAGGATCATGGGGGACATGAGTGGGTGTGTAACCCCAATTAAATAAATGGAATCAACTGGATATCCAAGAAGGTGATGTCATAAATGAATATATTCGTGTACCCACCATGTTGAAGTGACACCGCATTGTGATATAAATAGAGGAGATTTTCCAGTATATTATGATTAAGAGGAAAGGGAAATCATATATTCCTATATCTAAAGTCAGTTCTCCTAATCATTATTCTCATTTTGAACATGTTTTTGTTCCATAGTGAGTATATATTTCTGATCCCACTCAGGAGGATTATCAGAATATCCTTGTAAAGGATTATTCGTAGGAATGACCTCATATACTCATTACAGCATGGCCTAACTAGGTTAGAGTGTCAAATTCATATAGAAGGGCTCATATTCATAAAAAAATCTATGTCTATATTCAAAAGTACTAGAATCAGGATCATTTCTCCATCCTATTTAAAGCTCGCCATGTGATAGTGGAAAATGCCTTGGGATGGCTCATATTATTTTTGAAAAAATCTAGTGGAATATAGTGAGGACCCAGGAATAGGATTATATCCACTTTCTAGATGGGTATAATTCTGTTATAATGGAATAAGCCTCGGGACATGCTCATATTTATCCAGTGAATCTAACTAAAATATTCTAGCATATCATGAATGTTAGGAACATATTCCTTCTTCCGCCAATGAATGAAAACACTAACATCCTTACATGGACATAAAAGAGGCTTCTTATATCAATTATCATAATATAGAAGTCTGTTGACATATTATTATAGGAATTTAATTTCTATACTGAGTTTTTATTCCTTCTCCAATAGGTGATCACCAATAGAGAGCAGCAAAAACCTCAGGATGTGCTCATAATCATATTGAGAAATACTAGTGGCCTACAATGTGAGAGCGGTATATGCATCGACATAGGCTTATATCACTATAAATGAAGTGAATTGGAACACTCCATTATCTTTTCATCTATGATCTCATATTACCAAAGGACTATATGGTTATAAAAATGTTTTGGAAAATGTCATACAACAGGCATATATCCCTATACAATTTCAAAAGTTAGGTTTTCATACTTTTTCCACAGCATAGATCAAGACCTATATTCCATATTTTCTCAATGCTCGTGACCTTAAGGTTGAGTGATACACATTTACAACTCAATAAGGGTGTGTATACACTTCAACTGAAGTATAAAGAGATCATTTCTATGATAGACTTCCTCATCATTGTGTGGAGATGGATCATAGAGACTCTACTCCTTACATCTTCTATTATGAACCTCACCTGGTGATATGTACCACGGACATGAAAATCACCCTATATCCAAAACACCATTATACAGAGAGGTAGTAAAAAATATTAAAATCCATCATATAAATAAGTGATCAAAATTATGATGCACCATTTTATATAATGATTATCATAATTCTAGGGTTAACCATATACTGTTCCACACAAGCCATTAACAATACAACACTATAGACATCATGAATACCAGAGCTATAACCTCTATAGTTTGACCTATGTAATAACATATATCATTGATAAAGGCATGAATGATGTAGATATTTGGAAAGTTTTAGCTGGAAGAAACATGGAAAACATTCCCAGACACATTGAAATTTCCAATCATTTTATCCCAAACAAGTGAAGAAGGAAATTATAGAATTTTTCTTCACTACATGAAAATAAAATCTACAGCATTTTTTATAACCACATAAAGATAAATTTTTATATATTTAATTTTTTCCATATACATTAAACATTATAGATTTCATCTTAACTATATGATGTTAAATTTCAGTTAGTTATTCTTAACCACATGATGATAAACTGTACCGATTTCATATTTACCACATGCCACTAAGCTATACATAGTTCATCACAGCCACATGATGTTAAAATGTTTTGATTACATCATAACCAATTGAATTAATAATATATGTTATACATACAAGAAACAAGAAATTAATCTTTACGGAGCCCATATTAACTATAAAATATTAAAATAAATGGAATTATTCCTAACGACATGATGATAAACTATATTGATATTTTCCTTGTAGAAAAATAATAAAATTGTTCATCGTCCAAAGTTCCTATCAGAATGATTTTAAATATCATGGTATCCTTCATCCTAACTAAATGATGAGAAAATATACAAAAACATGATGTTAATAGGAATAGTTCCCCCAAAAACTACATATACATTGATTTATTCAAATACGGGATATGTAGTGATGCTCGATCCTCTATGATTTGGTACATTCCCCTAATATTCATTTTCTCCTCATCAATTGATCCATGTCCTTACCACAATACATTAAACTATATGACTAAAATTATTTTCAGCACAACATTACACTATACCGGTGTTCTAGATTTACATATTTCTTTAATATCATTGTTGACGAGAGATGTATTTATTCCTATATCCTATGACTTGTTTTACCCACCACCCGATACAGATTTCCTTAGTAATGTCCTAATTTCCACATTTTGGTCAGATTTTCCCTTTCAATTTCTATTTTCCCACACTGATCATTACTCATGTGATCATAAGAATTTCAATAAGGGATTACCTATATGAAAAATGAATGAAAGAACATGTCAGGTCTATCATGGTCTTTAATGCAATACAATAAAAGGACACCAAAAGTATTTTACAAATGATGATAAAGAGTATGGTAAATTTCCTTTCAAATGTCATAAAACTACAAGGTTCCTGAAGAACCATGTGTGGATTGATTCCTACTGTCAAAAAATATGTAGTGATTCTTGGATCTCTAATACATGTCCCATATTCCGTAAAAAATTGAAATAATTCCACCTCTACATACTGCATAAACCTCTGAAGACATTGTTTCTCATTAAAGATCCTTGTGGGACTTGATTCCTTTCCTCGCATGAAACATAGGGAAAAAAAGTTTGAACTCCATACCTAGTCACAACATATAAGTATAAGAGTACCCGCCTGTGTATGGATCTGACTTGTGTAGGGAAACCCATTTCAAACTATGTATGGTGTGATTCCCACCACCATGGTATATGTTGTGGGACCTATAATTCAATTCAAGTGCCCAACTGTAATATTACATTTTTCATGTATGGGGACCCATGTCATCACCTAATGACATTAAACTACATTGTCCTTCTCAACTAAATATAGTTTGATTATCATTTTCATGAGATATGTAGTCATTTCCAGACATCCAACATTGGGCCCAATGACAACATTTATATTATTTCATGATGTTTTACCTTAGTCCTCAGTGAATGATGTTAAACATCATATGATATCAGGATATACATGTGGCTTGATTTCTAGGATCATGGGATATATATTGACACTTAGATCATCAATCATTGGAAATGATGTGAAAACTAATTAAATAATGCACAATAACTGAATCATTAACAGTGTCATACATGCTCACATTACCTACATGTGAGTAAGATCTATGCACGGTCTTATGGTGCATAAATTATTCTTTATACATTTTTTAATTTCTTTTCACACATCGCTATCATAGGATTCTAAACTATATTGTTTTAAATACATACTATTAGTTGATAAACTAAATAAATGTATGTACTTACCACATGATATTTAACTACATGGTGAACATCCTGGTTTTTTAACCTTAAAACTACACAACAAACGTATCCTTCAAACATGGAGTTAAATAAACTAGAAGCAATTATATCCACACTATATGATGACAAACTATGAAATCCATTCCTATTAATCATACATTATCATAGGACCAAAATGGCCTTACCTCATTCAACCATATTACGAGGTTCTTCCACAATCTTATAAGTAACAGTAGTCAATATACAAGAATTCATGTATCGAGTGACCCAAGTCATCATCAACATATCATATCACTTGGAATGGGAAATATATCTCTCTACATGGATATTATGTTGGTGAATAATGTCTTTTAACCACCAACTAGACATATCTTGGACCGATATAATGGTATTTCTAATTCTCTTGATTGTGAAATTGCTGTGGTGGAACCCAACACCTCACTCTATTTTGGGTAATCCTTGGCATGATTATCCCAAATCATTAATCATTACCCGATATCCTCGTGTCATGATTTAGAACACCTTCATCTCTAACTCATTAGAATGTTAGTGTACTATTGGCCCTAGGTAATGTAATTGGGATCAAACGTAATATCCATATATTATAACCATGAGTTTCATAACCTTAAACTGCAAACACTTCACATAATGTTGTTCGACCACAATCTCTAGGCTATGATTGTCTAAATTAATGGACCTTTAACTTCCTGATAATGAGATATAAATCATGTCAGGTTGAGAACCCACAAGGGAGTCACATGAAAAACTCAATTCGTCACATTATAAACTCTTCATCTCCAGTGTTTGGGGAAAATTTAAGGTGAAAATTAATAATTAATAAAGATCATATGGAATCCTTTTAATCCTTAGTAAAATCACATATATCATCACTAGAATCTTGGTCATGTAAAATGTTAGAGTAATGGTTTGTAACACTTCATTGTTGGGAAGACCTAATCACTAGGCGAGGGAACACCTTTTAGGGTGCTCGAATCCTTCTTGAATATTAATTTCAAATAAATCACATTTCTTTATTTAATATTCATTGAGATGACTATAACCATTCATATACCTTGGAAAGAAAAGTATATCTCCCTAATTGGAAATTCTATTGATGTAGAAGTGATTAAACCCACCAACTAGAGTCATCATGTCCTATTATAATGGTCTTTCTAAATCTTGTGAGCATGAAATCACTGTGGCAAAACATAGCTCCTTAGACGATTTCGGTGCATCCTTGGAATGATTGTATCATTTCATTACACCTGAACAAAGTAATTTGTACCATGTTTTACAATATTTATACTAGAGTATTTAGGATGATTTTACACCATCGACATTACATCTTCATGTTTTTACAATTTCTCAATGTAGGAATATGACACTCTATTCGCGAACATTTGATAGAACATACCTCATGATTCAAAATCAGATGGCATAGGGCTTGATATTTACAATCATGAGCTAAATTTCCCTAGGGTGACAGATCCCTTCCTGGATATATTTAATTACATACCCAACATCATTGGGTATACGCTTGAGTCTCAGAAAATATTTCATATCCCATAGAATAGAAGAGAGACCACTCAGTTCGGGCTTTCTATTGATGCATAAGGTCTTAGACCCACCATATGGTGACATATTGGATCTAAAAGAATGTCTTTATAATCATTGTGAGCCTCACTGATGTTGTGGAAGACCCCCAAATCTCATAGAGTTATGTGGAATACTCGGAATGGCATCCTCACTTCATATTCATTAACTCATGTTGTTGTTTTATGACATACATCACCCACATGATGGAACTCATGACCTCAGAGTGTTTTGAGCCATCACTAATATACCTACCCCATATTCCCTATAAAAAAGGTCTAATGTATTTGACTATATACTATATCACATTATGGTATGATCTAAATGATCCTAAACTGCATAACAGAAAAAATTCAATACAGAAGACCACTAACTACAAAACATCAAGGTCTGAGCTAGAAGACATTAAAATACAACACAGAAAGGTCTGAGCTAGAAGAGATTAAACTACAATACATAAAATGGTATAACTGAGAAGAATTTAAAATAAACCACAAAAGGTTTGAGATAAAATAATATAAATCACATAACATAAATGTAATGATCAAATAAGACTTTAAAATGCAACATATAAATGGTCCGAGTTAAAAGACTCAAAACTATAACATAGTAATGGTCAATATTAAAAGAACATAAATCAATAAAATACAACATACTCACCAAGAAGAAAATCCAATAAGTGAATACATGAAAAAATTCTTGTCTCCACTCATTTTATATTCACATTGTGTATCCAATGAAATATTGGGAATCAATAAGATGGAAGAGGTAAAAAACATGTCAGGTCAAAAACCTATAAGGAGACCTGAGAAAGATAAAAGTCAATGTATGCTATGTATTACACCATTTGATGCCTAGGAAATATTTTGTAAAAAACAAATAAGAAGATAAAAAGAATTTTGGGATCAATATATGGATATAGGAAAAAACATTAAATGATTGCTAGCACACCTAACATAAGAAAACATTTAGAAAATTATTGAATGAAACTATGTCCAACTAGTATTTATAAATCCAATGATCTCAAGAATACACAAGAAGGTGCTAAAATGAATAATTTCATGTCACTGGGAATTAATAAAAATTTCAAAATGAGTAACATGTTTAAATTCAACCACTAAAATAAAAACAATTGTATATAGTTGGTATTACACACAAAGGATGTGTGTCATGGATGATTTGAGCAATATATCCGCCGAATAATAGATCACTACATGATATCTCATTAAAAAAACATGGATATTATCCCACCTAAATATGATCTATATATATGTATGTAGATTCATCATAGTATTATTTATCTATGAACATATGTTCCATATGCAAGAGTTTTTTTCGTAGTGGTATATTTAATAACTATGTTCATCAGGATTCCCATTTTAATGGGATATGTTTCAACATCTAGGTCCTTTACCTAAAATCTATCAACAAGTTCCGTTACATCAAATCCATGTTCTATTCTATAATTTTAACTCACATTTGGATCTCATTGTGTGTATAACCCAAGAAAAATCCATTTCCTATGTCAAGATTGTACAAATAGTTCTAGTTATAAATTTCATTTGAATATCACATAGAATTACGTAGTAACATGATCAAGAAAAATCTTCTCATGGGACGTAGTACAATGCCTTATCATATATACATATATGTTAAAAATTTATCTATGTTTGCCTTGGAATTATATTATTTTCATTTTGAAGAAATCTCACTTTAAGGGGGTATTTTGTTGTCACCCATAATTGAGCATTTCAAAATTTTCCATTTAAGTATTTAGATAACTGAATAATGTGTGGGAGTAATTATATATCTTGAATAATATTACAAAATAAGGGAACTGGTATTGAATATAAATACATTCTACCAATATTAATATATGGGCATGTTACCCTGCCCTTTTCAAAACAAATAGGCATCCACTTGCCATCCATGCTTGGGCGTAACCATTGGCTCATTTATGACTAAATCTATCGAAGGCCAATGGGATCCATCTTGGTCTAGTCAAAAGATTGGCAGAGGTAACATAGCACCCACATGAATCTAGAACCCCATGTATAGTTTTTTTGGTGTTTGATACGATAGATGCACAACAAATGTCCCAAAATCCCACAGAGCCATAGCATGGGTGCTAGTGTGGGTAGGTGGTATAGGTGTCAATCCATTTTGACAACATTATGAAGTATAAAATAGTGAATGTCACATCAAATATAATAATATGTGGTAGATTTTTTGATTTGGGATGGGGAGAATCATATCCGAACAATCTAAACATGCCTTCCACATATATCAGTCATCTAGTTTAGTCTCATGCGTCGTCAAATTTAATTAGTTTGATATTGTACTATGCATATTCAAATTATATCCATGAAGAATGAGTCATTCATCTTCAATATCCTTATCAACTACCACCCCCTATATTTCTTATATAAGTTGGAGACTTTATGACCACAATGACCTCCACCTCCAATCCTTTGCGGATATCCACAAAATAATGAGACAACCTTCACAAGTGTTTCTCCTATATAATACCCCAAGCTAGTGCCTTTAGATGAGATCTCCCATAAAAACTCAAGGATATCTCAAGATCATCCTTTGATCATGTGATCGAGGTGAAGAAAATCAATGTAGTCATCAGAAGAAATTTAAGACCATGAGACCTTCCACATATAAAATGAATCGTCATACTCATTAAATCTTCATTTTTAGAGGTTGTCATATGACATCATAGAATGATATTTGGGGTCACATGTATAAATAAAAATATCATGCAGTGAAGGAAAATTTTTCCTATTACTGTATGCAGTATCCTCCCCATTCAATGAGGTTCCACCCTTAGGATGAACTAACCTATAAATACTATCCTTCCATAAAAAAATTTAACCAAAAAGAGGAAAAAGAGTAGAAAATAATATCAATAGAAAAACATGGTCCCCAGTCACCACCAATAGAGACTCTCTCTATGTAAATTTGATCCCCCTTCAATGAGAGTCGGAAATGTGATGCTGTCGAATGATATCATTGTCTGTTCTTCATATGATCACATGATTTCATGATAGGATAATCTCATTCTATCCCCTTATGAATAAGTTCCTAAATGATACAAATCTCCCTCATAGAAATTAAATTGGAATGCAAATAAGATTCATTGGACATGCTCCTCTTAATGTGACAAATCCTTTTTTTAAGTGTTCCTTTTTAAGACTCATTGCATAATCTTGGGGAATTTATCTCTCCATATTCATGTTGGCATTCGTGTGAGAAAAACAGTTGGTGTGTTTCTACCCAATCATGAAAATGCATCCTTGAAATTGAATCTGGGATCATCGCAAGACACCATTTGGAGGTGTGTGAGAATTTTGTGTGAAAATTATCAATGAGTAGAATATTATGCATGATACCACCTTTAAAAACCCACAATCATGTGGGATTACACCCCTTTTTAAAAAATATAGGAAAGGTAGGACCCATCAAATATCTCTTGTAATTCTATGAAATAAGACATTGTGTCTCATGATTTCTACATCCAGCCTCAGGCACATCAACCTTGAAATATAGAATTTATATGGAAACCATTTACCTGCAATAAAAACAATTAGGATGTGTAAATAATAGACCATGCAACCTATTCATGAAAAGTGTTCCCTCACCCCTATATTCAACATCAAAAAGAAACCCTATATATAGTATAAGAATATATCCCAAAAACTCATTAAGGACATGTGAAGGGAGAACCTTCATGTGGTTCTGTTATGAATATACCCCTCTACATGTACACGTCCATAACCAACAAGTGATATCATGGGATGAACCTTCTATAGCCAAGATTGTATCTACCTTGGAAAATGAAATATCATATTAATTTAGTTTATGGTCCCTTTATTCATTTTCCAATGTCATTTAGACAAGCGTGAAATCTCAAATATGTCCTCAAGAACCTTTCTTGTGAGTCATTTTAGTTAACGTGATCGTAAGATTCTCTATTGATATTACTATGTCCTTGGGAGCCTCGTTTGGTTCATGTCTGTCATATTGAATGCCTTGAAAAATTCAATTTGATCGCTTGAATAATAATTGAAATGCCTTCAGTTTCACATGAAAAATACTAATACAAGTCATATTGATCATGAGAAACACAATGGAGTTGTCTGGAATGGTTATGAAGTGATACCCAATACAGTCCACTTTAATTGTGCGAAGGAGTAATTAATATTTTTTCATGATCACATGAATTCACATTAAGATTTCAATATTTTCATGTTACATTCTAGAGAAGAGTCATGTTGATCATGTGACAGTGCATAGTCATGTCTAATTATATGATGCATAAGGCCCCAAACATATCCTCTTTGATTATGTAAAGCATCTGAGAGATTCCCATATTACTCATGCGAAGGCATCTGAGACCATTCAGGTGGTCATTGTAAATACCCTAGTCATGTACATGTTTTTCATGTAGAATATCATGGGTAGAACAACATAGGACATGTAAGAAATTGTGATAATATTAAGGAGAAACCATTACATGTGTCTATCGTAACAAGTTGATACCACAAAGTCATCATATAGCCAATCAATACCTCTCCGACAGATAGTCCAGACATGACCAGGAAGTCTCCTTGGACATGTAACCCTCATCCAAAATACCCATAGGGACTCACTCCATATGGACCTCATCTTCGACCCCTAAGCTCCATTACACTATTATAAGGGAAGTGTGGATGATGATACAATGTTATACACCCACATAACCATATTGGTTATATTCTTTCAAACAACCCTATTACTGTTCCACCTCTCATTGTCTACCAAGACATAGAGAATAAGTATAAAAATGGACATTCATCTTGGTATAATCCCCTAACATTCCTAGAACTGTAAGGAAAAATATTATGTCTTCGAGCATGATCATCCACCTTTTCCCATTTGTGGATTAAGGGATAACTAAACTATATTGAATTTTATTGGTATTATAAAACAGTATATATAACGACCCATACTTTACATACATTGTTAATACTTCAAAATTGAAGAACACTTATTACAACATATGACAAAACCACAAAGGACCGTATAGGTATAGTGTCTTTAGAAACTGTGAAACATAAAGAACTGGTTCATAAATCTTCTACAGTGTCTCCCATTTATTTCATCATATCTAGGGTCCCTTTTAGAATATTCTACTTAATATCCATCTTCCTGACCTGGGGAAAAGAAAACATAAAAGGGTGAGCTCAAATGCTCAGCAAGGGAAAATAAAGGAAATAAAAATCATATCATATCATTTTGAAAATCATATCCTACAAAAGAGATCATAATATCTTAACATGGAATAAATCATAGAAGTGAAAATGAGATCCCCATAATAATAAGATGAAACTTGAAACTTTGTGGCATGCACACTTAATCATGGAAAACCATTTCTTGTTAGTCATGACTCTTTGCCAAGACTATCTTAGCGGACAAAGTCCATTTCTAAACCGAGTTCACTCCTCGTTTCAGTCCTGTATCACTGAACCGAAATAACCTTCCCTTCCAGCCATGTCTATCTCATGAGATATAAATCTTTACCCAATGAATTGGAGGGAGATATAGGTCCCACCCATCTTATAATGAATCCTTTCTTATGTGTGACACATAAATCATAAATCATACATCATCGCATAACACATGTAACAAAAATGGGATTCTTGAAACATCATGACATCATAAAACAAATCTTATAAGGTAAATGACTTCATAAAATTAATTCCCTCACAACATAATCAAATCAATGTAATAATAGGGATAAAAACGGAACCCTTTATTATCTTTGATGGAAAATAATTTTGATAAAACACTTGAACACCATTCTTGAGGAAAATATCCTTTCTTCTTGAAAAACAATTTTCTTTTCCTAACATGTCATAAAATTATAAACTAAAAGAAGTTGATTAAAAATAAACTTGAAAACATGTAAAGGAATCTTCTTGGATATAATGTTTTAAAAATCCATTCATGCCGTATAAGTTAAAAAAACATTCTTCGTACTTTTGTCGGGAAAGTCAAAAAGTACCTCGTATGAAAAAACCACAAAAGTTTACTTTCATATTCTTTACTAAAAACTCACCAAAGGGTAAAATTGGATTTAAAATATTGTAAGTGGATGTAAACAATATTACATATTGAGGGAACATGGATGTGGATGATAAAATACTCCCTAGTAAATACTTACGAATAAACAATCTCGGATAAAAATGAGATTGTGATATTTCCCTTACCTTAGGTCCGATTTGCTTTGTACCTATCCGAAGCTCCTATATAATGGTTTAAATAATGTTATTGACTTATTCCAGAATCATAAATATTGATATTATATCATATATGGTCATATTCTTAGCTCCTTTTTAGTAATATTTCATTGTTACTTGTTACTCGGGTCTTTATTGCCTTTTGTTCTTATGCATGTTTTGCCGAATAAATTCTTATTCTTCTTTTAAGGGTATAGATACCTTATATCCAGAATGGTATTAGTGTAACATATATCATATTTATTCATTCAATTCATTTATATAATTACTATGTAATGATGATCATGTAGAACGAGTCGCTTCACATCGTGGAGACGGTATTCCGTACGTACGCACGAGCGACGATGTTGTTCCCATGATCGTGGAATTTTATTTAAGTGTATTTATACTATTTAAGTATCAATATAACTTTATAATAATCATATATAGTTACTCATTACACCATTATACCCATCCTTATAAGGTGATGGTGGAAAATAGAGTACACCACGGCGTGGAGACGGTATTCCGTACGTACGCACGCGCGGTGATTTCATTTTTCCATAGGATGGATAGAAGGTGAATTAGGGTTGTTTCATATTTATAATAACATATCAGTATGTAAGTAATACTGATGTTATTACTTTATCATGAAACAACTAATGAAGAAGAAGTTGAAGAAGAAAGAAATTGAAAAGATAGGTAATGGATATTACCTCTTCTTTGGAACGCTTCTTTGAATCCTCCACTTAGGGAACTAAGATTGGTCTTTGAAGAAGACCAGGACCTCTAGGATTATTCTAGGGAAGTGGAGAGGATAAAATGGCAGGGTTTGGCCGAGCTTGAGTGCTCAAATTGGTGTGAGGAGGAGGGGTAGGAGGTTCCCTTTTATAAGGGAGGAGAGGGGCACCTTAGGAATATCTCAAAATATTATTTTATATTAAAGTCAAAATTGGTTTATAATGGTTCCAAATGGTCTTATTTCGAAGATAAAGTGGGGATGGGTCGAAATCCTATCAACCAATAGGATTTAGACAAGTTTAGGGTATTATTTTAACCTTATCAATTAGATTTAACTCTAAGTTAAATAATTTAACTTTTACCGTGTCTTTTTGTTTTCTTTCACTATATGGTTAATAAACTTACTATAATATGCCAAAAGAACCCCAAATTATTTATTATTAATATATATATCCTTATCTAAGTCATTTGGCCGAACCTTAGATTTTTAGGAATAAAATAACAATTAATAATATAATATTTGATTTAAAAACTATTTTGTGTCAATTTTCACACAATTTGATATATGATTTTTGTGAAAGTCATAACAGAATTATATGTTCGAACCAAGTTGATTAAATCAACACTAATATATCTTAGTAACCTAGAAAATTAGTGTAATTCATAAAAAGTCTCAAATTACATTTATTTTGGTGTTTATAACATCAATTATGTCAATATTTCATAAATAAGATAATTACTCCATCATAATTGTGTCATAAATAAATTATATTATTTAATGTCTAAAAATTATAAATAAAATACCATTATGTAGGAACTATTTTTATCTTTCTAATGAATATTTATAGTCGTATTTATCTTATGTATAACCCCATATTAAAAATGATTTACTTATTAAACTTTGATTTTAACTATTTTAACCCTTCTTTAAATAAATTAATAATAAATGTCCTAATCTAACCCAAGTGGGCATAAATGGTCATATTTTATTCATAAAGTTGTTTTTGGTCTAATTACACTTATCCAATAGAATTATGACATGTGTTAGGGTAATAGTAATATCATATTTACTATTAACTGCGGCAAAAAAAGTAAAAAGTTATTATTCACCAAAAAATTATTTTTATCTCATTGAACCACATTTTACTTACTGATATCAACTGTGTCTGTCAGATTTTCAATATTCCACTCACATAAGAAGTAAAATTATGTTTTATGCAAAATTCAGTTTTTAACCTACCACTTAGTGGTTTCACTATTCATCAAAAATTGAAAGTTTTCATAAAAATAACAAAATTTCACCCTAGGCTAATTTCGGTATTCCGAATCCAAAAATGAAGTCCATTTTGAAAAATAAAATTTATAAAATTTCAAAAAGTGGTTATTACTATTCATAACGGCTAGTTTTAATAATATTTTAATAGCATATCGTTGTTTAGTGAAACTCGGTATTGCGTACGACGCAAGCTATCGAGGAAGGTCGCGATTGCGTGTAAAGTAAGCCAAGCTAGTATGTAGTGAAAGATTCCTTTGATGATATATAAAAACAAAATATTACTCATAAAAATCTCGGGTGTTACATTCTACCCCCCTTAAAAAGAATTTCGCCCTCGAAATTCGTCACTTTGTAACAAACAGATGAGGATACTTCTCCCTCATCATATCCTCAAGCTCCCATGTAGCTTCTTCAAGTTGGTGGTTCCTCCATAAAACTTTCACCAATCGAGTGGTCTTGTTTCGTAGGACTTTTTCACTATGATCCAGAATCTCTATCGGTTGTTCTTCATAAGAAAGATCTTACTCCAGTGGTATAACTTCTGAGCTGAGTACAAGTGAAGGATCAGATATGTACTTTCTCAGGAGAGATACATGGAACACACTGTGAACTTGAGAGAGATTCGGTGGAAGTGCCAATCGGTAAGCTACCTTTCCAACACGATCCAGTATTTTGAAAGGACCGATATATCTAGGGCTCAACTTCCCCTTATTTCCAAATATCATAACCCTCTTCCAGGGAGATATTCGTAAGAACACTTTATCACCCACTTCAAACTCTAGGTCTTTTCTTCGGTTGTCGGCATAACTTTTCTGTCGACTCTGAGATGCTCTTATGTGTTGTTGAATAGATCTGACCTTTTCTGCCATTTTATCAATGAGATCAGGTCCTAATAGCTTTCTTTCCCCAACTTCATCCCAGCAAGTTGGAGTCCTGCATTTCTTTCCATAGAGAGCTTCATAAGGAGCCATCTGAATACTGGAGTGAAAGCTATTATTATAAGAAAATTCCACCAAAGGTAGGTGTTGATTCCAACCTCCTTTGGAATCCATAGAGCAAGCTCTCAACATATCTTCTAGGGTTTGAATTGTTCTCTCAGACTGACTGTCTGTCTGGGGATGATAAGCAGTGCTGAAACTCAACTCTGTATCCAGAGTATGCTGAAGACTTCGCCAGAACTTCGAGGTAAATCTCGGATCCCGATCAGATATAATAGAAAGTGGTACTCCATGCAATCTTACCACTTCCTTTACATATATCCAGGCAAGCTGATCTATAGAGAAATCCTCTCTAATAGCAATGAAGTGTGCAGACTTTGTAAGACGATCAACTATGACCCAGATATCATTATTGCCTTTGGATGTTTTAGAAAGTCCTGTGACAAATTCCATAGTGATGTTTTCCCATTTCCATTCGGGTATGGGTAATGGTGGTAACATCCCCTTAGACTTCTGTCTCTCAGCTTTAACTTGTTTACAAACCAAACATTGAGAGACATATTCAGCAACATTTATTTTCATGCCATCCCACCAGAAGTACTCTTTCAGGTCCCTATACATCTTCGTGATTCCAGGATGAATTGGGAATGAAGAACTATGAGCCTCATCCAGCAGCTCCTTCTTTAATTCGGGGATGGGAGGAACACAAACCCAATTCCTGAACTTTATTATCCCATCACAATCAAAGATGAATTCAGGAACATTACTCACCTTCTTTTGTAAGTCTACATCTTCTTTCTGTGCCTCTTTAATCTTCACATGTATAGATGATTGAACATTCATTTGAGAAAGATAATATTTTTCCCCTTCCATTATAATTCCAAGATCCATCATTTGTAAATCCATAAATATTGGATCTTTTGCGATCCTCATCATGGATAAACTAGCATGTTCTTGTCGACTTAATGCATCTGCCACCTTGTTTGCTTTTCAGGGTGGTAATGGATTGAGCAGTCATAATCCTTAATCAGCTCCAACCATCTTCTTTGACGCATATTCAACTCCTTTTGTGTGAAAATATACTTTAAACTTTTATGATCAGTATAAATATCACACCATTCACCATAAAGGTAATGCCTCCAAATCATTAATGCAAAGATTACCGCAGCCAACTCCAAATCATGTGTTGGGTAATTTTGCTCATGGATTTTCAACTGTTGTAAGGCATAAGCTATCACCATATCATTTTGCATAAGAACACACCCCAATCCCTTATTGGATGCATCACTGTAGATCACAAACCTTTTTCCACTACAAGGCAGTGTGAGCACAGGTGCACTGGATAACCTTCTTTTCAACTCCTTGAAATTCTCTTCACATTCCTCTGTCCAAACAAACTTAACTCCTTTCCGAGTCAACATGGTGAGTGGATTAGATAATCATGAAAAATCTTTTACAAAACGTCGATAATATCCAGCCAAACCAAGAAAACTTTAGATCTCAGTTACTGTTGTTGGACTTGAACATCTTTCTATAACCTTTGTTTTTGCTGGATCCACAGATATCCCCTCTTTTGAGATTATGTGACCCAAAAATGCAACTTTTTGAAGCCAAAATTCACACTTGGTAAATTTGGCATAAAGATTCTCCTTTCTCAGGGTCTTCAATATAATTCTCAAGTGATCTTCATGCTCATCCTTGCTCTTTGAATAGACAAGAATATCATCTATAAAGACTACCACAAATTGATCAAGATAGTCTCTAAAGACTCTATTAATTAGATCCATGAAGATAGAAGGGGCATTAGTAAGACCAAATGGCATCACTATAAATTCATAGTGTCCATACCTTGTACGGAAATCCGTCTTTGGTATATCCTCCCATTTGACCCCTAATTGATGATACCCTGAACGAAGATCAATCTTGAAAAAGTATTGAGCTCTGCGTAGTTGGTCAAATAAGTCATCAATGCGTGGGAGAGGATATTTGTTATTGATAGGGATCTTGTTAAGTTCTCGATAATCAATGAAGAGTCTCATTGATCCATCGTTCTTCTTAACAAATAGAACAGGTGCTCCCCAAGGTGACGCACTAGGGAGTATGAATCCCTTATCAAGATTCTCTTGGAGTTGCTTCTTCAATTCCTGCAACTCAATTGGGGCCATTCTATAAGGTGTCTTTGAAATAGGCAAAGCACCCGGTACGAGTTCTATTGAAAACTCAACTTCACGATTTGGTGGAAGACCCAGTAATTCCTCCGGAAAGACATCATCAAACTCATGTATGATGGGCATATTCTTAATCGTATGTTTCTCACCAACCATTTGAGATAAATAACCTTCATTTAGTTGAATCAAGACCCATAAGATGGAAGGAATTTCCACTGGAAGGTTATATTCATCCTTGCATCGATAGATGATCATAGATTGATCTAGAATATGAAATGTGACTTCCCTTCTTTGGCAATTGATATGAGATCCATGTAGAGAAAGCCAATCCATGCCAAGAATCACATAAAATTCCACTAAAGGAAGGATCACAAGATTTGCAGGAAGCACTTTCCCACAAACATCGATCAGAGAAGAATTATAAACTTTTGATGCGACTGTTGTGCCATTAGGTGTTGTCACAGCTAACTAAACATCTAATTGTTAAGGTAATACGGTGATACCCTTAGAAAATTCTTTAGAAAAAAAGAGTGGGTGGATTCAGAATCAAATAAAACATTTGCTACTTTAGAGTGGATGGTAAGTGTACCTTTCACCACTTTGTTATCGTACTCCACATCGCTGATAGAAATTGCATGTGACATTCCTTTGTCTTTAGCCTTAATATTTTGTTGACGTCGACCATCATCATCAACCCTTGGATTTGGGCATTGATTGGCATAATGCCCCATCTCCTTGCACTTGAAACATTGAAGTGTGGTAGGTTCATTCTGGGTATCCTTTCCTTTTTTTTCATCATTAGACATCTTCTTCCCATTATCGCGACATTCAAATTCCCGATGACCTTCCTTTCCACATTTGAAACATTTACTTGTCCCTTTAAGACAACTCCCTCCATGTTTCTTTACACATTTTGAGCATAAGGGAAAGCTCATCTTCTTTTCAGTGTGCTCTTTAGATTTTCCTTTGAATTCCATCTTCCTCTTCTTATCAAACCCCTGTGACTGATGGGTTACTCCAATCTCCATCTCGACTTTGAGATCACATCGAACGATTTCCTCATAGCTATTGAAGTCCTTTATGGCTAACGCCCTTCGAAGACTTGGTTTTAAGCCACTAAAGAATCGATCGATCTTACTCTCAGGTTGGATAATAATACCAGAAGCGTACCTTGCAAGTCTTGTAAAATTGGCTTCATAGGTACCAACAGATTCATCATCCCTTTGATTCAGTTCAAGAAACTCTTTCTCCATATTTTTTCGGAGAATACGAGGGAAGTACTTATTGAAAAATAAATTCTTGAACTCGTCCCATTCCATAGACTCTATTTCATCCCTTTGCCTCGTATTCTTAATAAGATTACACCCCTGATCAGCATCTCCTTCCAAACAATACACTGCTAGGATGACTTTATCATGTTCAAAACATTGAGGAACTGAAAATATCTTTTCAGTAGTACTAATCCATTGTTCACCAACTAATGGATCAGTAGACCCGCTGAAAGAAGGTGGACGCTGCCTCATGAAGGATTCAACAGAATGTTTCTCCTTCCTTTGCTCGTTTGGAAGTCCTACATGATTCATAACTTGAGAAAGTTGTGTGAGCATGGATACAAGATTTTGCATTCCGGCTCCCATATCGTTTGGTTGCTCAGGGGGACAATCATTGCATTGCCCATCACATTCCGCATTAACACGGTTCCTTCAGGTTCCAGCCATTGACTAAAACCAAGAAGAATAGTGTGAGAAACACTAATTATAATAGGAAAACCACATAATCAAGGATAAAATTTCACACTTAAGGTCTTATCCTAGGGTATTCATGGCCATTTCTAAATCACTAAGATTGTGTTCTATGCTTAGACTTATCCTTAGGGTTCTTACTAAGACTTTCACATCCTAGTTTCCAAAGGATGACTATAACTTTCCTCTGATACCAACTTTAACGACCCTTACTTTACATACATTGTTAATACTTCAAAATTGAAGCACGCTTATTACAACATATGACAAAACCACAAAGGACCGTATAGGTATAGTGTCTTTAGAGACTGTGAAACATAAACAACTGGTTCATAAATCTTCTACAGTGTCTCCCATTTATTTCATCATATCTAGGGTCCCTTTTAGAATATTCTACTTAATATCCATCTTCCTGACCTGGGGAAATGAAAACATAAAAGGGTGAGCTCAAATGCTCGGCAAGGGAAAATAAAGGAAATAAAAATCATATCATATCTTTTTGAAATTCATATCCTGCAAAAGAGATCATAATATCTTAACATGGAATAAATCATAGAAGTGAAAATGAGATCCCCATAATCATAAAATGAAACTTGAAACTTTGTGTCATGCACACATAATCATGGAAAATCATTTCTTGTTAGTCATGACTCTTTTCCAAGACTATCTTAGCGGACAAAGTCCATTTCTGAACTGAGTTCACTCCTCGTTTCAGTCCTGTATCACTGAACCGAAATAACCTTCCGTTCCAGCCATGTATATCTCATGAGATATAAATCTTTACCCAATGAATTAGAGGTAGATATAGGTCCCACCCATCTTATAATGAATCCTTTCTTATGTGTTCCACATAAATTATAAATCGTACATCATCGCATAACACATGTAACAAAAATGGGATTCTTGAAACATCATGACATCATAAAACAAATCATATAAGGTAAATGACTTCATAAAAATATTTCCCTCACAACATAATAAAATCAATATAATAATAGGGATAAAAACAGAACTCTTTATTATCTTAGATGGAAAATAATTTTGATAAAACACTTGAACTCCATTCTTGAGGAAAATATCCTTTCTTCTTCAAAAACACTTTTCTTTTCTTAACATGTCATACAATTATAAACTAAAAGATGTTGATTAAAATTAATCTTGAAAACTTTTAAAGGAATCTTCTTGGAAATAATGTTTTAAAAATCCATTCATGCCGTATAAGTTAAAAAAACATTCTTCGTACTTTTGTTGGGAATGTCAAAAAGTACCTCGTACGAAAAAACGACAAAAGATTCCTTTCATATTCTTTACTAAAAACTCACCAAAGGGTAAAATTGCATTTAAAATATTTTAAGTGGATGGAAACAATATTCCATATTGAGGTAACATGGATGTGGATGATAAAATACTCCCTAGTAAATACTTACGAATAAACAATCTCGGATAAAAATGAGATTGTGATATTTCCCTTACCTTAGATCTGATTTGCTTTGTACGTGTCTTAAGCTCCTGTATAATGGTTTAAATAATGTTATTGACTTATTACATAATCATACATATTGATATTATATCATTTATGGTCATATTCTTAGCTTCTTGTTAGTAATATTTCATTGTTACTTGTTACTCGGGTCTTTATTGCCTTTTGTTCTTATGCGTGTTTTGCCGAATAAATTCTTATTATTCTTTTAAGGTTATAGATACCTTATATCCAGAATGGTATTAGTTTAAAATATATCATATTTATTCATTCAATTCATTTATATAATTACTATGTAATGATGATCATTTAGAACGAGTCGCTTCACATTGTGGAGACGGTATTCCGTACGTACGCACGAGTGATGATATCATTCCTATGATCGAGGAATCGTATTGGAGTATATATATATTATTTCAGTATCAAAATTACTTTATAATAATCATAAATATTTACTCATTACACCATTATACCCATCCTTGTAATGTGATGGTGGAAATTAGATTACACCACGGCGTGGAGACGGTATTCCGTACGTACGCACGCGCGGTGATTTCATTTTTCCGTAGGATGGATAGAAGGTGAATTAAGTTTGTTTCATATTTATAATAACATGTCAGTATGTAAGTAATACTTATGTTATTACTTTATCATGAAACAACTAAAGAAGAAGTAGTGGAAGAAGAAAGAAATTGAAAAGATCGGTAATGGATATTACCTCTTCTTTGAAACGATTCTTTGAATCCTCCACTTAGGGAACATAGATTGGTCTTTGAAGAAGACCAGGACCACTATGATTATTCTAGGGAAGTGTAGAGGAGAAAATTTCAGGGGTTGGCCGAGCTTGAGTGCTCAAATTGGTGTGAGGTGGTGGGGGAGGAGGTGCCCTTTTATAAGGGAGGAGAGGGGCACCTTAGGAATATCTCAAAATATTATTTTATATTAAAGCCAAAATTGGTTTATAATGGTTCCAAAGGGTCTTATATCGAAGCTAAAGTGGGGATGGGTCTAAATCATATCAACCAATAGGATTTAGACATGTTTAGGGTATTATTTTAACCTTATCAATTAGATTTAACTCTAAGTTAAATAATTTAACTTTTACCGTGTCTTTTTGGTTTCTTTCTCTATATGGTTAATACACTTACTATAATATGCCAAACTAACCCAAAATTATTTATTATTAATATATATATCCTTATCTAAGTCATTTGGCCGAACCTTAGATTTTTAGGAGTAAAATAACAATTAATAATATAATATTTGATTTAAAAACTATTTTGTGTCAATTTTGACACTATTTGATATATGATTTTTTTGAAAGTCTTAACAGAATTATATGTTCAAACCAAGTTGATTACATCAACACTAATATATCATAGTAACCTAGAAAATTAGTGTAATTCATAAAAAGTCTCAAATTACATTTATTATGGTGTTTATAACATCAATTATTTCAATATTTCATAAATAAGATAATTACTACATCATAATTGTGTCATAAATAAATTAATTTATTTAATGTCTAAAAATTATAAATAAAATACCAATATGTAGTAAATCTTTTTATCTTTCTAATTAATATTTATAGTCGAGTTTATATTATGTATAACCCCATATTAAAAATTATTTACTTATTAAACTTTGATTTTAACTATTTTAACCCTTCTTTAAATAAATTAATAATAAATGTCCTAATCTAACCCAAGTGGGCCTAAATGGTCATATGTTATTCATAAGGTTGTTTTTGGTCGAATTACACTTATCCAATATAATTAGGACATGTGTTAGGGTAATAGTAATATCATATTTACCCCTATTTACTATTAACCGCGGTAAAAAAAGTAAAAAGTTACTATTCATCAAAAAATTATTTTTATCTCATTGAACCACATTTTACTTACTGATATCAACCGTGTCTGTCGGATTTTCGAAATTCCACTCACATAAGCGGTAAAATTAGGTTTTATACAAAATTCAGTTTTCAACCTACCACTTAGTGGTTTCACTATTCATCAAAAATTGAAAGTTTTCGGAAAAATACAAAAAATTCACCCTAGGCTAATTTCGGTATTCCGAATCCAAAATTGAAGTCCATTTTGAAAAATAAAATTTATAAAATTTCAAAATGTGGTTATTACTATTCATAACGGCTAGTTTTAATAATATTTTAATAGCATATCGTTATTTAGTGAAACTCGGTATTGCGTACGACGCAAGCTATCGAGGAAGGTCGTGATTGCGTGTAAAGTAAGCCAAGCTAGTATGTAGTGAATGATTCCTTTGATGATATATAAAAACAAAATATTACTCATAAAAATCTCGGGTGTTACAGTATATATATAATGCCTTACTATATCCTAGGCTCTATACCATATCCTCCATGATATGGGAAATCATTCACCCAAATGGGAATTTTTAGTGTGTAATCCCCCTTTAGATATTATCTCATCAAATGTATCCAATAAACAAATATCTCTTGATTATAACACAAAGCATGGATCATGTGGGCTTAGAGACCAAAGATGATTGTATCCAAATCATGTTAGGAATTCCGCTCATGTGGTCCCATCATCAGCATGTATGTATGATTACATCTCATCTCAAATCAAAGGGACATATTTCTGATGAAGCCATCTTGGTTAGTATTATATGCGTATGTCTTGTCTAGGGCCTCTACTGTCATACCCATCAGAACACATATACCCCTTACAAGAACTACATGGAATCTAATTTCTGTTTTATTTAGGAAATGTACGATTCCTTATTGAGGTATGATATCGATAGTCACGTCCTTACCACATGCCATTAAAATTAATGAATGTGATTAGTCACAAAACCATAAACTATGCCAAATGATCTATGTGAGTTTTGATTCCTATTTTTACTAGAAATGTTGGATTCCTCAAATAGGATCAATCCCATCTCCAAGAAACCAACCATATCCTTGGTAAGGAATAAATTCCTGATTTCTGAAACAAATCTTTTACCCAAAGCATAATAAATAAATACGTAGAGATAGTGAACCAATGATATGCATGGAATTGTTCATATCTGTATATGTTTGAAGTCATGTCATTAACATAGGGAAATCCAATCTCATATCATATCCTAGGGAGGATTTCACAAATATATCATAAATATATTAGAGATCCTAGTAATCTGAAATAATTCCCCCAAAAAGGGTGTGATCATCCCAACCTCCCATTCTCTTGACCAATAAGAGTTCTTAAGAATCGTTAGGCATGAATCCCCAGAGACCACTTTCCATTAGAAAGCAAAACAATACCCATTTATATATTTTGGAAATATTGTGAGTTTCTAGGGGAGACTAAACAATTGGAAAATCTAATGTGAGAAATTGAGAATGTCCTTATACCACAATCAATTAATCAATTGGTTGAATCCCATCAATGTCTTGTTTCCTAATGAAACAAACCCATATTTAGGGACATTAAAATTTCACCATATTTATATATCCTAGAGGCATAAGGAGAAATCAGCTATATTGGATCCAAATTTTCTTTTTTTCTTTGAATAAATCAATATTTGTCATAAATATGACTTATGGGATAATAATAGTATTCTATAAGGTTGTGTCCTTATATTTGTTTTTATATTAGGTAAGTCATTATGTATCTCTGTGCAATACTCTTTTTATAGTATTTCATGGGGTATTAGTTTTCATTCAGATTGGATGATACTTCTAAGGATATATTTTCTTCCAATATATGGGATCTTAGTAGTAGATAGAGGGGTTTATGATAAAATTTCATTCCTTCTAGTAGATATTATTAAATGTTGAGTAATGAAATGATATTATATGTCCAAAAGATCCAATTTTGGGAGGCTCGATGAGTTTTTAGTGGTATAAGACTAGAGTTGGATTTTTTTTGGTGACTAAGATATCATGATACGGTATATTGTTTGAGGTTAGTTTTAGGGATAGTCTTATGATTGTTCACCAAGGTTTTTAGGAGAAATTTTATCCTATAAAACGATTATAGTTCTTATACCCAAAAAAAATATTTTAATTTATATATAATATTAATGGAATGTCTACGTAAACACTTGATACCAATTTATGTGATGTTAGTTGTTCACAAAATCACAAAATTGATAGTGATATTTGTTAATTACACTATAAAGGGACCAAATGTAAGTTCTAGGAAGCAAGAGAGTGTGGTAATTCATGAATAATATGTCATTGATAATAGGTTCATCATTTAGGATTTATGAAATAGTGTTTGTTATATTAGGGATTCCATTATAGGAAGGGTGAGTGATGGGGTAATATTATATTTTAATAGTTATATTTAAAATATGACTTGGATTATGGTGCACGGTTGGATATTTTACATAGTATATGTTCATTATTTTATAAAATAGTCTTGGAAAATTGATCTAAATAGAATGATTATTTTATTATATTAACATCGATTTCTATTATAATTATTTGGAGGAAAATATTATTTTTCAATTTTAATTTAGTTTCATATAATTTTATTGTTGAATTATATTAATCTGGAGTCATTTATTATTTTATATGGATATTCCAGAAGTGTTTTTATAAAATCACCATGAAACAATTCTTATAACTAATTGATATACTTCAAATGTGGCTGGATAACCATTATGAATATTATTATAATTATTAAATATAGACCTAAAATGATTTTATTTATTTTATTTTGAATATTTATGTACCATTAATGGATATACTAGATTTATTTCCAATATTCTATCTTAAATCATTATTTCTAATTAATTGATAGAAATATAATGACATCATTACATTATAGGGATACTCCAAGAATTACTAATATAAATACATGATATGTAATTATGTTTAATTTGTTATACATAATAATTACAATATATATATGATCTGTATGACAATATAATAATTTTAAATATTTCCTTTTTTTAAGCTATAACATAAGAAATTCAGTAATATTTTACCAAATAGTTCTAGTAATGTGTTATGAATATCATGTTTTCACACAATGACCATAGATGATTGAATATATGATTAATACTACACTATAACTTATTTTTCCTCATATATAAGCCTATAGTTCATAGTGTATTAGGGATCACATTAGTTCATTCCTAAAATGACTTACCTTTTCACCAAACACATGTATCTTGGCATTCAATGAAAAAATTATATTACCCATGGAAATATATAGGTTGAATGATAGATTATTATATATTATGTTGGTAGGTACTTGATTTTGGACTAAGAAGTGTATCATGGTTTTTAGTTTAGACCAATTTTATATTTTTATATCTTTGTTTATGTTTTGTATAGGATACATCTACTAAGTAATCACATTGTGTATAACATTTTTCTAAATATATACGATGTAGCACAAAATGGGTATTTGTTATTTCTAATATATTAACCTAATATATGTATTTACATATGAATTTTATTATATAATACTTCTAATGAACATTATTTTACTTTTTCATTGTATATTATGCTTTTATGAAAATACTATAGTCTTTCAAAAAAAATGTCTCATACCATGAGTTATCATAATCCTTCTCGTAGGGAGAAACTCTAAATGATAAATATAACCACTAGTTCTGTTACTATTTTATAGAAATGGTTGTTGGAATTATAAATATAATCGGGTCTAGTTTTTTAAATTTTTATTATTTGGTATATGGTAGTTGGAGTGAAGAAATGTTGGAATATTGGACATACACTTGTCTTGTGGTTCAGAAACACATGTCAGTGTAAGGTATATGCTAATCAAATTATGAGATTGTGTTACTGTTTTCATCCTTAAATTTTTTTTTCAAGTACATTTTTTTAGTTATATATTTTATTGTCATTTAAAATAAGGTGAAAATCAGTATTTTGTTCATGAATCATAATTTTTAGATAAGGACAGATGACAAGAAATTGGATTTATGTTACTGGAAATGGTTTTGGGAAAATAATATATTTTTTTGAGGTTGAAAAACAAAAAGTACATTTTACAGGGTGATATATGATATGTAACAATCATTCAACAACATTATTAAATTATCATTTCGTAATCCTTGAAAAAATTAAATTAAAAGGGGAGATAAAAAATGAGATCATTTATTGTAATAATTTTTTCTCATACCCCAATTCATAAAAAAAGAATTTTGGTGTATATATTTTATGTGGAATTGATTAAGTAATTTCCAATGGATTAACATGAATACTCTAGAATTATATTTTAGAGATCAAATACCTATTTTAAATTTTAAACGTTTAGATTTTTTTACCCCCAATACTCTACAATCAAAAATAAGATTGAAAATTTTAAAATGATTTAAATTTTTTTCTCTCATAATGTTTAGGGATGATAGTTTTTAGAAGAATATGGTGATATTTTAGTTTTACAGTTATTTTAATAACTCTACATTATATTTATCTTTAGAAAATAGTGAATATAATTTTCAACTGATGAAATTTGTAATCAAATAACGAATAGAGTTTTGACATTGTAAAAATAAAATGTCATAAAAAATGGATGTGAGATTTATTTTTGAAAATGAGATATGATATATTATTTTTTGAAAACAAACTAGGAAATTATATTCTTATTTATTTTCTATGAAATCAATGTGGATATTGGATGATTATTTACTATATGTGAAAATGATTTGGTTTGGGGTGTGACCGCGCTACAAATTTTCCTATGTATTATACTATACAATTTTAATTTTAATTTTTAATATTTCATAGTATTTAATGATTTAATAATTTTACATTTTACCCTTATTTTTCATTATTTATTAAAAAAAATACATTAAGAAATTAAATTTCTTAATTTTTATAATTTTATTTCAAATTATAAGTCTTTTATTTCTATTAAAAATTCACTAAAAATGAAACAATGGATAATTTATTTTATCTGTAGTAAATTATTTTTAATCATATGTTCATACCACTATACTAATTATTAAAACCAATAATAAATGTTCCAATTGAAGCATACAATTTTGCATAATAAATTTAACAACATATTGAATGAATTTAAATTTATTATTCATTTATCTAGAATTGATAGTCTAAATGATGAAAAAAATGGTATGGATATATAATAGGTTAGATAATATTATCTCTGTATATGTATTCTCAAACGTCAACCTATTTTAGGCCATGAATTCATGGGAGACCAGGTCACGGGAATGGGATGTTTCTATCATGAGAGAAAATACAACATTTTTTATTTGATGAAAAAAAATTCTAACATATAAAATTTACTCTATTTTTTATTGGTATATAAAATTTTGATGAAAAATACTAAATGATAATAATCTATGATTTTGGGGTCTTCAGGTTTAAATATGAGAGAAAATTTTAAATAATGAATTAGTGATAATGCTATTTCTCTTTAATTTTTTTAAATATATTCCTCTACTTCCATTTAAATGATTAAACATTAGATAAGAAAATAATAGGGTTGAATTATCATAGGAAAGAGACACTATAGTTCTAGATATTTTATTTATCTTATTTTCATTTCTTATTCTCTTGCATGATGTATAAATAAAAATACATGAATAATTAAAGGGGAATTATTTTCAATGTTGAGTTTTATATATATTTTTATATTTTACTCTTTTTAAATTTTTATCATGGACCATGATGGATTATGGTGATTAGATTCATGTTTTTCTATTTCATCAATTTCTTTTTCAACACCAATTTATAGACTTTGTTTCGATTTGGTGGTTTTTAAACTCTTTTGTATATTATTCATTTTACTTACTCCTTAAAATATTTCATTTTTGTCTCCCATTCATTGGATTAAGTTATCATATATTTTATGAAACCATATTTTATGGTTTTATAGAGTATAATTATGTCCAGATTATACGAAAATGTGAAAAAATATTCAATTTTAAAGGGTATAATTATCTATTCATCAATAATAGTTATGAATTATCTAAATGAATACTATTGAGTTTCTCTATTAATGGATTCAGTTCTGGAAAAAATCACATATGAAAAATGACATGGTTAAATTATAATGTCTCTAATGATTATTCATTAACAAACTCAAACTTTTTTATTTTATAATTTATTATAAAGAACCAAGAAAACAACTTTTATTTTTTTCAAATAATTAATAAAATTGAATATCTTGTAATTGGTGAAAGGAGTTATTGTGGGTGTTTTTGGGATTCCACCTCAAGTTTTCGACACCTGGTTTTCAATATATGCAATTCATGTGTAAATATAAAAACAATTTAAATTTATTTAATGAAATATAAATATACCATTGACCACTCATTTAGCAGTTGATAGTATTTTGTGATAGGAGTGTGGTATCCTACATATAAAATATTTTATTGTTGTCTTCTTGAATCCCAAATAGAATTAATATACCATAGAAATCTATTATAATTTATTTTCATTAGTGGAATAAAAAATTTAATCAATGAACTATACAATATATGCAAGAAAATATAGTAATTATGTGGTTTAAATGAGTCTCTACAAGAGAAATTAGAAGTGAGGATTAGATTCACCTGATTTACCTATCTATATATACTATCTCCATTATAAATAAAATTTAATTGTTTTAATATTATTTTCATTCATAAAGAAATATTGAGTACATCAGTTTTAAAATAAATAACTCAATTTAGGAATTATAATAACAGAATTGAAATACTCTAATTTTTTCATATTAAAAGTTGTTTATGTCTGAAAAACCCATGAAAATGAGAAGATCCATAACACATTCTTTGTGTTTTCCTTACGTATCATTATATATAAATTAACCCCCTTTGATATTTTAAATTTCTCGAAACACCTAACTTACTTGAACTCTAAAAATATTATTATTTAATTGTGATCATTATCACATAGAAATTTGAATGGTTAGAGTGAATAATTTTAACTAAATTATGAAACTATATTTTACCAATGGTTACTAAATGAATTAATTTGATACCAATCGATTATAAATTTATATTATATCCAATACAACATAAAGGATGTGTCTTCATAAAAAATATTTTATGAAAAAATGGAATTTTATCTTAAAAATAAAATTATTAACTATTAGTTAAAAATATAATATTGAAAATTTTAGGATATATATTAAATAATTTTTTTTAAATTAAATCAATATTTCTTATATGATAATGATAAAACTAAATGCAATGTTTATCCTAGAAATATATATTTTTCAAAAAGATAATTTCCGTCACTATTTATTGGGTCACCTATTTTGAAAATAAAATTGGAAACATTAATAAATATTAGTTTGAAAATTAAAAAAAGATATAAATATGTAAATTATCTTAGTGAAAAACATTGTTATTTTATAGACAAGCTTCTTTTTTCATGAATAGTTAATGTTAATTAATTTTAATTTAAAACAAATTCTTGTGTAATTTAATTATATAGTTAAATTATATTTGAAATTAGTTTCTAATAATAATTAAATCAATAATAAATAAATCAATCAAAATTTTTGAGTTGGAATCAATTTCTAATTGAAAATGGATATCAAAATATATAAATATTTTGCAAATTTTGACTATAAAATCCCTCTTTCCTATTGAGTCTATAGGAATAATTCTAAATATAATTTTTCAAATTTTGGGAATTGAATATATAGAGTTGGAATATATATTTTTAATCATAATTTCAAAAAAAATTAGTATTGTCACATATATGACATTTTTGAAGGGATTTTTCAGTTAATTTATATTATTTTTTTTGAGGGTTTCCTATGTTTTTTTGGAGAATGATGGGTTTAATCATGATTTATGTCAAACCATGAGCCCATTTAAAGATTTAAAAACAATATGTTTTCCTTTATAACTTCCTCATTTTTTTTAAAATTTCACCCATTCAACTTCCCACTTCGCCTCCACTGGCCTATTCAAACCACCATGTCCATTTTGACCCCTTATGAACTCATTATAATTTTGGATTTGGGGGATTTAGTTAGGCATTAGGCTAACCAGTTTTCCCATGTTATTCTTTATAAAAATAATTATTTAATATATAATTCATTTTAATGGATTTTTTATTCTACCTTCCATATGAATCCAAAAACCCTAGGCTTACCACCATTATCTATTTTTCCTTTTGGATCTCATTTGCAACCCATATTAGGGGGAAATTCCTCAGGTTTTCTCAAATCATCTAGATTTGATAATATACATTGTTTCATCCACAAATCATTCAATTTTTTTCTATTTCCCCCCATCAGTAGACACTTGACCTCTTCAACCACATTCAAGCATCCATATTATTTTTGGTTTCTTAGAGAATCATCTTTTCGTGTATTTGGGGTGATATCTTAAAGATCTCTCTGGAAAGTTAGTTTCCTTCCTTCCTCCTCCAATTTTATTAGGGGTTCTTCCCATTTTATAGGGGTTTTTACATGTTTTATTGATGTTCTTATTATCCAAAAATTATGGATTTCAACTTAGGGACTTGTCTTGGGATTCTTGGTCTAATATTGTGGTTTTTGTTTTGATTTAACTCCCTTGTGGTGTGACGATGGTGTTGGTGAACATTCGCACAAGGATTTGTTGTTTTGACACTTGAGTTAAGTGATTCCCCGTGTTATAAATCTTGGATGATTTAGAATTTCTGTATTTATAATTTTTTAATGATCACTATCCTTGTTCATTTGTGCCAAATCTATTTTTGGTGGTGTTTGATTTGCGAATTGTGCTAAAATAGCCTTTTTATGTGAGTATTGGTGTTTTTTGTCGATATCCCATGTTGGATCATTTGGGGTTGTTTTCTAATTAATTATATGGTTTTATTAAAAAAAATTATGTATTTTAATTCTATTTTGGTGAAATATGGTTTTTAACATGTTGTTCAAAGTGTGGGTTTCAATAGATTTTATGTGCAATATATTGTTATATTTAGTGATGTAATTTTATGGAAATCATAAATGATTTATTGAGAGATATAAATTGTGAAAATAATCTATAGATATTTCTTTGAATGCTGGTGACCAGAAATGATGTTATTACGTGCATTTATTTGGTAACATGTGAAACTAATTTGAGCACCAAGGGGGGAACACGAGTATTTAGGTTGGTGGACGTGTACTAGTACACAACTGATCCAGAGTGGTTTTATATCAACTTCACTTAGCATGTTCAACATTTTCCACACTAAAAGATTATATTGATGATTTTTAGGAAACACTAGGTTATATTAATGTTCCTTACTAGTGGGTCATGCATGAGAACTGATATTAAAATCATTACTTTTCACTGAGATACATGGTACATGGGATATGAAACTAACTGGTTCCTAGGGGTGTTCTCGATATTAGTGATTATTGGATCCTTTTTATTTATCACTGAAAATAGGTTTTTTGGATGGAAAAAATTATTAGAAGACATGTTTTAATTAAATTTGTTCACTCCTTGAAATTTCTCTTCAAAAAGTGTTTACCTTTAAAAGTTTCATTCTTTAGAATTTAGTGCCACCAATTATTTTTTTTGAAATATTAACATACATTTATTCTTTTATTACTTACTATATGGAATCATTTAGGTTCTATCCTATTGGTATTAGTCTCACACCCTGATTACACCCCTTGGTTTTATGTAGTCATGATCATGTTGGACGCTGGTAAATGCAAGGCCTTGGGTGATGGTTGTTCTGGTTTATAGTTTCTTCCCTTAGTTCAGTGTTATAGATACAACATGTTGGTGATAACACTTTGTCGTGTGGAGCCCCTTGGGATATTTTTCATTTACTATTATCTATATTTGGACATCTTGTGTCACTTTTGAAATTATGTGTTTAGTTTTTTAATTTTTGAGGAAATTTTGTCATAAAATTTATGACTTGGATTATTGATTTTTATTGTTATTAAATAAGTTTAAACATGGTTAAATCATTATTAAACTATAATACATGATACCTGAGCTCTTGTTCCAGCCATTATGGATTGGTAATTCCCTTTCAGGGCTTTCCATAGGATGGTTTTGGTGTCCGTAATGATGGAGATCATATTCGGTTCGTGACAATATGGTATCAAAGGGGCCATTTTTTGGGTTGTACTATTATTTTGGGATGAGTCTGGATAGATAAGAGCTAGGAATGTTGGGGGTTGAATTTTTGGTTTTGATTAGGGTTCTTGACCCACACCTATCATAGAAGACCTTGAGACACCATTGCACATGGGAATTTTAGTTTTACATCACTTCTATGTGAGGCGGGTGGGCTTCCGACTGCACATGGACATTGGGTGGGGGTGGAGTATTTGTTTCTTTTATTGACGTAATGTTATTGGATAATTTATATTTTATGTTACTGATGAAATTTTCATAATTTTTTACTTATTTTTTTTCTGGTGAATGTTTTATTTTTTGGCAACATGCCTCCCCCAAAATCTAGCATTCACTCATGAGAGGAAGCCAGATAGAATTCACCCTCACCGCATGATCAGAGGGTAGTGGAGGATATTGTTAAGTCCATCCAAGATCCATGATAGATACAAACTCCTATTATATATTCTGTTAGGGAGTATGAGACCCATCCTAGGAAGGTGAAATCCCAAGAGTTTCAAAAAAAACAAGCCTTTTACTTTTTGAGGTATCATATAACCCCAAGAAGTTTATGAGTGGCTTGAAATGATCGAGTGCATCTTCCAGTTCTTGGACACATATATGAATGTCAGGGTAAGGTGTTGCACATTCCTTTTAGAGGGTCCTAGCCACATGTGTTAGGAATTAGTGCTTCAATCTAGGAATCACGAGCAGTTGAGCTTGAATGACTTCAAGGTTATCTTCAACGACTAGTATTACCATAATGTTTTGGTGTATGCTTGATCTTGAGAGTTTATAGACATATTTAAAGGGGATATTTCTATGATTATCTATTTCAACAATTTTTTTATTTGGTCTGGTATGCTGAGAAATGGACTCCAATGAGATGATGAAGGCCCAAAAGATTATGTGGGGTCTGTGGCCGTAGATTTATTCCTAGGTTATTCTATTCTAGATGAAAACCTATGCATATGTGGTTGACTGGGAATGTGTGGTAGAGAATGATAGAAATGGGATGGAAGGTTTTTTGGGTAGATATTTTGTCTCGGTAGTGGAAGTACTTCAGAGAAGTAAAGGATGTGAGAGGAGATGTGAGAGAAGGAGGTTAGCAGCTCAGGCCAACATTCCATGCAGTTTTATTCAGTGGATTCTAATGTGAGGTTTGTCATGGGCCACCAATGTGGTATTCTAGGGAACATATGACTAGAAAGAAATTTTCCTCCAAATCCTTATTATCAATGTTATGGTATGTAAATCATGAACCTCTGGTTCAGGATGGAACGTCCAATCCAAATTGGGGAAAGATCAGTGGCTTTCAATGGAGTTACAGCTCAGTCAGTTCCATCAAGGATTGGCGGATCTCGGTTCTATTGTCGTAGTGGTATGGACAGATCATATTATGGGAAGAGATATTTTATGGAATATCCAAAGGAGAGTTTTTGTTCTTAGGTAGATTCTAGGCATCTTCATGCGGTGGATTAGGCACCAGTGAGATCACAGGCAGGACCTTTGATTGTTCTAGGTACCATTTGGATTTCCACGTCTATAGATTCTGCTCTTTATGATGAATCTTCTTTTATTTCTTTAATCTCCACATTTACTATGAACATGTTAAATATTCGAACTAAGCATGTTTCCTTTGCGATGGAATTTGTGACGGCCCTAGGAAAGTAGAAGGAACATGGTTTTTAGTGATCATTGTGTGTCCTTCCCATGTCAAGGGTTGAGATAGAGAGGGACCTTATGGTCTTAAATATGTATCTTTTTCACGTGATACATTCCATGTATTGGATTGTGCACTTTCAAGTGCACATCAACTGCTATAGGCATAGGGTGTGTTTCTCAAAACCTGATGGGAGTTGTCAGATTTTTCTGGAGAATTAAATCATGGATAAAGTCGCGTAAGACCTCCACTCCCAGATCTAGAAAATATTATATTCTAGTTATCATCACACATGATTAAGGATAGTGTTCGTGCTCAAGAAAGTGGAATACCACATGTAGTGTATGAATTTCTAGATGTATTCCTAGATGATTTTACATAAATGCCTCTAAATCAGGATGTGGATTTCTCGATTTATTTGGTGTGAGGAACACAACCAATATCTCTCAAATCATATCATATACCCCCACTGAATTAAAATAATTATGTATTCTATTGGACTACATAGAATAAAAAGGATTCATTCACTTGAGTGTTTCCCCTTGGGCCACTCCAGTTTTCTTTGTGAAGAAGGCCGATGGGTCCCTCCATTTGTGCATTGACTAACTGACACAGAATAAAGTAACCATCAATAAAAAATATACATTTCCACAAATATATGACTTGATTCCATAGTTGAATGAAAAAAACTGGTTCTTGAAAATAGATTTTCATTTTGGTTACCATCAACTCAGTGTGAATGAGGTAGATATCCCAAAAGACTACCATCCAAAACAGGTATGATCACTATGAGTATCTAGTCATGAATTTTGGATTGACCAATGTTACATCGGTATTTATGGTACTCATGAATAGGGTGTTCCATCGGTATATCGATTCTGTCATTCTGGTGTTCGTGGATGACATCCTTTTTTACTCTAGATCCGAGGAGGAACACGTGCATCATCTGCATCTCATGTTGGGCACATTGCAGGATCATGACCTATATTTGGAGTTTTCAAAGTGAACATTCTATATTAGGCAGGTGATGTTTTTGGGTTACGTGATCATGGAGGAGGGTGTTTTGGTCGAACCAGAGAAGATAAGTGCAGTCATTTCATTGGAGTAACTGGTGAATGTTTTAGAGATCAGCAGTTTCCTTGTCCTAGCTAGTTAATACAAGATGTTTGTTCGGGAATTCTCTTGACCTGCTTCTCTCATGAATTCCCTCACCTGAAACGGGGTACATTTTTTTATGGGGCCCAGAGTGTCATGAATCCATCGTTTAATTGATGAGGCTGCCGACTACAGCCCCCATGGTGATTTTTTTGAAAGCGTGAAAGTGGTATATTGTGTACTATGACGTTGTTGTTATGGGTCTTGGGTGTATACTTATTCAAGTTGATCACATTGTAGCATATAGTTCTCACCAACTCAGACCAAACAAAAGGAATTATCCAACCAACGACAAGGATTTAGATGTTGTGATGCATGATTTGAAGAAATGTAGTCAGTACTTCTTTGGGGAGATGTTTATAGTCTATTCCTACTAGAAAAACTTGGCCTAAAAATTCTCATAGAAAGACATCAATCAAATGTAGCACCATTTGATTTGGTAATTGCAGGGGTTCAATGATGACATTGTCTATACCCTGGGAAAGGGTAATTTGGAAGAGGATTCTTTGTGTATTAAAGTACTAGTGAATGTATTGAGGATGTACAGTGATGAGTGGACTCTGATGGGGCCATTTTCTTAGATGCATGTGGAGACCAAGGAGCACAGTGGAGGTGTTTTATTCACAAGCATTCAGTTAACTTCCTCTCTATATTGGAGTTGATTCATCAAGAAAAACCCAATGGTGATCTTTGTCAATGTTCGATGCTATTTATTCATTTTAGAGTGATTTCTAATAATAAGTCATTTTCTCCCATGAAAACTTGTTCTTCTGTGGAAATATTGTAACGTTTTCATCTCTACAAAATATGGTGATTGAATATAGCCACCAATCTTAGTGGGATGTCCATCTTAGAGAAACTATGATGTATTATGTTGTGAGACAATAGTTTCAGTTTTTAGGTGTGATATGTGATATAGCTGACTTCATATCAAGATGCTACACTTTTCAGCAGTTGAAAGAGAATAACAAGAGGCCCATTGGTTTTCAGTTGAAATTACTCATTCCAATCTATAATTGGGATGAGGATTGCATGGAAAACATTGTGGTCTTACCTTGTACTTCTCAGGGTAAGATTACTATTTAGTTGGTGATTGATTTTCTAACCAAATCAACCTACTTTATTCATATAAAATATTCTAAAATAGTGGATGAGTTGGACCATTTGTATCTTAATAAGGTGGAAAGGCTTCATGGTGTGTCATCAGAAGTTGTCTTAGATCGAGACCCCCATTTCACTTCTTTGTTTTGAGAAGTCCTTCATAAGTCCTTGGGGTCATAGATTTATATGAGCATGAATTTCCATCCTTTAATGGATGGTTATAAAGTGCAGGAAAATCATATCCTTGAGAACATGCTCCGTGAATTTGTTTTGGACATTTTAGGTTCATGGGATAACCATTTGGTATTTTTTAAAATTTTACTATAATAATCGTTACCAATCCAATATTAGAATGGACCCATTGGAGGCACTCTACGATCGGCCTTGTCGATCCCCCCTATATTGGGATGAGGAAGGTGTCAATTCACTTTTGAGGATGAGCCTTGTGGAGGAGTCGTCTGAAAAGGTCAAGTTGATCAGGCAATTCTTGTTGATATCTCAGAGTCATCATAAATATTATAGTTACTAGAGGCGTCGAGACCTATAGTATTTTTCAGGTGATAGGCTATTCTTGAAAGTGTCCCTTTTTCTTGTACATCGTTGATTAGGAACGAAAGATAAGTTGATGCAACAATATGTCATTCCTTTTGAGATCATCAAGCATATTGGCAAGGCGGAAAAAATGTTGGCCTTTCATTCTTATTTGACTTCTGTTCATGACATCTTCCACGCCTCCTAGTAGAAAATGTACAAACCAGGTCTGTCCCATGAGCTGAATTTTTAAGAACTAGAGATTGAACATAATTTATCAATGTTGGAGCAGCCAATATGAATTGTGGAATCCTAGAAAATTTTCTTCATGGTAATAATATTCCTCTATTTTGAGTGCTATAGCATCATATGACTGGTGAGCATGAGACATGGGAGAAGAAGTCTTGGGTCAAAGAGTCGTTTCCATTTCTATAATCCGATCAAGCTTCTAAATAACTATTTGAGTGTAGAATGTTTTTATAAAAGGGAGAATTTTAACATCCATGACTAATTTAAAAGTTATTTTTCATTTAATGTCTACTATTTATTTTTAGTTTTTCAGGGTTTCCCATGTATTTATGGAGAACGGTGTGTTTCACTATGATTTGGGCCAAGCCGTGAGCCCATTTCCATGTTAAAAAACAGAATTTTAATATTTTATAACTCCATTTTTTTATTTAAAATTTTTCACCTATTCCACTTACTACATGTCCTCCCCTAGAAAATTCAAACGACCATGTATATTAGGACTCCTTATGTACTCTTTATCATTTTGGATTTCAGTGATTTAGTTAGGCATTGGGCAAACTCATGATCACATTTCCTGCTTTAAAAATATAAATATATAATATATCATTATTTTTTAAAGGTATTAGATGATTCCACATCCCACATAAACCAAAAAACCCTAGGATTAGCCCCATTATAAATTATTCCACATTGGATGTCCTTTGCATAACAGATTAGGGAGAAATTTATCAGGGTTTCTCAAATCATCTAGCTTTGACAAAGTAATTTTTTTCATCCATAAATAATTCAATTTTGCACTATTTTCCCCTATTGATGTCCCCAATTAACATACATATCCTCATTCGATACTCCCTGTCATTTATGGTTTTTGGAGATTCATCTTTTTTATGGATATGGGGTGATTTTTTCAAGATCTATCTAGTAAGTGGGTTATATTCCATCCTCCTCCAATTTGAATAGGGGTTCTTCCATTTTTTAGAGTTTTGTCCATTTATTCTTAATGTTTCTATTGTGAAAAACATATGAACTCAGACATAGAGTTTTATATTGGGGATCTTGGTATAATCATCTGGTTTTAGGTTTGATTGACCTCCTTTGTTGTGTGGGTGATATTTCACACAGCTATTTTGTGTTTTGACACTTGTGGTAGCTGATTCCATGAGTAATCAATCATGAATGATGTATAATTGCAGGATTTATAATTTTTTCAATTTCATAATCCTTTTTAATGGTTGAGAAAACAATTTTTGTTGGTGTTTGTTAAGATAATGGTGCTAAAATGCCATTTTTTTTGTGGAAAGGTGTGTTTTTTATGGATATCCCAAGTTTTAACATTTGGGGATGTTTTTGTAATTGATGAATTTGTTTTATTAAAATGTATTGGTTCTATCAATTCTGTTTTCGTGATATATTGGTATGGACATGGTGTTCAATTAGAGTTTTTTAATGTATTTTCTCTGCAAAACATTCTTATATTTTCTGATGTTGTTTAATAGAAATTTTAAATGTTTTATTGAGTGATATAAGTGGTGCAATGCATCTGTGGCTACTATTTTGAATGTACATGACTGGAACTGATGATTTTATGGGTAATGGGATTTTGGTATCATGTGGAATTCATTTGGGCATGAAGGTGGGAATCCTAGGTATCTAGGTGGACGAACGTGAACTAGTACGAAGGTGATCCAAAGTGGTTTTGTCCCTATTTTACATAAGAATGGTAGAAATTTACAACACTAAAAAAACTATATTGATGATTTTAGGGGACCACTATGTTACAGGTACGTTCCATACTAGTGGATCATGCATGATAATAAATATTTCTATGTTATATTACACTGAGATATGAGTTACATGTGGGAAGAAACTAACTAGTTCCTAGGTGTGTTTCGGAGATTAGTGCTCATTAGATATTTTGTATTTATCATTGAAATAATGTTTGATTGGATGTAAGAATTCAGTATCATACATGTTTTCATAAAATGTTTTCACTCTTTGAAATTTCATATCAAAATTTGTTTACATATAAAATTTTCATTCCTAATAATTTTTTGCAACCATTTCTTGTTTATCAAAAATTTTCATGCTTTCTATATTGTATTGAATAATACATAAGAATAATTTGGGTGGAATCCTATCAGGATTAGGATCAAACCCTACTTATATCACATAGGTGTATTTAGACTAGATCATGATTGACGTAGGTAAAGGAAGTACAATGGGTGATGGCGGTTCGGGTGACTAGTTTCTTCACTTGGTGCAGTGTTGTGGAGATGACATATAGGTGATAACCCCTTGTTGTGTGGAGTTCCATGGGCTCCTTTGATATAACTTTTTAGTATCCTTCAGCCATTTGTTTCAATTTTAATCTTATGTGTTCATTTATGTATTTTATTTATTTCATGGTTTGCATAAATTTTCAATTTTGTGTTAGTGATTGTTTTCTTTGTTAAATGATTTTAAACTCAGGTAAATCATTCCCAAACCATAATGCACGATACCGGTGTACTTATTATAGCTAGTGGGGATAAGTAATTCCCTTAAGTAATTTTCATGGGGTTGGTTTGGTTTCATTAATGATGGAGAATAGATTTGGTTTGTGACAAGTATGTTCATCTTATTTTCTAGGAATATCAAAATTTACAGTGGTGAAAAGAAAGAATTACTGTGGTATAGGTAATATAATGACCTAGGGTAATGTTAAAAATATAAAGGGTTAAAATAACTAATAAATAAAACATATAATGGATGTATGAGGTATTTCTATACCCTAAATATACTTTACAAAATAATTATCATCCAAATTCATGTAAAATTATTCAACGTAAAGGTGTTTGTATTTAGAGACAAAATAATCTTTATTTAATCACTTAATCCCACACCTCATCATGTATAATTATCACTCATAACCACCCCATTTGTATAAAAAAACATTATTCTCATAAAATATTCAAATAAACATGTTTCCAAAATCTCCCCATGTCAAATTTCTTCTTGTCTCAAAAAATATCAAAATAAAAGTTCATCAAGGGTCGATCAAGAACCTGATATTCAAGAGGAATTTTTTTAAAAAAATATCTCTTATTTTCATTGATTTTACTACCTTCTTCTCACCTTATTTATCTATAATGTAATGATATACCATAATCATGTATATACTAGAGTTTAGTTTTTCAATTTGATTCATAAAAAATTCTTTCTAATATCATCATATTTAATGAAACAAAACTAATATTCAAATTATTCTGATTTATCACCTTATAGAAAAAATATAAAAATATATATTATTATATTTAAACAAATGTAATTATATTAATACCTTTTCATGTCACCTATGATGTTTCATTTCAATTTGTTAAAAATATATTTTTAGTCACAAATAAACTAAGCATGATACCATGAAACAACAAGCCTAAAATAATGAAAATATAGAAATATTATTACTCAATGGGTGGTAAGATGTCATAAAAATGTCATAAAACATATAATAAATGTGAATACACTTATATAAAAATTTTAATAACATTTTTTTATCCATTATACATGATGATTATGTTTGAAACACTATAGGGAAGCATTGAGTAAGGGTTTCTCATATGACTTTTTATTCTATGAGATATATTACTTATTAACAAGGTATTTCTTGTGTGTGTTATATATAATTAATTTTGACATATTGTATCATTAAAAAATATATATAATTTTTATTTAATGTTTTATTTTATAAGTATTTCATTAATGTGCCATGTGATTTGACTGATTACATTGTTATATTGGAATTCTTTACAAAATTTCAATCCTTTAGGTTAACCTTCTACTTCAGTAATTATATTGTGCTATGAATAAGAGTGGGATGATTTTTTATTTTATTATGTTTAATATAACCTTTTTTATGTAGATTTATATTGAATAAATAATATAAAATATTTTTATTAATGATCACTTCAATGATATAATATTAATAATGATATTTTTCTCAGTAATTATTTCATGTTTTCTGTAAAACATTATATCATTCATAGATAACATTATTTGATATTAGTTATAATTTTTTGGGGAATTATTCAATAATAATATATTAAATATTTTATTGTGGGTTTATTTTTTTAATTATGTTTCTTTTACCTAAGTTTTGTATTGATAAAAAATATACGGAAATCCTTTCATTACATGGGTTTTGATGAAATTAATGATTTATGTTATTTGAGAACACATATGTGTGATTTCATAGCATGATGGTTAGGACATATATATCCTTCTGATTCACTAGGAAAGGCTGGATAACTCATGAGTAAAAATTTAACTGGTGAAATTGATTTATTATTAAAAAATATATATTTGAACCTGATTACATGTTCAAAAATGTTATGTCTGAAGTTAATAACATGTTCAAAAATTCAATGTGTGAACATGGTTACATGATCACACATGTTATTCTAAAAAATTATTATATGTGAAAAATGTTATGACTGAACCTAACTAAATGTTCACAATGTTATGTATAAAATTTATTACATGTTCAAAATCCTATAAATAGATATATCTTTCATGTTCGTCCATTTATGTGTACCCTAGATTTCATTTCCAATAGTTTATGTAGTGGGTTGATTTCATGTCCTTACCATAATGATTTATCATATTAATATAAATAAAATTTCAATATATTATAAATTTATTTTTGAATATAATTTTCATTTCTTATGAAAATGATTATTTCATTGGATTCATGTATTATGAACTTATATGATTTATTACATGACTAAATATTCTGATCAATGACATGTAGGGTAAAATTTTCAAGTGTCGTGTTTATATTCTTATTAGATTATTCCATGATTTATATCTCCATTTTCCAACCTCAGTAATCATATGATCCCAATAATTTATTGTGCTCATTTTCCCATGATATTATGGAAGTAATAGATTATTAAAATTCAAAATGGTTTCGAGTTTTTAAGGGATAAGTTAGAGATGATGTAAATTTTTTATGAACTAGACATTTTTTGTATCCATGTTTGCAAATAAACTGAACCCATACTGATATGGTATGGTTTTCTTATGTTATGTAAGGAATAATAATATCTCTAGACTGAATATATTTTTATGAAATGTATGGTTCATAATAGTTTTTATTAAATAAATTTTTATTTAACCTTTCGAAATTATGATGAGAATACCAAAGTAAGAATAGTAAATGTAGGCTTAAATTATAGTCCTAGAGTTTTGGTAATGATCATGAATAATAGAGGATTAAAATAATATTTTATTATATTGAAATTTTATAAGTAATTTCCCTTAATTATGTGGTTTTACTAAACTAACTTGGGATTTTAGCACTCTCATTTTCTATTTTAGTTAATTGATTGAATCCGAAGGAACCATATTAAAAATGAATGTGATGGTAAATTCATTTATTTTCCTCCTCAAAAAATAAATGATATGGATATGGAATGTAAAATATAATTTATTTACTCACATGATATGCATAAAATTGGGATTCCAAAGGATCAAAAGAGGGAACTATGTTCAATAGAGTCTGTTATGAGGAAATTCCCACCTAAATTTAGTGTATCTTTTGTTTGACTAGTGGTTGGACAATGGATCAATACCACTGATAAAATATTTTCTTTTAATAATTCCTTTGGACATGAATATTTTGTGATGTATATTTATCATTAGAAAGGAAAACCATATCAATTATTGAATCATATCAAGAATACGATGTGAGAAAATGTACTGAATAAATGGTTTGGGATGAGTTTATCGAAATATTCCTCAGATATTAATTCCCTCAAATTCAATGTATAAAGATATATAAGGAATTAATAAGCTTAATCAAAACTATTAGTACATATGAGGATAATATTTTAAGACATACAATGTATGCTTATCATATAATTATCATTCCTATGATTAAAATAGATTGATTCCTTGCTAGATTAAAACCAAGTATTTTAATAGGATTAGCTATAAGAGACATCTGTACCTTAGAGGAAATTATTCAACATGTTCTCAATGTATAAATATAAATAATATTACACAAAAATCTTATGGTTTTTTTAATAAAAGAAAAAATGAATTCAATGGAAATTCTAAAAACATGGAGAAAATAAAATGATCATTCTTTTATGATAAATATGTCGGAAGAAACATGGTTGATATTGTGTTAAGGTAACTGATAAATGTTATATATGTGTGAGGGAGGTTATCAGGATACTAATTTCAAATATGATAATAATAAGTTATCTAAAGATGATAATCAAGAGAAATATGTATGTAATTCCCCACCCACACTCATGCGATTCAAATTGAATCAGTTTGGAAATTATGAGAATCAATGGCCCAATCCAAGGGATTATATTGATAAAAATCTGAAAAACACTATTAAGCAATGGATAGGGAAAATCGTATGAAATAACAATGGAATAAGTTATTTAGGTAAATTAGTGAATGTTTATCCTCCCCATAGTTGGAAATTTGATGTCTAATTTATACGAGTGGGATCTATGAAAAAATTTATTTTCCAGCATTTAGTAAAATTTTGTGTTACTATCTCCCACTACATAAATAATATAATAATTAAACATCTATGGATTATTCCACAATAGATTTTCCATTAATTATATGAATGTATATGTTGAATGTTTCTAGTAACCATGAATAGAGTTTGAGGTGGTCAGGTGATAATTTTAGAGAAGAAATGATTAATGGAAAGATAACCCATAATATGTTCATGATGTTAAGATAATAATAAGATAATAAGATGTTTCATTATGTTAAAATAAATGGGTTAATAACGAGGAACTTGTAACTGATTAGTTGTCGCCATCTGCCATCACCAAATGGAGGGAAGGGTCATCATATTTCCAGACCCTTCATTTTTATGTTGAAGGAGAGATAATGACCCCGGAGACCCTCCTTCAATAGGTCCAAAATTGGCAACTAGAACCAAGGGTATAGAATCACACACAAGATGGAAGGAATTGTCCTTTTTTTAATAGGATCGAGAGATCAGATATCAACCCCAACAACACCAAAGCAGAAAGTAAAGGTAAATCCAAATGTAACCCATTCCCATTCATCAGTAAATAATACAAGCCTCAATAACTCCAATGGTAAAGTACCATGAAAAAGAAAAAGACAAAATCAACTGACCCGAGGTCTGAGCTAGTACGGTCCCACACAATCCCTGAAATCCTCCTAGAAACCTGAAAGTTGTTTTATATACATAGGGTGAGCATACGAGTCCACTCAGTGTGGAAAATCAAAGACTCTCGTGAACAAGTGGAGAGACATTCTAATTCCTTGTGAGAAAGGAAAAACCAAGGCTCCTATTAAGGAAAACTATCCACCCATGTCTCACCATGGAACACTCCCCAAATAATGCATGGAAATTAATGTATAGTAATATCACATCAATATTTGGGTACCCCACGCCACTTTACCAATGGTTATTAACGACATCCTATGCATTGAACGAATCCTGCCATTCTCACCGCAGTCCCACTACCAGACCTGCCCGCACACACCTGGGCCATAACCTCACCGCAGTCCCACTGCCAAACCCCGCCCACACACACCTGTGCCATAACTTCTATCCCACCCGCAGACACCTAGGCCACAACCACCATGTGTAACCACACCCGCAAAAACCTCAGTCAAAAAAACTACTTCCACACCTGAAGTCACATGGTCCTCATCGCGAAGACACTTGGGAAACAAGATGCCCGCAAACACCTGGGCCAACCACCACAACCACCCTGCCTAAAGATTCTTGGGCTAATAATGGACTTCAGGCCATCCCATACTAACAAAAGTTTCTTGGGTTATTCAGGAAAGGGAGAATAAAGGAGCTAATAACCATCCACTCATAGGAGTGTTGGGAAAAAACCCTCCCCATGAAATGGGGTGTTCAGAACTAAGTGCTCAACTGGGGTGGGGCGTGAATAAGAAACATAAGAAATAAAATATAATTATAGGTAACAGGCACTCATCCCAATATAGGGTCTCTAAAACTAATGCTCAAACACCCCAGTTACTATTCATCCATTAAGAAAAGCACACCACTCACAACCAAGTCACAACTCATCCCAAAAAACCAATTCCCCATTTAAAACATTCTTGTTTTCATGTTCAAGTGATCCCATTAAGTAAATTTTGCACTACTAGGCAACTAACAGGCACAACCACAAGCTAGAGAAGAGAAACAACCCAACATCAATTTAAATATTCAAACCCATTTCTAATCAAAATTCACATCAAAGTGAGATGCATTTATGTACAAGAAAAAAGCATACCCTGAGATACAGCCTCATGTCCCTAAAACCAGGAAAAACAATTTATCAACAGTAGAGGATTCCACCCCAATTCGTGAAATTAGTAGATCAACCAAAACCCCAAATTCACAACCAGCATCCGTGCCACACCAGAAGATCCCATCTTCACCCACATCACCCCATAGAAAAACAAACAGAAAAATTCACCTATTGCCAAAATAGAGTAGATAAACATCCAGGTTCAATCAAATCCTTTATCTATTTCCTCTTTCTGTTAGTTAACTGGGGTGACCAAATAAGGGTATATGTTTGTAGGGCATCCATTTAATCTCCTGAGTTCACGTGTTTAACAAATTTCTATGTTACAACCATTTAATCATCACATGCGACAAGATTTTATTAGTTCACAGAGAAACACCACCAACAAACATGATTTTCAGTAGGCATAAATTCATACAGTTCACAACATATAGTAATCAAAATGAACAGATGTATCATGAAAAAAAAGCATTAAACCTAAATACACTGGAAAAGTTATTACATTTAAGGGAAAGCATGTTCATTATAAATGAATTTTTATTGAATAAATGGACCATATTTTGTATTTATTAACACTAAATAATCACTTCGAATAAGATAATTATTTTAGAAATTTTAAATCAATTAAAAAAATATCATTAGTTTTATTTAATTATTAACCAAATAATTCTTTTCTTGTTGTTCTGAAATAATTGAATCTAATTATATCATATCTAAAAATAATATATAAATAATTATGAGAAAATTAACTCATTTATAATCAAAAATAATATTCAAAACCTAACATATTTACCTTCTTCCAAACTCTAAATATTTATAAGTGTTAATGGCATAGTAGGATCCCTCTTTTATTTTTTCCTCACCTAAAATATTATTTAGGTAATATTTGGTTAATATTAACCTATTAACTCATAAAAATATATACTACCATGGTAGGGGTATAAATATACCTTGGAAATGGGTTTTAGAAATTTTTAGGGTCCCTTATTGTCCATATATTCTATGTTTAATCATTATGTGAGCATGTTATTACCTTAATAGCTATAATTAGTCTTAATTACTTTCACTAAAAATTTTGGTAACAAAATAAAGAATATATTTTTTTAGAAATAATCCATACTAATTCCTATAGTGTAATTAAATTTCCAAAAATTAAATTCATATAAGTGGCTAAAATAAACTTCAATTTAATCTTGTAGCTGTAGCTTGACAATAGGTTTTCAAGGGGAAATATTAAAAATCAGGAAATGTTTTTACATCCATTTTCAATGAAAAATTGAATTTATTTACATAAATTGTACTTATTGATGTGTAATGGAACTAATAATAATTTAAAAATTATTTAAATATATAATTGAATAATATAAATAAATTAGATTAAAATAGTTATTAATTAAAATTCCATGTTATCATCTATTCATGAAAAAATGTGTATTCTCAGAAGTACAAGAATTTCACCAAATTTAAATTTTTTTTTCATAGTTTCTAAAATTAATATTATTTTTTAATATAAAATTTATAAAAATTAAAAAAAACTTATTTAAATCATAAACTCTATCAAAAGGTTTTATAAATGGTTTTTATGAAATAAAAGTTTTATGCATAAAACTAGATTTTAATCATTTAATTTTTCTATATTGTATTTTTAATGATTGACAAAAATTATAAACATATGTAAACTGAAAATAGTTTCTCTTATTCACACCTAACAAAATAGTATCCAGGTGATAACGTGTACATCAAATAATAATATAATAGTATATTATTTTTTAGTAAGACACGACCTTGCGTATAACACAAATTATTGAAGATACATGATGTTACATGAAAAAAAAGATAAACATTGTGATACAAAAAATGAAATCCAAACTATAAAAATCATTTAACTTAAGAAAAAAAATTATTTAATTTTTTTTACATAATATAAAGTAAATAAAACCAAATGATGTTACACCGTACCCCTTGATAATTAATGTATCCCTTGAAGTATTTCTTAGTTATCAATTTCTTGACAATTATAGAATCCCTTTATAGAAACTCACATCATAAAAAAGCATTAATTATAAATCACATTAAAAAAGGAATGTGGTGATCATTTTTGAGAAACTGTTGTTTTCAAAAATACATAATTTTATAAGGGGGAGATTGTTGTGAACAATACTCTCTCTCTTTATGATGCTTTTGATTCTCACAAATATCCTTATTTGTTATACTCATGATTTTTCTTCATGTATATTTCAGGAAATTTATATTCAATATATTATTATATTTAGAGAAATAATAATGTTCTTAATCCTCAAGGTATATATGAAAATTAATTCATAATTCATTTATACCGTGTTTTGGAAACACTGTTTGTGCTCTAGATATTTGTAAATTACTTGAGCGTGTTATGGAAACATTGTTCATACACTATGTTGAGAAGCGTAGCGTAAGGATGGAATGAAGTGTTAACTTTACTAGTTTTCGGAAAAGAATGGAACAAGAACCGTACGTTTGGAAGGAACCTTACGTTTTAGAAATCGAAAAAGAAGGGAAGAAGATAATTACATATGTATGGAATGTTAAGTTTGTTTCTTAAAAGTATGGTTCATCACCCATAATTTTGGGAACAACCATATGTTTTAATGCTAATGAGAGAAGTATGGTTTATCAACAATACTTTTGTGAACAACCATACATTTGAATACTGAAGAGAAAAGTACGGTTAATCCACCAGACTTTTTCAAACAACCATATGTTTGATTGTTAAAGAGAAAAGTATAGAAGATCAGACCTTATGTTGTGAACCTTACATTTTGAACATTATGTTGTGAGCCTGAAATTCAGAGATTGTGTGTGATGGATGATCAAAATTACATTTTAAATCCGAGATTTAAATACAATTTTATTGAGCAACAGTCTTTTAGCAGATTATCAGAATAATTTAAATCCCTATTAAATTCCAAAATTTAAACTATGTATTTGAATGATTCAAAGGCGTTTATTTGTGATTCAAAGGATCAATATATGTGGTGCTTTTCAGGCTGAATTTTTAGGGGAGTTATGACTGCTCTGTTATTCCAACATTGAAATGTCCTGATTCTAGAGGCGACTTTAGTGGATCTAAATATAAAAGGAGAATACTTGTCTTTATTATATATACCTTTATTATTTTTTATTACAAATATAGATATGAATCATCAAAAATTTATATCATGATCTTGATTTTTTCACTACTAAAATTTTTAGAGACAATCAATACATACTGATATATTGTTATGAAGAGCGATAGTGCTCTATTTTCAAAAGAAGAAGAAACAAAATTGAAGAATCGCTAATTCTACCTAAAATATATTTGGCTGATATACTGTGGTTGATGTTGCTAATATAATTTCAAAAACTTCTGAAATCGGATCGGCTCAAAACTACTTCTCTCTAGAGATTATTCTTTCTGAAGATGATGATCCATCAACTCTCAGTTACGTGCTATATCTATTGAGAAGAATAAATTGAAAGTATTTCAAAGAATAATTATTCTTTTACATTGAGTTCTCAGATTCGCACATTAATATGTGGGTAAGGTTCTATGTGTTAACCATAAGGATCTATTTAGCCTTAAATTTGTAAAGTTGACAATTTCTTGCACTCATTTTTGGAAAGGTATATTGATAAGAGGACCAGATTGTGAAAATCATTAAGATCTTGGAGTAGAACGTTGGTGGAGTGGACTAGTGGCCTTCTGTTCCCCGAACCACTATACATCATGAATCATGTGGTATTTATTTTCTACTTCATAATCATTAATAAAAAGATAAAAGGACAGATCATGATTATGAAATTAAATTTTAAATGACACAATTCACACCCCTCTTGTGCATATTTGGTATAACCCAATCCAATAAATGGTTTCAGTGGAGGAGCATTTGTCAAATCTATAACAAGCTGAATGACATTGGATTATACAGATTACAATGGCTGATACACTAGAGGGTATGTAAATGTTTCATGATTCTTACTTTAATAGTAAAAATTATGGATATTGGAAATAATGAATGATCATTTATTTAAAAAATATTGGATACATAGTCAACTCGAAAATTTTAACTCCTTATGTGATTCCAGTGAAACCTAAAACATGGAGTGATGACAGATAAGAAGAGTATAATGTAAACATGAAATCTATGAATGCTATCATATGTGGTCTTTGACTATAGGAATTCAATAGTGTATCTTAGTGCGTGATGGATTATGAAATGTGGAAAATAATTTCAGTTGCTTATGAAGGAACTGACAATGTCATATAGATGAGATATGATACTTCTAAACTTAAATACTATACATTTAGGATGTTTGAAGTAGAAAAAATCACCCAAATGAATGGAAGGTTGATAGAGATTGTCTACAATATCACTTCCTTGGATGATCCAATCAAACAAGCTGATCAAGCCTGAATGTACTAAGAGTACTACCTCCTAGATAAAATGGAATTTATACAGCTATAATATAATCATCTCCTATCGAAGGTTTTACAATTAGATAGTTAATTGGAAGTATTATGTTGTATTAGGATGAGATGTAGTACGACGAAAATTAGTATAAGGTTCTAATCAAGAGAGAAGACACTACCTTAATGGTGTTATCACAATGCTAAATAATAAAGAAGATGAAAAAGGAAATAAATGTGAAATTAGAAATCTCTAATTCATCTAATTCAGATATATAATTGGATCAGATAGCTATAAAATTCATTATGTTTTATCAATAGCTAAATTTTTTTAGAAAGTATTTTAAAAATGATTATGAGGAAGTTAGTTGTTATGAGTGCAATAAAATTGGTCATATCAAAACTGACTGTCCACAATTAATTGAAGACAAAAGGAATTTTTTTTAAGAGAAATGATTATGACCAAAAAGAGAAGAAGGAAATGAAATCTACTTGGAATGTATTTGATGACTCCAGAATCTCATCATAGTCTGACTCATAAAAAAGAGGAATCAAATATAAAATCCAATATGTTCTTTATGGTAGAAACTGATGAGTTACAATCCTATTACTCATCTGACACTAATTAAATATGCTCAAATGGTAAACATGCATGTTACTGTAATATGTTTGAAAATATTTATGATTCTTTATTTAAGAAACACTAATCTTTAAACAATTTTAATAATTTCATTTTAAGAGAAAGAGATACTCTGATAAAGAAACATCATGAATTACTGGAAAAGTATAACTCATTAAACAAAAATTGTACAGATAATAAAACTAAAATATAAACCCTAAAAACAGAAGTAGAAACATACAAAAGTGCATCTATTATTTTTACAAAAGGATAAAACACACTTACTGAAAAACGTAGAAAGAATGTCATTTAAAAGGAAATATGTGGAATATAATGTAATGGTGCTAAACCGAAACTGTATGATAACTATTCTTTCCAAAGTACAAAAGTAAAAATGTGTTATTAATGTGGAACAAAAGGTCACATGTCTAAAAACTATTTTTTAAGGAAATCTCATATAACTGGGATTAAGAAATCATTTGTTTCAAGTAGTTTATATGATTCAATTGATTATATAAAAATAAAGCAAGACTGGATTCCTATGTCTTTGCTAGCTAACATAACTAGTCCTAATAGAATATTGGTACCATGAAAAATCCTTGTTTAAATTCCATTGCAGGAAGATGTTCATAGAAGATAATCTGAAATATGGTACACAGACAGTGGATTCTCCACGAATTTGAGTGGAAACTCGTCAAATTTTAGAACTCTAACTCAAAAGGATGTTGGTCTAATAACATTTGGTCACAATGCCAAAGGAAAGATTTTTTTGCATTAGAACTGTTGGAGATCCATAATCTCAATCAATCAAAAAATTACTCTATGTAAAATGATTGAAACACAACCTGATAAGAATATCTCAACTCTTTGATGATGGTTATATTATTGATTTTTATAACAATTGTTGTTCTGTTTTTAAAGATAAATTGCTTAAATTTTGAGCACCCAAAGCTGATAATGTTGATACCTTAGACATATATTCCTTGTGTAAAAAAAATCAAATAGCATAAATGATAAAATAATGAATCTTGGATCTAGAATAGAAGACTTTGACATTTTAATATATGTGTATTACATATGTTATCTAAGAAACAATTAATTTTTGATTTCCTATTCTAAAATTTGAATGTGATAGATTCTATGATGCATGTCAACTTGGAAAACAGAAAAAATCATCCTTCAAATATGTTAACAAAGATACCACATCTAGACCATTATAACATATCCATATGGATATGTTTGGACCTTCAAGGGTAGCATACATGGCTGGTAATGATATGTATATGTTTTAGTTGATGAATATTTCATATTTACTTGCATTTATTTTCTAATATATAAAAATGATGCTTTTACTGTATTTTAAATTCTTGTCAATGCTTCTTAAAATTTAAAAGGTTTTAATATAATCTCATTAAGAATTGATCATGATGGAGAATTTGTGAATCTGTAATTTAATTAATTTTTCTCAAATGTAGGTATTAAACACACCTTCACTACACCAAGAGCTCCTCAAAAAAATGGAATTGTTAAAAGAAAAAATAGGAATAATCATTAAATGGCTAGGACTATGCTAAATTAATACAGTCTTCCAACCTATTTCTGGGTAGAAGCTATAAGAAAAGCCTATTATATAATGAAAAGAGTTTTAATAAGACCAATTTCCTAAAAGACACCCTATAAACTCTATAATAACAGAAAACCTATAGTGAATTACTATATAGTTTTGGGATTCAATGTTTACTCCTTAAACAAAAAAGGCAGTCTTCGTAAATTTGATTCCAAATTTGATGAATACATTTTCATGGGATATATTTCTTCTTCCAATGCTTATAGTGTTTTTATTAAAAATTCAAGGTATATTGATCAGTCAGTTCATGTGAAATTTGATGAATCTGGTCCCTTTGATAAAAGGAAAGAGTAAATTGATGAATCTGTCCCTAATGATACCATGAGACATAAAAACATGAAAGATGATTTTGAAAAAGATATAAATGAAATTCAGTATAGTTCAAAAGATAATGACAATGAAGAACCTTCTAGTATACAATTAAGACAGTCAAGAACACTAAAGAATCACCTATTAGAAACAGGTACAGGAGACCTAGACACCGGAATAAAAACTAGGTGAAATGTATGAAATATTGTTGAATTCGTTTCCATTATATAACAATTAGAACCTAATACATTAGAATAATCCTTATCCGATTCATGTTGGATGATAGCAATGTAATAAGAACTAAACCAGCTCAAGAGAAATTAATTTTGCAATTTAGCTGAAAGGCCTCAGAACTATCCTATTATTGGAACCAAATGTTTCTTTATAAATAGACTAGATGATCAATGAATAATAACAATGAACAAATAAATACTAGTAGCTAAAGGATATAATAACGTACAAGGTATAGATTATGATGAGATCTTTTCACATATAGCTAGATTAGATTCCATTTGAATCCTTTTACACTATAAATCTCATATGAACATTAAATTATTTTAGAAGGATTTTTAGTCTGAATTTTTAAATTGTTATTTAATGGAGGAAGATTATGTTGACCAGCCTCCTAGTTTTGAAAATTCCAAAAAAAAATCTATTTTTAGTCTTACTAAATCTCATTATGGCCTAAAATAAGAACCTAGAGCATGGTATGAAATATTATGTTCATTTCATTTAAAAAATGATTTTACTATTAGAATGTAATATCATACACTATTTATGAAAAGTTTCAACCCTAATATTATATTAGTTCAAATTTATGTTGATGATATAATTTTTTTGTCAACAAAAAAACCTAGTCATGAGTAATCAAATTTAATTAAAAAGGCGTTTGAAATGAGTATAATGGGAGAATTAAATTTCTTTTTAGGACATAAAATTAATTAAAAAGATTTTGGAAATTCATTAAATAAAATATAATACCTTACTGATTTACAAAATAAATTTGGACTTGAAAACAACCAGACATATACTACTCCTATGTGTACTAATATAAAAATTTATTTGGATAAAATTGTGAAATCGGTTGATAATAAGTTATTGTAACATACCAAGTAAGTAATGAATAATATCTATATTTATCTATGTCTGTTAATGAATTAGATAGTGATTTAGAGGCTTAAAATGAAAATAAATCCAATCTTAAGCATGGAACACACTAATATTCTTAAAAGATTGTTTTACTGCCTTTTGATGGAAAACCCTTTTTAAATCAAACTTTTGAAAATTTTATAATCTATATTTGTCAAAATAAACATATCCATTATAATTGGGACATTGAAATTTACATTGGATAAATTTTTGGTATTTTTCTGACAATGTTCATTTATTAAAGAATAGTGAAAAATACTGCATTTTACATCAAAACTGCTTTTTCATTTAATTTATTTATATGATTAGATTATCTTTTGATTCGGTTTTAAAGTAAAATTAGAATATATTTTTACCATTAAATCTAATAGTGGTCATTGGAATAAATTTCACTTTGAAATTGGACTTAAACTGCTGTCAATATTTTGATACTTATTGTTTCATAAAAACACGCTATTTGTCATGGCAGCGGGAATTAATTATAAAATTAATTAATGTAACTTATATGATTTGAATTTTGTTAGATATAAATCATTATTGAATTCAGAATATCAAATATATCTTAGGGTTATGTTTTGGTATCTTTCTAAAAAACTACATTTTTTGATGAATAGTGAAACCACTAAGTGGTAGTTAAGGAAACTGATTTTTCATTTAAATGAAATTTTACCACCTCTATGATTTGATTTTCAAAAATCCGACATACATGGTTTTCATTAAGAAGTAAAATTTGGTTCAATGAGATTAAAATAATTTTTTGGTGAATAGTAACTTTTATGTTTTTTAATCGCGATTAGTGGTAATTAGTGTAGTTTAAGGTAAAAATAATGTTTTAATAGTATGAGATGAGATTGAAACATGTCTTACCCTCATTGGATGTGTCATATCCGACCAAGAAAATCCATGGGTCAACTTGGGGATCCATGGAGCCACTTTGGTTGGGAAATGACATAAATAACTTTTTATTTCATGAAAAAGTAAAAATGATACAAACATAATATGTTTTAAGAAAACAATTTTTAATTGGGGTTATACAAGTCAGATTTTTGAATATAAATATTCATGGGAAATATAAAAAGTTTTACTACATCCTAGTCGTTTTTTTATAATTTTTAGACTTTAAATAAATAAAATTATTTATGACGTCATGATGATGCAGCGATTACCTCATTAACAAAGGATTAAAATAAAATGAAATGATAATGTAAAATCTATGACCTAAATATTTCCAAAACCTATTGTATGGGTTTATTTAGAACCCTTATCACCTTAACCTAGAATTATATCAATTTGGGACCTTTTAAATTCGAAACTCATTTTCAAATAAACTAATATTTCTTTACATTCCAAAAGTGCCTCTCCTCTCCTCTTATAAAAGGCCCCCACCTCTACCTCCTTACCCACACTCCCAAATCCATTGGATCGGCCACCCCTGCCCATTTTGTCTCTCCAAATCCCTCTCTTACTCCTTGAATCCTCACTTTGGTCAGAAGTCTTCCCAAAGAAGCCTTTGAGCTCAAACCAAAGGGAGTTACCCGATTTTAAGGTAATGTCTTCACTTGAGTCCTTTGGTTTTTTTTGCTTCTCCAACCCCATAAACTAATTTTATTCATTTATTTTGTAAAAACTCCAGTATATTTAATATACTAGGATGTTTTTATAAGAAGTATTTTAGCAACACTTACACACACCTACATCTAATGGTTAAAGGACATACTGTTTCCGTGGATGGTGAATTTATGCCTCCCGAAACAATGATTGTTCAACATTCTTTTAACACCTTAAAATGTGGCCATTAAGATGTGACTATATTTATATATTATATATAATATGTTTATATTTTCCTTAAGCTTCTGTATTTTTCATTTTGGGCATACCTTTATGGTTTGCATTATGGGTAAACGCGATATCTTCATTTAAGGAAGTGCGGACTACCGCCCCCTCAAAGTGATTTGATTCGTTAAATACCATATGTGGGATGTATAAAGGATGGAACTATGATATTATATATGATATTATACTGGAATTATAATATAACTTTATATCATTATGATTCCATTCTATAAAATATGAAATAGAAATGAAAGTAGCGTCCATGCGTACGTACGGCTTACCGTCTCCATGAACGGTGCATTTCATTTCTTACCTCTAAATAATTATGTAATATTATAAATGCATTCATGTACTGGATATATATGACATATATGGTATCTAAATCATGATTATAACTCTGGATATAATGTATACATGAATAACTTGTAATTCTAAAGGGTTTATTTTTACTCATGTACCAATGATCATTAAATCGACCATTATTAACTTAAATAATTACATAGTGTTCATGACATGGCAATAAATGATATAAAAGGAATAATGAACTTGAAAAATGTTCTTAAGAAAGTATAAATTAACTCAAGTTTATTATTCAGGACATTAAAGAACGATCGAGTCAAGTCGGACCCAAGGTATGGGACTTCGTCTCAATCTCCTTTCATTGAGGCATAATTTGTTTTATACACAACATTATTTTATAAGGTGTATAAACACCTTTGAATTTTACACTTATTTAAAAGGAATCATTTTTATACGAAGCGTTTTAAAAAATTACAAAAGATAATGTTTTTGTCGTACATATGGGGCGACAACGACTTCTCCGCCACTGTGACAATTATTTGAGTTTCGGCTTCCTCTACAAGCCATACCTTCTTTTTAAAAGAAAAATAAATTCAATGTTTTACTTTTATTTTATATTGGTATTGAAAATGGTTTTCATAATTTTTTTATTATATCAATGTGTTTTATTGATATCTCGTGATTGAAATGTGGAAATGTTATGTTTTTTTAAGCATGTTTTATGTGATATGATTATGCTGTGGTTCTTGGGCATTATTATGAAGACGGGTGGTTCCGTGATAAACTAAGGGTGGGTGAGCCCGATATAGCTCTCCAACGCATTGGGTAACGTGATGGAGTGAAACGTTAAGGTTTCTCCAAAGAGATTTAGGGAATATACTGTGGTGGGTATTCCAGACGTAACCAAGAGGGTTACTCCCTACGTTAGAATGTTATGAATGCCTCAAGTTACCTTTATGTCTTATGATTTCTATGAATTATTCATGATTTGATGAGGTGTGTTAAAGTGCTTATGTTTTATGGGTAAAGTAAGATCTCATTCTTATGTATATATGTACCCATGTTTCCATTCCATATTTTTATATCCCTTACTGATCTTTTTATGCTCATCCCAGGTTTTTTGAAATGTTTTTCACAGGTCAAGGTAAAGGTACATGATATGATGATATGTCAATTAAGTGTCAAGAAAGAATCCATGTTTTATTTTAAATATGTTTCCATTGATGGGAATGATGAATACTATCTTTATGTAACCACTTTGTTTATATGTGGAATGTAATGCATGTTTTATGTTCTAATTCTCTAAAACTCTGAACCCGAAAAGATCTTCAATGTGTAATCTTTTAATAACTCATGATTAATTATGGTTTAAGGCTGGGGCCTTATAGTTGGTATCAGAGGTCGGTTTAGATAACTTTAAGAGTTAGGATTTTATTAAATGATTATCCAAAAATATTTTTTTTTCTTATGGTCAAATTGAAATGATATAGAATTTGAATATTGCCATGTTGATTAATCTACGACATGTTTGTTCAGAATGGTTTTCTGCAGAGGAAACGGGGATGCAGTTCTAGGAAGGCATACAGAAGCAAGTAACCTTCCGAATTAGCATCCTGATATGTTCGGAATTGGAACTGAACAGTTTGTTGCAGTAATGGCGCAGTTGACTCAAGCGATAAATGGCAGTGGTATCCATGCACGAGATCATCCAGATTAACTATAGAGGAACATGTCAGTGGTGGAACATATAATGAGGAAACATCCCCCATCATTCAGAGGATCATCTGACCCTGTGTTAGATGAAGGGTGTATTAAAGCACTAGAGAAGATTTTCGATGTCATGGGGTGTTCAGACAATCAAAAGGTTATTCTTGCTATTTACCGTTTGGAGGGTGAAGCATATCAGCGGTGGTCGATGGTTAAAAATATCAGGGACGCTGATGAGTTTTATTCTCTCGACTAGGATGAATTCAAAGGTATGTTTCTTGAGAAGTATTTTCCTAAGGCTGTTTGACTTAGGATGGAAAAACAATTCTTGGAATTGAGGCAAGAGGAAGACTCAGTGGCTGCCTATGAAGAAATGTTGACTTGATTGTCAAGGTATGCTCCAAATTTTATCCGAGACCTTGATAGAAAAATCAATGGTTTTTACTCAGGATTAATGCCAAAATATATAAGGGCATTGGCTTCTCATGAGTTTAATAGTTATGAAAAGCTTGTTCGATGTGCTAAGAAGGTGGAAATGGAGTTTGCTGATGATCAAGTGTTCAATAACAACCAGTATAAGAAGAGACCGAGGTGGCAGGAGAAAGGAAGCAATTCTTCAAAAAGGTATGATGGTAAGAAAACTAAGTTTCCAGTTTGTGATAAATGTGGGAATAGGCATGCTGGGGAATGTATTTGTAATTATAGAAAGTTCTAATGATGTGGTAAGATGGGACATAAGGCTCGTGATTTCACTGAAAAAGATCAAGGTGATGGTAAGACCAAATTTGATTGACAGTTAGTAAATTTTTTTAAGTGCAATGAGATGGGTCACTATGAAAACGAGGGTCCGACAAAGAGCTTGAGTGATGGGAAGTAGTTATACTACAAGCAGAAATGGGCGGTGATATCCTTTGCAACTACTTCAGCAGATGTCGGGCCATCAAATGAAGTTGTATCAGGTAATTTGTTTGTTTTTTCAGAATATGCCAGTGTGTTGTTTGATTCGGGGTCTACACATTCTTTCATCTCTGAAAACTTTTCTAGTAAAATGGGAATAACATCTCAAGAAATGACTCCTGAACATCTGGTAAAAACACCTGGGGGAAATTTTGTCGAAAAATTAATTAATAAGAATCTTCCAATCCTTATCCGTGGAAAGAACCTACTTTCAAACCTTATTTTTCTACCTCTAGTAGAGTTTGCTGTTATCATGGGTATAGATTGGCTCTCTATTTATCATGCTAAGATTTACTGTTGAACTAAATAAGTTTCTTATTAGAAAGACTTTCAGTTTGTGTACAATAATGAACCCTTACTGTTGATAACTTATCAAGAGGCCAAGAAACTTGTAAAAGATGGAAATGAATTTTACCTTGCACACATCATTGAAAATAAAGGAACTGTTCAGATTAATGATGTGCCAGTGGTAAATGAGTATCCTGATGTTTTTCTTGATGAGTTTCCTGGAATAATACCAGATTGGGAAGTTGAGTTTACTATTGACTTAGTTCCTAATACTAAGCCAATTTCAAAACCCCATTATCGAATTGCTCAACTTGAACTTTTAGAGTTGAAGGAGAAATTGCAAGATTTATTAGAGAAAGGTTTCATTAGACCTAGCACATCACCATGGGGTACTCCTGTTTTATTTTTTAAAAATAAAGATTGTTCTATGAGAATTTGCATTGATTATAGAGCCTTGAATAAAATCACTGTTAAGAACAAATATCCTTTTCCTCATATCGATGATTTGTTTTATCAGCTCCTAGGAGCTCAGTTTTTTTCAAAGATTGACCTGAGATCGGGGTGCCATCAGCTGAAGGTAAAGGAGGAAAGTATTCCAAAGACTGCGTTCCGTACAAGATATGGCAATTATGAATTTGTAGTAATGCCTTTTGGGATAACCAATGCACCTGTTTTATTCACAGACTTAATGAATAGAATTTTCCATGAGTTATTGGATAAGTTTGTGGTGGCTTTCATTTATGATATTTTGGTGTTTTCTAAAAGTAAATAAGAGCATGAAAGATATTTAAGGGTTATCTTTCAAACCATACAAGAAGAGAAACTGTATGGAAAATTAAGCAAGTGTGAGTTTTGGTTGCAACAAATTTCATTCCTTGGTCACAATATTTCTAAAGATGGGATAACTGTTGATCCTGCAAAAACAAAGGTTGTGGAAGACTAGTCAAGACCCACAAATGTAATAGAGATTCGTAGTTTCCTTGGTTTGGCATGATATTACCGAAGTTTTGTTATAAATTTTTCACGATTATCTAGTCCAATGACTAAGCTAACTTGGAAGGGTGTTAATTTTATCTGGAGAAAATAATGTGATGATTTTTTCAGGAGTTGAAAAGAAGATTGGTGAATGCTCCAGTTTTGGCACTACCTTCCAGGAATGGGGAGTTTGTTATCTACAGTGATGATTCATTGAAAGGACTTGGTTGTGTCCTAATGAAGAATGATCAGGTAATTGCTTATGCTTCACGTCAGTTGAAAACTCATGAGGTAAATTATCCTACACATGATATGGAATTAGCTGCTGTTGTTTTCGCTTTAAAAATTCGGAGGCATAATTTGTATGGAGTAAAGTGTAAAATATATACTGATCACAAAAGTATAATGTATATATTCACTCAGAAAGAGTTAAACATGAGGAAAAGGTGATGGCTGGAATTAATCAAGGATTTTGATAGTACAATTCATTACCATCCGAGAAAAGCAAATAAAGTGGCTGATGCTTTGAGTTGAAAAATTAATGCTTCATTAACAATGTTGTGTTTGGAACGTGATCCTTTGGTTAAGGATTTGATGAAATTTTGCATAGAAGTTGTTGGTGCAGGATGTCCTTCTGTTTTGTTTCATGTATCAGTGAAATCTTCTCTATCAGACAGAATCAAGCAAGCACAGAAGCAAGATAGTGAGTTACAGAAAAAGGTAGAGCTGGTTCAGAAAGGTAAGTTTCCTGAATTCAACATTGATAATGATTGTGTTTTGAGATTTGGGAAGAGATTGTGTGTGCCTTGTGATTCACAGTTAAAGAGAGAGTTGTTATGTAAAGCTCATAGTTCTCCGTTTTCAGTTCATCCAGGCTGTACTAAGATGTACAAAGATCTGCGGGAGTATTACTTGTGGGTGGAATGAAAAGAGATATTTCTAATTTTACTGTGAAGTGTTTGACATGTCAACAGGTTAAAGCAGAGGGGCAGTTACTGAAAGGGATTCTTCAGCCATTACCAGTGCCAGAGTGGAAATCGGAGAATATATCCATGGACTTTTTTGTGGGATTACCGAAGACATCTCAAGGTAATAATGAAATCTGGGTTATTGTTGATCGCTTGACTAAATCTGCTCATTTCCTTGCTATACGAGATACTTTTTCCCTAGATCAAATTTCACGTTTGTATCTTAAAGAGATAGTCAGGTTACATGGAGTTCCTCTCTCCATTGTATCTGACCGTGATCCCAGGTTCACTTCTATCTTTTGGAAAGGCCTTTAGAAGTCGTTGGATACTGAATTAAATTTTAGTAAAGCTTTTCATCCTCAATCAGATGGGCAGTCTGAACGAAAAATTCAGACATTGGAGGATATGCTACGAGCTTGTTCGATGGATTATCAGGGAAGTTGGGACCAACATCTTTCTTTGGTTGAGTTTTCATATAATAACAGTTTTCATTCCAGTATACAGATGGCACCATTTGAGGTGTTATATGGGAAGCAGTGTCGAACTCCAGCTTTTTGGGATGAAGTGGGTGAAATAAAGCTGATGGGACCAGAATTTGTAGAAGAGTTGGAAGAAAAAGCTCAGCTGATTCAGAAACACATGAGAACATCTCAGAGTAGGCATAAGAGTTATGCAGACAACAGGAGGAAGGATCTCTCTTTTGAGGCAGGTGATCATGTTTTTCTCAAAGTATCACCATGGAAAAGTGTGATGCGATTTGGTAAGAAAGGAAAACTGAGTCCAAGGTTCATTGGACCATATGAAATTCTGGAGAGAGTTGGATCAGTTTCTTACCGAGTGGCTTTACCTCCGAATTTATCTCAGGTACACAATGTTTTTCATGTTTGAATGTTAAGGAAGTACATGCCAGATCCATCTCATGTTTTGAGTCCAGAGGTAGTTCAGCTGGAAGATAACCTATCGTATGAGGAACAACCAGTCCAGATTCTTGACCACATGGAGCAAGTGTTACGGAATAAGGTGATTAATCAGGTAAAGGTTTTGTGGAAAAACCACATGATGGAAGAGGCAACATGGGAATCTGAAAATGCAATGAGGGATAAATACCCCCATTTATTTGATAAGTAAATAAATTGTGGGGATGCAATTTTCTAAAGGGGGGAGGATGTAACATCCCAAGTAAGTAATGAATAATAGATATTTTTATCTATGTCTGTTAATGAATTAGATAGTGTTTTAGTGGCTTAAAATGAAAATAAATCCAATCTTAAGCATGGAATACACTAATATTCTTAAAAGATTGTTTTACTTCCTTTTGATGGAAAAACATTTTTAAATCAAACTTTTGAAAATTTTATCATCTATATTTGTCAAAATAAACATATTCATTATAATTGGGACATTGAAATTTACATTGGATAGATTTTTGGTATTTTTCTTACAATGTTCATTTTTAATGAATAGTGAAAAATACTGCATTTTACTTCAAAACTGCTATTTCATTTAATATATTTATATGATTAGATTATCTTTTTAATTAGTTTTAAAGTGAAATTAGAATATATTTTTACCATTAAATCCAATAGTGGTCATTGGAATCAATTTCACTTTGAAATTGGAGTTAAACTGGTGTCAATCTTTTGATATTTATTGTTTCATAAAAACACGCTATTTGTCATGACAGCGGAAATTAATTATTAAATTAATTAATGTAACTTATATGCTTTGAATTTTGTAAAATAGAAAACATTTTTGAATTCATAATATCAAATATATCTTAGGGTGAAGTTTTGGTATCTTTCTGAAAAACTTCAATTTTTGATGAATAGTGAAACCACTAAGTGGTAGTTAAAGAAACTGATTTTTCGTTTAAATGAAATTTTACCACCTCTATGATTTGATTTTCAAAAATCCGACATACATGGTTGTCATTAAGAAGTAAAATTTGGTTCAATGAGATTAAAATGATTTTTTTGTGAATAGTAACTTTTATGTTTTTTAATCACGATTAGTGGTAATTAGTGTAGTTTAAGGTAAAAATAATGTTTTAATAGTATGAGATGAGCTTGACACATGTCCTACCCTCATTGGATGTGTCATGGCCGACCAAGACAATCCATGGGTCAACTTTGGGACCCCATGGAGCCAATTTGGTTGGGAAATGACATAAATAACTTTTTATTTAATGAAAAATTAAAAATGACACAAACATAATATGTTTTAGAAAAACAATTTTTAAAAGGGGTGATACAAGTCAGATTTTTAACTATAAATATTTATTGGAAATATGAAACGATTTCATACATCATAGTATTTTTTTTATAATTTTTAGACTTTAAATAAATTAAATTATTTATGACATCATGATTATGCAGCGATTACCTCATTAACAAATGATTTAAATAAAATGAAATGATAATGTAAAATATATGACCTAAACATGTCCCAAACCTATTGGATGGGTGGATTTAGAACCCTTATCACCTTACCCTAGAATTATATAAATGTGGGAGCTGTTAAATCCAAAACTCATTTTCAAATAAATTAATATTTCTTTACTTTCCAAAAGTGCATCTCCTCTCCTCTTATAAAAGGCCCCCACCTCTACCACCTTACCCACACTCCCAAAGCTTTTGGCTTGGCCACCCCCTCCCCATTCGGTCTCTCCACATCCCTCTCTTACTCCTTGAAGCCTCACATTGGGCAGAAGTATTCCCATAGAAGCCTTTGAGCTCAAACCAAAGGGAGTTACCCGATTTTAAGGTAATGTTTTCACTTCAGTCCTTTTGTTTTATTTTGCTTCTCCAACCCCTTAAACTCATTTTATTCTGTTCTTTTGTAACAAATCCAGTATCTTAAATATACTAGGATGTTGTTATAAGAAATATTTGAGCAACACTTACACACACCTACATCTAATGGTTAAAGGACATACTGTTTCAGTGGATGGTGAATTTATGCCTCCCGAAACGATGATTGTTCAAAATTCATTTAATGCCTTCAATGGTGGCCATTAAGATGTCACTATATTTATATATGATATATAATATGTTTATGTTTTCCTTAAGCTTCTGCATTTTTAATTTTGTGCATACCTTTATGGTTTCCATTATGGGTAAACGTGATATCTTCATTTAAGGTAATGCGGACTACCGCCCCCTCAAAGTGATTATATTCGTTAAATACAATATATGGGACGTATAAAGGATGGAACTATGATATTATATATGATATTATACTGTAATTATAATATTTCTTTATATCCTTATGATTCCATTCTATAAAATACGAAATATAAATGAAAGTAGCGTTCATGCGTACATACGGCTTACCGTCTCAATGAACGGTGCATTTCATTTCATACCTCTAAATGATTATGTAATATTATAAATGCATGCATGTACTGGATATATATGACATATATGATATCTACATCATGATTATAACTCTGTATATAATGTATACATGAACAACTTGTAATTATAAAGGGTTTATTTTGACTGAAGTACAAATGATCATTATAACGACCGTTATTAACTTAAATAATTAAATAGTGTTCATGACATGGAAATAACTGATATAAAAGGAATAATGAACTTGAAAAAGGTTCTTAAGAAAGTATAAATTAACTCAATTTTATTATTCAGGACATTAAAGAATGATCGAGTCAAGTCGGACCCAAGGTATGGGACTTCGTCTCAATCTCCTTTCATTGAGACATAATTTGTTTTATACACAACTTTCTTTTATACGGTGTGTAAACCCATTTTAAATTTACACTTATTTAAAATGAATCATTTTTATACGAAGCATTTTAAAAAACGACCAAATGGAATGTTTTTGTCGTACGTATGCGGCGACAACGACTTCTCTGCCGTCGTGACCATTATTTGAGTTTCAGCTTCCTCTACAAGCCATAACTTCTTTTCAAAAGAAAAATTAATACAATGTTTTACTTTTCTGTTATTTTGGAATTGAAAATGGTTTTCATAACTTTTTTATTATATCAATGTGTTGTATTGATATCTCGTTATTGATATTTGGAAATGATATGTTTCCATTATGCATGTTTTATGTGATATGATTATGTTGTGGTTCTTGGGCATTATTATGAAGACGAGTGGTTTTGTGGTAAAATAAGGGGGGGTGAGCCCGATATAGCTCTCCAATGCATTGGGTAACAGGAAGGAGTGAAACATTAAGGTTTCTCCGAAGATATGTAGGGAATATACTGTGGTGGGTATTCCGAACGTATCCAAGTGGGTTACTCCCTACATAAGAATGTTATGAATGCCTCAAGTTACCTTTATGTCTTATGATTTCGATGATTTATTCATGATTTGATGTGGTGTGTTAAAGTTCTTATGTTTTATGGGTAAAGTAGGATCTCATTCTTATGTATATATGTACCCATGTTTCCTTTCCATATTTTTATATCCTTTACTGAGCTTTTTATGCTCATCCCAAGTTTTTGGAAATGTTTTTAACAGGTCAAGGGAATGGTACATGATATGATGATAGTGTCAGGGATGTGTCAAGAAATAATCCATGTTTTATTTTAAATATGTTTCCATTGATGGGAATGAAGAATACTATATTTATTTAACCACTTTGTTTATATGTGGAATGTAATTCATGTTTTATGATCTAATTCTCTAAAAATCTAAACTTGAAAAGATCCTCAATGTGTAATCTTGTAATAACTCAAGATTTAGTATGGTTTAAGGCTGGGTCCTTATAGTTGGTATTAGAGGTCGGTTTAGATAACTTTAGGAGAAATAATTTTATTAAATTATTTTGAAATAATATTTTTTTTCTTAAGGTCAAATTGAAATGATATAGCATTTGAAGATTATCATGTTGCTTCATCTAATACATGTTTTTTCAGAATGGTTTTCCGCAGAGGAAATGGGGAAGCAGTGCTAGGAATCCATACAAAAGGAAATAACCTTCTGAATCAGTATCCTGAGATGGTCGGAATTAGAACTGAACAGTTTGTTGTAGTAATGGCACAGTTGAATCAAGCGATAAATTGTGGTGGTATCCATGCACGAGATCAGCCAGATCAACCGCAGAGGAACATGTCAGTGGTGGAACATTTCATGAGGAAACATCCCCCATCATTCAATAGATCATCTGACCCTGTGTTAGCTGAAGGGTGGATTAAATCACTGGAGAATATTTTCGATTTCATGGGGTGTTTAGACAATCAAAAGGTTAGTCTTGCTATTTACCGTTTGGAGGGTGAAGCAGATCAGTGGTGGTCGATGGTTAAAAATATCAGGGATGCTGATGAGTTTGATTCTCTCGACTGGGATAAATTCAATGGTATGTTTCTTGAGAAGTATATTCCTAAGGACATTCGATGTAGGATGGAAAAACAATTCTTGGAATTGAGGTAAGAAGAAGACTAAGTGGCTGTCTATGAAGAAAGGTTCACTCGATTGTCAAGGTATGCTCCAAATTTTATTCGTGACCTTGATGGAAAAATCAATCGTTTTTACTTAGGATTAAAGCCAAAATATCAAAGTGTATTGGCTTATCATGAGTTTAAAAGTTATGAAAAGTTTGTTCGATGTGTTGAGAAGGTGTAAATGGAGTTTGTCGATGATCAAGTGTTCTATAACATCCAGCTGATGAAGAGACCGGGGAGGCAGGAGAAAGGAATGAATTCTTCAAAAAGGTATGATGGTAAGAAAACTATGTTTCCAGTTTGTGATAAATGTTGGAAAAGGGATATTGGGGAATGTCTTTTGAATTCTGGAAAGTGCTACCAATGTGGTAAGATGGGACATAAGGATCGTGATTGCACTGAAAAATATCAAGGTGAAGGTAAGAACAAATTTAATATACAGTTAGTAAAGATTTTTAAGTGCAATGACATGGGTCACTATGCAAACGAGTGTCCAACAAAGATCTTGAGTGATGGGAAGCAGTTCCACTAAAAGAAGAAAGGGGTGGTGAAATCCTTTGCAACTACTTCAGGAGATGTCAGGCCATCAAATGAAGTTGTATCAGGTACTTTGTTTGTTTTTTCAGATTATGCCAGTGTGTTGTTTGATTCGGGGTCTACACATTCTTTCATCTCTGAAAACATTTCTAGTAAAATGGGAATACCATCTCAAGAAATGACACCCGAACTTCTGGTAAAAACACCTGGGGGAAATGTTGAGGCAAAAAGAATTTATAAGAATATTCCTATCCTTATCTGTGGAAAGAACCTACTTGGAAACCTTATTGTTCTACCTCTAGTAGAGTTTGATGTTATCCTGAGTATGGATTGGCTCTCTATTTACCATGCTAAGATTTACTTTAGATCTAAAAAAGTTTCTTTTCAGAAAGACTTTAAATTTTTGTACTAGAATGAACCCTTACTGTTGATAATTATCAAGAGTCCAAGAAACATGTAAAAGATGCAAATGAATGTTACCTTGCACACATCGTTGAAAATAATGGAACTGTTCAGATTAATGATGTGTCAGTTGTAAATTAGTATCTTGATGTTTTTCTTGATGAGTTTCCTAGAATAATACCAGATCAGGATGTTGAGTTTACTGTTGACTTAGTTCCTAATTCTAAGCCAATTTCATAACCCCCTTATCTAATGGCTCAAATTGAACTTTTAGAGTTGAAGGAGCAATTGCAAGATTTATTAGAGAAATGTTTCATTCGACCTAGCACATCACCATGGGGTGCTCCTGTTTTATTTTTTAAAAATAAAGATGGTTCTATGATACTTTGCATTGATTATAGATCCTTGAATAACATCACTATTAAGAACAAATATCCTTTGCCTCATATAAATGATTTGTTTGATCAGCTCCAGGGAGATCAGTTTTTTTCAAAGATTGACCTGAGATCGGGGTACCATCAGCTGAAGGTAAAGGAGGAATATATTCCAAAGACTGTGTTCTGTAGAAGATATGGCCATTATGAATTTGTAATAATGCCTTTTGGGCTAACCAATGCACCTGCTGTATTCATGTACTTAATGAATATAATTTTCCATGAGTTATTGGATAAGTTTGTGGTGGTTTTCATTGATGATATTTTGGTGTTTTCTAAAAGTAATGAAGCGAATAAAGGACATTTAAGGGTTATCTTGCAAACCTTAAAAGAAAAGATACTGTATTGAAAATTCAGCAAGTGTGAGTTTTGGTTGCAATAAATTTCTTTCCTTGGTCACATTGTTTATAAAGATGGGATATCTTTTGATCCTGCAAAAACAAAGGTTGTGGAAGACTGGACAAGACCCACAAATGTAATAGAGATTCGTAGTTTCCTTGGTTTGGCAGGCTATTACCGAAGGTTTGTTAGAAATTTTTCACGATTATCTAGTCCAATGACTAATCTAACTCGGAAGGGTCTTAAGTTTATCTGGACAAAAGAATGTGATGATTGTTTTCAAGAGTTGAAAATAATATTGGTGAATGCTCCAGTTTTGGCACTACCTTCTAGGAATGGGGAGTTTGTTATCTACAGTGATGCTTCATTGAAATGACTTGGTTGTGTCCTAATGCAGAATGATCAGGTAATTGCTTATGCTTCACGTCAGTTGAAAACTCATGAAGTAAATTACCCTACACATGATTTGGAATTAGCTTCTGTTGTTTTTGCTTTAATAATTTGGAGGAATCATTTGTATGGAGTAAAGTATGAAATATATACTGATCTCAAAAGTATAAAGTATATATTCACTCAGAAAGAGTTAAAAATGAGACAGAGGAGATGGCTGGAATTAATCAAGGATTATGATTATACAATTCATTACCATCCGGGAAAAGAAAATAAAGTGGCTGATGATTTGAGTCGAAAAATTAATGCTTCATTTACAATGTTGCGTTTGGAACGTGATCATTTGGTTAAGGATTTCATGAAATTTGGCATAGAAGTTATTGGTGCATGATTTCCTTCTGTTTTGTTTCAGGTATCAGTGAAATCTTCTCTATCAGACAGAATCAAGCAAGCACAGAAACAAGATAGTGAGTTGTCAAAAAAGGTAGAGATGGTTCAGAAAGGTAAGTTTCCTGAATTCAACATTGATAATGATTGTGTTTTGAGATTTGGGAAGAGATTTTGTGTTCCTTGTGATTCATAGTTGAAGAGAGAGTTGTTATGTGAAGCTCATAGTTCTCCGTTTTCAGTTCATCCAGGCAGTACTAAGATGTACAGAGATCTTCGGGAGTATTACTGGTGGGTTGGAAGGAAAAGAGATATTTCTGATTTTACTATGAAGTGTTTGACATGTCAATAGGTTAATGCAGAGCGGCAGTTACTGAAAGGGATGCTTCAGCATTTACCAGTGCCAGAGTGGAAATGGGAGAATATATCCATGGACTTTGCTACGGGATTACCGAAGACATCTCGAGGTAATAATGCAATCTGGGTTATTGTTGATAGCTTGACTAAATCTGCTCATTTCCTTGCTATACGAGATACTTTTTCCCTAGATCAACTTTCTCATTTGTATCTTAAAGAGATAGTCAGGTTACATGGAGTTCCTCTCTCCATTGTATCTGATTGTGATCCCAGGTTCACTTCTAACTTTTGGAAAGGCCTTCAGAAGTCTTTGGGTACTGAATTAAATTTTAGTACAGCTTTTCATCCTCAATCAGATGGGCAGTCAGAACATAAAATTCAGACTTTGGAGTATATGCTACGAGCTTGTTCGATGGATTATCAGGGAATTTGGGACCAACATCTTTCTTTGGTTGATTTTTCATATAATAACAGTTTTCATTCTAGTATACAGATGGCATCATTCAAGGCGTTATATGGGAAGCGGTGTCGAACTCCAACTTTTTGGGATGAAGTGGGTGAAATAAAGCTGATGGGACCAGAATTGGTAGAAGAGTTGGCAGAAAAGTTTCATCTGATTCAGAAACACATGAGAACAGCTCAGAGTAGGCAGAAGAGTTTTGAGGACAATAGGAGGAAGGATCTCTCTTTTGAGGTAGGTGATCATGTTTTTCTCAAAGTGTCACCATGGAAAAGTGTGATGCGATTTGGTAAGAAATGACAAATGATTCCAAGGATCATTGGACCATATGAAATTCTGGAGAGAGATGGATCAGTTGCTTACCGAGTGGCTTTACCACCGAGTTTATCTCAGGTACACAATGTTTTCCATGTTTCAATGTTAAGGAAGTACATGCCAGATCCATATCTTGTTTTGAGTCCAGAGGTAGTTCAGCTGGAAGAGAACATATCTTATGAGGAACAATCGGACCTGATTCTTGACCACGGGGAGAAAGTGTTACAGAATAAGGTGATTAATCTGGTAAAAGATTTGTGGAAAACCCACATGATGGAAGAGGCAACATGGGAATCTGAAAATGCAATGAGGGATAAGTACCCCCATTTATTTGATAAGTAAATAAATTGCGGGGACACAATTTTCTAAAGGGGGGAAGGATGTAACATCCCAAGTAAGTAAGGAATGATAGATATTTTTATCTATGTCTATTAATGAATTAGATAGTGTTTTAGAGGCTTAAAATGAAAATAAATCCAATCTTAAGCATGGAATACACTAATATTCTTAAAAGATTGTTTTACTGCCTTTTGATGGAAACCCCTTTTTAAATCAAACTTTTGACAATTTTATAATCTATATTTGTCAAAATAAACATATTCATTATAATTGGGACATTAAAATTTACATTGGATAAATTTTTGGTATTTTTCTGACAATGTTCATTTTTTAATGAATAGTGAAAAATACTGCATTTTACATCAAAACTGCTTTTTCATTTAATTTATATATTTGATTAGATTATCTTTTGATTTGATTTTAAAGTGAAATTAGAATATATTTTTACCATTAAAACCAATAGTGGTCATTGGAATCAATTTCACTTTGAAATTGGACTTAAACTGGTGTCAATCTTTTGATACGTATTGTTTAATAAAAACAAGCTATTTGTCATGACAGCAGGAATTAATTATTAAATTAATTAATGTAACTTATATGATTTGAATTTTGTAAAATATACACCATTTCTTAATACAGAATATCAAATATAGATTAGGGTGATGTTTTTGTATCTTTCTGAAAAACATCAATTTTGGATGAATAGTGAAACCACTAAGTTGTATTTAAAGAAACTGATTTTTCGTTTAAATGAAATTTTACCACCTCTATGATTTGATTTTCGAAAATCTGACATACATGGTTGTCATTATGAAGTAAAATGTGGTTCAATAAGATTAAAATAATTTTTTGATGAATAGTATCTTTTATGTTTTTTAATCGCGATTAGTGGTAATTAGTGTAGTTTAATGTAAAAATAATGTTTTAATAGTATGAGATGAGCTTGACACATGTCCAACCCTCATTTTATGTGTCATGGCCGACCAATACAATCCATGGGTCAACTTGGGGACCCCATAGAGACACTTTGGTAGGGAAATGACATAAATAACTTTTTATTTAATGAAAAAGTAAAAGTGACACAAACATAATATGTTTTACGAAAACAATTTTTAAAAGGGGTTATACAAGTCAGATTTTTGACTATAATTATTAATTGGAAAGATAAAAAGATTTCCAACATCATAGTATTTGTTTTATAGTTTTTAGACTTTATATAAATTAAATTATTTATGACATCATGATGATGCAGCGATTACCTCATCTACAATGGATTTAAATAAAATGAAATGATAATATAAAATATATGACCTAAACATGTCCAAAACCTATTGGATGGGTGGATTTAGAACCCTTATGACATTAACCTCAAATTATATCAATGTGGGTCCTTTTAAATCCGAAACTCATTTTCAAATAAAGTAATATTTCTTTACTTTCCAAAAGTGCCCCTCCTCTCCTCTTATAAAAGGCCCCCACCTCTACCTCCATACCCACACTCCCAAAGCCTTTGTCTCGGCCAATATAAGGCCCCAGACTTTAACTTACTTAATCTTGAGTTATTACAAGATTACACATTGAGGATCTTTTCGGGTTTATACTTTTACAGAATTAGATCATAAAACTTGCATTACATTCCATATATAAACAAAGAGGTTACATAAAGATAGTATTCTTATTTCCCATCAATGCAATCATATTTAAAATAAAACATATATTCTTTCTTGAAACATCCTTGACACTATCATCATATCATGTACCTTTCTCTTGACCTATGAAAAACATTTAAAAACATGGGATGAGCATAAAAAGCTCAGTAAGGGATATAAAAATATGGAAAGGAAACATGGGTTCATATATACATAATAATGAAATCATACTTTACCCATAAAACATAAGCCCTTTAACATACCTCATCAAATAATTAATAAATCATAGAAATCATAAGACATAAAGGTAACTTGAGGCATTCATAACATTCTTACGTAGGGAGTAACCCTCTTGGTTACGTTTGGAATACCCATAACAGTATATTCCCTAAATCTCTTCGGAGAAACCTTAACGTTTCACTCCTTCGTGTTACCCAATGCATTGGAGAGCTATATTGGGCTCACCTGCCCTTAGTTTATCACGGAACCACCCATATTCATAATAATGCCAAAGAACCTCAACATAATCGTATCACATAAAACATGCATAAAGGAAACATAAAATTTCCACCTTTCGATCACAAGATATCAATACAAAACATTGATATAAAAACATTATAAAAACCATTTTCAATACCAAAATAAAGAAAAGTAAAACATGGTATTTATTTTTCTTTTAAAAAAAAGGTATGGCCTGTAGAGGAAGTCGAAACTCAAATAATGGTCACGGTGGTGGAGAAGTTGTTGTCGCCACATACGTACGACAAAAACATTCCCTTTTGTCGTTTTGTAAAACGCTTCATATAAAAAAGATTCCTTTTGGATAAATGTAAAAGTCAAAGGGGTTTATACACCATATAAAAGAAAGTTGTGTATAAAATATAATATGCCTCAATGAAAAGAGATTGGGACAATGTCCCATACCTCAGGTCTGACATGACTCCATCGTTCTTTAATGTCCGGAATAATAAACATTAGTTAATTTATACTTTCTTAAGAAACTTTTTTTAAGTTCATTATTCCTTTTATATCACTTATTTCCATGTCATTAACACTATGTAATTATTTAAGTTAATAACGGTCGTTTTAACGATCATTGGTATTTGAGTCAAAAATAAACCCTTTATAATTACAAGTTGTTAATGAATCCATTATATCCATAATTATAATCATGATGTATATATAATATATATCCAGTATATACATGCATTTATAATATTACATAATCATTCAGAGGTAAGAAATGAAATGCACCATTCATGGAGACGGTAAGCCGTACATACGCATGAACGCTACTTTCATTTATATTTCATATTTTATAGAATGTAATCATAATGATATAAAGGTATATTATAATTCGAGTATAATATCTTATATAATATCATAGTTCCATCCTTTATACGTCCCACATATGGTATTTAACGAATCAAATCACTTTGAGGGGGCGATAGTCCGCACTTACTTAAATGAAGATATCGCGTTTACCCATAATGGAAACCCTAAATGTATGCCCAATATGAAAAATACAGAATCTTAAGGAAAACATAAAAATATTATATATCATATATAAATATAGTGACATCTTAATGGCCACCTTTGGATGTGTTAAAAGAATGTTGAAAAATCGTCATTTCTGGAGGCATAAACTCACCACCCACGGAAACAGTATGTTCATTAAACATTAGATGTAGGTGTGTGTAAGTGTAGCTTGAATAATTCTTATAAAAACATCCTAGTATATTTAAGATACTGGAGTTGTTACAAACGAAATGAATAAAAAGAGTTTACGGGGTTGGAGAAGCAAAATAAAACAAAAGGACTCTCAAGTGAAGACATTATCTTAAAATCGGGTAACTCCCTTTAGTGTGAGCTCAAAGGCTTCCTTGGGAAGACTTATACCCAAATTGAGGATTCAAGGAGTAAGAGATGGATGTGGAGAGACAAAATGGGCAGGGTTTGGCCGATCCAAATCCTTTGGGAGTGTGGGTATGGAGGTAGAGGTGGGGGCCTTTTATAAGAGGAGAGGAGGGGCACTCTTGGAAAGTAAAGAAATATAACATTATTCGGAAATGAGTTTCGGATTTAAATGGTCCCACAATGGTATAAATCGATTATAAGGTGATACGGGTTCGAAATATATCCACCCAATAGGTTTTGGACATTTTTATGTCATAGAATTTACATTATCTTTTCATTTTATTTAAATCCTTTATTAATGAGGTAATCGCTATATCATTATGATGTCATAAATACTTTTATTTATATAATGTCTAAAAATTATAAAAAAAAAATACTATGATGTAGGAAATATATTTGTCTTTCAAATTAATATTTATAGTCAAAAATCTGACTTGTATAACCCCATTTAAAAATTGTTTTCGTAAAACAAATTATGTTTGTGTCATTTTTACTTTTTCATTAAATAAAAAGTTATTTATGTCATTTCCCAACCAAAGTGGCTCCATGGGGTCCCCAAATTGACCCATTGATTGTCTTGGTCATCCATGACACATCCAATGAGGTTAGGACATGTGTCAAGATCATCTCATACTATTAAAACATTATTTTTACCATAAACTACACTAATTACCACTAATCGCGATTAAAAACATAAAAGTTACTATTCACCAAAAAATTATTTTAATCTCATTGAACCACATTTTACTTCTTAATGACAACCATGTATGTCGGATTTTTGAAATTCAAAACACAGAAGTGGTAAAATTTCATTTAAACGAAAAATCAGTTTTTATAAGTACCACTTAGTTGTTTAACTATTCATAAAAATTGAAGTTTTTCAGAAAAATACCAAAAATACACCCTAAGATATATTTGATATTCCTAATTCAAAAATGAGGTCTATTTTACAAAATTCAAGTCATTTATGTTATATTAATTAATTTAATAATTAATTCCCGTTGTCATGACAAATAGCGTGTTTTTATGAAACAATAAGTATCAAAAGATTGACACTAGTTTAAGTCCAATTTCAAAGTAAAATTAATTCCAATGAAAACTATTGGATTAAATGGTAAAAATATATTCTAATTTCACTTTAAACCCAATTCAAAATATAATCTAATAATATAAATAAATTAGATTAAAAAGCAATTTTGATGTAAAATGCAGTATTTTTCACTATTCATTACAAAATGATCATTGTCAGAAAAAATACCAAAAATTTATCCAATGTAAATTTCAATGTCCCAATCATAATGAATATGTTTATTTTGAAAAATATAGATAATAAAATTGTCAAAAGTATGATTTAAAAATGGTTTTCCATCAAAAGGCAGTAAAACATTCTTTTAAAAATATTAGTGTATTCAATGCTTAAGATTGGATTTATTTTTATTTTAAGCCTCTAAAACACTATCTAATTCATTAATCGACATATATAAAAATATCTATTATTAATTACTCACTTGGGATGTTACATACAACCCCTGCCCATTTTGTCTCTCCACATCCCTCTCTTACTCTTTGGAGCCTCACATTGGGCAGAAGTCTTCCCAAGGAAGCCTTTGAGCTCAAACCAAAGGGAGTTACCCGATTTTAAGGTAATGTCTTCACTAGAGTCATTTTGTTTTATTTTGATTCTCTAACCCCCTAAACTCTTTTTATCCATTTCTTTTGTAACAACTCTAGTATCATCAATATACTAGGATTTTGTTATAAGAAGGATTTGAGCAACACTTACACACACCTACATCTAATGGTTAAAGGACATACTGTTTCCATGGATGATGAATTTATGCTTCCCGAAATGATGATTGTTCAACATTTTTTTAACACTTTCAAAGGTGTCCATTAAGATGTCACTATATTTATATATGATATATAATATTTTTATGTTTTCCTTAAGCTTCTGTATTTTTCATTGTGGGCATACCTTTATGGTTTCCATTATGGGTAAACACGATATCTTCATTTAAGGTAGTGCGGACTACCGCCCCCTCAAAGTGATTTGATTCGTTAAATACCATATGTCGGACGTATAAAGTATGAAACTATGATATTATATTTGATATTATACTGGAATTATAATATACCATTGTATAAATATGATTCCATTCTATAAAATACGAAATAGAAATGAAAGTAGCGTTCATACGTACGTACGGCTTACCGTCTCCATGAACGGTGCATTTCATTTCTTACCACTAAATGATTATGTAATATTATAAATTCATGCATGTACTGGATATATATGACATTTATTATCTCTACATCATGATTATAACTCTGGATATAATGGATACATGAACAACTTGTAATTATAAAGGGTTTATTTTTACTCAAGTACTAATGATCGTTAAAACGACCGTTATTAACTTAAATAATTACATAGTGTTCATGACATGGCAATAACGGATATAAAAGGAATAATGAACATGAAAAAGGTTCTTAAGAAAGTATAAATTAACTCAAGTTTATTATTCAGGACATTAAAGAACGATCGAGTCATGTCGGACCCAAGGTATGGGACTTCGTCTCAATCTCCTTTCAATGAGGCATAATTTGTTTTATACACAACATTCTTTTATATTGTGTATAAACCCCTTTTACTTTTACACTTATCTAAAAGGAATCATTTTTATACGAAGCATTTTACAAAATGACAAAAGGGAATGTTTTTGTCGTACGTATGCGGAGACAACGACTTCTCCGCCGCCATGACCATTATTTGAGTTTCGGCTTCCTCTACAAGCCAAACCTTCTTTTTAAAAGAAAAATAAATACAATTTTTTACTTTTCTTTTATTTTGGTATTGAAAATGGTTTTCATAATGTTTTTATTATATCAATGTGTTCTATTGATATCTCGTGATTAAAATGTGGAAATTTTATGTTTCCTTTATGCGTGATTTATGTGATATGATTATGTTGTGGTTCTTGGGCATTATTATTAAGACGGGTGGTTCCGTGATAAACTAAGGGTGGGTGATCCTGATATAGCTCTCCATTGAATTGGGTAATACGAAGGAGTGAAACTTTAAGGTTTCTCCGAAGAGATTTAGGGAATATACTGTGGTGGGTATTCCAAACGTAACCAAGAGGGTTACTCCCTACGTAAGAATGTTATGAATGCCTCAAGTTACCTTTATGTATTATGATTTCTATGATTTATTCATGATTTGATGAGGTGTGTTAAAGTGCTTATGTTTTATGGGTAATATATGATCTCATTCTTATGTATATATATACCCATGTTTCCTTTCCATATTTTTATATCCCTTATTGAGATTTTTATGCTCATCCCAGGTTTTTTGAAATGTTTTTCACAGGTCAACGGAAAGGTACATGATATGAAGATAGTGTCAAGGAAGTGTCAAAAAGAATCCATGCTTTATTTTAAATATATTTCCATTGATGGGAATGAAGAATACTATCTTTATGTAACCACTTTGTTTATATGTGGAAGTAAATTCATGTTTTATGAACTAATTCTCTAAAACTCTAAACCCGAAAGGATCCTCAATTTGTAATCTTGTAATAACTCAAGATTAAGTAAGGTTTAAGGCTAGGGCCTTATAGTTATATAGATGTATGATTGGTAGTTTATTATATCATAATACAAGTAAGCTAGAAAAAATGTACTCAGTATGTCTTTGTGCTAGATTTTAATTTGATCCTAAAGAATCTAACCTAAGTGCTATCAAAAGAATATTCAGATATTTAAAGGGAACTATTTTTCAATCTCTTCTCTATCAAAAAACTTCTTATTTTTATTTAATTTCATATTCATATGTAGACTCTGAAAGATTTAGTTTAGATTGAAAAATCACTATAGGGACTTTCCAATTTTTAGCAAAATCATTACTATTATAGTCTAGTAAGAAACAACACATAGTCGCAATGTCAACAGTCGAGGATGAATATGTATCTGGAGGCGGTTTATGTGCACATTTTTTGACGAATAAAACACTCTTATTGATTTTGTAGTAAATATTAATAATACACCTATGTTATGTGATACTTCAAGTGCAATAAATATTTCAAAAAATCATATTAATCATTCTAGGACTAAGAATATTGATATCGAACATCATTTTATAAAACAAAATGTTCTTAAAAAGAATATATTATTAGAGTTCGTAAGGATTGAAATTCAATTGACAGATATTTTTACTAAACCACTTCCCACTCTAAGGATTGAATTTATTAAGTGGGAGATAGGTTTTTTTATTTGTAAATATTTCTTTTACTTGTTTAATTAAAAAAATTCATTAGTTTTGCTTTAATTTTTTTTCATGTTAATTTTTATTTTTATTTTTTTCTTTTAAATAATTTAATAATTATTATGTGAAAAATGACACGAGGACGAATGATGTCATAAACCGATTCCACTTCCAACCTGTTCGTTTTCTCAAAATCCTTTCTAATCGTCAAAAACCTTACCACTCTTCTCTACTTACCCCTAAACCTTTGAAACCATAACCATTCGAAATATCAGAGAACTGCATTAGAAATTCAAAAGATCAAGGGGACCGATGTGGTAGAGACTAGCACTTCTATGTATCAGCGCATGACATGAAGGATTATTCTGCAAGGAATGTTAATTGATTTAGAATATCTATGTCAGAAATATTTGTTGCTACAAAATTCCCTAGGATTTAAAAAAATGGAAAAAACGTTTAATGGAGAGAATACAGAGTTTCTATATGAGGTATAACATCCTCACATCTTTAAATCTGTTCAGTTTATCCTGGGAAAGAAGGAAGATGATGTGATAGCAAAGATTGAGGAAATAGGCATTTCTATTTCCTCTATGAAAGTTTCTTGAATTATTAACTACCATCATGCAGGAGTATTTCAATTTGATTTGAATAATATAGGTGATAGTGTGCATAACTAAGAGGATATTATCTATTTTCTGTTTGGATCAATGAATATAAGGAAGCTGCTAATGAATGATCTAGAGCCTGACCAAAAGATTTTGTATAAATTTGTGAAAACAGGAATTTCACCTCATAAGTCAGAAATGGAGAAAATATTAAACCATGACATGTATATCATGTTTCTTTTGATGAGTGATATCAAGTTAAACTTTATTAGATACATGGTGAGATATCTCAGTCATTGTTTCCAACCAGAAACGAGGATGAACAACTATCCTTTTAGTCGATTCTATTCAAATATTTTTTTTAACAAATGTATCATAATGATGGAGAATGATCGAGTGAGATGCCACCACAGAAACATTTCCAATTAAAGAACATTTAATAAGATTGTTTATTTCTGGAGCACAATCATAGGCATGCATATTCCTGTAGAAGCAGAAGAAGATGAAGAGTTTTCTTAAGCACAACCTACAAAGTCAAAAAAAGGAGTTGATAAATCTAAAACTAGTAGAGTTTCAAGTAGAATCATATTTGAAACAATTGATCAACCTGAAGATGAGGAATATTAGGAAAGGATTTAATGGAAAAACTCCTAGAGTTGATCAATCAGAAGAGGAGCCTACTCACACAAATTTAGTTAAATCTTAACCTATTTTTTGCAATATATTTCTTCAATAATCTGTAGTACAAGGAATTTAAAACCCAAAAGTTTCTCAGATTGAAGAGAATCTTTAATTATAACAAGAAATTGCACCTTAGGCATAGGCAGAGGCTGAAAGAGAAGAATATGATGAAACAGTGCATGGTGATGTGATAGTGGCTAAATCTGAAGTTAATCTAGAAGAAACAAATTTTAGAAAATCCAGTTTTGGAGGAACCTGTATTATAAGATATCAATGAAGAATATTCTCAGGTGGAGAAAGAACAAGTTCATATTGATCAAGTAAAGAAACCTTATGAAATTCATATTTTAGTACTTAATGAATATTTTTCTCTGGATGAGCCAGGGATGAACTCTGAAGAAAAATATTTAGAAAAACCCGTGCATGGTGGGGATAAAGAGAAATCAGATGCTAATCACTTGCCCTTAGTACTTTTACATTAAAATGATACTGAAGTAGAGAATCAATCACATGGTGCCTCTGATTCAAATAATCATCATGTGGAAGTTTTTATCAGAAAGTTTAATAAAGTTCATTTAGAAAATGTATCTTTATGAAGTGAATTTGAAAAGGAGAGGTAGAATTTTTAGAACCTGAAATATTGTTCTATTTCTAAGAAATATGTAGAAAATTTCATGAAGAAAATGTTAGCTGAAGATGAAAATCTAAAATCTTAAATGATGATGAAGATAGGTCTACTATTTTTTAAATATTTCATTGAGCAACAATTTGAAGCTGTGAGATATAGTAGAGCTAGTACATCAGGTACCTCACTTGATTTGATCAGTCAGTTTCACTGCATTATAGTAGCAATGAGAAATATGAATGACAGATTGCAAGACTATCAATTCTATAGAGCTCCTTCGTAAGTGTTATTAGACAATCAGATGATTCTAGTAGAACTGTTTAATTCTAGTGAACCAAGTATTAAAAAATTGATGAATCAGTTCACTGATAAGTTATTTCTTTTTATGGAGAATAAGAGAGGCTACATGAGTTCTTCATATTAAATTTTACTTAATACATTCATCTTACTCAATAAATAATAAATCTCATATTCTATTTGCGAGATAGCGTAATGAGAAGATTAAGAACATAGTTATTTGATATCAAGGAAACAGTTCTGAGGAGACAAAACATACTCCTAACAAAACCTGGATTCCTGTTGTTGTAGTACTTTACTTTTACTATATTTTCAATGAAGAATATGTTTTTCATTTAATATTTGTGTGTTATTTATTTATCTAACTCTCTGTTTTTTAAATGCCTTTAATCCAGATTCAAATATTGATAAACAGTTAATGATTGCATTTACTTAAGTTCAATTCTAACTTAAAAATGTTTTATATTCCTTATTCTATCATTATTTTTGATATCACAAAAATGGGGAGAAATATGGATAAATGAAAATTTTCATTTTAGTGATATTTAAAATTTATTTTTTTTTCTTTCACAAACTCATGTGGGGAAATTATTTATAATCACGAAATATTATTCTGGGGGAGAAATGGTTTTTTTAGAAATTTGGATAAACAATCTGTAAGTGTTATATCTTTCAATATTTTACTTACGTGGAGAAAAGGCATTTGAATTTATTTTGTAAAGGGATAAATTTTAAATATTTTCTTTTATATACATATGAAACTATGTATAACAAAATGTTTATTTATTTATGAAATAATTATATTAAAATTAAATATTTTTTTATATTTGAAATATTCTAATCTCTATGTAATTATTTTTTTATGTTAATTTAATTGGTTATTTTATGGGTTTTTTGATCATGAACAATGGCGAGATTGTTGAGAAAGTGTTGTTTTCAATAATACATAATTTTTTAATGGGGAGATTGTGGAGAAAAATACTCTGTCTATTTATGATGATTTTGTTGTTCACAAACATACTTATTTGTTATTCTAATGAATTTAAATGATATATATTTCAAGTAATTTATATTCATTATATTTTTAACATTGATGAAATAATAAAGTGCTTAATCCTCTATGTATATTTGAAAAACTATTCATAAATCGTTTTTAGCGTGTTCTGGAAACATTGTTCATGCTCTATATGTTTTGAATTTACTTGAGTGTGTTTTGGAAACACTGTTCATACCCTAAAATGAGAAGTGTAGCATAAGGATAGACTGTGGAATTTACATTATGAGTTATCATCTATGTATGGAAGAAGAACCCTTTGTTTAGAAGGAACCCTACATTTTTAAAATCCACAAAGTATGGAAGAATTTCATTACGTAAGTATCAAATGTTAAGTTTGTTTCATAAAATAATGGTTCATCAACCTTACTTTTTTGAACAACCATGAGTTTGACAACATAAGAGAGAATTATGGTTCATAAACTATACTTTTGTCTACAACCATATGTTTGGAAGCTGAAGAGAATAGTATGGTTCATCAACCTTACTTTAGTTAACAACCGTTCGCTTGAATGTTAAAGAGAAAAGTATGGAAGATCAAACATTATGTTGTGAACCTTATGTTTTGAACATTATGTTGTGGACCTTATGTTCAAAGATTGTGTTCTATGGATGATCAACCATACATTTTATATCAAATAATTAAATAAGATTTTATTGAGAAATGGTATTTAAGAAGATTTTCAGGTTGATTTCAAGACAGATTAAAATATGGAATTCAATGCACATATTTGACTAATTCAAATACCTTTATTTGTGATTCAAAGGATCATTTTATGTGGAGATTTTCATTCCTAATTTTCAGTGCAGTTACGAATGATCTGTTATTCAATATTTTGATTATCTCAATTCTAAAGGTTACTTTTGTGGATGTAAATTTAAAAGTAGAAAAATCCTCTTTATAATATATACCTATATTATTTTTTATTATAGATATATAGACGAATCCTAAAAATATATATCATGATTTTGAGTTTTTCAATGCTAAAATTTACAGAGACAATCGAGACTTACATGTCTTCTTTTATGAAGAGAGACAAAGCTTTGTTTTCTGAATAAGAAGAAAGACGATTGAAGAGTCACTGATTCCACATTAAATATCATTTGTTGGTCTACTTTTATTGATGTTGGTAATTTTATTTCATTAACGACTGCAACCAGATCCGCTTAGAACTACTCCTCTCAAAAGATTATTCATTCTGAAGATGATGATCCATCGACTATCAATTTTGTGTTGTTGCAATTGTGAAGAAAAACTAAAAAGTATTTCAATGAACAAATATTATTTTACATTGAGTGACCATATTCTCGTACTTAGCGGTGTGTTAGGTTTTTTGTATGAACCAGAAGGCTCTGTTTAGCCTTAAATTTGTAATGGTGTCAACTACCAGCACTCAGTTGTGGAACAATATTTTGATAAGAGGACCAAATAGTGAAAATAACCATGATCATGGAGTAGAGCGTTGGTGGAGTGGACTAGGGGCCTTCTATTACTTGAACCACTATACATCATGTATCATGTGCTATTTATTTTCCGCTTCTTAATCCTTGATATAAAGATAAACGGACAGATCACGATTATAGGAAGAAATTATAAAAGACATAATTCACCCCCCTCTTGTGCATATTTGGTATAAACCGATCCAAAAAACTTAATGTTAACTATAATTTACCCATGACTAAAATGTTAAAAATTGGGAACATTGGTTGGAATGAAGGAAAATCATAAATAATAATATATAGTTATTGAGTTAATTTATTTTACAAGAGTGATTGTTCAATGAAAATTTAAGGGCCTTAATAACATAAATATGTGATGATCAAAAAGTCTATAGTTTAATTAAAATTGAAGTTACATGGATAACACATTGTTTTTAATATCATTTTCCTAGAATTAAATAATTAACATACATTATATACCAATAGAAAATCAAAACAAAAAATTCTTAATTGAAGGGTATAATTTCATCAATTAATTAAATTACACCAAAATAAAATATTCTCTCCAAATTATGAGTATTATAGATGATTTTTTCTTGATATAATAAAATCATCTTTAAAAGACCACAATACCATAAAAGGGATGGTCATGTTATTCAACAGGTCCATAAACCATAAACAAAACATAAATGCTTATAACATGGTGTGAAAATTCCAAAAAAAAAGATATCCTTTAAATGATACACTGATAAAAAATATTAAATATTAATTCTAAAAGTTCAAACTAAATTATTCCATATATAAATATCTTTATAATTCCTTAAACATTTTCTTGACTTGGTTAAAAACCTAGTGATTATAAGAATTTTATTATATGTTTTTCCATGATAAATAAGCTATTATTCCTCAAATAAAATAACATATTTAACCAAAATAAAATTAATTAGAAAAAATTTCATTCTAACTAGGACATTTTATCAGCCAATGTTAGTTCACAAAACCCTTATAATCCTTCGGTTATGAGATCATGCCCCACCACCTAGCCAGATTTGACCAGTTATCACACAACATACATGTTTTTGAAATTTAAATATTTAATCCAAACCATTAATTCCTCCCTAAAAACACAATTTCTATCCTATGGTTTACAAATACATCAACCCAAAAACCCTCTAAAAATATTCATTAAAAAACTCATCATTTTTACTAAATAAAACCCATAATTGGCGTATATATTATTTGAACTCATTATCAACAACAATATTATAGTCTTGTGATGATCTCCATAAATCTAAATATAATCTCATGTAAAGACATCATAATCATTAAATTTCCCTAAACTAACCTTTTATTCCAACTATAATATCCTAGAACCCACATCCTGTGATAAAATCCATTACATTACATACCCATCCATTATGATGATTATTATGGTCGATTTTATGTCAAAACCCAAAAAATGCATCACTTACATAATGGAGGAAATTTTAGAATTATAATTTTAGAGAATTAGGAAAAACTCATATATATATAATTCATATAAATATGGTCACTTAACCAACTAGTTCATAAGGTTGAACATCATCTCCCATTTAACCCATGTTTCCTTATTTCACAATATTTCATCAATATAATCCTTTTGAAACGTGCTTTTGACATAAATTTTCAGACATTATTTTTTCCATTCTTGAGAAATAGAAACATAAGGAGGTTGGAATTAGTTTCCTAGTAAAGGTAAATATAAGCATTAATAATTAAAATTTCTCAATTATTATAAGAGTGAACAAGGGTGTGTTGACATAATCATTCTGCAAGATAAAATAATAGAATAAATGATACAAATCAATACATATACCACAAAATTTGAAAACATGGAAAATTATTGTTTCATCAGAATCAATAATCATGGACCGTGTGATATCAATCTTTATCAGTAAAAAAATTATAAACCCAAATAATGAAAATAAAAAACATATTGGTATCTTGGAACATCATCTAATTAAACATTTTAAGAACCCTTAATATGTTAAATAACCATGATTTTGACTTCCAATATAATTCTATGAATAAAATAATCACGACCCAATACATTATAGTTCTAAATGGGTGTATCAATCATATAATACATAATGGTATCACCTGCAATTTCCAGGGTGAACCCATCATTTATAATATCTAAGAAACAAATAAATAGATAATTCATCAAAACTCCACGAAAAACCCATTATTATTATTAAAACAATAATATCAAATGAAAAGGAAATAATTTCTACTTTAATATCTTTAAAACATTTTTAACACATATAAATAGAATGGGTTTCCCAAAAATCAAATTTGTACATAATCAACTAATGGAAAATAAATCGTTTTTAAAATAATGTCATAATGAAATAATAAACACAAGGAAATTAATTAGTTTTCATATCAATATATTTAATTCATACACAATTTATGTAAATGAAATTGGTTTTACAACAGTATATTTAGGAAAAAATAAATAAATTAAAAATAATCAGGTTTCACAAAAGAAATTGAAACAAAAAATTCATCAAAAGAATAAATGGGTATATAATAAATAAATAAAATCTATAGTGTATGATAAATATCAAATAGTTTTTTTATTTTATAAATGTAAATTAATTTAAATGTTCATAAAGAAATTTCTGAGGAAAATAATCATTAAACGTTACAAAGTGCCCCATACCACTTTGAAACATTTGAATCATTCACCCCATTAATGTAATAAATTAAATATAACAAGGAATATAATTATAATAAGGATATTCATGATATAAAAAATTAAATGTAGAATTATATACCCCTCATAATATAGAATAGTTGTATACAATAAAAAATTTCAAAAAGAAGGGAAATTATGACAAATATCCAATACCACATTGGTATCTTTTAAACCATAAACCACATGAAATAGATTTCATAAAAAGGTTATGTACAAACCATAAATATAAGTACTATAACAATCTTATACATTCATGTATAGTGTATAAACCACAAAAAAATAATATTTGAATATGGAATATATCTTACCTAAATAAAAGTTAGACTAGAAAAATCTTTATAATGATCGAATCAGCAGAATGATTCAAAATTAATAAAATAATTACGTGTGAAAATTTAAGATAGAAAAAATTAGTGTAAAAATGAAAAAAAATACAATTATATGTCATTTAATACATAATCTTCTCAAACAATAACCAATAACATAGATTTTTTACCTAATCGATGGACATTGAGATATAAAATATGCTACTAATTGTGTATATTTTGGATCATGATATCTGTTAAAGAATATGAAAAGTTAAAACATTTAATATAATTAAATAAACTAAAATCATTACATAACAAGTCATATGGTAGTAGAAACACCATATAAATGCAACTAGGTTCATAATTACAAATTAGTCTCAATTGAATATAAATTTAGATGAAGCCCCTTTCCGTAATCTTGACTTGTTAGGAATGAACAATATCTTCATTAATAGTAAAATTATGTTAATTTTTTACTTGGTTTATAAACATTTACATGTTTATTATTACATTTATTTCACATATAATCATGTTATATACCTTTATATAATGAATAATTTTTTATCTATAATTTTTTATCATATTTGGTCTATGTGTCAAAAATTACTCTGGTAGATCAACTATTTTCAAAGGGTTCATTAATGAAACATATACACAATAATAATAATCAAATAATAATCATACTTAAAAACAATTATACATTTAAAACTACTAATTAATTATATTTATGAATAAAAAACCATCATTACAATCATGGAGACAATAGGCCATTTGTATGCATGAGTAAGGATACCATTTTTCAATGTTTGTTATGGAAAAAAGGAATGTAACATTTGTCATTATAGAATTATAAATATATTATTAATAAAATACTATTTAGTCATATTTAATTATATATTTTATTATTCTTATGTGAATGAAATCAGATTGCATTGAGGAGGCGGTAGACTGCACGTCCATGAACGATGTTATCACTTTTTAAATGTGTGAAAATTTAATAATGAGAATAATATATTTCACACCCAAAAAGTAAATTATTTCATGAATATGATATAAATTTTATTAATTTCTCACGTTTTCACTAGTTACATTTTAATGCATTCAATTTAATGTTTCAACATATCACATCGCTTTGATTTGTCAGTAGTCCACATGTCCCCAAATTAGGGTATCATATTTACGAAAAATGGAAAGAATGTTTGTATGTGTCACATATTATGTTTAAATTTATTAATTATATATATATATATATATATCATATATCATATAAAAATATTTTTTATATAATAATTTCCTACCATGATATGGGGTTAATAAAAATTGAATGCCATCGTTTCGTTGGGTGGGAGTTTGTCGTACACACAGATAGTAATTTTGCTACGCATTTGATGGATGTTTCAATTGGATTTGGTCAAAACCATAACATAAAAAATATAAATACTTTTATGATTTTGAATTTATTATATAATAATTGTATAATAATTGGATAATAATAATAATAATTCAATTAGTGTTAAATGAAATAAAACATAAATTAATGTTGAAGAATGTTGCCTCTTTTTTTGAGTAACTACAGTTTGGTAACATCAATGGGATTACTAGGTTGGATTTATTCAAAATATAAGGATCTATATTGAGAGGAGTTATGCTTGAGTATTATTTAGGAATTTTCTGGATTATCCTACAGGCTTGATAGGTATGATGTATTGGGGGAGGTTGTGTTTCATTTTATAGTGGAGTGGGAGTGAAATTCTTGTAAATATAAAAAGGATAAATACTATTAGTAGGTCTTCCTTACATAATTTTCATAAAATAATTAGAACTGCTAAATGAATAGATATTTATCATATATCAACACTTATGACAAAATAAAATAAAATCACTGTCATTATTTTTTCCATGATCTTTAACTTTCCATTTTTCAATGTTGTGTTTCTGTAACACCCCAAGCTTCCACGGTATGCTTCTCTTTGAATAATACAGTAGCGTGTGTTGTACGCAACATTGAGTTCTAACACACACCACAACCAATCAAACAAGCTGTTATGAATATTAATACCCACTTTTTAAAATTTTATAAATTATATCATTCAAAATGGAACTAATTTTTGGATTCGGAATATAGAAATTAGTTTAAGGAGAATTTTTGGTATTTTTCTGAAAACATTCAATTTTTAATGAATAGTGAAAAAAAATTGAATTATAGTTTAAAATTGAATTTTTATTTAAATAATTATTTATTTTATTTAAGGTAAAAATGTATACATAATACCTAATTATGTTCAATGTAATTAAATGATGTTATTTTAGAATAATTTTAGATTTATAAAAATTTTATTGAACTTTTCACCGTCTTTTACCCACCTCCTAGGAGAATTTGGAAATTCACATAAAACGTAATTTTACCACATCTGTGAGTGTAATTTCAAAAATCCGAGAAACACAGTAAATTTCAAGGAGTAAAATGTGGTTCAATAAGATAAAAATAATTTTTAGTGCATAGTATCTTTTTACTTTTATTTACCACGGTTAAAAGTAAATAATGTAATTAAGGGTAAAAATGATATTAATATTACCCTAACACATGTCCTAATTCTATCGGAAATGTGTATGTCAACCAAAAACAGCCTTAGGAATAAAATATTATCATTTAGGTCCACATATATTATATTAGGACATTTATTATTATTTAATTCAAAGAATTGTTAAAAGAGTTAAAATCAATGTTTAATTACGAAAAAAAAATTAATATAGGGTTATACATAAGATAAATTTGATTTTAAATATTCATTAGAAAGATAATAAAGATTAACTATATAATGGTTTTTTATTTATAATTTTTAGACCTTATATAATTTAATTTATTTATGACACAATAGTGATGCAGTAATTATATAATTAAAGAAATATTAAAATAATTGATATTATAAATATCCAAATAAATGTAATTTGAAACTTTTTATTAATTTAGATAGTTTTATAGTTTAATATGACATGTTAGTATTGATTTTATTATTTTTTTAGAAGTAATCATTCTGTTATGACATTCAAAAAAATCAAATACCAAATAGTGTCAAAATTGAGATAAAATAGTTTTTAAAACAAATATTATATTATTAATTGATAATCAATTACTAAAAATCTAAGGATTGGCCAGGAGACTTATATATTGATAGGTGTATTATTAATGAACCACTTAGTGTTCTCTTGTATGTATATACTATGTTTCTTAACCATATAATATAAAAATACAAAGAGACATGGTAATGACAAACTATTAAACTAAGAGTTAAATATAAATGAAAATGTTAATTTACTGACCCAAACCAATCTAAAATCTATTGTTTGAAATGATTTCAACCAATCCCAACCTTATCCTAGAAATATGTCTCTTTGGAGCCACAATAAATCGAATATTAATATATTATAAAATAATATTTTATGTTTTTCCTAAGGTACCCATCAACCCTCTTATAAAAGGGCACTCCCCTTTATATCAAATTCATAACTTCAATGCCTTTTGGATCAGACAATCCCTATCGAAATATTCTCTAAAATTCCCTCACCTCAACCTAGTGGCCTTAGTTTGATCATAATTCCATCTTAGGGAGCCCTTTTGATCAAATAAAAAGGAAGAACCCAAAAAAGTGGCAATGTTTTCACCACCCTCTTTCATGTTTTTTTCTTCTTCCACTTATTCATTATTTGTTATTTCCATTCTAAAATAATAAATCCTATATATTCTATATATTGTGATGTTATTATAAATATGGTACAACCATATTCAGTAATCTATCCATCTTTGAATGACATGTCACCACACATGTGTGCGTATGACTTATCATCTCCACGTCGTGGTGTAAATGTTATTCAATATATTATTGTTTGGATAGTTATAATAATGATTTGTAATTCATGTAAATAATAAATATAACATGATAATGATTCTTTATATATGATATACTATCCAATTATATATTATTTTAATATCAAAATAATGATTTTGATGCTCGTTCGTACGTACGGACTACCGTCTCCATGATCATGATGAGATACATTCCCCATCGTATCCATTCAAGACAAATTCGCATTTGATGATTAAAAGTAATGTTTATGAACCTTATATCATTCTAGATATGAATAAGATACATCCTATCCATAAGAAACACAACTTATTTAACAAAACATTTAAAATAAAACGAGTAAGTTAACACCCGAAATGACGATAATACTAAGATATTATTCCCAAATAAATGTTAAAAGATCATATATGATAGCATTTTAATGTTTGTGATTATTTTATAATTTAATAAAAATTATTTCACCATTATACAGGTGGTTAACCAACCCTCAACCAAGGAAATGTTCAAGGTAAGGGGTTTTCATCTCACGCCTTATTCCCGTGATATTTGTGCCATATTTCCATTATTACCTTTTGTGTGGTGTATGTACTTCTAATAATTTTATTCTTTGTGTAATACACTTTAATTTATATGTATTTACATATTAATTTTCTGATACCTCATTCATGGGGTGTATGTTTCATAAGTTACCAAATTGGTAAGGGTTAATTTCACAATATCATTATTATCTGAGGTTGTTTTTATGTAAGTATCTACTTGGACATATTTATTATCAATGTAAATGTTTTATAAAAGAGTTTTCAACCCGATTCGTTTAAGAGGATTTTTTACTAGAACATCATTTTAATTGTTTTAAATATTTAATGTTCTAAATCATTCTCATTAAATTCCATGTTTTCAAAATGGTTTTTGAGGATTTATTTATATGGACATGAATGTTTTTAAAATGTTAATTCATTTCAAAAGTTATGAAGTTGTATGAGACACTTCTATTCAAAAATGTCTTTAAATGTCTTCATATCTAAATTATGTGACTTTTATATGTTTTAATGAAAAAGGGATATTTCTCCAAATCTGTTTTAAAAATCATTTTTATCTATTTAAACATACTTTTATGGATTTCAAACTTGTTTGAAGTTGAATTATTATGATACAAATCGTAAATATTGTATTGAAGGTTTTGGGACATGTTTTACTGTGGATGTGTTATTTTTATACCATTCATAGTTTTTAGGGAATGTATCGACATTTATTATGCAAGTTTTAATACGAATGTTTATGTTATGTTTAAACCTATTTATATGAGAAATTCATTGGACTTCATAAATGAAGCATATAGACCGCTATAGCTCCTCGATGCATCGCTAGGTCTCTTAAGACAAATATTTTCTTGGCACAAAGCCTTGAAAAAATCTTATTTGTATTCATGGAACATGGCCTTGACTATGTGGTTATGATAGTCTTACATTATGCATTCCATCATTGTGAAAGTGGTTGTTGATATTTCATGTGATTATTCGACTAGTAGAATATCCATGTGAATAAGTAAATGGAATTATTTCATTTTATCTTTGTCATATTATGCTGAAGTTCAAGTTTAAATGACTTTTTTTAGTTATACATTTCTTTAAATGTTTATGCTTATTTATTAAGGTTTCCGCTATATTGTTATCCTTAATGAGAATATGAGCTCACCCCTTTAAATGTTTTATTTTTCCCAGGATGTGAAGATTTATTTTATGAATGACCTGAATGGATAGTATAAGAGGATATGACTGTGGAGACAATATGTTGTTGTAGTTTTCACTTTATGATGTAATGTAAACATTATGAATGTATCTAGTGATTCCAAGGCTACTAAACTAATCAGTCATTCGAGACTTGATCTTTTTTTATCATGTCAATGATATGTAATAATTCACCAACTCATGGTAACTATGGTCGGGGCGTTAGAGTTGGTATCAGAGGAAGGTTATTACAAACCATGGGAGCTAGATTTAGATAAACTATAATTAGAGAACATAGACCTAAGCTGTACTTTGAGGATTAGTATAGAAGAACTTCCTAGAATTTTTGTATTATAGTGATTTGTTGAGTTTTCAAAGAAATACATCCCTTTCTGGATACGAGCAGGTGGGGGCGGCTCTGGAACATATGTACCTAGGTGTAAAACACGAAAACAATGCTTTAAGATAGACTCGAACGAGAACTGGTGCACGATAATGGGCCTTGCTACACTCTTTGTTACGACGCTCTCAGGGGATATGCTTAGAATAATTATCATATTATTTACTAACCATTATAAAGGGTTTATGAGTATACACTTCCTCAAAGAAAACATTTTTATGATTATGGATTATATCTATAAATAGTTCAATTTATGTTAAGTGTTTACAAGTATGGAATTATGTATTTTGATTCATAAACTTATCTAGTTTGTGTAATTGATTAGAAATGGTGCCTAGTGGAATAAATGGAAACTAGATCAATGAATACACTCCATATTTGGATTTCCATTCATGCTCAAGATAATTATAGTGGAGCTTGTGATACAATTGTTGATGATCAGCTAATCACCATACTGGGACAACTCACTCAGGTTATGAATAATAACCTTACCTATATAGAGAACCCCAATCCAAAACGTGGAGGTTCAATGTTAGACTGCTTCCTGAGGAAACAACCACCAACATTAAATGGGAGTAAAAATCCATTGGTAGTTGAGCAATGGATAAGTTCCCTAGAGAAAACATTTCATTCTTTGGGGAGTAGTGAAAGGGAAAGAGTTATCATGGCAGTTTACCACCTCACTGGAGATGCTGATCAATGGTGGTCATTGATTCAAAACACGATGGAAGATGATAAAGTATCAAATATGGAATTTAGGGAGTTCAAATATCAGTTTTTAGAAAAATACATTCCTCTTGACCATCGAGAAGATATGAAAAGGTAATTTCTGAGTCTGAGGCAAATGGAGGACGAGAATGTCGCAGAGTATGTGGCTAACTTTACTAGGATAAAATGTTATACAAAAGATTATATACGTAACCCATGAAGTAATATTGATTGTTTCTTTGATGGGTTAAATCCAATTCTTCATCGAGAATTAGTGTCACAATCCTTCTAATCGCACGAAGACATTGTCTCATATGCTATAAAGGCAGAGAAATAATTCTCTATGTCTTATGACATTAAAGAAAACTAAGTGATGAAGAGATCTGATGATCACTCTTGAAGTGGAAATAAAGGGAAGAAGGGAAATTTTTATTATCCATCCTATAGTAAATGTGTGAAAAAACACCCCAGTACTTGCTTGATTGGAATGGAAGTCTATTACAATTGTGGTGAAAAAAGACATCAAGCTCGTGATTGCAATGGGAAGAAAAAAGAAACCATTTTTCTATCCTACAACTACAGGGAGATGGTACATTATGAAAATGAATAAACTAAGAGTCAGGTGAACTTACCTTAGAAAAGGCCAAGAGATCAAGGCCAAGCATATGATATCACTACTACGGAGGTTGAATCTCTGAAAGACACGGTGTCAGGTAATTTGATGGTTTCCTCATGTTTGGAAAATGCATTTTTTTTATTCTAGATCATCTCATTGTTTTAAATCATCCTAGTTTGATAATAAAATTTGATATTTCCAATTTTATGTAACAAGGGAGTTGTCAGTTAAAACACCTACGAGATGTATCATTGCTTCCGAGTTCTGTGGATCTGTTCCCATTAGGTCATATAAATGTTTTTTATTTGCTGCTATCATCGTCATACCTATGATTGAGTTTGATATAATCCTCATTATGGATTGGCTTTCGGACCATGATGCAAATATTTATTGTATGAAGGAGGTTACAATTTTTGATGATGGTGATAAGGAACACCTTATCTTTAGAGCAGAATCGTCACCACCTGATTCTTATCTAGATCCACCCCTAGTAGCTCAACTAAATTCAATTATTAGAGAGTATGAGAATTATATAAATGTGGGTGATGAAAGGAATGTTCAAATAGGGGATGTAACTATTGTGAAACAATATGTAGTTCTTTTCTAGAAGATTTACCTAGACATACTCCAAAAAGAGAAATTGAGTTTTCCTTTTATTTAATTCCTGGTTCAAGGCCTATATCGAAGACCCCTTATATAATGGAAACTATAAAATTAGTGGAACTAGAGAAAAAACTAGAGGAATTGAGTAATAATGGATTTATTTTCCCTAGTGTTTTTCTACGGGGAGCCATTGTTTTTTTGTTAAGAAAAAAGATGGATACATGAGGTTATGTATCCACTACAGGGAAATCCATGCTATATCAATATAGAACAATTATCCCCTTCCTTGAATTGATGATTTATTTGACCAACTTCATGGATCTTAATACTTTTCAAAGATTAACCTTCTATCTGGATACCATCAATTGTGGGTCTATAAGGAAGAGATTCTGAATATAGCATTTTAAACCTGGTACGGGCATTACGAGTTTACAGTAATGCCTTTTGGATTGACTAATGAACCCTTTGTATTCATGGATCTAATGTATATAGTTTTCAAGGAATATCATGATTATTTTTTGGTGGTGTTTGTTGATGATATCTTGGTATACTCCAAAAGCTATGAAGATCACTAAAATAACATGCACATTATCCTGAAGACTCTTAGAAGACATGAATTATATGGGAAGTTTAGCAAGTGTGAATTCTGGATTTAGGATATTTCTATTCTTGACCATATTGTCTCTAAGGAAGTAATCTATGTTGATCCTTCTAAGACCAAGGCAATCTATGAATGTCCAGCACCAACGAGTATAACCAAGGTACGCAGTTTTATTGGTTTAGCTTAATTTTATCGATGTTTTGTCCAGAATTTCACCCAATTGGATAACCCATTAACAAAGGTCACAGGTAAAGGGGTTAATTTTTTTTACAAAAGACTGTGAATAATGTTTCGAAGAAGTGAAGATATGATTATTCAATGCTCTTATATTGACTCTACCATTGGGGAATGATGGGTTCATTATTTATAGTGATGCATCGAAAAAATGTCTTGGTTGTGTCCTTATGCAAAATTATAGGGTTATTGACTATGCATCATGAAAACCAAAAATTGATGAGAAAAACAATCGTACTCATGATCTTAAGTTAGCAGCTATAATCATTGCTTTGAATATTTGGGGACACTATCTCTATGGTGAAAATGATATATTTATACTGATCACAAGGGTTTGAAGTATATTTTCTCACAGAATGAACTCAACATGAGTCAACGGAGATGTCTTGAACTACTCAAGGATTATGATTTCATGATAGAATACCACCCGGGGAAGTCAAATAAGGTTGCAGATGCTTTGATCAGAAAGGATCATGGTGTTTTGAACAAGATGAGAGTTTAGAGGGGTTTTATTTTCATGGATCTAATAATGTTGGATATGGGAATAACTATGGAAGGTGAAACATTGATACTTTTTCAAATGGTTGCCAAATCATCTATACTAGAAAGGATAAAGTTTTATCAGACTGATGATGAATAATTTCAAAAGAATATTAAAGTTGTGAATGGTGGGAGATTGAATGACTTTGTGTATGATGATGGAATTTTGAAATTTGGGTAGATACTTTGTGTTCCCAATATACCCGATCTAAAAAAACAATTGTTAGACGATGCTCATAGTTCCAATTTCTCTATACACCCTGGGAGGAAACAAATGTATAAATATTTGATGGAACATTTTTGGTGGGACAACATGAAGAGGGAGATTGGTGACTTTGTGTCAAGATGTATTGTTTGTCAAAAAGTGAATGCTGGAGGGCAACGACCTAGAGGAGCCATGCAACCTCTTCCCATACCTGAGTGTAAATGAAATAATATCACGATGGAGTTTGTCATGGGACTGGCAAAGACTCCTAGAAGGAACGATGCAATGTTGGTCATTGTTGATTGTCTTACCATGTCAACACATTTTCTTTATATAAGATAAGATCTACCATTTGAACGTATATAAAGGCTATATATTAATGATGTTGTGATACTTTATGAAGTGCCCCTATTAATTGTTTCTGATCATGATCCCCATTTTACATCAAGATTATAGAAGAGTCTTCAGAAGGCCCTAGATACTGAACTTTATTTGAGCACTGCTTACCACCTCCAAACTGATGGGCAATTAGAATGGACTATTAATACCTTAGAATACATGTTGAGATCTTTCTAACATGACTTTAAGGGTATGTGGGATCAATATTTACCTCTGGTGAAATTTTCCTACAACAGTAGCTTTCATTCAAGTATTAAAATGGAACCATATAAAGCATCATATAGAAAGAGATGTCTCACACCAACCTATTGGGATGACATTGGTGAATGAAAACTTGTAGGCCCAGTACTGGTGGAGGAGATGATGGAAAAGGTAATGGTAATCCAAAACCACATCAAAGCAGCTCAAATTAGGCTGAAGATCTATGCCGATAACCAAATGAAGAATTTGGAATTTCAGGTAGGAGTTCATGTTTCCTTGAAGGTATCTCCATAGAAGGGAGTTATAAGTTTCAGTAAGAAAGGTAAATTGAGTCCCAGGTACATCGGACCGTTCGAAATTCTAGAACAAATTGGTGCTGTAGCTTACCGTTTGGAAATGCCGCCAAATGTCTCCATAGTTCACGATGTGTTCCATGTATCACTGATATGAAAATACATTCCTAACCCAATGCATGTACTCTCCTATGAGGAATTATAACTGTAACATGATCTATCTTATTTTGAAGAGCCCATTAGGATTCTTCATACCAGAGAACAAGTACTAAGAAACCGGATGACTCGTCTGTTAAAAGTTCTATGGAGTAACCACAGGATGGAAGAGGCAACGTGGGAACCCGAGAAACATATGATGAAGAATCACCCGAGTCTTTTAATGGGTTAGTATTCTTGAAATTTTGATGACGAAATTATTTGAATGAGGGGAGAATTTAAGACCACAAGTTTCCACAATACTCATCTCCTTGAATAATACAGTAGCGTGTGTTGTATGAAACTTCGAGTTCTAACATACACCACAACCAATCAAACTAGCTGTTATGAATAGCAATACCCACTTTTTGAAATCTTATAAAATTTATCTTTCAAAATGGACTTCATTTTTGGATTCGGAATATCAAAAATATATTAGGGTGATTTTTTGATATTTTTCTGAAAACAATCAACTTTTGATGAATAGTGAAAAACACTGAGTTATAGTTTAAAACAGAATTTTTATTTAAATAATTATTTACTTTATTTAATGTCAAAATGTATACATAATATCTATATAAGTTAAATTTAATTTATTAGAGTTAGTTTAGAATAATTTTCGATATATAAAAATTTTATGGAACTTTTCACCATCTCTTACCCACCTCCTAGGAGAATTTGGAAATTCACATAAAACATAATTGTACCACTTCTGTGAGTGGAATTTAGAAAATCCGAGAGACACAGTTAATATGAAGTAGAAAAATTTGTTTCAATAAGATAAAAATAATATTTTGTGAATAGTAAATTTTTATTTTTATTTACCGCGGTTTAAAATAAATAGGTTCATTATGTGTAAAAATGATATTAATATTACCCTAACACATGTCCTAATTATATTGGACAAGTGTATCTCGACCAAAAACAACCATAGGAATAAAACTTTACCATTTAGGTCCACTTGGATTAGATTAGGACATTTATTATTATTTAATAGAAGAAGAGTTAAAAGAGTTAAAATCAAAGTTTAATTAATAAATCATTTTTAATATAGGGTTATACATAAGATAAATTTGAATTTAAATATTCATTATAAATCTAAAAATATTTCATAGATAATGGTAATTTATTTATAAATTTTAGACATTGAATAATTTAATATATTTATGACACAATAGTGATGCAGTAATTACATAATTAATGAAATATTAAAATAATATATATTATAAATATGCAAATAAATGTTATTTGAGACTTTTAATGAATTAAACTAATTTTATAGGTTAATATTACATGTTAGTATTGATTTAATTATGTTTTCCAGAAGTAATATTTGTTGTTATGATTTTTACAAAAATCAAATACCAAATAGTGTCAAAATTGAAATAAAAGAGTTTTTAAAAGAAATATTATATTATTAATTGATTTTCAATTCCTAAAAATCTAAGGTCTGGAAAGGAGACTTATATTATGATATTTGTATCATTAATGAACCACTTGGTGTTTGGTTGGATTCATATGGTAAATTTATTAACGATATAATATAAAAATACAAGGATACATGGTAAATATCACACTATTTAACTAACAGTTAAATATAAATTATAAGGTTAATTTAGTGACTCAAACCTGTCTAAAATCTATTGGTTGAAAGGATTTCGACCTATCCCCACCTTATCCTTGAAATTAGTCACTTTTGTGCCATTATAAACCGAATATGAATTTGTTATAAATTAATAGTTTATGTTTTTTCAAAGGTCCCCCTCACCCCTCTTATAGAGGGGAACTCCCCCTTCTCTCAAATTCATACATTCAAAGACTTTTTTATTGGAAAAACCCGGCACAAATATTTTATTAACATCCCTCAATTCATCTTAGAGTCCTTATTTGGACTAGAAAGCCAACCTTAGGAGCCCTTTTGATCAAATCAAAAGGAAGAACCCCAAGAAGAGGTAATGTTTTCATCACCCTCTTTCAAGTTCCTTTCTTCTTCCACTTCTTTTTTCTTTGTTATTTACATTCATAAATAATAACTACAGTATATTCTATATATATTGATTTTATTATAAATATCGTAAATAAAATATTCGGTATTCTATCCATCCTTTGAATGACATGTCACCATACGTGCGTTGGTACGGCTTACCGTCTGCACGTTTTGGTGTAATTTTTATTCAGTATATTATTATTTGGATGGGTATAATAATGATGTTTATTTCATTTAAATAATAAATAAAACATGATAATTATTCTGTATATATGATATACCATCCAATTATTTATTATTCTAATACCAAAAGAATGATATTGTCGCTCTTGCATACGTACGGACTACCATCTCCACGAACTCGATAAGATTCATTCCCCATCGTATCCATTCAAGACTAATTATCATTTTATGATTAAAATTAATATTCAAGAACATTATATCATTATGTATATGAATAAGATACAGGCTATCCCTAAAAACAAGACTTATGTTACAAAACATATAAAAGAAAATGAGTAAGTTAACACCAGAAACGACGATAATACTCAGATATTATTAACAAAGAAATGTTAAAAAATCATATATGATATTATATTAATGTATATGATTATTTTATAATTTAATAACAATTATTTAACCATTATATAGGAGGTTAACCTACCATCAACCCAGGAAAAGTACAAGGTAAGGGGTTTTCTTCTCATGCCTTATTCCTATGAGATTCGTGCCATATTGCCACTATTTCCTTTTGTGTGGTATATGTACATCCCATAATTGTATTCTTTTTGTAATACACATTAATTTATATGTATTTACATATTCATTGTATGATACCTCTTTAATGGGGTTTATGTTTCATATGTAACCAAATTCGCAAGGGTTAATTTTATAATCTCATTATTATCTGAGGTTGTTTTTACGTAAGTATCTACTGGGACATATTTACTATCTGTGTCCATATTTCATAAATGAGTTTTCAAAGGGATTATTTTAACAGACGTTTTTACTAAAACATCATTTTAAATGTTTTAAATATTTATTCTTCTAAATCAATCTCATTAATGTCAATGTATTCAAAATTATTTTTAAGGAATTATTTATATGGACATGAATGTTTTTAAAATGTTAATTAATTTAGAAAGTCTCAAAGTTGTATGAGACAATTTGATTAAAAAATGTCTTTAAATTTCTTCCTTTCTAAGTTGTGTGACTTTTAAATTTTTCCATGAAAAAAGGATATTTCTCTCAAAGAGTTTTACAAATCATTTTCATCTATTTCAACATCCTTTGATGGATTTTTAACTTGTTTGAGGTTGATTTGTTGTGATACAAATCTTCCATATTGTATTGAAGGTTTTGTGACTATGTATGTGTTATTTTTATACCATTCATGGTTTATAGGGAATGTATTGATATTTCATATGATAGTTTTAATACAAATGTTTATGTTATGTTTTAACTTTTTCATATGAGGAATGAATTGGACTTAATAAGTGATGGGTGGAGACCTCTATAGCTCCCCGATGCAATGGTTGGTCTCAAGAGACAAACTAGTGTCTTAGCACAAGGCCTTGACAAAATTTTATTTTTAGTCTTGCAAGAAGGCCTTGACTATGTGGTTATGATAGTGTGGCATTATGCATTCCATCATTATGAAAGTGGTTATTGATATTTAATGTGATTATTAGACTAGTAGAATAACCATGGGAATAAGTTAATGGAATTATTTAATTTTATCTTTTCCATAATATGCTGAAGTTCAAGTTTAAAAGGCTTTTGATTTAGTTATACATTGCCTTAAATGTTTATTCTTATTTATGAAAGTTTCCGTCATATTTTTATCCTTACTGAGCATCTGAGCTCACCCCTTTCAATGTTTTAATTTTCCCAGGATGTGAAGAAGTATTTTATGAATGAGTTTAAGGGATAGTATAAGGGGATATGACTGTGGATACAAGATGTTGTTCTAGATTTCACATTATTATGTAATGTAAACTTTATCAATGTATCTAGAGATTCGAAGTGTACTAAACAAATCAGTCTTCCGAGACTTGATCTTTTGTGATCATGCCAATGTTATATAATAATGCACCGACTCTGGGTAACTGGGGTTGGGGCATTATAGTTTCATTTAGGTAGATACTTTTCTAACCTAAGTACTTCCTATATTAAGAATAAATAGAGGTGACAAATTTTAACAAATTTATAAACACTTATTATAAAACATTTCCCTAATTTATAAAATAAAATGCACAATTTTTTTAAAAATTAATTTTAATAGAAACTAATGTTACACATAAAAACACTTATTCAATCCTAACATTATTGATAATTTTTTTCACTATTTATGGGTCTATTTTTTCATTTTAAAAGATTTATTAGAGAACTAATTGACCATATATTATTCTTATTAACAATTAAAAATCAATTTTCTGAAGTCAGTTTTTTAACAATTTTAAATCATTTAAAAAAAATCATTTATTTTATATTATTAATAGATAAATAATTAATGCATTGGAATTTAATAACCATTTCATGTAATTATATCCGCAATAAAACATAAATATTATATATTATGATAAGAATAACTCAATAATGTTCTAAAATAATTTTTATAACATAACCTATGTGTCCTATCCCTTTCTCAAAATCATTATAATTTTTAAAGGATATGTGGTTAATTTTGGTCTTTTTACTCACTTAAATTATTATACAGGTCAATTTCATGGAATAGTATACCTATAATTCAAAAACATTGATCATAAAGAGGTTAGGGTCAAAATTTGACTAAATAATGGGGTTTGGAATTTTTTTGAATCATATAAAACATATATTATATGTTTCATCATTAAGTAATAATGTTTTACATTAATCACTATAAATAAATTTAATTTCCTTCACTAGTATTTTGGGTAAAAAAAATTTACCTTATTAGAACAAAATATTCATAATAATTCCACCTATATATATAATATTTCCAAATTCAATTCATATATGTGGCTAAAATTAATTTAATATTAATCCCACAAACATAGTGTGATAGAGGGTTTTCAATGATAAATGTTCAAAAGTATGAATTGATTATATATATAATTATAATGTAAAATTGGATATATTGCCCTAAAATTTATTTATTGATATTTAGTTGAAATAATTATAATTTAAAAGTATTTTAAAAATAAAATTTAATTATATAAATTATCTAGATAACAATTTATATTTAAATTAAAATGTAGTTCTTTTCACCATTCATCAAAAAATGATCCATCGCAAAAAAATACAAAAAAATCATAAAATTTAAATTTTGATACCCAAAATTCAATGAATATATATTATTTTTTAATATATTAATGTTAAAAATATAAAAATTAATATTTGAAATATTTTAACAATTAAAAGTCAATAAAACTATTTTTTAGAAAAATACTTTTTTAGGTATAAAAATGGAATACATTTTTTCATATGAATATTCATTCTGTTTGATGTTTGTAAAAATATTTTATAAACTTTAGTAACAGTATTTTAGGTAGTGTTAATAAAAAACCAAGTGAAATTCAATTTGAAAACTTCCATACAAAATAATAACATTAGAAGTATTATTTTGTTGGGTAACACTCATCCATGAGCATAATAAAAGTTATCAAGTTACTCGATGAAATGTTAAGCGCAAGATAAATGTGGTGTTATGTATAATTCAATACAAAATATGTATTATATCTGAAAAAATCTATCAAATAATTAATATAACTTTGAATGAATATATATTTCATAAAATCTCATGATGTTACAGTCCATCCCTGATACACTTCACTTTCTAGGTGATAATCTGAAAAAATTACATTTTTATACTCAGATCATTGAATGATGGAAAATATATTTTCATTGGAACTAATCAATTTCTCATCAACTAGTGGATCTATAACAAACCAATGTTTTTCAATGAAAATTCCCTTCTCGTAATAATGTCATAAAATCACATGAGAACTCAAAATAATGAACTAATAAGTGCTAAGTGACCTCTAAACATATGTTTGACACTTTTGTGTTTGGAATTTTGAAAATACGGCACACACGGTTGTAATCAGTATGTTTTTTTGAGTCCGATAAAAAAACGTAATTTTTGGTGATTAGTAACCTAACCCAATGAATAGTAACATACCCTTATGAATAGTGATATACACAAATGAATAGAATCATGAAATTTGATAGTATAAAAAAATATTCATATTTGAAGTATAATATACCTTTATTTTAGAATAAGTTAATGAATGTTTTAAAACTGGTTTTCATTCTAACATGTTATTTTAATTAAATAATAAAATAATAATATTTAGGAAATTATTTTTCAAAAAAATAATTCATTTTTTGATTCTACATATCAAAAAATGGTTAGGGTGAATTTTTGAGATTTTTCTAAAATACATGAATTTTTTATGAATAGTAAAATATGATAAATTACAATAAATGCTAAATACTGCATCATAGGTGATGTATGGCTGATTTAAGATGATAATATCGAATCATACATGATTATTTTAGTATATTTATTGATAATTCTAAATTATTCATTTTCTTGGCCTTAAATAATAAACTAATACTTAAAATAATGGGAAAAACATCCCCTCCCACACTATAAATACCCCAACCCCTTACCTCTTTCACTCACACCTCTCAAGCCATGTTCCTAGACAAAAGTCTTCTCAAGTATCCTCCCAAGATCCTTTCCCACGTCCAAGGACTTCTGGTCTTACCAAAAGGCCAAAATCAAAGGCCTTATGAGGGATCTCAAAGTGAGGAGATCAAAGGGTAAGAATCCCTATTCATTTTCAAGTGTTTTGTTATCAATTTCCTTCATTTCATATACCCTCTTCAACTTCCCTTATTCAAAAGGAATGAAAGCTCCAGAATCTCATATATTATGGATTTTAATCACGTTTATGGAAATAGATTCAAGCACCATGATTCTTATCCTCTCCCTCGCATTCTAAAATAAAAACATCGTCCTTGAAGTGTTGAATTATCAACATCGTGGATGATGTGTTTTCAATTTCTTTTATTATCATTGTTTCTGGTCATGAAACCATTTATGTTATGGTTTAACCAGATTATTATAAATTTTATATACCCTATTTATTATTCTGGAATCCTTATACACTCATGATATCAAATAATAATACAAGACAAGTTAATTATGGGTAAAATCACTAACATTAATTCAAGCGTTTATCAATAATGTCTTATGTCATGGTTCTCTTTCACTCCAATTAACCAAATGAATTTATTAACCATGTAACCTTATGAATGTTCACTAATGATATATAACATCAATTATGGACAACCACTTTCATCTTACATTTTATCTGAACTTAAATCCAAGTGAACCAATCATTAAAACCAAGGAAACAAACGGACCCGAACCATGAAATTGAACCTTATAATCAATAAAATTGGGTATAAATGAACATAAAATGTTATACTATATATTTTACATTTATATAAGGTTCTGGAACTATTGATTAATATACCTAATTTTACTATTCATGTCATTAATATCATGTGGAGAACACCAACATACTTAAGGTAAGGGATTCCCCCTTTTTAATATTAATCAATATTATTCACTATAATATGCCTTTTTGTTTAATAATAAGTGATGGGGTAAATTTATACCACATCCCCATACTGACATAATTTTTTTTAAGTGATGATAAACCCCTTATCTCTCTCATCATGCCCTCTTAGTTACACCTGCCACTATGCCAACAAACCATGATGGATTCTACCCGAACTTCCTTTATTCCTTCAGGTTGCTCTATCATTATTTTTACCAAAATATTGTTGTCTTTTAATTATTTATAACATCACAATTCTGTTTATGTGCTCCATAATCATGTCCCAAGATCCATCTCTCATTATCTTTTGGGGGTATACATGCTTTTATATGAATCTCTCTTCGATACTTCCCAATAAGCACACTAATTTTAAAGGAATTTCCCAAACATTTTAACCAACTTTATGTTCACTCTATATTCTGTTTTTAGACACTATTATCTTTGTAAATTCTGTATTTTTCTTATTAAAACCATCATGGTTCAATTATGGTTTTATATAAAATAATGACTTCTTTACTATTTTAAAATATCTATAGTATTTTCCCTTCAAACCACACAAAAATGTATTAATGATAATGTTTCTGAAATTAATTTCACATATATTGTCACTTATGTTTGACACCACTTACCATGTTATATGTATATTTTACCCTATGTAATTCCATGTATATTCTAGTTCATTCTTTTCATGGACACATTCATTATATGCCCATTGGTTATGATTGACGTCATGATTGTGGAACCCAATTCATTCAATGGGTACCCTTAAGTTGGTGTATGGTTGATTATGTATGATTGTATATGTGGTATGAATATTTATGTGGAAAGAATATTAATGAAAATTTTGAGATGTGTGCGCCCAGATAGAGCTCCAATTCATTGGGTAAGGATAAGTATCATGAGATGCGATGTGAAACGAGATTGGCAGTTATCTGTGACCCGTAATGAAATGGGAAACCGGATTGGTGGTTTGCCATGACCTGTACTAAAGAAATGCATTATGATTATTCCACATTTATATGATTCCACGTTTATATGATCCCATGATTATATAAAATGATTTTATAAGTTTCATGAATTGAATATCATTATGTCATGCCTCCTAACTCATGTGCTTGAAATGTATCCTTATGTTCATTCCCTTACTGGGCTTTTTAGCTCATCCCTTTGTTCATGTATTCCCCAGGGTACCCTATGTAGGTGTAAGGGCTCAAAGGATGTTAGGAGCTCATTATGGAGATTAAATAATGAAGTGTTTTTTAGCCCCATGTTTTTTGTTATGTGTACCTTGTCTTACAAGACACTAGACTTAAAGATCCTTGTATTGTAGTCTGATGATTAATTATGATTAAAATCATGAAATGTTATATATAAATGGCTCAGGTCGCTATAGATTGTATCAGAGTGTGGTTTAGTTATTTTTGGAGATTGGGAATAGAAAAATTTAGAGAGAAACATAAGGATGAGACTAATTCTAAGAAAACAGTCCTACATTTTTGGGAGTATAGAGAAAGTGGTTTATCAGTAAAATACATCCCTATTAGGATAGAATCAGGTAGAGGCAGCTCATGCATAGATGTATCTAGGGGTAAAATCCGAAAACACCGCTTTGAGCTAGACATAAACAAGAACTACCGAACGACAATGGTCCTTGTTGCACTCTTGGTTATGACACTCCCAGGGGATATGATTTGGCAGATTCATGATCTCAGTACAAACCATTACTAAGGGAAAAAATCCAATTAAAATATAAGTCATGAAATAGATCGAGGATAACCTAGGTTTTAATATAAGAAATCACAAGTTAGGATGTACTTATTCCTTTTAATTTTATCCTTTTATGTTGAAATTTTCCTTTTATTCTCAATAAATAAGTATTCAATACCTCTAATTGTACGTTCATTTTCTATGTTAATGGTGGGAAATAGAAGAACACGTTCCAATAAACAATGTGATAGGAAATGTGAATATTTCCCTAACGATGTGCCTAATATGATGGGATTCGGTGCTCAAAACTTCATAACATTACTTCCTCAGCTGGCACGAGTTATGAATAATAACATGAATCAGGCGGATCTCCCTTATCCTCCAAGAAAAGAGAAAGTTTGCGTAGAATCCTTCATGCTGTAAAGGCCTCCAATTTTTAGCAGGTCTTCTGATCCCCTCCTCACATAACAATAGATTATCTCCATTAAAAATATATTCTCTTTTGAGCAATGCTCGGACGAATTGAAGGTTGTACTGGCGGTCTATCATTTTGATTTGGAAGCTGATCAGTGGTGGACACTGATCAAGAATACAAATTCCCAAGAGGAAATTGATTCCATGGATTTGCTGGAATTCAAGAGGATAGTATTCAAAAAATATTTTCCATGAACCCTTAATCTCAATATGGAAAGAAATTTCCTCGGACTCAGGCTGAAGGAAGATGACTCCATCGAGGCATATAAAGCATATATTAAAAGGCTTGCAAGGTATGACTATGGATTTTTCATGAACACTTAATGAAAGGTGGATCACTTCTTTAGTGGACTAAATCTGAGTCTATCAAAAGTGTTGGAAATTCGAGAATTTGACAGTTTTGAGGATGTTGTCTGTTGTGCACTCAAGGTGGAAATGGAGATTGCAGACTCCCAGTGGTCTCATGGGCCTAGTGACAATAAGTGGAAAATGAAGAACAAAATGGACGGTGCATCAAAAAAATACCCTGATGGAATGAAGCCTCACATTCCGCTTTGAAAAAACTGTGGGAAAAGCATTCTGGTGACTATCTCAAGGGAACCAATAACTACTTCAAATGTGGAAATTTTGGTCCTCTAGCAAAGAACTGACGACGAGATATGAAAAATAATTTTAATGTTGAAAAAAAGGAAGGTTCAGAACAACACTGAGCCTGTAGTGTAGTGTTTCAACTATAAGGAGCTTGGGCGTTATGCGAACAATTTCTCTAAGCTAAGGTTTTTTGGAGGCAATCAACAATAACCTCCAAGGAAACAAGAAAGGGATTATGCTATCACTACTAATAAGGTGGAGCTAGCCAACGATGTGGTGACAAGTACGCTAGTTATTCATTCAAGAATAGAAGACGTACTATTCAATTCTGGTTCTACTCATTATTTAATATCTTGAATGTTTAGTAGAACTATTCAAAAACCAACTCAAAATTTGGAGGAAATTTTATATGTGAAAACAAAAAATGGGTTGATCATTGCATTATTTGTTTATAACTCCTCCCTGGTTAATGTTTGTGGAATGAGCCTCCCAGAAAATCTCTCTATAGTTATTTTACTGGAGTTTGACACAATCTTGGGCATGGATTGGCTATCTTTGTGTAAAGCCAAAATCAACTATCAGGAAAGAGAAATTACATTCCACATCCCAAAGAATCCTATGATTCTTTACAAATATAAGTAAGAACATGAGTCTCCCTTAGAATCTTCATCTTAAGTGTGGATATTGTTGCCTTATGAGCAATCATATCTAGCTCAAATGATTGAGACAAAGGAGTGAATCATGGTTGAAGACATGCCCATTGTGAGGGATTACACTAACGTATTCCCTGAAGAGTTTCATGGTCTTCCTCTAGACTGAGAGGTTGAGTACTCAATTGAACATATCCCTGGATCTCTGCCTATCTCAAAGAAACCTTAAAAGTGGCCACCATAGAGCTGGAAGAGCTAAAGAATAAGTTACAAGATAATATGGAGAATGGTTTTATACGCCCAAGTTCTTCAATGTAGGGTGCTACCATCCTCTTCTTCAAGATGAAGGATGGAACAATGTTCCTTTGAATTGATTATTGTGATCTAAATAAAATCATGATAAAGAACAAGTATCCCCTTCCATAGATAGACGACTTGTTTGATTAGCTTCATGGGGCCAGTTATTTTACTAAAGTGGACCTTCAGTCAGGATATCACCAACTAATGGTGAGGAAGGCAGATATACCCAAGACTGCCATTCGAACAAGGTATGGAAACTATGAGTTCATAGTGATTCCCTTCAGACTCACTAATTCTGTAGCAATTTTCATGTATATAATGAATAGAGTCCTTAGAGATTACCTTGACAAATTTTTGGTAGTCTTTATTGATGATATTCTGATATACTACAAGATCATGGAGTAACATTAGGATCATTTAAAAACTATTTTAAATACTTTGTGAAGGGATAATTTGTATGCATAGTACCATAAATGTGAGTTCTAGATGGAATAAGTATCATTCATGGGGCATGTCATCACTAGTAAAGAGATATTTGTGGACCCTTCCAAGACAAACGAAATTGAAGAGTGGCCCATTACAAGTTCTGTAACTGAGATCCATAGATTTTTGGGTCTAGTAGGGTATTATTGATGATTTTTTAATAACTTTTCACGATTTTCATACCCAACGACCAAGCTGACACAGAAGGGGTTAATGTATCTCTTGAGTGAAGAATGTGAGGTATGATTTAAGGATCTAAAGAAAAGGCTGATCACTGCACCTGTACACATATTACCAAAAAGTGCATAATGTCTTGTGATATAAAGTGATGATTCAATGAAATGCTTGGGTTTTGTACTCCTTCAAAATTATAATGTGATAGCCTATGCCTCACAGCAGTTGACAATCCATGAGCAGAACTACTCGACGCATTATCTAGAGCTGATGGCCGTGATTTTTTTCCTTGAAAATCGGGCGGCACTACCAATATGGTGAGAAGTGTGATATATACATCGACCATAAGAGCCTATAGTATATATTCACACAAAAGGAGCTCAACATGCATCAAAGGAGATGGTTAGAGCTAATCAAGGATTACGATTGCTCTATCCCCTACCATCCTTAAAAGGAGAACAAGGTAGCTGATGCTCTAAGAAGAAAATAACCCGCTACTCTATCCATGTTATGGAATGAGAAAGACCCTATCTTCTTGGATATGAAAAGGATGGATTTAGAAATAGTAAGGGAAGGGGATACATCCTACCTTTCCCAAATGATTGTGAAACCATCCATCAAAGAGAAGATTAAGTAAGCACAATGGGGTGATGTGGAGTTACAAAATATGTTCAATGCAATATCTAATGGAAGTTTCAAGAGTTCCAAATCAACGATGATGGTGTGATTTGGTTTGGAATGAGGATTTGGGTGCCTTCATCACCAGAGATAAAGAAAGAGCTATTGGAAAATGAACATAGCTCAATATTCTCTATCCATCCTGGAAGTACAAAGATGTATCATGATCTCCGTGAACACTTCTGGTGGGACAACGCGAAGAAGAAGATTGCATAATATATATCAAGGTGCTTAGTATGTCATCATGTTAAAGAAGAGTGAAAAAAGTCCAAAGGGTTGACGCATCCATTGCCTATAGCCAAGTGGAAATGGGAGAATTTCATAATGATCTTTGTAACAGGTATCCCAAAGACTTCTAAGAGACATAATGTGATATGGGTTTTGGTTGAACGACTCACCAAGACCACCCATTTTATTGCTATTTGGGAAGACCTATCGCTTGAACAACTTGAAAAAATGTATGTGAAGGATGTGGTGAGACTGTATGGTGTTCCACTCTCAATTTTCTCTGATCCTGATCCAAGGATCACATCTAAATTCTGGAATATTTCTCAATATGCTTTGGGTTCTGAATTAAATTTCAGCATGACCTATCACCATCAAAGTGATGGCCAATCTGAAAGGACTATTCAGATTCTTAACGATATGATGAGAGGCTGATCTCTAGAATTAAAAGGTGGATGGGATCAGCATCTTCCATTGGTTGATTTATCATACAATAATAACATCCTCTCGATTATTCAAATGGCTCCATATAATGCTCTGTATGGAAAGCAATGTAGAACTCCAACCTGTTGGGATGAAGTTTGAGAACGAAAGCTACTTGGACCTAATCTTATGAAAGAGATGATAGAGATGGTCAACGTCATCCATAAAAACATCAAAGCTGCTCAAAGTCAGAAAAAGAGCTATGATGACAACCGTCGAAGGGACTCGGAGTTCAACATTGGGGATAAAGTCTTCCTTTGAATATCTCCTTGGAAGAGAGTCGTGCGATTTGGGAACAAAGGGAAGCCAAGACCAAGGTACATTGGCCCCTTTGAGATCCTTGAATGCATCAGAGCGGTTTCCTACCGACTAGCACGCCCACCTAACCTATCTCAAGTACCCAATATATTCCATGTATCTCTCTTATGAAAGTACATAACAGACCCCTCACATGTACTCAATCCACAGGTGGTACCATTTGAGAATGATCTTTCTTATGAGAAACAACCAGTAAAGATCTTAGATCATAGAGACAAAGTTCTAAGAAATAAGAAAATGCACCAGGTCAATGTTTTAGGGAGAAACCAAATGTTTGAAGAAGCTACATGGGTACCAGAGGAGGTGATGAGGCAAAATTACCCTCATCTATTCTAATGTGGGAAGTGAAAATTTTGAGGGTGAAATTTCATAAGGGGGGAAGAATGTAACGACCGAATGTTTTTCGATGAAAATTATATTCTGATAATTATGTCATAAAATCACATGAAAACTCAACATAATAAACTACTATGTGCTAAGTGACCTCTAAATATAATTTTGACACTTCTGTGTTTGGAATTTCAAAAATCCGGAATATATGGTTGTAATAAGTTATTTCGAGTCTGATAAGGAAAACATAATTTTTGGTGAATAGTAACCTACCCTAATTAATAGTAAAATACCCTAATGAATAGTGATATACCCTAATGAATTGTGACATCACCTTTGATAGTATAAAAATAATATTCATATTTGAAGAACAATATACCTATATTTTAGAATAAGTTAATGAATGTTTTAAAACTGGTTTTCAAAACAAATTGTTGTTTTAATTAAATATAAAAATAATAATATTTAGGAAATTATTTTTGAAAAATGGACTTAACTTTTTGATTCTACAAGTTGAAAAATGGTTACGATGAATTTTTGAGATTGTTCTGAAATACTTGAATTTTTTATGAATAGTAAAATACGATAAATTAAAATAAATGCTAAATACTACATCATAGGTGATGTATGGATGATGTAAGATGATAATCTAGAACCATCCTAGATTATTTTAGTATATTTTATGATAATTCTCAATTATTCCGAGTCATGGCCTTAAATAATAAACTAATACTTAAAATAATTGGAAAAACCTCCCCTCCCTCCCTATAAATATCCCCTCTTCGTACCCCTTTCACCCACACCTCTCAAGCCTGGTTCCTAGCCCAAATTCTTCTCCATAAACCTCCCAAGATCCTTCCTCACGTCCAAGGCTTTCGTTTCTAACCAAAAGTCCAAAATCAAAGGCCTTAAGAGGTTTCTCAAAGAGAGGAGAACAAAGGGTAATGATCCCCTTTCATTTTCAAGTGTTTTGTTTTCAATTTCCTTATTTTCTTATACCCACATACCCTTCCCTTATCCAAAAGGCATGAAATATACATAATCTCATATATTCTGGATTTTAATCATGTTTGTGGAAAAAAATTCAAGCATCATGCTTATTCTTCTTTCCCTCGTGTTCTAAAATTAAAACATCGTCTGTGAAGTGTCGAATTATCGACATCATGGATAATGTGTTTTCAATTTCTTTTATCAACTTTTTTTCTATTCATGAAACCATTTATGTTATGGTTTAACCAGATTATTATAAATGTTATATAATCTATTTGTGGTTATGGAATCCTTATAAACTCGTGATATCAAATAATAATACAAAACAAGTTAATTATGGGTAAAATTGCTAACATTAATTCAAGCGTTTATCATTAATGTCTTATGTCATGGTTATCCATCACTCTAATTAACCAAATGAATTTTTTAACCATGTAATATTTTGGATGTTAACTAATTATATATAACATCAATTCTGGATGACCAATTTCATCTTACATTTTATCCGAACGTAAATACATGTGAACTGATCATTAAAACCAAGGAAACAAACGGACCCGAACCATGAAATTGAACCTTATAATCAATAAAAATGGGTATAAATGAACTTAAAAAGGTTATAATATATATTTTGAATGTATATAAGGTTATGGAACTATTTATTAATAATCCTAATTTGAATATTCAGTTCATTAAAATCAAGTGGAGAACATCAACATACTTAAGGTAAGGGATCCCCCCTTTTTTACTCTTAATCATGATTGTTCTCTATACTATGACATTTTGTGTAATACCAAGTGATGGGGTACACTAATAAACCGTACCCATAATCCCATAATGTTTTATAAGTAATTAAAAACCCCTTATCTCTCTCATCAATCCCTCTTATTTAAACCAGACACTAAGCCAACAAACCATGATGGATTCTACCCGAACTTCATTTATTCCTTCGAGTTGATCTATCTTTATTTTTACGAAAATGTTATTGTATTTTATATAGGTAGAACATAAAAATTATATTTATATTCTCTATAATCATGTTCCAAGATCCATCTCTCATTCTCTTTCAAGTTTATGCATTCTTTTAAGTGAATCTCTCTTCGATACTTCCCAATAAGCACATTCGTTTTAAAGGAACATTCCCGAAATTTTTACCCAAATTCAAGTGCACTCTATATTCTGTTTTAAGATAATATTCTCTTTGTAATTTTTTTATTTTTTTATGAAATCCATCTTGGTTCAATTCTGGTTTTATATAAAATAATGGCTTCTTTACTATTTGAAAACCTCTATTGTTTTATCCTTAAAACCACACAAAAATGTTTTAATGCAAATGTTTCTAAAATACATTTCTCATATGTTGTCACTTATGTATGACACCAATTACCTAGTTATATGTTTAGTTTACCCTATGTATGTCCATGTATTTTCTAATTCTTCCTTACATGGACACTTTCATGATACGCCCATTGGATATGATTTATGTCATGATTGTGGTACCCAATTGTTTCCATGGGTACCCTTATGTTTCCATATGATTGATTATGTATGATTGTATATGTGGTAAGAATATTTATGTGGAAAGAATATTCATGAAATGTTTGAGATGGTTGCACCCAAATAGCGCTCTAATTCCTTGGGTAAGGATATGTCTCATGGATGCAATGTGAAACTGGATTGGCGGTTAGCCTTGACCCGTCCTGAAATGGGAAACGGGATTGGCGGTTAGCCTTGACCCGTACTAAAGAAATGCTTTATGGTTTTGCCAAATTTATATGATTCCATGTTTATATGATCCCATGATAATATCAAATGATTTTATAAGTTTCATTCTTTGGATATCATTATGTCATGCATCCTAACTCATGTGCTTGGAATGTATCCTTATGTTCTTTCCCTTACTAGGATTTTTAGCTCATCCCTTTGTTCATGTGTTCCGCAGATACCGTATGCAGGTGTAAGGGCTAATAGGAAGTTAGGAGCTCCTTGTGGAGATTAAATAAAGAAGTTAATTTTTATCCCCATGTATTTTGTTATATGTACCATGTCTTCCAAAACACTAGACTTAATGATCTATGTATTGTACTCTGATGAGGGATAATGATTAAAATCATGAAATGATATATATAAAAGGCTCAGGTCACTATAAGATCAATGGAACCACCCTGTAATGGTGGACATTTTCAAATTATGTACACAATAGGATATTGTTTCGTCCTTTCTTTATTTGGTAGTTCAATATTATTCATAGATTGATATATCTAATCGAGTATATAAACAAAAATTTTCATATCAGTTCCCATGTCATTTTTTATCTAGAAGAAGATCATCAAATTTTATTTTTCATGCAACATTGACATGGTTCCTTAGGGTTCCATCCATTGAATAAAATTAGAAAGACTAGAATAATAATCCCATATCAACGTAAAAAACACATAATCATGAAAATTTACTGATATGATGTCTAAATCATTACACCCACTCCATTAATCTATTAATCCTTAGGCTAATCATTATAAAAATACCTATATATATCCATAAAAATATACCTACAGATCACACTAATGTTTTCTCATAATATATTCCAATGGTTGACTAATCCTTTCCTTTAATACCAATTATATTTCCCCAAGATTAATATTCATGGTCATTACACCATTTTAGATGAATATTAGTCAAATTAAAAAAAATCCATACCCAAGGACCGTAATAGTTTAGTACACTTGGAAACATGAAAATATAATATTATAACATGGTGAATTATATTAGTATTATAAGTCCATATCCTACATATCAAATATAATCATCAAGATTCATGGAATAATGATTGGAAGTTAATAAGAAATGAATCATAAGGATATAAATCATCAAAAATAAATAATCAAACAGAATCACATGAATTATAAGTGTGGAATAATTATAAATAAAGAAAACTATTTCAGGTGACAATGTTAACCACAGAGACCATCAACAATGATCAGTACACACCTATTTCACCTTTATGGTTCAAGACACACATGTTTCCTATATTGGATCAGGACACACCTATTTCCCATTGTGGATTAGGACACACTTGTTTCTCATTTTTAGATCCAGACACACTTGTCTCATATTTAGGATCTGGACATACATGTTTCCCATTTGAGATTACGACACATTTATTTCCAATTTTGGATCAATATTGTCTACTTTTTTCCCATCATTATCTAATGTGAAATAATTCATTTCCAATTCATTAGAGGGAGATACAAGTATAACTAATAAAATAATAAAATCATATATACCAGTTCCAAAAGATAATTAACCTTTTATCATATCATGACCTATAAAAAGGTATGGGTTACATAAACATCATATAATGACCCATAAAATGGAACAGATATCATAAAAATTTCAACTTGTTATTACCTATAAAAAATAGTTATGTAACAAAAAAATTTCATCCAATAATAACCATTTAATATAATTGGTTTTCAAAATAATAAAACCTGTGGAAGAGAAGAAGTTTTCATAAAGATTATTCCATCATTGAATAATCCATTCAAAAAATAATTTGAATGATATTCATGTATAATATCCCTTATAAGTTAAAAAAATTAACAAATTATGTCATCAAATATGGAAGATAATTTTGAAATATTCTTTAAATCGTTTCTTGATGAATATATCATTTATTTTTTTTAAACCTCTTTTTAAAACATAAAAAAAATTTGGAAAAATATTTTTTGAAAATATATATAATAATTATAAATTAATATTTAAAAACTATAAAAAAATTAAATCAATTTTCTAAGGAAAATAACTTAAAATATCATTTTAAAAACATTTTCGGAAAATATTTTTGAAATCATGGTTTTGGAATATAAGTGATTTTCATCCAAGAGAGAAAGAAGTCATGTTTTCATAAAAAAATTAATTGTCTGAAGTCATATTTTGTGTTTAATAGTACCAATACATGATGGTATCATGACTAAAAATAGGTGAATAAATGTATGTTTTTTCATGAAATATGTATCATAATGCTTCAATAATTAAAAAATATTTTGATGTATTTCCAATAAACGATGGGATTGTAGCAATAAACACGTACCACTTGGTGACACTGAATCATAACTTATAGGTAATAAATTGACATTAAAAAAAACATAAAATATAATGACAATAATTATTTTCATGATATAACATTTCAAATAGCAGTATATTTAACTCTTATAAGAATATAAGTGGGTAACGAAAAACATTTCTCTAATTGAATAAAAATTACGACAAAAATACATTACTAATTTGGAAACTTTTGAAACATAAACCCCATGAAAGAGAGATCATAAAATAGATATATGACAAAAAATAAATATATTTATAAAAATTATATATTATATTAATTATATGTATATGTATCATTGAAAACAAACAAGTCCTAGATAAGGCACAAATCCCCCAGATTGAAAAGTGAGATGAGAAAACCCATAACTTATATATTGAATCCTATCATACTCCTTCAAATCTCATATATAATAAATATAAGTATATTATAGATATGTCACCAAATTATATTATTGTATATCATACCATTTTATTATTATTAATATTGCCTATTTATTAAAAAATCATGTTAATGTTATGTGTTAGGCAATATCTTATGTGGTTTTCATAAGTATTTTGACTAGAAATTATTAGTCCACTTATAGATATAATTATTTATATATTTGTAGAGTTTAAAAAATTATTTATATATCACATATATTAATTATATAAACATCTATAGTAATCTAAAAAATATACAAATATGGAATGGAATACACCATTCATGGAAACTGTAAGCCATACGTACTCATGAATATTGTTTATATTTTACTACTTATTGGATGAATGAAATTAAAAGAAATATATTTATAAATATTTAAAATATATTTATATTATAATTATTATTTAATTTATATCTTATATTTCATTTGAACCAATCCATGATACATTCTTTGTAAATTGTGAATGAATCCCTTCGCATTGAGGAGGTGGTAGTCCCTACATCCCGAAATGCAGTTATCATATTTCAAAAAATGGAATTTATGAATTTATGTGATGTAAAAATAAATAAATAACAATATATGAAATAAAAATAACAAATATATCATATAAAAACCTAAATTTTATCATTATACCAATCCTTCAAAGGTGGGAATGGAAGAACATATGACATCTATTTGTGAGGCGGTAGACCATCGTACAAATGAACAAGGATTGTGTATCCCATTTGATGGAACTGTGTGTAGGTTAAGGTAGAAATAATATTATTAAATCCTCTCATTTTATTTATTATAAAATTTTTATTATATAATAATGGAATTATAACATTTTAGTTGGTGGATAAAGAATATAAAATAAAAAATGCATGTGGGAGGATGTTACCTCTTATTTGGGAAACTTATTTTGTTTTTCACTAAAGGGATCCCTTGGATGGATTTATGAAAAACAATTGTCTTATAAAATTAATAGAAGAAAGCTGGGGGGATATGTTTTTGGCTTTGTCTAAGAAAAATGGTCTTCATAGGGTTAAAGAGATGGGTAGTATATAGAGCATTTTATTAGTTTGGAAAATGACCCATTGGGCATTATTGAAAATATTTGACTTATCCCCTTGTTTTATTTATACAAATATGGTTAAAAATGAACCATTATAGGTCTATATAGGTGGACATTCCAAATTATGTCTATACAATTATTTTTAGACATGTTTCAGTCTATTATTACACCATATCTTCTAAATTTAGTCATTATTTGTCTTTTTTTACATTAACCACTGTATTTAAATGTAATTTCCTTTATAATATTTTATGTCAAACACTAATTTTACCTTTCAAAAATAATAAATAGTTTTATTCCAAATATGGAATAAATTTTTCAATGTTTTAAACAAAAAATTGGTAGAAATTAAATTCAAATTAATCCCCAAAATGGGTCACAACAACAGGTTTTTAAGCAATAATGTTAAAAATTCCAAAAAACTTTATATTCAATTTAAATTTAAAAATATTTCTGATGGACTATATTGGATTAATTGATTTAATATTTATCTAATTTCTATTTAAAAATATTAAAATATAATGTAATAATAAAAATAATTTAGAATAAAATGATGTTTTGAATTAAAATTTTGTACTTTTCATTATACATCCCAAATAGTTTTTATGAAAAAATACATAAAAGTCAACCTATGTTATATTATTAATTATGAAATCACAAATTAAATTTATTTAATAAAAAAGTTTATTTAAGAAACTAGTATTTTCAAACATATAAAGATGATACCAAAAATTAAAGTCTTTGATAAAATAATGTTTTATTTTTGAAGAACTATTATAAAGAATAATTAAAAATTAGTTATTAATATTCATATTACTATGATTATTAGTTATGTTATAACTATATTGTTTATTTATTTATAATAATCAAATTATATTTCATTGAAACTTAGTGCTACGTGTAACACAAACAATGTAAGTGTTGTGTGTAGTGAATGATTATATTGTTGTATAATATAATGAATGACTAACATGGTTTAGTGTGAAATAAAGTCCAAAAATATTTCATTCATATATAAAATATATATTCAGTTTGCAAGAAATGTAAAATATCAAAAAATTAAATTATTTCAAAAAATATTCCACACAGTCTTTGGGCATTATAGTTTTTATGAGTGAGATATTAGGACCTTTAATAATTATTATTATGGAAATATAAATTGGGATATTATCTTCAGACAAGGGATTTAAAATTTAGTGGAAAAATGAATTATGAATATTGATAATTAATCCTAAAACTAAATTGTATACTCTACATGTTGAATTAAGAAAGAAAATGAATTTTTCTTCTATTATGTTGAATTATATATATGATAATGAAAAAAAAAGATGCAGGATGAGATGGTAGTACAATGATTTAAAAATCGTATGTATCAAATAATAAGATATCTAGTTAATCTACAAGAAGAGAATATTAATGCATCGTGAAAAATAATATAGTGATGAACAGATGGGTTATCTTCTATACCAATAGGTAATAATATTTTCGACAATAGAGTTATGTAGTCAACTTATAGAATTTATTTTTTATATAAATATAATAAATTAAAATGCATTATTCTAATTAGTATTATTAATGTCTCAAAATATACTATTTCATACTATTGATGGATACCATATCATTATGGAAGGAGAGAACCAAAGCTTAATTACTGATCATTCTTTATAATAATTTCTCTAAATCCATAATGTATTTTTTTTATAAAACTGAAATTATATTAAATCATTAAACCTAATTAGTTCAAGTATATATGTTATTATTACATTTATTTTTCATTTATTCATTTGAATATAAGAATTTGTTATTGTTGTGGAAGGATAATAACCACCATATACCATGCACGTAGTCATCCTTAGGGAGGTTACACTCATAAATAAATCTCATTGTTCATTTTTTTTAATTATTATTTATATAATTAAATAATTAAAAATTATAATATAATAATAGTAATAATAAATAATAATCAATGATACATTCATTTAAAACATGAATATGTGATAAGAGAAACATAATTAAATTAATTTAAATCTTATACAAATATTTATGCCCCCCACCCACCCCAAAAATCAGTGTTTTCTACCTCCCATTGTGTCATACCTCTATTGGATTCACATATTTGATGTTTTTAAAATATTTTCTCTATGTTAAAATAAAAAATAAAATTAATATTCTAATAATCCTATGATTTCTCTACCTGAAAAACTAGGGTTGATGTGTCTAAAAATAAAATAATGTTCCAGATTAAGAGTGATGAAAATAATTTGAGAAATTAATCAGCAATGATAGATGGTTATCTACTATTTGAATGTGTTTGATTGGATCCACCATTTACAAATGATATGGGAAAATATTATACCATAGAACATTCAAAGCACACAGTTGATCATGTGGTAAGTGAAAATTATTTCCCCTAATAGGTAATAAGCACCAACAGCAGTGGTCACATGACTTGTAATGACATAGTAGTTCTCTATTTTTATTTTCATAAATTAATTAGGAAAATATGAGACCAAGATCTAAGATTGAAATTGATTCCAAGGCCTGGTGGGATCAGAACAATTCATTTACTAATGTTCAGTTTTTAATAATGCACATAGGTGTTTTGTCATTAACCCTACAATAACTCTTAAACGGTTTTCTGGACCAGAAATATGAGGGCATAGTTGCGTTCAGAACCGTGACATCACATTAGGTGGGGCATAAGACCAGTCAACACTTTTTTACCATGAAATTCATATTTTGGATTTAAAAACCATTAAAATATTTATTATAAAATATTTTAGTTTTAGGAATCATTAGTTTCCGTTAAAATGTTTCTTATTGTTAAAAATCCATTATTATGAAAAAACCCTAGAAATACACTGAGTAAAGGAGAAGTAGATACCTCCATTTAATGTGAATCGAGAGAGGATCGAAGAACCTTGGATTCAATTGATCTTCAAATGAAGATGACCCTGATTCCACCTTCTTCAAAAACCGATCCAAAATTCAGGTAGTGTTTTTTTTCATTGTGATTCATTCTTCATTGTTAATTTCAACAATGAACACAGACCAACCCATGGATAGGTTTATCCATGGTTTGGTCTCTTGTATGATGGTTTTATTCATAGTGGAATTTAAATTAGAGATATATTTGTGTGTGGTTTCATAATTCATGATCCTCATAACAATAACTAATCATGTCTGACACAAACAAACACCAAGATCTTTTCTTCTACTATTCATGTGCTTTATCTTCTATCGACCCAATTTTTCTCATGTTTATCATTCATCAAGAAAAAAGATCCAAGGTTCATTTCATCTTCCATCCATGGAACAATGATCATAGATCGTGGATCTGATACAACAACGACACCACAATGGTGTGATAGTGATGACACTGTGAAAATCATCCAAGGTATAGGCTTGCACTGGCATAAGGTGGTGCCCACGGTGATGACTAGAGTAGTAGACCAGGCTTGTTCACAATGAGTTTCTAGTGTAAAACTAACCAAATGTGATAGTTCCAGTGTATGTCCATGTGTTTTGGTGGGGACAAGGTGGAGTGTGGGGCAGACATGTCGTCGGTGGGGCGGCTTTTTGGAGAACATCAGGTGGTTGTCCAGTAAGGACTGTGAGGGAGCGTGAAGCCATAATGATTCATAAAGGTAGTGAGTGTATGCAGATGGGATCCTCATGGAGCCAATGGAGGTAGAGGTCAAGTGGAGCTCATTAGAAACCATGGTTTCTCGCGTTTACAATAATGAAACCTTGTTGACCTGGAGTATGCTGATGGCTCGGCTGCATACAGGAGAAGGGGAAATGTCCGCATGTAGTTGGTTTCTCCAGTGGGTGAGAGCCCAACAGGACATGTCCAGAGGGGAGGGCCTGACCAAGCCTATTAGGCTTGGTTGGGTCAGTTCAGTTGGGTTAGGTCAATCGGACTGGGTCAGGTCGGTGGGACGGACTAGGGTCGGACTTTTTCACTAAAATGGTCATAACATTCCAATTAATGGATATTTTAATGATACATATGTGGAATAGATACCCTTGAAATGATTTATACCTTTAGTGATGACTTAATAGGGTTTTATCATCGATCATTATATTATTTTGATGATTTCCTCAAGAGTTTGGTATGGTACTAAATCCACATTATTGGATATTAGTTCCCTCTAGAGGTCGAGTCTCGAATAGAGTTTTGGTACCCTTCCTTTGGACTGTAGCGATCCTCTATCACCCAAGATGGAGTTCTATGTAATCAAACATGACTTCTTAGGGAATTATTTTAGTCCTCCATCTAGTGGTTCGTATTGATAGGGTTGATTCAATTCCCTAAAAATGATCTCCAATGTTAAGATCCACATCAATAGTGTTTTTGGTATTCTTGGTGAAGGATATCTTATGTTACATATTAATAAAAATTTAGTTGTTGGTATTCTATTGGAAGGATAAAATTTCTGTATATTATGATTTATGACCTGTGTATTTCACTTTCATTGGGGCCTAACATAGTAAGGCCTCTTCATGAGTGTCTCTAATGATATCATGGCTTGAGAATTGTGTTCTCCTAGAATAAGCATGCCTCTGTCAGAATAATATATCATAGATTTGTTGAGACCTACCATTTTACCTTATGTCTGGTAATGAGTATACATATATATCCTTGGTACATGTGTTACAGACATATACCTATATTGATCTAACTTTACTATTCACTTGTATTATTATCTTTGTGGTTTTAAATTTGTGGTCTCAGGGTGCCCTACTGAGTACTATTTTACTCAACCGTGCATGGGTTTTTCCCACAGGTGTCATGTCTTCTGTATATGATTGATAGTTCGATGACATCCTAGGTGGATCGGGAGAAGGTGGTATTTAGAGACATCATACAGACATAATGTGCTTCAATGAAATTAAACAACTATCTTACACCTACTCTACAGGTATGGTTTTTAGTGGGTGAGTCTAAAGAAATTATTAATTCAATTGTATAGGCCCTTTATTATGATTATTCTGTATTTTGGCCTTATTTATAATACATTTTCCTACTAACGTGCTATATGGTTTGTATCTTAGTGTATTTTTGAATTTTCTACATAGTGTTTTTCTTCATTTCATATTTTTTGGATTGGAGATGTTTTCATGTGTATAGGTACATAGAAAAGGCCTCCAATATGTTGGATATGTCTACTTGATGCTAGTCGCCAGCCCTCGGCCTATCAGAGGCTGTCTTGGGGTAGTCACATCATAGGCCCCTATGGTTTGGGTCATGAAAGAGTGGTATCAGAGGAGGTCAGTTATACTTCAGGAACTAGAGTTTGTGAGGTTGGTTTGGGGCAATAATGTTTTGAGTTTCGAGTTCAAATCTAAGGCCAGGGAATCCATTATTGGTGCGGTAGCAGATGTGTCCATACAGCAGGACTCTAGACACCTACTTTCCAACTCAATACATGAAAACACTTGTTTCATGGAATATAATGGTACATTTATCATAGAGGGTTTGGATAAGATTTGATGTCCATATTGATTCAAATCACTAGGTATAATCCACTAACTATAGTATATATTATTTTATTTTAGGATGCCTCCACAGAGTCTTCCATCTAGGGTTCCATTTCATGATCAAGAGGATGATCTACCTAGAGACATGTCTTCAATATAGGTACCTTTACTAGATATACTCCATGTTCCAAAGATAGCACCTCTTGGGGGTTTACCATAGATACCACCACCTATCGGGAAAAAGTTACTCCAAGAACTATTGGTTGAGGATTCACACATGCAGAGTGTGATTCATGAGTTTTAGAGGCAATGACCACCCATGTTTTTGGGTGAGATAGACCACTAGGTAGTTGAGGATTGTTTGTAGGCTATCACACTTGTCTTAATGCTTGTGAGTATGTCTTCCAACAAGATGATGGTTCTAGTCACGAGTCATCTTCCTGGCTTAGTGGGGGTTTTTTAGAGCACAGTGACCTACAAACATGATGATGCGACTCTCTCTTAGGAAGACTTTAAGCATATCTTCATGGTCTATTTATTTCCGGCAACATTATGATCAATATGAATCTAGGAGATCCTACATCATTCATAGATCTGTTAGACTGTGGTGGAGTACTTGGTGATGTTTACTGATCTTTCTCTCTACACCACAAATATTGTACGAGACCCATTTCTCTGAGTTCAAACATTTGAGTAGGGATTGTGATGGTATATTAGTGAATCCATGATATATATTATAATTGCTATATATTTTGTGGTAGTAGAGTGATCTCTACATGTTTAGATATTTCTAGCAGAGAAGATACCATCATTAAGAGCCACAAGTAGGAGCCAGGTGGATGAGACATTAACAGTATGTAGCTGATGGCAGTGGTAGGGACCCTTGTGGGTCATGTATATTATGAGGTGACCCCATGATACTTGTTTGGTGGTATATGGATCCTAGGGAATCTTGACTCATCCCATAGGAATGTGGTGTTATGCATGCGATGATTAGGGGCATTTGGATCGATATTTCATGACTCGACGTACAAATGATCATGGGATGTTTGAGGGACAATCGAGGTAGAGTCACATATATGAGTAGGGTGGTTCGAAAGGTGAAATACATGGTAATGGAACATTTATAGTATTAGGATATGGATAGTGGCATGACGTGTTACCACCACCACCCCAAGGTGGTCCAGACAAGATTTAGGGAGCTTGTGGATGCGGATGAAGATAGTCACAAGTGATATAGTCTTATAGTCCTAGTTTTATTAGGTTTATTAGAGGTATAATTTGTGTCTTTTGTAACCTAGATAATGTTTTAAGAAATCCAAGTTCCAGTCATTATTTTCATTCCATAGACCATATTCGGTGCTCAATGATTCAACTTGAATCTTGAACTATGGCCCTTACATTTGAGACACCTACAAGAGGAGATTTGATGATCACACAATGGTACCAATATTTTGAGTGTACTCTTGGAGGTGAAAATTTTAGTTCGAATACCATACATGTGGCATTGTGGAAATGTGGCATCATTCTTAGTATGGACTAGTTATCTACTGTCCTGGCTCAAATTGACTGTTTTAGGTGCATAGTGTGCTGTGTCTATTGTGATGGGACTAGGTTTTCCATTGTTGGTGAAAGTGGAATGAATGAAACACATGATGGACTAAATCATAGTAGGTTTTAGAAGATTACTTAGTTGTTAGATAGAATCACCCTTGGTGTAGTGGATGATAGGAGTCCTCAGTTTACTATAGTGACAACAGAGTATGAGGATGTCATTCCTAAGGATGTCCCCATATTACCTCCCAATAGAGAGGTATATGTCTACATTAATAAATACACGGGAATGGAACTGATATCTACCCCTTCATACCAGATGGCTCTCACAGAGCTTCGTGATCTCAGTGTATAATTAGAGGACCTGTAGAGGAGGGGCTTTATGGGACCGAATAGATCACCCTAGGCATACAGAAGTACATTTTCTTATAAGGAAGATGAGATCTCGACATTCTGTGTGGACATCTGGTACCTGAATGAAGTGACCATAATGAACAAGTTTATATTATCAAGGATCGATAACATCTTCAATCATGTGACTGGATCAATGTGGTTCTTGAATGTTGACTTCAGATCTGGATATCACCAAATTCATGTGTTGGATGAGTATGTTCTGAAGACGGGCATTGGATGTTGGTATCACCACTATGAGTACATGGAAATGCCGTTTTTACATGAAGAATGCCAAATCAGTGTTTTATGGGACTCATGGATAAGATCTTCTATCTATTCATAGACCAATTTTTGGTGGTCATCATTGTGACATCCTTGTGTACTCAACATCTGAGGAGGAGTATGAGACACACTTAAGGATGATCCTAGAAAAATTCCAAGAGCCCCAGATTTATGGGAATCATTTGAAGTGTCAGTTCTAGAATTGAGAGATCCAATTCCTAGGACACATTATTTTTGTGGCTAGAGATGCAACAGGTCCCATGAAGATTAAGGTGGTTCTTTCATAGGATCCAAAAGATAGTGTTACCATGATGTAGATTTTCTTATGTTTTGTTCGGTACTATCAGACATTTGTACCCCAATTTTACAGAGTATCAACAACCTTGATGTCTTTGACGTTGAAGGGACAACCTTTCGTGTGGATATAAAAGATCCAGTAGGGATTTTAAAATATTATGTAGAGGTTAATTAGCACTCTCATCATGAGATTCAGTGTGTATGGAATCAAGTAAGCAGTGTTCTACAATGATTTGAGGATCGGGCTTGGTTGTGTCTTGATAGAGGGGAAAGATGTGATTTTATGGCTTGAACCAATTCAAACAACATGAGATGAACTACCTGACCAATTATCATGGCCATGTAACAGTATTCATCTCAACGAAGTTGTGGAGACACTACCTGATGGGCGTTCAATTTATCATATTTTCTGTCCACAACAGTCTCAAGAATATCTTCACCCAGAATGAAAAAAACTTGTGATAGAGGTAATTAGTTCCTCCAAGAATATGCCTATGAGATTTTCTATACTATAGGTATGGTGAGAATGTTGGAAGAATCTCTTAAGGATATCCAGATTGTAGTTGTTGAATGTGGTGTTAAAGCAGTTGGCCACATTATAGATATCCATTATGGATGGAGATGGAGGAGCATACTTCCAGTTGACGGTTTTAACACCACCAATCTTGTAGTAAATTATGGAGTCAGACCTTGGGGATACCAACTGTGAGACCCATCAAGATTATTTATCCATAGGGAATCCCTTAATGGATATTCGATAGGGGGAGAAAATCATTATTTTTAAAGTGTGTATAGTTGTACCAGTGTTGTCACGAGAAAAGGTTTTGAGGTAGTAACACACATCCACTTTAGTGATACATCCGGGTCTGGGAAAGAGGTAGTATGTCCTCTATTGTTAGTTCTAGTGGTCAGGAATGAAGAAGGCAGTGTAAGAGTTCATTAATCGATGCCTCACTTGTCAACAAGGGAAGGTAGAGCACCAGGACCCAACAATACTGATGAATCTCCATGAGGTGCTAGAGTGGATGTGGGATGCAATATCGATGGACAAAGTGACAGGGTTCCCTTGAACGTCTTAGGGAAACGATACCATCTAGGTGGTCATTTATTGAATCAACAACTTAGCACATTCCCAACCTATCCAGGAGAAGAGTTTAGTCAACAGATTGGGGTGCCTCTACGTGCAGGAGATAGTTCGGCTTCACATATTTCCATAAATGATTATTTTTGATCATGCTATTAATTTCATATCCCATTTTTTGATGGGATTGTAGGAGGTGTTTGGGACTCAGTTATTATTGTTCACAAATTTCCAACCCTAGATAAATGGCTAAATTGAGAGGACCATTCAGGTTATAGATGATATAATGTGGGCATTCACGTTGGACTTAGGTCATAGCTGGGAGGATCACCGACTGCTGGTGGAGTTTACGTACAACAAGAGATAACACTCTACCATTGGTATCACACCGTTCGAGGAGTTGTATGGGAGACCATGCATGTCTCCACTTTGTTGGAATGACCATGTAGAGTTAGAAATCATAGGTGAAGAGTTTGTGCGGGCTACCACTAAGAAGGTGAAAATAATCTAAAATCATATAAGGAATGTAAAAATCTAGCGGAATTCATATGCTGATAGAATCTAGTGTCCTCTTGAGTTTTAGTAGGGACACGATTTATTGCTTCTGGTCTCTCCCCAATGAGCATTGTGGAGATTTGGATGGGGTGACAAGTTATATCTAACACACATCATTTATTTTTATATTTTTTGTAGAGTTAGTAAGGTGGCTTACTTCCTTGCTCAACCCCCATAGTTACACCATTTGCAATGAGTATTCCTTGTTTATTGGATGAATACATACCTGCATGATCCATTTCATGTCATTGACTGTGGTGAACTGGACATTGATGATGGGGAGACTTTTGTTGAGTACCTTGTGGAGATCAATGTTCCATATGAGAGGATTGTTCATTGGTGGTCTATTCTTCTGGTGTGTGTATGGAGGCAACATGGGAATATCCATGAGATTAATTGGGGGTTGGAGGCTTAGATTTAGGATTAGTACAATCATCATTATTTTATGTGGCCCTTTTTGGATTTCAGGGTTGTAAATCCCTAATGTGGTGATAATGTAATGACTCCGATTTTCTATGGATATATTTTTATAAATTAAATGGGAAAATTCCATGTCCATGAGATGAGATGAAATTTGATTCAGAGGCCCATTTTTCTTGGAACAATTAATTTAATTATGTGAAAATTATTATAAATTGTTCAGGTGGATTTTATTAAAAAAAATGAATAACTCTTAAATGGATGTTCGGATTAGAAATACAATGGTATCACTACAGTCCAAAAAAGAATTTCACCTTAAGTAGGTCATAACATCAACTTGAGTGGGTTGACCATGAATTTTAGCATTTTGATATAATATTTATTGAAATATTTATTAAAAAAATATTTTATTTTAACGAATCATTAGATTTATTTTTATTGTTTCCTATTTTCATGAAGCTAGGTTTACAAAATAATCCTAGAAATAAACTGAGGCTATGATAATGAGATCCCTCCAATGAATGTTGATGAGTAGGTGAATCAATATCGATGAACCTTGGATTTGACACATTAGTGAATGATGAAGATACAAATTTTAACTTCAATGAAAATAGATCCAAATTATATGAAATGTGTTGTTTCATTATGATTCATTCGACATTCATATTTTCTATGATGAAAATAGACCAACCCACAAACATCATGATATGAAGTTCAGTCAAATGTGGGATGTGATCCTGATTTGCAGAGATTTCAATGGGAGGCATATCTAGGTGTGGCTTCATTGTTCGTGATCTTGCTAACTAGAACTGATTATGGATGACACAAAACTTTATAAGATATGTTCTTCATGTATAGATGTTTTTTATTTTATCTCCCACATTATTTCTTGTGTTTCTCATTCTTCACAAAATTGGAATCGTGGATCATTATGCCTTTGATTTGTGGAACAACGATCTTAGACCAGGGATCCGACACAATAATGAAACTACAGAGGCAAGACAATGAAGAAGTTGTTCAAATTCGCCAAGGCAGTGGCACAAGGTCACGACACATAGCGATGACTAGAGTAATAAATCTTGAAGGTTTTGATGAAGCACAAGAAGGACATCAAAACCTTGACATGGTGGTCGGAAACAGAGCTAGAATGTGGCCAAATAGGGGGTCCATGTGGAGTACCAAGCAGAGTGTGAGGTAGTGGTCCAAGAGGGACCATGCGGAATACGTTTTCAGAGGAGAGTCATGGGGGAGTTGGTGTACACGGTGGGGGTCCATGTGGATCCCATGGTGGAGGAGGCTATGAGGGAGGCCAATGGATGTGTTGGAAGTGTTCCCTGACCCAGATGATGCTGCATTAAATGGGGAGTACGGGACAAGGTCAACTATGTTCGAGAGAAGGGGGCATACATGCATGTAGCGGGCCAGGCTAGATGAACTAGGCTAATATAGCGGCCTAGCATGATACGGTTGGCGGTCCAGTAGACCGAAACCCTATAGGCCCATCCCAACTAGTCGGGGTGGTCGGGGATTATTGGGATGGGTCAAGTCAGGTCGACCGGACTGGTTTTGTAACACCCCGAGATTTTATGAGACATACCAAATATATGGTTTTAAAAATATTTAAATAAATATTATATGAACTATTTAATATGACCCATGAATTTTCTACACAAATTTGACATGTTAGGAATATATTAAATAATTTTGATAGAATATAACCTCTGTGTGGATTTTATTTAAATTAAAATAAATAAATAGTGTCAAAATTGACACTATTGTTATTTTATAAAAATAACATATTATTAAATTGTTTAAAAATCACAAAAATATTTAAAAATTATAATTTGAAATTTATATGGTCGAAAATTTCATAAATTATCCAATTATGGACAATTCATAACACATAAGTAATTATTCATAACAATTTAAAATTTAGAATCTTATTACCACAAATAAAATTAAATATATTAAATAAGGATAATTCAAGTGGATAATGTTTAAAATAAATTACCAACATGTCTTAATTTTATTGGCTGATGAGATAAAAACCCTATCTCATATAATATTCATATTTGAGTCATTTTTTGAGGTTATAATGTGAGTTTGAATTTATTATAAATTAATATTTGTTATGTTACCAAAGGTGACCCTCTCCACCCTTATAAAAAGGGCACCCCTTCCCTCTTTTCTTCACACCATTTTGAGCCTTGATGCTCGGAAAACCACTACCTATTTCTCTTATAAACATGCCTAGATATATCATAGTGGTTTTGGTCTTCTGAAAAGACGAACTCTAGTTCCCTAAGAGGAAGTATAAATGAGACACGTCAAGGAAGAGTTAATCTCTTCTACTGATTATTTCAAGTTTCATTCTTCTTCTACTTCCTCTTCTTTATTTTTTTCATTATAAATTAATAACATAAGTATCACTCATATACTTATATGTTATTCTAAATATGAAACAACCCCATTTTACCTTGTATCCATCCAATGGAAAATGAAATCATCGCGGTTGCGTACGTACGAAATACCGTCTCCACGCCATGGTGTAATCTGTTTTTTCACCACCACCTTACTTGGATGGGTATAATGGTGTAAAGAATAACTATATATAGTTATTATAACATCATAATGACTCTGAGATATTATATCATCCACTCTAATTCAAACCAATAATTATGGGAACAATATCATTTCTCATGCGTACGTACGGATTACTGTCTCCACGACGCGATAAGATTCATTCTCCATGTTAACCATTCAAGAATGAATATAAAGTATATAAAAAGAATAATAATGGAATATATGACAAGATAAAGCAACTGGAATTATTTATATATATATATATATATATATATATATCATCTACTTACATCCAATCAAGTAAATAAGAAAAGGAAAACAACGTTCATGCGTACGTACGGCCTACTGTCTCCATGAATAGTGCATTTCATTTCATTCATCTATCTATTATATATATATACTGAATATATATGATATATAAATCATGATTTATATTCTATAATTAATTAAATCATGATATAAGTAATAATACTATCGAGAACTACAAATCCAAACACGTACGATAAATAAAACGATTTTACCCAAAACGCTGCTTTAACATGGAATTTACAAATGAGCGGGTAATATAAATCCATAATTGAACCATATATGATATAATAACAATGAATATGATTATTTAATAAGTCAATGACATTATGTAAATAGTTATACAAGAGTTTTGGAAACATATGAAGCATATCAGAGATAAGGTAAGGGATAATTAGGCAAATTTCATTTTTATCTGATATTGCTTATACGTAAGTATTTACTGTGGTTATATTTTTCATCCATGTCAAAACAATGTTCTTCATAAAGTTTTTAATAATATTACATGTATTTTTAAAGTCATTTTTACCCCTCCTTTACTTTTACATTGTGTTCTGGAAGGAATATTTCTTTTGTTTACCATTCATGGTACGTTTTGACTCTTCCTACAGAAGTACAAGGAGAATGCTTTTTTAAACATATACGACATGAACTAAGTTTTACTTTTTCATAATGAATTATTTTAATGAAGATTCCTCTACAAAATTTCATGATTATTTTCAACACAATCTTTTTCATTTAAAATTTCATGTCATTTTGATAAAAGAAAATGATTTTCAAGAAGAGAGGATATTTGTCTCAAAAAATCATTTCATGTGTTTTATAAAAACTATTTTCCATATAATATTACATTATTAAGTATATTTATGTTTCAAGTATAATGTCTCTATGATTTACATGGTTTCACATTTCTTATGATTTATTGATATCCATTTTTTATATAGATTATGTGATGATGGGATGATGTTTATTAAACGCATTTTATTCATTGGGTTATGATGAATGTTTTTAGATTATTTTGTTGGACATGAAAAAATTATTTACTTATGAGATGTGAGGGACCTATATCTCCCTCAAATTCATTGGGTAACTATTTATATCTCATGAGATAGACATGGCTGGAAAGGTATGTTAATTCAGTTCAGTGATACAGGAATAGAACGAGGAGTAAACCAGATTCCGAAAGGGACTTTGTCCACTAAGATGGTCTTGGAAGCAATCCCTTGGCTAATATGGAAGAAATATCACGTGTTTAATGGTTTTTAACAATTAAATGTTTTATTCCCATAATATTTTATCATGATTGATGTTCCATTATGATCTATGACTTAAGTACTGCCATGTTTTTTGTCATTGCTCAAGATTTTGATGTTCAAATATTATGTTCATGTTTTTAAGTTCAAATATATATGGTTTGTTTTATTTTCTCTTTACACACCCTTAATGAGAATTTGAGCTCACCATTTATATTTTTTCTTTTCCCCAGGATATAAAGAATGGTTTTAGGTAAGAAAATAAAAAAGGGGAAGTTCTCTATGGGAGATGTTGAACATCCCTCACCATGATTAGAAGATCATGTTCTGAGTTTCCAGAGACACTAAACTATTACCGTCCTTGTGTGTTTTTTTGTTATGTATTAGATATTTTTCAAAAGTAGTGTAATGTCCATGTACATCGTGTTTGGGGTCTCTACAGTTTGTATCAGAGGAAAGGGTTAGTTAACCTTTGGAAACTAGGATGTGAAAACGTTATTGAGATCCCTAGAGATATTTCTAAGGTATAACTTGGGATTTATATAAGGTTATGTATATGTATAGGCTATAGTCCTAGAATTTTGGTAACGATATTAGAATTAAACCTATAATGTTAGATATTAAAGGTACTCCCCCTTTATTATGTTTTTTTTCAAGAATCATTTTTCCTATCAAGATATTCTATTTGGGTTTTAGATGATGGCGGGAACCAGAAGGAACCATGTTGATCAATGTAATGGACAATGAAATGATTTTCCTCATGAACACACCAATGTTATGGGAGACGGAGTGAAAAATCATGTTGTTATACTTACACAGTAAATGAATCATTCTGGACTTCTAAATGAGCAGAGAAGGGAACAATATTCTATTGAGTCTTTCATGAGGCAACGTCCACCTCATTTTAGTGGGTCTTCTAATACACTTGTTGCTGAATAATTGATTAGTACCATTAAAAATATACCTTCCATAGAACTTTTTTTAGAGCATGATAAATTCATTTTGGATGTTTACCGTTTAAAAGTTGGAGCAGACCAGTGGTGGACTCTAATTAAGAATACAAGGCCCCAATATAAAATTGAATCAATGGATTGTGATGAGTTAAAGAACTTGTTTTTCAGTAAGTACTTCCTTCGTATTATTTGAACCTCGATGGAAAATAAGTTCCTTGATCTTATGTAAAATTATAGTGAATCTTTTGGTATATATGATGTGAATTTTACACGGCTTGCAAGGTATGCGTCTGGATTTATCATCCAACCTTAAATTAAAGATGGTCGTTTCTTCAGTGGCTAAAAACCAAGTCCTCGAAGGGAATTATCTATAAGATACTTCAATAGCTATGAAGAAATTGGGTATTTTTCTATCAAGGTAGAACTAGAAGTTGGTGTTACATATCCATCTCATGGTTTTGACAAAAAATAAAAGATGGAGTTCAATGATAAATGTCATAATAATGGTGAAAAGAAGATGAATGTTTCTTTATCCTCCAAGTGTAGAAAAAAGCACGGTCGAGATTGTCTTAAAGGGACTAGAAAATGTTTCAAGTGTAGAAAATAAGGTCATCATGTAGATAAGTGTATAAGTAATTTAAAAAGGGTTTATAATTATTTGAATCATGAAAAGACTGCAGAGAACACACCACCAGCACTTGAATGCTTCATGTGCAACGAAATGGAGAATTATGATAATCAATTCCCTAATCCAAGGGTTAATGATGATCAACGTGAGAAAACACTTAAGGCAAACGATAATGGGAAGTCACATGAGATCACTATTTTTGATTTTGAGTATGACAATGATTTTTTTTAATGATTAAGTGTTTATGAAATGGGATTTCAAAATAGTATCATGGAATCTCATTTATGGTATCGTGGAATTTTGGAATATCTAGGTATTGGTTTTCAATAATTATATGGTACTGGTAACCATGAAAAGAGATTGAAATATTTTCGGAAAGAATATCTTATTCGTATAATGAAGGTATAAAGAAAAAATGAAATGATATCATGACTGATATAAGGACAAAGTTATATCATCGTTTGAGTATATAGAAATTTTGGGATTTTTGTATGTGGAAAGTGTTAAATTTTGATAGCATTCATGTTTTCACTAAGGTTAAATGGGTATTAATTATTCAAGATAATCCATGATTAAGGTATTCACATGTTTTTAATTTGACCAACATGATATATCGTATGATATATGAGGGATAAATGATGGTATTCATGTGATTGTTATATGACCTTTTTAGTAATCGTTCTCTTTATACAATGAGTTTGGAAAGAAGTATTTTGGATAAGCCAAATGATTGGAATGGATTATGTTGAACATAAGTTAGTATAGTCTAAGGCAAGAACTTTTTTCTATATTATTGATGGAAAGTTATAATAGTGATGTTTATGAAAAGGGTCAACCTGCAGGACGGGCGACAACCCATTGCGTCAGACAAGGTTGTGGGAATCGAACCAACAACCGAAGTACGAAAAGACTTTATCACCTACCACTGGCCTATAGGAAGTCCCTGGTTAGTAGAAACTAGTTTTATTTTATTAAGTGGGATGATAGATTATGTATAAGTCCATTCTTTTGAACCATATAAGATTAATCTCACTATAGATTGACTTATGTATATTTGATAACTTTTGCTAACCTTATGTTCGAGACAGATGGAATGACCAATCATTCTATCGCATGATCATATAAGACTTCACGGAAGAAAAATTCAACTAAATTTAATTATGAGATAAAGTGGAAACTGTTCAATCCACAAAAAACAGTGAGATTGGACTAAAATTAATTAAGTATTTCTTTTAATACAAAAAATATTCAACATTAGGGAAATGTTCAAAAAAACCAAAAATGATTTCTTGGTGCCCTCATATCTGAGGAATCAGATGGTACCTTAGATCATCACAATTTTATGGCTTTGTGACTGTTTGATTTATCATAGTCATTTCCTCTACCACTCTCCATCAGAACATGATGGTTAGATTTCCCTTCCATATCCATATTTTCACCTATGTTATCCTATGCTTAAACCCAGTGACTAGTTAATTTGGTTAACTATTACGTTTCATACATTAGTTTTTAATGATATGTTTTGGTAATCCTTTTTATGATGAGGGTTTCTATGAAACAAACTCTCATGTAAAAAACCATTTATAACCCCGAAGAATTTCGAGGGCAAAATTCATTTTAACGGGGTAGAATGTAACCCCTTTAGATTTTATGAGATATACCAAATAAATGGTTTTAAAAATATTTAAATAAATATTTTATGAAATATTTAATGTGACCCAAAAATTCTCTAGGAAACATTGACATGTTTGGAATGTATTCAATATTTTGGTTAGAATATATCCTCTGTGTGTATTTTATTTAAATTAAAAAAAACGAATAGTGTCAAAATTTACACTATTGTTATTTTATAAAAACATCATATTATAAAATTGTTTAAAAATCACAAAAATATTTAAAAATTATAAATAGAAATTTATATGGACTCTAATGTCATAATTTATCCAATTATAGACAATTCAGAACAGATAAGTAATTAATCATAACAATTTAAAAGCTAGAATCTAATTACCAAAAATAAAATTAAATACATTGAATGAGGATAAATCAAGTTGATAATATTTAAAATAAATTCCCAACAAGTCTAAATTTTATTTTTTGATGATATTACAACCCTATCACATCTAATATTTGTATTTGAGTCATTTTTGGAGGTTTTTTATGTGAGGTAAAATTTAATATAAATTAATATTTCTTATGTTACCAAAGGTTCCCCTCTCCTCCATTATAAAAGGGTACCCCTTCCCTCTTCTATTCACACCATTTTGAGCCATGAAACTTGGCCAAACCCTTCTTATTTATATACTCAATATCTTTAGTTATATCATAGAGGTTTTGGTATTCTCAAAAGACCAACTCTAGTGCCCTAAGAGGAAGTATAAAAGAGACACGTCAAGGAAGAGGTAATATCTTCTATGAATTCTTTCAATTTTCTTTCTTCTTCTACTTCTTCTTATTTATTTGTTTCACAATAAATTAATAACATTAGTATAAATAATATACTGATATTTTATTATAAATATGAAACAACCCCATTTCACCTTCTATCCATCCTACGGAAAATGAAATCACCGCACGTGCGTACGTACGGAATACCGTGTCCACACTGTGGTGTAATTTGTTTTTCCACCACCACCTTACATGGATGGTTATAATGGTGTAAAGATTAACTATATATAGTTATTATAATTTCATACTGATTCTGAGATAATATATCATCCAATCCAATTCAACCCAATAATTATGGGAATAATATCATCACTAATGCATATGTACTGATTATCGTCTCCACGATGTGATGAGATTCAGTCTCCATTTTAACCAATCAAGAATGATTATAATGTATATATAATGAATAATAATGTAATGTATGACATGATAAAGCTACTGGATTTTTTTATTAATATATATTTATATCATCTACTTACTTCCATTTAATTCAATATGAAACGGAAATCAACGTTCATGCGTACGTACGAACTACTGTCTCCATGAACGGTGTATTTCATTACATTCATATTTCTATTATATATATATATTGAATATATATGATATATAATTCATGATTAAAATTCTTTATGTAATTAAATCATGATATAAGTAATAATAATATCAAGAACAACAAGTCCAAACACGTACGATAAATAAAATGTTTTTACCCAAAATGCTAATTTAATATGGAATTTACAAAAAAACGGGTAATATAAAGTCATAAGTGAACCATATCTGAAATCATAACAAAGAATATGATTCTATAATAAGTAAATGACATTAGTTAAATCATTATACAGGATTTTTGGATACATACGAAGCATATTAGACATAAGGTAAAGGATAATTTGGAAAATATCATTTTTATCTGAGATTGCTTATACGTAAGTATTTACTGGGGTTATATTTTTCATCCATGTCCAAAAAATGTTTTTCATAAAGTGTTTAATATTATTACATGTATGTTTAAAGTCATTTTTACCACACTTTGACTTTTAATTTGTGTTATGGAAGGAATATTTCTTTTTTTACAATATGAGGTACTTTTTGACTTTTTCGACAAAAGTACGTGGAGAATGTTTTTTTAAAACTTATACGACATGAACAGATTTTTACGGTTTCAGAATGAATTATTTTAATGAAGAATACTCTACAAAATTTCATTATTATTTTCAACATAATCCTTTCCATTGAATTTCATGTCATTTTGAGAAAAGAGAATGTTTTGGAATAAGAAAGGATATTTTCCTCAAACATTCATTTCAAGTGTTCTATCAAAACTATTTTCCATAAAATATGACATTATTAAGTACTTTTTTGTTTCAAATATAATTTCTATATGATTTACATGGTTTCACTTTTCTTATGATGGAATGATATCCATTTTTTTATATTGATTATGTGATGATTGGATGATGTTTATGAATCCCATTTTATTCTTTGGGTTATGATGAATGTTTTAAGTTTATTTTGTGGCACAAGTATGAATGATTTAATTATGAGATGGTTGGGACCTATATCTCCCTCCAATTCATTGGGTAAATATTTTTATCTCATGAGATATACATGGTGGGAATGGTCTATTAATCTGGTTTAGTGATACAGGACTGGAACGAGAAGTGAACTCGATTAAGAAAGGGACTTTGTCTACTAAGATGGTCTTGGAAGCAATTCCTTGGATACTATGGAAATCATATCATGTTATTAATAGTTTTCCACAATTAAATGTTTTATTCCCATGCTATTTTATAATTATTTATGTTCCATTATGATCTATGACTTACGTACTAGTATTTTTTATGTCATTGCTCAAGATTTTGATGTTCAAATATTATGTTCATGTTTTTAAATTCAATTGTATATGGTTTGTTTTATTTTCCCCATGCACACCCTTAATAAGAATTTTAGCTCCCCCTTTATATGTTTTCTTTTCCCCAGGATATAAATAAAGGTTTTAGGTAAGAAAACAAAAGGGGGAGATATTTATGGGAGATATTGAAGATCTTTCATCATGATTAGAAGATAATGTTCAGAGTTTCCAATGACACTAAACTATTATGGTTCTTGTGTGTTTTTTTGTTATGTATCAGATAATCTACAAATGTAATGTAATGTCCATGTATTTCATGTTTGGGGCCTCTACAGGTTTAGTTTTAGTTGGTTACACTCGGTGGGGTCAGATCATACCTGAGTCAGTCTTTTCACTTAAATAACCATAACATTTAAACGAACAGTTCGTTTGACAGGTCTTCTTTGGCGTAGGTACCCCTATGATAATGAATCCTTTTGAGATGTATTAGTGTATTTTTATTTTGAACCACTATTGTTGGAGTTTTTATGTTTCTTCTTTCTTTGAGGGTTTGGTATGTATTTCATCCAAGTCATTGGATTATAGTCCCCTATATAGACTGAGTCTCAGATAGAGTTTTGGTATTGCTCCTTCAGACTAGATATATTCATTATCACCCCTAATTGAGTTTTTTTTTTGGGAAATTATGTGACCTTTGGGAATAGGGAATTGGTCCTTCATATGGAGTGCCTTATCAATAGGGTTGTTGGTATTCATTGGGATGCATCTCGTACGTTATGAGCCACATAGTTAGGGTTGTTGTTATTCTTTGAGTAAGATACCCTACATTGTGGGTTAATATTGATTGGGTTGATGGTATTCATTAGAAGGATACACTCTCTGTATATTATGATCTTTGACCAGAGTGTTTCTCTTTGTGTAAGGCCAAAGCAAGAACTCTTTGTGAATGTATGTAATAATATCATGGCATGAAAAGTGTGTTCACCTAAAACGAGCGCACCTCGAGCATAATAATTTGGCGATGATTGGATGTGGCATTCCTCTTTCCCTTGTGGATATTTTTTAGTATTCCTCGATATCCTTGGTATATGTGTTACATACAAATACCTGTGTTTAGCTGATGATAATATTCAATTGTATTATTTACTTTGTGGATCTTCCATTATGGTTTCATGGGTACTTACTGAGTATTGTTTTACTGAAACCTATGTATGATTTTGCCACATGCATAATGCCATATGAAGATGATCGATGCTTTGATAGAGTTCTAGGTGGACCAGGACCTGGTGGTGCATAGAAAGATTAGACAGATGCAGTGTGCTTATATGACATTAGACAGTTGACCTACACCTACCCTTTAGTTAGGGATTTATACAAATGAGTTTTAGGAACTTTTCAATTCACTTTTAAAGAATCTTATATTTTTTGGGCTTTTATTCTGGACCTGTTTTCTTTCTAGCATCCTACAATCATACAAAATAGTTTGTATCTTAGTGTATGCATTCATTTCCTACTTATTTTTTCCACATTTCATCATTATGGTCTTGGATATGTTTGTTTGTGTATAAGTACATAGTAATATGTGACCCATTTCTAAGATATACCTAGTTAATGCTATTGATGAGCCTCTGTCTTATTGAATGCGAGCATGGGGTAGTAAAATAATGAGCCCCTCTAGAAAGAGTCTTGATATGACTAATATATTCCCATGTGAATTGGTTGTTTTAATAAGGTAAATTCTAAATAATTATCCTATAGAAATTATTTCCTATTTTTTGGATATTTAATATATATTTAGTATAACAAAAGTCTTATTAAATAAAGTTTGAAAATATTGATTTTAGATGAAAGCCTATAGACATGTGTAATGATTTAAAAAGCAGTCAGAGTTAAAGAAGAATTTTTTTTTATTAATTGATGAATTTCCTTCATTTTTTAGAATAAGTTGCTTAAAAATAATGGGATGAAAAATCTATAATAGAATTTTATAAAAATGTCAATGAATTAGTAGAAAATAAAAAAACAATATTATTATTAAAAATGCATAATATGAAGTCAAAACTAACATGACTACTGATATTCCAAATTTGATGAAAGATAATTATAAAATACATGATAAATAAGTAAAATATATTTTTTTTCAAGACTATCATATAAGATTATTGGATGATAAAACATCTTTAATATCAAATTCCTTGGCTTTGATATCAATATTTGATATCTTGAAAATATTTATGATAATTCCTAATATTAGATGGAGAAGGTTATTGTTACCTCACATAAATAAAATTAGGATTCATATTAGAAATATCATAATAAGGTAAAAATAATAAATTGAGATCATCTATTTATCATTCTGTAGTGTCTATAATGAAAGAGATACCATCCATCTCAAAATATAATGTTTTTATGAAATATTTTTACAAGAATAATATGTCCATAAAAAATCTATACAAAAATGGATTATGAGAAATAATTAGAATCACACAACTATATACAATTTTGTTATATAGAAAAGTAGAAGTGTAAATTACCTAGAAGAATCAGAACCATCTGATATATATAAGCTATAAAAAATTATACAAGTTCATTAAATTAATAAAATATTGCATTATAATGAATAAAATCAATGTTAATTGGCAATTTATAGTTCTATAACATATTGGTTTATAGATAATTTTATTGGTTTCACATTATTACAATTTAAAAATATTGGTGAATGTCTATAGTGAGGGGATAAAACCAGTGATGCTTTAATATCCAAAAATTACATGGAGATTTATTTCAATCTCAACTAGATTTGAAACACATTGATATATATAACATATTTTAATTAGGGATTTTTACAAAAGTGATTCCCTAATGCCTAATAAATCTAAGCATTTACCAGAACAATTAATAATGAAAACAAAAAATCTGATAATAGAAGGATAGATATACTTAGGAATTTTGTAGTTGAAGGATTCAAAAGAAGATATTTTAATGAATTCAGTAGATTATTTGCTTAGTTATCCATTGGCTATATGAAGATAAAGTTAAAAACTATACATAGAATTCCAATGAATAATGAGACAGCAACGTTAGTTAGCTGCCTCAATTTTTTCAAAAGATGATTCACTATAGACACTTGAAATCATTCCATTGATAGATGTATAAAACAAATATATCATAAGAAAAATAAAAAATCATTCCAAATTATGGAAAAAGAGACTTATTTGGTGAATAAATATATTTACAATCCAGTTGGAAGAGCCATTATGTTAGATTACTCTCCCAAATAATGTTTGATCATTTTAACAAAACACAATAGAAATTTAACTACGATAATAGAAATACTGATCTAAATGGAATATAAAATTTTTAGCTTATGATGTAATAAAATTTTACTTGGTGTTGTTAAAAAGTTATAAACAATTAATTCTAAAATTTATATAGGAGAGGTGAAATAAATATGAAAACAACTCATGGGATTGGCTAAGAATTATTCAAGTCTAAGACTATATTATATAAAATATAAATCATACCCCATGAGATGCATGTTCTATTATAGATCATAAAAATAATAAGTCACTAAGATAACATACATATGAGAAAAAAAATGTTGATGATGACAAATATATCTTAGAGATCCCATAATGCAAGCATGAAGATCCAAACCAATCATCAAGCTAAATAATAAATGGAAATTTGGTTTATAAGTGATTTTCAAATTAGTTACTCATGTGGATGAGCATGGAGATCCACCTTATTCCAAAACAATTAATATTATTAATTTTTATACTAACCATGTCATGACATTTAATTGAATTCTGTTATAAAGAGAAAAAATAAGTAAGGAATGTTATTTTTGATTTATAAATATTACATCATACTTTTTCAATTATTTATTTCTATAAATCAAAATAACTTTCTTAAAAGATATTTAGTACCTTTTATATGTCCCAAGTGTTTCTGTATTTTTTTCAGAGAAAATATTATCATTTTCCAAACATAAAAAATTTTATAATCTTTTATGAAAATAAACTTACTATTATTTATTATGATCATCACATTGAGTATGAATTAGATTATTGGACTTACTATCACTATAAAATATATATAATTTTTTATTGTCTATGATACTAAAAAAATTACTTAATATCAAACTAATTTTGGTAATGATACATCAAAATGACTCTCATGAGGATTATTATATTGAAAATTTTGAAGGAATTCCCTCAGACTCATACTAGTTTATAGTTAGAATACAATGACTTATTAATATCATACAGAATACCTTTAATAGTATAATTATGTTAAACTAAAATGATGTTAGACTTTTGTTACTGCTGACCAGTGAAGGGATAGCTCTCTGAGGTTGTTGCAAAAAAACCTGGAAATATAACCATTGGAGATTTGAATATAAATAGTGGTTCAGTTGAAGAGTTTGGAGCTGATTTCATCCACAACTCATGTCAACTAAATAATCTTATATTTGAAAGGCCCATTCTTAATATTTGTAATTAATTTGATTGTTTATAGTTCTATGTAATCCTTATATCTTATTTCCAAATGATAATTATCTTATGTAATTCTGTTTGGTCATCATTACATTTGATGGATTATAAGTGTAGGAAGATGGTGAATCTGATCCCTGGGATCAATGGAATCCTTTGATATGATGATAGATATCGATCATATTATTCTGGGGTTCTAGGGATTGGATAAAATATCTATTCTGATTATCATATTAAGGGATTCATAGTAAGTAAGATACAATTTTCTATAAGTATTCAATATTTGACACTTTTTTCAAGGTTATTCACTACCTTAATCAGGAGGTTAAAAGAGGTTAATCTTTCAATATTTCATGTAAGTAATTCTTATTATTGATAGAATTTTTATTTCCTTTTTTAAGAGATATTTTTTCATTTCCATGTAATATAATTTTAGTCATCAGTTTCATCTTATAATTTAATTCATTTTATAATATTAACATAGATTATGTTAAATATATATTGAGAAATCAAATCGATTTTGATTCCAATCCCCACTCTGATAATCAGACTAAGTCTATGTCCATAAAATTTCGTCAAATATTATTTCTACTTAATTTTTCTTAATTCTTTTTAAACTACATTTGACCCCACTTATTGCAATTATATATATTAAAGGTAATTAATACAATCATACAATTAGTTTTAGAAAAGGGTTCTACTACTTTTATATATGTTGGGTTTTATGTTTCATTACATACTGTATGTTGTTGATGTTTATTGAAAAAAGTTATTAATATACATTGTTACACTAACATGTATATGAGGAAAATAATTTCTATTATTTTTAGATGAAAGTTATAAATGATGGATCTCTTGCCTATTTGAATCATATTCAGACACCAATAATTTATGGGAATGAAAATGAATATTGGAGAGATAGAATGAATGATTTTATAATCAATGCTATTGTTGATAACATTTTGATTCTTCTAGGAAATTATAATATTCCATATAAGGATGTTTCAAAATTTATAAATATTTACTAACATGAATTTTAATTAAAATAAAACTTTATAAAAAAATATAGAGTGATATGAAAATTAAAATATAGAGTTATTTTTTTATATGAAAAAAGTACTTGGCATAAATAAGAAGTAAGTATTTTTGGTAAATTAAATGTTATGGAAACATGAATAGCTATATTAAGATTTAATTATTAGAAATTTTATTTTCTTCCTTGAGATTTAGTAGAAGTTGTGCATTAAATATCCATGACTGTTATAAATATCTTACAATCTATTGAATAAAATATACTTTATAATTGAACTATAGTTCACAATATTATTGACATAATGACCAATTAGTGGGAATAAAAAATAACAGTTATGGACGATACACAAAATTTAACTGGTCATTGTATTAAGGATTTTATTGGTATCTTTTTGCAATATGAGAGAATAATTATAAGAGATGATATGAAAAATAAAAAAATTGGTGGTTTTTATTTTTCTACAACATATATTTTACCTTCTAAAGTTAAATCTTTTGAGACTTTTTGAAATCATCATTGAAGAAGAATGTTGATGTTTAGTTATACTCTAATGGATCCGAACATTTAAGTAATGATTTATCAAATCCATTTAGAATGATGAATAATATTTTTCAAAGGAAATATTTTCAATAATGATATAATCATTCTCATACGGATAAATGTGATAAGAAATTTTAGGATGTCACTTGTTATGAATGTAATAATGTTGGAAATGTCTGACCTGATTATTCATAGATAAAAAGGGATCAATGAATGGAAATCGATTTAGATTGAAATGCCATAAATTAATAAAAATCCAAATGTGAGAATATTTTTTAGGCCTCTGAAACATGGAGTTCCATTGCTGGAGATTATTCTAAATGTACATTGAGAAAAATTTTTCTGATAGAGGAACATTGGCCTTTTTATAATTTACCCATGGAAAATCATGTTTTAAGGGAGAAGGTATAAACAGTTGAATTACATAAATATTTATCAGTAAAGATCAATTACCTTGATAGTGATAATGAAAAAATTTCTTTATCTTGTGATGGAGAATGTTCCATAGTTAATAAGGATAAAAATTTAACAACATATGATGATGTTTTTGGAAACACAAAACTTTATTAAAATGAGAACTGTAAAATCTGAAGAAAACAAACCTGATACTACTAAAGCTAAACATGTTTAGGCTAGTTAACGAATAAATATTTTTACAAATATAATATCATATATTTATCATGATCACTATCCAAGTATTGCTATGAAATACACTATTGAAATTTTTTTAAATGATCTTTTTTTGGGGAAATGGATTACAAGGGAAATTTTTTTCTAAAACTTCTATTGATGTGGAAAAGTTGATTCATGATAATAAAATTAGAATTTTATTGATTGGAGAAAAAACATTACCTGTTTACTATGTGAATATAATATTTTTATAATATTTTGAAACAAATAATACCTCATCATAATTGTTCCAGAATGGGTTTTACAAATAAAACACATTTTTTGGCAATTACATTATTCCAAAATGTGCACCATTTTCACATAGTTCCAATGTAATGTGAACTAGAAGAAACAATAGTTTTTAACAAATTAAAATCCCTAGTATTTCATAAATCTTATTTTTAATTAAATAACATTTATCCAAAATAAATTATAACAATGTGGATACCTAATGTTTTATTTATAAACAATACCGGATCAATGAATTTTTGTGTGCCAAAATTTTAATCTTTTTGTTTCGATGATACCAAATAAAGTACCCACAACAAAAACATATGGTACATGAATAGTTTATGTTCTATGAATATGACTACAAATAAAAATTTCTTCATGACGAACGATCAATATGAAATGTGAAAAAATAGCTATCAAAGATAATGATTATGGATAGATTACTAGAATATGTAACATTGTCATTTGTTGATAAATTATTATTTCAAGTGTTTAATTTTGTATAGTCATTAAAGAAATTTATAAGTATAAGTCAATTAATTTATTAAGGATATATTTTTGTTTTTAGTAATGATACATTTTTATTATATTTTTCAATGGATGTATTTAATATTTCTTCCAATCAGTGTGAAATATTTAGATTCATGTCATGAAAGACCTTTTATTCCAAGACATACAATGAATTAGTAATATGTAATATCAATCATGGTTATTTAATATAATATAACACACATTCTCCTTATAAACATATAAAAATTGATGATCAAATGAAATGTTAAGGATCTATTGGTTCATATGTTTTGATACTTCAAATTATTATGACTCTTATCAATATATTATAAAACAGAAGTCATGTATTAAATATTTTAGGGATGTCTCAAATTTTCATTCTTTATAGTTAGGTCACATTGACATATTTGGTCCTATAAAAACTATAATTCTTAGTGAAAAAAACTATGTATTTGTCATTGTTTTTATTACACATGATATTCATGGATTTATTTTCTATTAATGAAATTTAAAGCCTTTCATTAATTTAAAAAATTTGATTCCAAATATAAAAATGATAAAAATATCTAAATTCTAACAATTCATAGTGGTGATGGTGGATAGTTTTTATGTTATAGTTTTGAATAAAGAGTTAAAAGTGTAGATTAAATTGCCACAGTACCTTAAACCCCCCCCCCAAATTAGATAGTCCTCAGAAGTAATAGAATTCCATATTAGAATACAAGAACTATGTTGAGTGAATAATAAGTTGATAAAAAAACACACCGAAGAGTTTAATATTTTACTCCATACTAAAAATATATTTAAATTGGAACATTTCTTATAAGTACCTCACGTTAAAACATAACATAATATTGAGTTAAATGAATAACCCACATTTAGGATCTTTTATTGATTCTAGTTTTAGATAATTAGGCCATATGATTACATAAAAACTTTAATATTACATGAAGACACTATTACTCAGAATCCATTTATTCATAAAATAAAAACTCTTAAAAATAATCATATCTGGTTACATGTTTTAGATAGTATGACTTTTCTTTGATCCCAGCCTTGACCCTATTCATATTTAAGTCCTGTGGAAAACATTTCAAAAAAATGGGATGAGCATAAAAAGCTCATTAAGTGTTATAAAATAATAATGGAAAACATTATCCCATCAATAAATAAAAATCAACGAAACCATACTTTTCAATCATAACATACCATACGAAATCCTAAGATTTATGAATAACACACACAAATCATAAATCATAAAGGATACTTATAGCATCCATATCAAACATACATTTTAGCTATCACATCTAGGCAGGGAGTTAATCTTGGAATGCCCATCACAGTATATTCCCAAAATCTCTTAGGAGAAACATCACGTTTACCTCTGTCACGTTACCCAATGCATTGGAGAGCTATCTGGGGCTCACCAGCCCTAGGGTTTTCATGGAACCACCCATATACGTAATCAATGCCCAATAACAATAACATAATCATAACACATAACACATGTATAGAAGATATATAAGATTTCCCCATTCTAATATATCAAATCATGATATTGAAATAAACAATTTATTATAAAATCATTTTCCAAACCATTTAAAATGATATTTTTTAATCAAAGTGTCACATACCACTTTGAAGCTTTTAAATGAATTATAATTTGAAAAAATTAATTTCAATATAAATAAATCCCAAAATCCATTTTGAAAACATGCAAATTAATGAGAAATAATTAGAATAATAAATCATGAAAACATTCTAAATGATATTTTAGTTAAAGAGTTTTTCTAACAAAAAGTGAGACGCTTCAATACAAATAATTGAATAATATCATTTAATCAAAAATTTATAATATAATGATAATAATTGGATTCATGATATAATATGTCAAATCATAGTATATGCACTATATAAGTGTGAATTGGTGCATAACAACAATGAAGTCTCAATGTAAATGTAAATTGAGATAAAATCCCTTATAAAGATAGTATCCTTAAATTAATGATAAATAAATCACATAATTATGTGTGAAAAATATAAAAACCCCCAATATAGGTGAATATTAAGTGAAAAAAAATCAGAGGTCATTCACACATATTCATTGGATGACATATTTAGGAAATACAATTTGAACCCAAATAATTGAAATTGTTTTAAGAAGTTCCCTTGAAAAAATTAGATAGCCTAACAACGTCACATTAAAATTTATAAAATCAATTGATTAGATAAAGAAGGTATCTCATCACTTGGAAATAAAATTTACATCAATAATGATATAGAATAACATATCCCAACATAATAATATGTAAATTAAGAGACATAACAAATATAACCTTTAAAAAGAGGAGGGATAAAGGTTCCCTTACCGATTTGGTAACTTACAAAACATACACAACATGAAATAAGGGTCATACAATGAAGATGTAAATAATGATAAATTAAAGTATATTACATAAATAGTGCAATCATTGGCAGTATATACACCACAAAAATGGAAATAGTGGAAAATATTGCATGAATCTCACGAGAATTAAAAGTGAGATGAAACCCTTTAGTACATTGTAATCAACTAAGTCGTATGAACAAAAGATAATAACCAAAAAACTAATCAAAGAATAACATGAATATAATGAATATAATTATAATATATATCCAATGGTAGTACACAATATACCACATGCAATTAACAAGTGGAAAATAATGGAAATGTCACGGAATTAAAAGTGAGATATGAAAATTTGTTACCTCGTGTCGGATTTGACTCATTTGTTCCTTGTTATTCCTGAATAATAAAATAAAGACAATTTATACTTGATTAAGAACCATTATCAAGTTTATTATATTTTTTATATCACTTATTACCATGTTATAAACATTATGCAAACATTTAAGTTTATAATTGGTCGTTGGGTTGATATTTGAATCATGAGTCAAAATTGAACACCTTATATTTACAAGTTGTCCATGTGGTCAATAGTCCATTATTTATATAATGAAATTAATTATTTAGATATCATATATATTATATATATCCAGTATGTATATATATATTTATAACAGTACATATCATTTGTAGGTAAGAAATGAAATGCACCATTCATGGAGACGGTAAGCCGTACATATGCATGAACGCTACTTTCATTTTTATTTCTTATTTTAATGGAATTAAAACATAATTATACATAGGTATATTATAATTACATTATTATTTAATATATAATATCATTAAATCTATCATTCATATGTCCCACATATGGCACTAACGTGTCTAATCACATTGAGTGGGCGGTAGTCCGCACATCCTAAAATGAAATTATCCTGTTTTCCCATAACAGAAACTATAAAGGTATGATATAAATGGAAAACACAGAATAATAAATAAATATTGAACATAATATATATCATATATAAAAATAGTTCCATCATAATGTCCACCATGAGAAGTGGTTAGAGGTAATGGAACAATCATCGTTTCGTGAGGCGTTAGTTTTCCATCCACATAAACCTTGTGTTTTTCACCCATTAGATGGAGGTGTGTGTAAGTTTAGTTTAATACATCTAATAAAAACATCATAGTATATATTTAGGATAATTATATTATTATAAAATAAAGGAATAAAAAGATTATAGGGTTGGTGAAGTAAAATTAATGAATAGAAGTTAAGAGAAACTGTTATCTTTAATTTTGGTAAGTTCCATTGGTTTGAACCAAAGGACTTCTTAAAGTGACTTAGAACTAAGGTAAGGCTTATAAATGGAATATAGTGATATAGTGAGATTAAATGGACAAAGTTTCTACAATATAGAAGGCTTCAGAGGTGTGTTATATTTGTTAGAAGTGGTCTTCTTTTATAAGGGAGAGGAGGGGCTCTTTTTTGTGAAAATATTATTTTATTATATAATTATATTCAGTATATAAAGGTCCAAAAATAATTAAAGTCAAATATAAGATGACTCATATTCGAAATAAAATCATTCAAACATTCTTGGATATGTTTTCTATAATATTTTAATCATTATAATCTTATTTATTTAAATCATTTATTAATGAGGTTAATACGTCATCATTATTGTGTCATAAATAATTTATTATATTTGATATCTACAAATTATAAACAACATACCATTGTATGGGAAATGGTTTTATCTTTACAATGAATATTTATAGTCAAAAATATTACTTATATAACACCATATAAAAATTAATTACTAAAATATTTTTGTTTATGTCATTTTGCCTTTACATTAAATTAATTAATTTAAATTGACATTATCACTCCCACGTGGCTCAATAGGGTCCCAAAATCGACCCAAAGATTACCACAGTTGTTAGTGACTCAACCAATATGGTTTGTACAATTGTTAAGGTAATTTTGAATTATTATAATATTATTTTTACCTTGAATTGACCTATTTACCTTTAACCGCAGTAAATAAAAGTCAATAATTATTATTCACAAAAATTATTTTCATCTTATTTATCCACATTTTACTTACTAATAACATAAATATATGTTCTATTTTCTAAATTCAATTAACAAAAGTGGTAAAATTTCATTTAAATGATAAAGATAGCTTTTTTAACTACTACTAAGTGATTTCACTCTTCATCAAGAATTGAAGTTATTCAGAAAAAATACCAAAAATTCAGCCTAAGAATTATTTGATATTCCGAACTCAAAAATTATGTCTATTTTTCAAAATTTAAAACATAAAAGATGAATTAATTAATTTAAAATTAAATCCTGTTGTTAAAACAAATAGCATTTTTTTAAGAAATAATAACTATCAAAAGATTAACACTTGTTTGTGTCCAATTTCAAAGTAAAATTAATTCCAATGACCAACATTGGATTAAATGGTAAAAATATATTTTAATTAAAATTTTAAAAAAATAAAAAGATTATATAACCATATAAATAAATTATATTAAAATGCAGTTTTGAATTAAAAATACATTACTTTCACCATTCATTAAAAAACGAACTTTATCGGAAAATTTCAAAAATTTACGCAATGTAAATTTTAATGTCCCCATTTTAAATAAATATTTTATTTGGTCAATATGAATGTAATAATGTGAATAAAACAATATTTAATGAGGTTTCCCCATTAAAAGGTGGTAAATTGACCATTTAATGTAAATTATGCTTGAAATTAGATTCACTCATAATTTAAACCTCTAACATTTTATTCGATAAATGTAAATACATTTAACAAACATGTATAATCATATTTTAGTTAGTTTCATTCATTCCAACCAATAAAACGGCTTGGAATTAACTACCATTTAAAATAATAATATTATATTATAAGTGTGCAACGTAAGATTTCAAAGAAACCTGTTGTTGCGTATCCGGTATGATATCGAACATAGAAACCCATTTAATGAAAAATTAATATTTAATACAAAAATATTAATAAATATAAACATTCCATACACAATAATTAAATTGGATGTTATATCCTTCCCCCGTTTTGAAAATTCCATCATCGCAATTTAAAAACTGGGCTTCAAAACATAATTGAATGTCCCACATCAGTAAAAGTGTCAATAAATATATCACATTAAAAGAAAGAATGATAAATAAAAAGGTCACCCAAGATAACCCATACTAGGATTCCATGTATGAAAACATTGATGTGGAATAGAAAAAAAACGGTCTTGTTCTAATGGAGAGTGATAGAAAACATGATTAAGAGAAAATTAACCACCAGAAAATCACAAACATGTGATGGGTTCAACGATTCATGATTCCATGGTAGGAAAATTTAACAAACCAAGATTTTTTTTAAGATACTTTTTAAAATGTTGAAGAATTAATTTATTATATTAACTAAACACAAAAGTAAACATACATAATTTTCTTGTAGACTTTCATCCTTTAATAAATTCCTAGCACAAAATCATATTTCCACTAAACAATGACTATTCAGGATGACTTGTTCACATTAAAAGTTCTACAACCAACATCAAGAGAATCACATAATCCCCAAAAGGAGAACTATATATTTCCCTTATATTTATACATCAAATAGAGCCAAAATGTCTAGTGAGAGATCATATAATACCCAAAAAGTAAAATATTTTAGAAGAAGAAAAACAAATATAATCCTCAAAAATTTGTCAAACTATAAGGACCTGACCGCAGTTTCCTAGAGTCGGTGCCTTGTTTGATTAAATTGTCATACAAACAAGGAATATGAATACCAAAGGACTGAGTAGTTTTATATTATTGGAAACAATATAGGTACATAAGTTCATCACTAAAACATGAAATGTTAAACAATATAGAAACTCCTTATACAACTTCAATAACTCCTTGGTTATTTCAACATGTCATTCATAATAAAATTCATCTTGTCCTAAGAAAATGAAACATAATAAAGTGGTGAGATCAAATTAACAATAAGGGTATGAAATATAATGGAAGATAATATAAACATTAGTAATGGTGAATAATTCAAATCACATGCCTTTAATAATACAATTTAACACATTATGGCAGGAATATGAGCTGAGTAAATAATGCCATAATAAATCATAATCATGGGTATTCTACTAGTCTAATAACCACATGAACCATAAATAGATTAACTCATAATGATGGAATTCATAATGTAGGACATTCGAAAACATTTTTTCAAGTCCTAATACAAGACTTATAATTATTAAGGCCTCGACCAAAATCTATATCACATTGGGAATGGCGTCGGCTAATTCATCATCTAGTTGTCTCATGAGACCTACGGATGCATAAAGGGGCTATACAGGGCCTCATCCATCACATAATAAGTATAATTCATTAAAAATATGATAGGGGATAATTATAAACAACAAATACAATCATATTGAAACTATCATATGAAATGTTACTATCTTTCCCCAATTATTAAACATAAAACACTAACCATTTGATATAATATGGTGAATGGTTTTAGGATAGATCATCCACAATAGAGTTAGTCATAAACCATTAAATAAAATATGTTTCATGACTTCATAAATTATTAAACCCAATAATACTATGGAATCAACAAGAGTGTTGAATTTGATGAAAACAGTCTTATAAAATCATTAATCAATTCTGGAGATAAATACTCTTTTATTTTTAAAAGAAGTCTTCTTTTGGAAAATCATTTTATAAAACCATAAGATAATTAAGTTAGTATTTTTATAATAAAATGAGTTATTTTTTAAAATATAATGGCTTCCAAAAACATATTATAGGGTGCCCTTGAAAATAGGTAAGAATTTGAGAAATTCCCTGGAATCGGGTTTGTATTTTTGAAAAACATTTGAATGTTCCTTTTAAAACGTGTAAATATCCATAAAATAACGAAGGATTATGGTTTTTAAAAATATATATGATACTCACACAGAACATATTATTAATACATAACAATACATTATAATTACATCGAGGTAATTAGACAATGAATGTATCCCGAATGAAAGTGGAAGTTCGGGTGGAAAACCCTCACCTTACCTCCAAACATTTTCTGATCATGTACTTAAGCTATTGGAATATAAAATTATACTTTTTAATAATTTATTTCAGAACATATTAGGAATTTATTTAGTCTACCATAATTCTGGTTAGTTCATTTATGTCTTTGTCGATAAGTTATTGTATTGAATTTCGTCGTTCTGGCGTCTTCGTTTCCTTTATTTTCATATTCGGTTCACTTGTTTTTAATTAATGAGGTTCATGTGGAATGGTTATAATTCACTAGGATTGGAATTATATATTATTAATGAACATATATAATTTATAATGGTCATTTATATCATTTTTTTCATTGAATGAGGATGAATCATTAGATGACAACCACATAGATTATTCTGTGGTATTTGGAATATTATGAACTAGTTTTGTCATATAACTTAATTATATGTTCATATTCTGGTTCCTAAATATTAATTAGGATATAAAAAAATTATTATCTGGTTCAGCCATGAATATGGTTTCATGACCAGTAATGAATAATAAATTGAAGAAAGAAACTTCGTCGTCCACGAAGGTTATAAATTAGAACCTCATGGATGTCGATTTCCTTTATAAAAATAAAAGGGAGGGAGTAAGAATATTTATTATGGTTCTTCCATTAACATGATATAAATCAATTATATAGATGTTAATGGAGTTATCATGGTCATTTGATCAGAGGAGGTGAGGAGTGGATAACAAAAGTAGATAAATAGAAATAAAACCAAATGAGAAAGAAGGGTGATTTACCTCTTGAAATAACCTCCTTGAGAAACTCCTAAATGGAAGGGGTTTTGGTCTTTTGGAAAGAATAAGAGCTTCCTGGTTGCCGGGAGTTTCTAGGAAAGGGTAATTGGTTAGATCTATGAGGAGATTAAAGGCATAGATATGTGAGGAGAAGAGGTAGTGGTGTGGTGTTTTTATAGTGTAGGAGAGGGGTGAATTTTGAATATTTAATTTCATTATTTTATTATTTCCATCAAGACAACCAATAGTATTGTTTCATGTGACTGATAATTCTAATAAGATCATGTGAGTTCGAATCAAGTGGCCTTAAATCAATTATGATGTCATAAATAGTGTATTTAATTGATAAAATAAATATACGATATTCTACCGTATTTCACTATTCATAAAAATTCAACAATTTCGGAATGGTCCCAAAAAATCACCCCTACCATTTTTAACGTGTATAATTCAAAAGTGAACTCCATTTTTCAAAAATAATTTTGTAAATATTATTAATTAAAATTTTAAATAAAGTCATTGTTAATTAGAAAAATAAAAAACTTAGATGTATAATTTGTTTTATGTGACATTGAAAAATTAATTATGATCCCCTTATCTTTTTACCTTAAGGAAATAAAATAAAATCATTATTTACTATTAAAGGGTCATATTACTTTTCATATTTCTATTCATATTACTATTCATAAGGGTATGTTACTATTCAACAAAAATCTAGTTTGTTCTATCAGACTACAAATGACTTAATGAAAACAACTATAGATGAAAATATCTTGAAATTCAATGCATAGAAGAGTAAAAGTGGTGTTTAATGGATAGATTATAAAATTTCATACTATATGTATTTTAAAAACCTTGGGGTGTTACATTCTACCCTCCTTATAAAAATTCCATCCTCTAAATTCACTGAATATTACCTTAAAAGATTCGGGTATGTCATTAACATAAGCTCTTTAGGCTCCCATGTTGCTTCCTCCATCTTATGGTTCCTCTAGATAACCTTTAGCAAACAAGTCATTGGATTTCTCAATACTTGTTCTCTAGTATCATGAATCTTGATAGGCTCTTCACAGTAAGATAGATAGGGCTCAAGTTCCACTTCTTCATCAGGGAGTACATGTATTGGGTATGGCATGTAATTTCTTAACATTGACATGTGGAACACATTGTGAACCTTGGAGAGAATTGGTGGCATTTCCAAAAGGTAAGATACGGCTCCAATTTGGTCTAGAATTTCAAAAAGTCTGATGTACCTGGGACATAATTTTCCCTTCTTACCGAATTATATAATACCCTCCCATGGAGATACCTTTATGAAAATGTGATCAAAATCATGAAACTCCACATCCTTACTTTGGTTATCTACATTGCTATTTTACCTACTTTGAGCTATTTTGATATGGTTATGGATAATCATCACCTTCTCCATTTTTTCTTTAACATGTTCTCGGCCCACAAGCATTCTTTCACAAACAGCATCCCAGCAAGTTGGTGTACCACATCTCCTCCCATATAATGCTTCAAAAGGTGCAATATGAATACATTAATGGAAGCTATTGTAGTGGGAAATTTCTAAGAGAGGTAAATAACGATCTCATATGCCTTGAAAATCAAGTAAACAAGTCCTCAACATGTCTTCCAATGTTTGAACAGTCTGTTCTGATTGTCCATCAGTTTGTGGGTGGTAGGCAGTGCTCAAAAAAAATATCTTTATTTATGGCCTTCTGAAGACTTTTACAGAATCATGATATAAAATGTGGATCACGATCAGAAATAATAGATAGGGGTACTCCATGAAGTCTCACAACTTCATTAATATATAGTCTTTCTAGACATTCAAGTGGTAAATCTTATATTATTACAAGAAAATGTGCTGACATGGTAAGACAATCAATAATTACCCATATTGCATCCTTCCTTCTAGGGTTCTTTGGCAGTCCCATGTCAAAGTACATCGTTATATTATCCCATTTTCACTCAGGTGTGGGAAGAGGCTTCAATACTCCTACAGGTTGTTGCCTTCCAGTTTTCACTTTTAGAAAGACATACATCTTGACACAAAATCAGCAATCTCCCTCTTCATGATGTCCCACCAAAAATGTTCCTTCAAATATCTATACATATTAGTGCTACTAGGATGTATAGTGAAGTTGGAACTATGAGAATCATCCAACAATTACCTTTCTAGATTAGGTATATTGGGAACACAAAGTCTCTTCCGAAATTTAAATATTCCATCATCATATATGAAGTCACTCAATCTCCCATCATTCATAGCATTAATATTATTTTGATACTCCTCACCATTAGCCTTATAAATTGTTATCCATTCATGTAAAGACGGTTTGGAAACCATTTGAAAAATAAATAATGATTGACCTTCCATGGTTATTCCCATATCCATCTTTACTCGATCCATGAAAATAGGATCCCTTTCAACTCTCATCTCATTCAAAACTCCACGATCCTTTCTACTCAAGGAATCTGCCACCTTATTTTTCCTACCCTGGGTGGTAGTGTATCATGAAATCATAATCCTTGAGTAGTTCAAGCCATCTCTTTTGCCTCCTGTTGTGTTCTTTTTGTGAGAAAATATACTTCAAACTCTTGTGATCAATATAAATCTATCATTTTTCACCATCAATATAATTTCTACATATCATCAAAGAAAATATTACACTAGATAACTCAATATCAAGATTATGATAGTTTTTCTCATCAACAATTAGCTGTCATGATGCATAAGAAATAACACTATTATTTTTCATAAGGACACAACCAAGTACTTTCTTTGAAGCATCACTATAAATAACAAACTCGTCATTCCACAATGGTAGAGTAAATATTGAGAATTCACTAATCTTCTCTTCAGTTCTTCAAAAAATTCTTCATAATATTTTTTCCAAACAAATTTAACCCCATTACGTGTGATCTTTATTAGCGGTTTAGCTAGTCGGGCACAATTCAACCCAAAACACCAATAATAACCTACTAAACCAATAAAACCATGTACCTTAGTTACAGTTGTTGGAATGGGAAAATCTTGGATTGCCTTTGTCTTAACTGGATCAACAAAGATTCCATCCTTAAAGAAAATATGGACAAGATAAGTAATCACTTGAAGCCAGAATTCACACTTTCTAAACATCCCATATAATACATGTATTCTAATAGTTTTCAGGATAATGCAAATGTGATGTTCATGATATTCATAGATTTTGGAGTATAACAAGATATCATCAGTAAATACCACTACCAAATCATAGATATATTCATTGAAAACAGTATTAATTAGATCCATGAAGACAGAGGGTGAATTAGTCAATCCAAAAGGCATCACTGAAATCTCATAATTCCCATACCAAGTTTGAAATGTTGTTTTCAAAATGTCTTCATTCTGCACAAACAACTGATGATATCCATATCGAAGGACAATCTTTGAAAATTATTGAGCTCTATGAAGTTGGTCAAATAAATAATCAATGCGAGGTAGTGGGGACTTGTTCTTTATTATTATAGAATTGATCTCCATGTAGTTGAAACATTACCTCATATATCCATCTTTCTTCTTAACTAAAAGGACAGGGGCCCCCCATGTAGAATCAGTAGGGATAATAAATCCCTTTATTACTTAATTCATCTAGTTCTTTCTTTAGTTACACCAATTCCATAGTGTCCATTCTATAAGGGGTCTTTTATATGGGCCTTGAACCAGGAATTAAATCAATGGAAAACTCAATTTCTCATTCTAGAGGATGTCTACATAAATCATTTGGAAACACTTCAACATATTCTCTCACAATAGGTACATCATATATTTGAACATTCCATTCCTCACCAATGGTTATTTAATTCTCTTCCTCCCCAATAATTTAATTTACATGAGCTACTGGGTGTGGATCTAGATAAGAATATGGTGGTGATGATTCTGCTATAAAGATAAGGTGTTCTTTATCATCGTCATAAAAAACTGTAACCTTTTTCTTCTTGAAATAAATATTTTAAACATGATCTGAAATCCAATCCATACCAAGGATTATATCAAATTCAATCATGGGTATGACGATGATATCAACAGATAATGAACATTTATATGCCCTAATGGGAACTGATTCACAGAACATTTTCGCAATGATACTTCCCTTAGGAGTTTTTACTGATAACTCCTTTGTTAAATAAAATTGGAAATATCTAATTTTCATAGAAAACTAGGTAGATATGAAACAATATGATGATCCAGAATCAAATAAGGAATTGTCTATGTTTGATGAAACGATCGAAGTACCTGCCACCACGTCAAGCTGAACATCAACCTCCGCAGTTGTGATCGCATATTCTATTCCTTGCAACCTTGGCCTCTTCTGTTTCATATTTGCATGACGTTTTGGAGAATAATTAGCATAATTACCCATCTCCTGACAATTATAGCATCGAACATCATTGGCATCCTTTTTTCCATACAATCGCCAACAAGATGGCCTTTCTAACAACATTTTTAGCAAACTCCATTTCTTTTTAAGCAGGCACCACGGTGTTTCCTTCCACAATTGTCACATGGTGGAAATTCAAATCATCCCTTCTTCTCAATTTCCTTATTTCCATTCCCAGGGTTGTCAGCAGCCCTCTTCTTTTCTTTCTTTCCCTTAATGTCATAAGACTTAGAGAATTATTTTTCTGTCTTGGTGGAACATGAAACTATATCCTCATACGATGAAAAACATTGGGAGACTAGTTCCCGCTAGAGGAATGGCAGTAGGCCATCAAAGAATCAATCAAATTTTCTCCTTGGATTTCATATGTAGTCTAAAAAATGTCTTTCTAATCTTGTGAAGTTATCTTCATACCATGCAACATTATCATCTTCCTTCCGCATCAGATTAAAAAATTGTCTCTCCATATCTGCTTGCTTCTCATGAGGGAAATATATTTCTGAGAATATTTCCATAAAATTCCTCCATTCCATCTCTTCCATCTCTTCATAATCCTTTGTTTTTGGGATCAATGTGCCCCACTAATCTGTATCTCCCGATAGATGATATACTTCCATGACAACCATCATTATTTCATTACATCAAAAAGTGAGAAATATCTTCTCAAGGTAAAATATACATTGATTTACTAAAAATGGAATTGTAGTCCCGTTTAATGATGGAGGATGTTGTCATATAAAGAGATCTTGCGTGGATCCTCTATGTGGTGGATCTGGATGCTCTATATATGGAAGGATATTATTTATAACCTGTGTAAGTTGTCCCAGTATAGTTATGAGTTGCTCATCAGTAGTCACAACACCAGAGCCAACATCATTATCTTGCGTTGGAGGAAAATACCTATAGGGGACACGTGCATCCATGTGATTTCCATTCCGTCCACTAGGAACCATATCTAGAAAATTCCATACACTATATTAGGTTGCGAATTATAATATATAGTCTTAAATTAAAAGTACTTAGAAAAATTTACATCCTACGCATGGCTAATCACATATTCAAAAAAATAGTTTCTTTGAGAAATATTTTAAATTTCAATCCTTTATATTGTCTTGTAAAGAAAATGTGAATTATCCAAATCATATCCCATGGGAGTTTTGTAACCAATAGTATATCAAGGACCATTTTTGTACACCAGTTCCCATTCGAGTCTAGATCAAATCGGTGTTTATGGATTTTACCCCTAGATACATCTGTGCCAGAGCCGCCTCTACATGCTCGTATCCAGACAGGGATGTATTTCTTGAAAGATCCCAATATTTTAATCCATACCAAAATACCATGACATTATTGTATGAATATCCTCAAAGACCAACTTTTGTACTCGTCCCTAATTCTATGTTTTCTAAATCTTGTTTAAAAATTATCTACTAAAAATCCTCATAATCCAACTATACAGACCCGGCCCTAGTTCCTTGGAGTTGGTGCCTTGTATGATTACATTGGAATACAAACAAGGAATATGAATCTAGAAATACCTAGTAGTTCAGTATTATTTGAAACAAGATACATACATAAGTTCATCATTACAACATAAAATGAAAAACAACATAGAAACTCCTTAAATAACATCCATAACTCCTAAGTTATTTTAGTATGTCATTCATTATAGAATTATTATTTCCCTGAGAAAATGAAAAATAATAAATGGGTGAGATCAAAAACTCATTAAGGGTATGAAATACAACAGAAGATAAAATAAAAATTAGACATGGTGAATAATTTAAAACACGAGCTTTTAATAATAAACATCCGTAAATTATTGCAGGAATATGAGTTGAGTAAATAATTCCATAATAAAAAATAATAATGGGTATTATACTAGTTAAATAACCACATTGAACATCAATATCTGAACTCATAATGATGTAGTGCATAATTCCTGACATTCTAAAACATTTTTTTAAGGCCTAGGCCATGTTGTCTAATGATTAAGGCTTTGGCCAAAATCCATATCACATTGGGAAAGTCCTCGGTCAATTCCTCATCTAGTTGTCTCATGAGACCTACCTATCCATAGAGCGGCTATATCGGTCCCCAGAAATCACATAATAAGTCCAATGCATTACTCATTTGAGCGGGGATAAACATAAACAACAAATACATTCATATTGAAACTTTCATAAAAAATGTAACTATATTTCTCCAATCATTAAACATAAAACAATAACCACTCGAAATAATATGGTGAATGGTATTACGATAGATCATCCAAAATAGAGTTAGTCATAAACCATTAAATAAAATATGGTAGATGACTTCATAAATGATTAGACCCAATAATACCATAGAATCAACAATAGTGTTGAATTAGATGAAAACACTCTTATAAAATAATTAAGCAATTCTAGAGATAAATACTCTCTTATTTTGAAAAGAAGAGTTATATTGGAAAATATTTGTATTAAACCATAAGTGAAGTATAATAGTATTTTCATAATAAAATTAGTTATTTTATAATGATATGGGTTTCCAAAAATAGATTATAGAGTGCCCTTGAAAATAAGAAAGAATTTGAGAAATTCCCTTGAATCTGGCTTGTATTTTTGAAACAATTTTGAAAGTTCCTTTTAAAACGTGTAACTATCCATAGAATAAGGAAGGATTATGGTTTGAAAACATATATATGATACTCACACAGAACATATGATGATACATAAGAATACATAAGAATTAAATCGAGGTAATTAGACAATGAATGTATCCCGAATGAAATTGAATGTGCGGGTGGAAAAACCCTTACCTTAAATCCAAACGCGTTCCGCTCTTATAGTTAAGCTCCAAGAATATGAAATTATATTTTTTAATAACTTATTTCAGAACCTATTTTACATGTATTTAGTTTACCATAATTATGTTTAGTTCATTTATGCCTTTATAGATAAGTTATTGTACTGAATATCATTGTTCTGGAGTGTTCGTTGCCTTTATTTTCATATGCGGTTCACTTGTTTTCAAGTAATGAAGTTCATGTGGAATGGTTATAAATATCAAGTATTAAAATTATATATTATTAATGATCATAAATAATTGATAATGTTCATTTATATCATTTTGATACATGAAATGGGGATGAATAATTAGATGACAACCACTTCGATTATTCAGCGGTATTTTGAATATTATGAACTAGTTTTTTCATATAACTTAATTATATGTACATATTCGGGTACCTTAATATTAATTAGGTTATAAAACATATATTATAGTCTAGTTAGACCATTAATATGGTTTAATTACCCGTAATTAAGAAGAAATTGATTAATGAAACTTGGTCATCCATGAAGGTTATAAATCAGAACCTCGTGGACTTCGATTTCATTTATAAAAATAAATGGGAGGGAGTAAGAATATTTAATATGTTTCATCAATTAAAATGTTATAAATCCAATATATATATTTTAATAGAGTTATAATGGTCATTTGGACAGAGGAGGTGAGGAGAGGATAACAAAAGTATTCCAATTGAAATAAAACAAACGAGAAAGAAGGGTGTTTAACCTCTTGAAATAACCTCCTTGAAAAACACCTTAATGGAAGGGGTTTTGTCTTTTGTAAAGACTAAGAGAATCCTAGTTGTCGGGGAGTGTATAGGTAAGGGTAATTTGGAAGAAATTTTAGGAGCTTCAAGGCTTAGATAATTGAATAGAAGAGGTAGTGGTGGGGGGTTTTATAGTGGGGGAGAGGGGTAAATTTTGAATATTTAATTTCATTTTTTTCTTATTTCCATCAAGACAACCAATAGTATTGTTTAATGTGACCCCTAATAGAAATAAGATCATGTTAGTTCGAATCAAATGGAATTAAATCACTTATGATGTCATAAATAGTGCATTAAACTTATAAATTGAATATACGGTATTTTACTATATTCCACTATTCATAAAAAATTCCTGAACATCTGAAAAGACCCAATAATTAACCCCTACCATTTTTTGACATGTAGAATTCAAAATTGAACTCCATTTTTTAAATATAATTTTTTAAATATTATTAATTTAATTTTTAAATAAATTCATAGATGATTCGAAAAATAAAAATCTTAGAGGTATAATTAGTTTTATGTGACATTGAAAAATTAATTTCGATCCCATTATCATATTACCTTAATAAAATAAAATAAAATAATTATTTTATATTAAAGGGTCATATTACTATTCATATTATTATTCATAAGGGTATGTTACTTTTCACCAAAAATCAGGTTTTTTTTCTCAGACTCCAAATGACTTATTGAACACAACTCTAGATGACCATTTCTTGAAATTCAAATCATAGAAGAGTCAAAGTTGTGTTTAATGGATATATTATAAAATTTCATTCAATATCATTTTTCATAAACTTGGGGTGTTACAAAAAAAACCCAAATATCAACAAAGACCATTCAATAATCAATTATTCATAAAATTCTTCAAAAGTAATCCAAACTGAGATTGTTACCCAAATCTCGTAATGATTTAATTACATAGACTTCCAATATACATCTTAACATTAATAATCAAATAACACCAGTTACTCATAATGTATCATATTGAAAAGTAATTATTCTAATCACATATTCTTCATGATAGGTTACTAATTTTCATAAATAAATCAAATCATCGTATGTCCAGAGTAAAAACATAGATTCTTCCAAATTTCAATCATTATTCCACAATTTAAATCCCATAGAATTCTATCTTTCTTAGAAATATAGTGTTTCCTCAAAAGATAGAACATATTCCACAACAACCATTATCACATAATCACTAAATCATCATTCTACACTAAGTATATCCATTCTATAGAACATAAGTTCCAAAAATCATCTTATTCTTCTTCCATAAAATCAGTTTACTAAAATAATTAGTCATACTAACCAGGGAAATTAAGAAGGATAGTGGTTGGTGATGCGCCTTTGTCGCCCTTTGGTTGTGGGTTCGATTCCAATAGTCTTTTGGGATGCGACAGGTTGTCACCCATCCTATGGGTTGTACTTTTTATTAAACTCAAAAAAACCCTAACATGTTTTAACAATAATGGTTTCCTTATACATATCATTTTCATCCAAATTCATTATGATCTCAACATATTAATTCTTGAAATCTTATTTCACCACCATATGATAAAATAAAACAATCCCCAAAATGAAGAACATCATACCTTGATCATGGTGTCCATTTGGTTTCATTGTCATCTTGTTCACATTGGTATATGTTTCATGAATTGAAACAATGATTTAGAGATCTTCCAAAGAAATTTTCATCCACCAGCCAAATACACCATGTACAACATGGTTCATAACGGTGTTCACAGAAAAACAGTTTTTGAAAATAATCATGTATGACATATAATTTCAAAACATCTGATAAAACATGATTTCTATAAAACATTCGAACCGAATTTGAGTTGAAACATTAAATTAATGATCTTTTTAAAATACCGTAAGTATGTTCTGAGAGACTATATTGTAAAATCAATTATATATAAGTTTCACAAGGGTCTCCTTCTTCATAATTTTTTTTTAAAATAATAATATGCTTCAAAATCTTGTGAAAAGGTAAAATATTTTAAAATGCCTTCAGAAAATTAACCTTTATTGAAAATATGAGAATATTGTGAAAATAGGATTTTTCTAAATACAACCAATGATCCAAAATGATAACGAGGTATAGTGGAGGTTTTCGACATCTCAAACAACTTATTACAAGTGATTAGTATGCTGTAAAAAGTTTCACAATCATCCGAACATGGTTTTGAAATAAGTATTGCAAGGATGTCATCAGGAAGAGACAGAAATGTCATTTGAGATCCTCCTCCTTCCATTTGTAACTGACATTCATTGATCTCAATAAGCTATAAAGTAATGATTTAACTAATATAATAGACCTGGAGACTAACATTGTGTTTAAAAAAACTCATAATCCTTAAAGTTGTCTAAACCGACCTCTAATACCAACTATAAGGACCCCACCATAAAATATTACATAATATTGAATTAAATGAATAATCCACATTGATGATATTTTATGTTTTATAGTTTTCTATAATTAGTCCATACTATTTCATAAAAACATGAGTAGAACATGCAGACTCTATTATTGAGTATCCATTTTTTCAAAAAATAAAAACTCTTAAAAAGAAAAATGTCTAGTTCCATGTTTTAGACAGCATGACTTTTCCTTGATCCCATCAGTGACCCTATTCATCTTTAAGTCTTGTGGAAAAAATTTCAAAAACATGGTATAAGAATAAAAGGGTCAGTTCAGGTTATAAAATAAAGAAGGAAATCATTATCCCATCAATAAACACAAATCAATGAAACCATACTTTTCAATCATAAAATACCATACGAAATCATAAGATTTATGAATATCAGACAGAAATCAGAAATTATAATGGTCACTTATGTCATCCATATCAAACATAAATTGTAGCTATCACATCTACGTATGGAGTCACACTTGGAATACCCCTCACACTATATTCCATAAATCTATTTAGAGAAACATCATGTTTACCTATGTCACGTTACCCAATACATTTGAGATCTATCTCGGGCTCACCCACCCTAGGTTTATCACGGAACCACCCGTATAAGTAAACAATTCCCAATAACCATAACATAATCATCACACATTACACATGTATAGAGGAAAGATAACATTTCCACATTCCAATATACCAAATCAATATATTTAAATAAACAATTCTTTATTAAATCATTTTCGAACCCATTTAAAAAGATATTTTTGAATCAAAGTCTACCAGACCACTTTGATGCTTTTAAACGATTTATCATTTGAAAATATTAATGTCCATATAAATAAATCCGAAAATGAATTTTTAAAACATGGACTTTAATGGGAAATATTTAGAAGAATAAATCTTTAAAACATTTAAAATGATATTTTAGTTAAAGAGTTTTTCAAACAAAAAGAGAGACGCTTGAATACAAATAATTGAAGAATAACATTTAATCATAAATTTATAATATCATGATAATAAATATATGAAAGATATAATATGTAAAAATACATTATATAAACCATATAAGAGTTAATTGGTGCATAACAACAATGAACTATCAATGGAAATGTAAATTGAGATGAAATCCCTTATAAAGATTGTATCCTTAAATTAAGGTCAAATAAATCACATAATTATATGTGAAAAATATAAATACACCCATTATAAGGGGATATTAATTGTAAAACAATAATAGTTCATTATTTCATATTACTAGGATGAAATCTTCAAGATGTACAATTTGAACCCAAAGAATTGAAATTGGGTTAAGAAGTTCCCTTGTAAAAATTCGACAGCATAACGACGTCACATTATAATTATGAAAATGATTTGATGAGATAAATAGGTTATCTCATCAAATGGAAATATATTTTTCATCAATAAGGATATATAAAAACATATACCAATATAATAAGAAGTAAATTAAAATACATAACAAAAAAGTCTTTTAAAATGAGGAGGGAGAAAGGTTCCCATTCCAATTTGGTAACTTACAAAACATATTCACATCAAAGAAGGATCATACAGTGAAGATTTAAATACTCATTAATGAAAGTATATTACAAAAATAGTACAATAATGGTAGGTACATACACCACATAAAAGGAAATAGTGGAAAATATAATATGTATCTCACGGGAATAAAAAGTGAGATGAAACCTTTTACCAAGTTGTAATTGACATAGTTGTATGACAAAAAGTTAATAAACACAAAATGAATCACATAATACCATGAATATAATAAGAATCATTCTAATATATATCGAATGGTAGTACAAAATACACCACATGCAATGAATAAGTGGTGAACAATGGAAGTCTCACGGAATTAAAAGTGAGATAAGAAAATCCATTACCTTGTGTCTGACAAGACTCGTTTGTTCCTTTTTCTTCCTGAATAATAAACTAAAGATAATTTATAAGTGATTAAAGAACAATTTTCAAGTTTATTATCCTTTTTATATCACTTCTTACCATGTTATAAACATTATGCAATCATTTAAGTTAATAATGGTCATTTGGTTGATATTTTGTACTTGAGTCAAAAATGGACACCTTTTATTTACAAGATTTCCATGTTTTCAATATTCCCTTATATACATAATTAAATTAATTATTTAGATATAATATATATCATATATATCCAGTATATATATATTTATAACAATACATATCATTTGGAGATATGAAATGAAATGCACCGTTCATGGAGACGGTAAGCCGTACGTACGCATGAACGCTACTTTCATTTTTATTTCTTATTTTAATGGAATTAATACATAATGATACATATGAATATTATAAATCTAGAGTAATATAATATATTATATCATTAAATCTATCCTTTATACGTCCCACATGTGGCATTAACGCGTCATATCACTTTGAGGGGGCGGTAGTCCGTGCTTCCTCAAATGAGATTATCGTGTTTACCCATAATGGAAACCATAACGGTGTGACATAAATGGAATATACAGAAGAATAAAAAACTCATAAATATAATATATATCATATATAAATATAGTTCCATTATAATTTCCTCCATGAGAGGCGGTAGGAGGTAATTGAACAATCATCGTTTCATGAGGCGTTAGTTTTCCATCAACAGAGACATTATGTTTTTCACACATTAGATGGACGTGTCTGTATGTTTAGTTTGAATCCTTCTCATAAAAATATCCTAATATTTTTTGACGATACTGGTTTTGTTATTAAATAATGTAATTAAAAGATTATATGTGTTGGAGAAGTAAAATAAAAATAACAGATGTTAAGAGAAATTAGTACCTTTAATTTGGGTAACTTCCTTTCGTCTGAACCAAAGGAATTCTTGAAGTGTCTTCTGCCTATGGTAAGGCTTCTAGGTAGAATAGAGTGATGTAGGGAGCTTAATTGGGTAGTGTTTTGACAAGAAAAAAAGGATTGTGAAGTGTTTGGAATTTGTTAGAAGTGGTATCTTTTTATAAGGGAGAGGACATGCTCTTTAGAAATCTGTGAAAATATTATTTTATTATATTGTGATATTCGGTTTCTAAATGTCAAAAAATCATTAAATTATAAGATAAGGTGACTAATATTCGAAATAAAATCATCCAATCAAAATTGGACATGTTTTGGATAATATTTTATTCATTAAATAATATAATTTATTTGATGTCTAAAAATTATAAAACAAATACCATGATATTGGAAATATTTTTATATTTCCAATGAATATTTATAGTCAAAAATATTACTTATATAACACCATATACAAATTAATTACTTAATGAATTTTGTTTATTTAATTTTGGCCATTACATTAAATTAATTAATCTAAATTGTCGTTATCACTCCTATGTTGCTCAATGGGGGCCCAAAATTGACCCTAAGATGCCCATGGTTGTTAATGATTCAAACAATATGTTTTGGACTAGTGTTAAAGTAATTTTGAAATATTATAATATTATTTTGACCATGAATTTACCTATTTACCTTTAACCACGATAAATAAAAGTCAAAATTTACTATTCACCAAAACTTATTTTCATTTTATTGAACAAAATTTTACTTAAAAATAAAAACCACGTATTTTGGATTTTTTATATTCAATTCATAGAAGTGGTAAATTATCAATTAAATGAAAAAGTCAGTTTTTTTAACTACTACTAAGTGATTTCACTATTCATCAAAAATTGATGTTTCTCAGAAAAATATCAAAAATTCAGCCTATTATTTATTTGATATTCATAATTAAAAAATGATTTCTATTTTGAAAATTTATAAACATAAAAGTGGCATTTATTAATTTAAAATTAATTCCCGTTGTTAAAACAAATAAATTGTTTATATGAAACCATAACTATCAAAATATTGACATTTGTTTATGTCCAATTTCTAAGTGAAATTAATTCCAATGACGAACATTTGATTAAATAGTAAAAATATAGTATAATTAAACGTTAAAACCAATTAAAAATATAATCTAACCATATAAATAGATTATATTAAAAGCAGTTTTGAATTAAAAATACAATATTTTTATTATTTATTAAAAATTGAACTTTATCAGAAAAATTAAAAAAAAATACACAAAGTGAATTTTGATGTCCCCATTTAAAAAAATGATTTTATTTGGTCAATTTGAATGTATGAATGTGACAAAAACTATATTTAAAGTGTTTTATGCATTAAAAGGTGGTAAATCAACCTTTTAATGTAAATTATGCTTAAAATTACAATCATTCATATTTTAAGACATTAACTTTTTATTGGAAAATGTAAATACATTTAAAAAACATGTATAATCATATTGTAGTTAGTTTCGTTCATTCCCTCCAATATAATTTCTATCAGTTAACTACAATTGAAAATAAAAATATTATATTATTAGTGTGCAACCTAAGATTTCAATGAAACCCGTTGTTGGGTATCAGGTACGATATCAAACATAGAAACCCCATTAAAGTAAAATTAATATTTAATTCACAAATATTAATAAATATGAAAATATATTACTCATTCTTTACCTGGGATGTTACATTTTTTAATAAACCCCTTTTGAGTTTTGGATAGGAAGAAATTCTAAAAAATTTATTATACCCACAGTTTTTGAAGAAATGATTGGTATAGGTAACCCTTATGACCACAGTTTCCCCAAACAATGGATATATGGTTTAGTTAGTACTTATACACAATGTTTCCCTAAAACTATGGGTATTGGGTTTTGTTCAATACCTATAATCATAGTGTTTCAAAACAATTGTTATATGGTCTGGTTCAAGGATTATCTCAACATTAGTCCAAAAAATCCTGGCTATAGGTCATTCCTAAACCCACGGTTCTCAAAAAAATGTGGGTATAAGGATGAACTATACCCACAGTTTTGGAAAATCAAGTGTATAGCATTCCCATTCATGAATAAGAAAAAATTACACGGGGAACAAAAAAATCCGGAAACACACTTATCACGGTCGACCACCAATAGCTAATGTTTAGAAAAGTATATTTACATAAATATATATTTATATACCGATAAGTGTAAGTGGTGATGTGTTTAGGAACATTGATTTTATAGAAGTTTTCAAGGGTTTGTATCTGATTTCGTATATTTTTTAATTACAATACCAATAAATTCGTAACCATGGGTATAGGTTAATTGAGATAGTATCAATACACATATTCCCATAGTTCATAACTATGGGTGTAGAATTTTCATACCACTTGTATAGCTCATATATATTCAGATGGATGAGGCTCACATTGATCATTGAACCGTGCGTATAGCCCAATCCAATAGTTTTATAGGCCATACCCATTGTTCCAACCTATGGTTATAGGGTAATTTTCTATTATTGAATAAAACCCAATGTTTCTTAATTAAAATTATTTGGTTGGAAACTATTCATCCTAAATACAAAATATTAGTTATAGAAATTTTAACCAAAATCTAATGAAGCATTATTTTTTATCTTATTCCACTAATTCTAGGGATTATATTTTTTTTAATAATATGTAACGCCCCGACCCCAGTTACCCAGAGTTGGTGTATTATTACATAACATTGGAATGATCCCAAGAAATATCAAATCTCGAAACACTGATTGGTTTAGTAGCATTGGAAACACTAGATATATTTATAAGTCTTACTTTACATCATAAAAATGAAAACTACACCAATATATTTTATTCATAGTCCACACTCATATCCCCACATACTATCCCAGCAGGTCATTCATAAATTACTTCTTCATATCTTGGGAAAAGTAATAAATTGTAAGGGGTGAGCTCAAATGTCCAGTAATGATAACAATGTAGTAGAAACATTCATAAATAGGAATAAACATTTAAGGCAATGTATTACTAAAAAAAGCATTTTAAACTTGAACTTCAACATAGTATGGAAATAATAAAATGAAATAATTCCATTTACTTATTCACATGGATATTCTACTAATCGAATAATCACATGGAATATCAATAACCACTTTCATAATCATGGAATGCATAATGTTAGACTATCATAACCACATAGCTAAGGCCTCGTGAAAAGACTAAAAATAAGATTTTGTCAATGCCTTGTGACAAGACACTACTTTTTCTCAGGAGATCTACCGATGCATCGAGGAGCTACAGCGGGCTCCACCCATCACTTATTATGTCCAATTTATTCCTCATATGAACAGGTTTAAACATAACATAAACATTCTTATTAAAAATAGCATACGAAATGTCAATACTATCTCCATAAACCATGAATGTTATAAAAATAACACATCCACAGTCAAATAGATCACAAAACCTTCAATATAATATGGATGTTTTGTATCATAACAAATAAACTTCAAATAAGCTTAAAATCCATCAATGGATGTTGACGTAGATGAAATCAAAACTATTTGAGAGAAATGTATATATTTTTTTGAAATAATTTCAAAGTCACATAATTATGAAATAAAACATTTACTTTGAAAATATTCTTATATACTTGTAAAGGAAGCTTGGATGATTTTATAACGGCGGAAAATAGCCTCACCCGTCGTATATGTTAAAAAAACATTCTAAACATAATTCTGTCGAAAACGTTAAAAAGCACCTTGTTTTGAAAATGATGGAAATATTCCTTTATAAACCTCTTAATGAAAGTCAAACAAGGGTATAAATGACTTTAACCCATATTCTTGTAAATATTAGAAATGTTTTGAAATACATTTTTATGAAACATGGATGTGGATGAAAAAGAAATCCCAGTAGATTATTACGTATAAACAACCTCGGATAATGAATAGATTGAAAAATAAACCATTACCTTTACTTTTCCTTGGTTTGGGGTAGGTTAAACTCCTATATAATGGTGATATAATTTTTATTAAATTATACAAAAAACATAAACATTAATATGATATCATATATTATCTTTTAACATTGATTTGTTAATAATATCTTAGTATTATCGTTGTTTCGGGTTTTAACTTGCTCATTTTATTTTATATGTTTTTTTATATAAGACGTGTTTGTCAAGGATATGTTGTATCTTAATCATATCCAAAATGATATCAAGTCCTTATATACTATTATTAATCATAAAATTAGAATTATACTTGAATGGATACGATGGAGAATGAATCTCATCGTGTTCGTGGAGACGGTATTCCGTACGTACGCACGAGCGACAACATCATTCTTTTAATATTAAAATAATATATAATTGGACGTTATATCATATATAAAGAATCCTTATCATGTTATATTTATTATTTACATGAATTAAACATCATTATTATACCCATGTAAATAGTAATTTATTGAATAACAATTACACCACGACGTGGAGACGGTAAGCCATACGTACGCACATATGGTGACATATTATTCAAAAGATGGATAGAATACTGAAATATGGTTGTAAAATGTTTATAATAACATAAAACTATATATAATATACTGTAGTTATGATTTTAAAATTGTAATAACAATGAAAGAATAAATGGAAGAAGAAAGGAACTTGAAAAAGGGTGGTGAAATCATTACCTCTTCTTCGGGTTCTTCCTTTTGATTTGATCAAAAGGGCTCCATAAGTTGGCTTTCTGGGTAAAGGAAGGCATCTAAGATTAATTTAGGGAAGTTGAGAGGGTATTTGGGAAGAGTTTGGCCGAACCAGAAGGCTTTTAATGTGTGAATTAGTGAGAATGGGGAGTTCCCTTTTTTAAGAGGGGTGAGGGGCATCTTTGGAAAAGCTAGAAATATTATTTTATAATAAATTCATATTCGGTTCCTAATGGCTCCAAAGTGGATTATATAAAGTTCAAGAAGGGTATGGGTCTAAAACCACTCATACAATAGGATTTAGATAGGTTTGAGTTACTATATTAACTTTATCTTTAAGTATTAACTCTTAGTTAATTAGTTTCACTTTTACAATGTCTCTTTGTATTTTTATATTATATGGTTAATAAACATACTATATACAACCGAGAGACCCCCATGTTTTCTATTAATGATACACCTATCATGATATATGTCTCTTTGCTGAACCTTAGATTTTTAGGAATTTAATGTCAATTAATAATATAATATTTGTTTTAAAAACTCTTTTATGTCAATTTTGATACTATTCAATAATTGATTTTTGTAAAAATCATAACAGGATGATTACTTCAGAAAAAGTTAATTAAGTAAATCCTAACATGTCATATTAACCTATAGAATTAGTGTAATTTATAAAAAGTCTCAAATTATATTTATTTGGGTATTTATAATATAATTATTTAAAATTTTCAATATTATGGTAATTACTGCATCATCATTGTGTCATAAATAAATTAAATTATCTATTGTCTAAAAATTATATATAAACTATCATTATTTAGGAAATCTTTTTATCTTTTTAATTAATATTTACAATCGAAATTATCTGATGTATTACCCTATATTAAAAATGTTTTAGTAAATAAACATTCATTTTAACTCTTTTAACTCTTCTTTGAATTAAATATTAATAAATGTACTAATCTAATCCAAGTGGACATAAATGATAATATTTTATTCCTAAGGTTGTTTTTGGTCGAGATACACTTGTCCAATATTATTAGGACATGTGTTAGGGTAATATTAATTTCATTTTTACCCTAAATTATCCTATTTACTTTTAACTGTTGTAAATAAAAGTAAAAAGTTACTATTCACCAAAAATTATTTTCATCCCATTGAACCACATTTTACTACTTGATATTAACCATGTTTCTCAGATTATCTAAATTTCATTCACAGAAGCGGTAAAATTATGTTTTATAAAAATTTTAGTTTTTTAACTACTACTTAGTGGTTTCACTATTCATCAAAAATTGATGTTTTTCAGAAAAAGGACAAAATTTCACCCTAACCTATAATTGATATTCTGAATTCAAAAATGATGTCTATTTTCAAAAATTCCAAACTTATAAGTTCCATTAGTTAATTTTATAATTAATTCCCGCAATTACAATAAATAGCGTGTTTTTAAGAAATAATATATATCAAAAGATTTCCAATTGTTCATGACCAATTTCAAAGTGAAATTAATTATACTTAACACCATTGGATAAAATGGTAAAAAAATATTCTATTTATACTTTAAACCCACTAAGTAATATAATTTATCACTATAAATTATTTTGATTAAAAAAGTAGTTTTTATGTATTTTTCACTTTTCATAAAAATTGGAAGTTCTCAGAAAAGTACCAAAAATTCAACTTAGGATAATTTCGATATTCCGAATCCAAAAATAAAGTTCATTTTGAAATATAAAATATATATAATTTCAAAAATTATGTATTACTATTCATAACGGTTAGTTTGATTGGTTGTGGTGTGTTAGAACTCGATGTTGCGTACAACACACGCTATCGCATTATTAAAAGAGAAGCGTACCATAGAAGCTTGGGGTGTTACATTCTCCCCTCCTTCAAATAATTTTGTCGTCGAAATTTCTAGAATAATACCGCATGAAAAGACTCGGGTGGTTCTTCATCATATGTTCCTCAGGTTCCCACGTTGCCTCTTCCATCTTATGGTTTCTCCATAAAACATTTACCAGACGCGTCGTCCGATTTCTCAGTACTTGTTCTCTCGTATAAAAAATTATGACGGGCTCTTCGAAATAAGACTGATCGGGTTCCAGTTCTAATTCCTCATAGCTGAGTACATGCATTGGGCTAGGCATGTATTTCCTCAATAGATATACGTGGAACAAATCATGAACATTGGAGAGACTTGGTGGCATTGCCAATCGGTAAGCTACAGCCCCAATTCGATTTAGAATTCAGAAAAGTCCGATGTACCTGGGACTCAATTTACCATTCTTACCAAAACATAAGACTCCCTTCCATAGAGATACCTTCAAGAAAACATGATCACTGACTTGAAATTCCAAATCCTTCCTTTGATTATCGGCATAGATCTTCTGCCTACTTTGAGCTTTTTGATATGGTTTTGGATTACCATCACCTTTTCCATCATTTCCTCCACCAGTTATGGGCCTACCAGTTTTCTTTCACCAACGTCATCCCAACAAGTTGGTGTGCAACATCTCTTTCCATACAACGCTTCATATGGTGCCATCTGAATACTCGAATAGAAGCTATTGTTATTGTAAAATTCTACCAGAGGTAAATATTGATCACACATACCCTGAAAGTCATGTGAGCAAGATATCAACATGTCTTCTAAAGTTTGAATAGTCTGTTCTGATTGTCCGTCTATCTGAGGGTGGTAGGCAGTGCTCAAATGAAGTTCAGTATCCAGGAATTTCTGAAGACTTTTCCAGAATATTGAAGTAAAATGGGGATCACAATCAGAAACAATCAATATGGGTACACCATGAAGTCTCACAACTTCATCAATATATAGTCTTGCTAGACGTTTCAGTGGTAGATCTTCTCTTATAGCAAGAAAATGTCTGACTTGGTAAGAAGATCAACAATTACCCATATTGCATCGTTCCTTCTAGGAGTCTTTGGAAGCCCAATGACAAAGTCCATCGTAATATTGTCCCACTTCCACTCTGGTATGGGAAGAGTTTGCATGACTCCTCCAGGCTGTTGCCTTCCAGCTTTCACTTATTGAAAAACCATACATCTTGACGCAAAATTGGCAATCTCCCTCTTCATGTTGTCCCACCAAAATGTTCCTTCAAATATCTATACATTTTTTTGCTCCCAGGGTGTATAGTGAAATTGGAACTATGAGAATCATCAATCAATTCCCTTTTTAGATCAGGTATACCAGGAACACAAAGTCTCTTCCTGAATTTCAAAATTCCTTCTTCATACAAAAAGTCTCTCAATCTCCCATCATTCATAGCTTTAATCTTAATTTGAAATTATTCATCATCGGTCTGAGAAATCTTAATCTTTTCTAGTAAAGTTGGTTTGGAAACCATTTAAAAAATCATTGATGTTTCACCTTCCCGGGTTATTCCCATGTCCATCTTCACTTGATATAGGAAAATTGGATCCCTTTCAATTCACATATTGTTCAAAACTCTATGCTATTTTCTTCTCAAAGAATCTTCCACCTTGTTTGCTTTCCCCATGTGGTAGTGTATCGTATAATCATATTCCATGAGTAATTCAAGCCTTCTCCTTTGCCTCATGTTGAGTCCTTTTTGTGAGAAAATATACTTCAAACTCTTGTGCTCAGTATAAATCTCACATTTTTCACCATATAGGTAGTGCCTCAATATCATCAAAGCAAAGATCCCAGCTGCTATCTCGAGATCATGAGTAGGATAGTTTTTCACATGAATTTTCAACTGTCGTGATGCATAAGAAACAACCCTATCATTATTCATAAGGACACAACCAAGTCCTTTCTTCGATGCATCACTATAAATAACGAACCCATCATTCCCCGATGGTAGAGTCAATATATGATCATTGAATAATCTTCTCTTCAGTTCTTCGAAACATTCTTCTCACTCTTTTTTCCAAACAAATTTAACCCTGTTACGTGTGAGCTTTGTTAATGGGTTAGCCAACCGGGAAAAATTCAGGACGAAATGTCGATAATAACCTACTAAACCAATAAAACTACATACCTTAGTTTTACTCAAAGGTGTTGGCCATTCTTGGATTTCCATGTTCTTAGAAGGATCAACAGAGATACCATCTGTAGAGAAAATATGGCCAAGAAAAGAAATCTCTTGAAGCCATAATTCACACTTGCTAAACTTCACATATAATTCATGTCTTCTCAGAGTCATCAGGATAATGCTCAAGTGATTTTCATGATTATAGTAGCTTTTAGAGTATACCAAGATATCATCAATAAATACCACCACAAATTCATCGATATATTCCTTGAAAACTCTATTCATCAGATCCATGAATACAGAGGGTGCATTAGTCGATCCAAAAGCATTTACTGTAAACTCGTAATGCCCGTACCTGGTTCGAAATGCTGTCTTCGGAATGTCTTCCTTCTTCACACACAACTGATGGTATCCAGATCGAAAGTCAATCTTTGAAATGTATTGAGCTCCATGAAGTTGGTCAAATATATCATCAACGCAAGTTAGGGGATACTTGTTATTTATTGTTATAGCATAGATCTCCCAGTAGTCGATACATAACCTCATAGATCCATATTTTTTTTAACAAAAAGAACAGGGGCTCCCCATGGAGAAACATTGGGGTGAATAAATCCATTATTACCCAATTCCTCTAGTTGTTTCTTTAGTTCGTCTAATTCCACAGTTTCCATTCTATAATGGGTCTTCGATATAGGCCTAGATCCAGGAATTAATACAATGGAAAACTCAACTTCTCGTTCTGGAGGATGTCCAGGTAAATCGTCTGGAAACACATCTACATATTATTTCACAACAGGTACATCCACTATTTGAACATTCCTTTCCTCACCCACTGTAATTTCATCCTCTTCTTCCCCAATAATTGAATTTATTTGAGCTACTAGGGGTAGATCTAGATAAGAATTAGGTGGTGAAGATTCTGCTCTAAAGATAAGGTGTTCCTTATCATCATCATCAAAAATCGTAACCTCCTGCTCCATACAATAAATTTTCACATCATAGTCCGAAAGCCAATCCATACAGAGGATTATATCAAACTCAATAATAGTTATGATGATGAGATCAGCAGATAAAGAACATTTATGTGCTCTAATGGGGACTGATTCATAAAACATTGTTGCAATGATACTTCCCTGAGGAGTGTTCACTGACAACTCCCTTGTTAAATCTAATTGGAAATATCTAATTTTCATAGAAAACTGGGATGATATGAAACAATGCGATGATCCAGAATCAAATAATGCATTTTATAATCTTGAGGAAACCATTAAATTACCTTCCACCACGTCTATCGGAGCTTATACCTCGGCAGTAGTCATAGCATAAGCTTGGCCTTGATACCTTGGCCTTTTCTGAGGTAAGTTCCCTTGACGATTTGGAAATTCATTTGCATAATGTCCCATCTCCCTGTAATTGTAGCATTGAACATTGGTAGCTTCCTTCTTCCCTTTGCAATCACAAGCTTGATGGCCTTTTTCACTACACTTGTAATAGACACCCATTCCCTTCAAGAAAGTACTAGGGTGTTTCTTCCCACATTTACTACAGGATGGATATTCAACCATTCCCTTATTCCCCTTATTTCCATTCCCAAATTTATCAGCAGATGTCTTCTTCTCTTGCTTAGATTTAAAGTCATAAGACATAGAGAATTTCTTTTCGGTCTTGATAGAACATGAGGCAATGTATTTGTATGAACAGAAGGATTGTGAGACTAATGATCAATGGAGAAATGGTTTTAACCCATCAAAGAAATGACCAATCTTACTTCTTTGGTTACGTTTATAATCTCCAGTATACCTTGCTAACCTTGTAAATTTAGCCTTACACTTTGTGACATTCTCATCCTCCTTTTGTCTCGGACTTAGAAATTGCCTTTCCATATCTGCTCGATGCTCACAAAGAAAGTATTTTATATAAATATATCTTTGAACTCCCTCCATTCCATATTTGATACTTCATAATATTCCTTCGTGTTTTGAATCAATGACCACCATTGATCAGCTTCTCCAGTGAGGCGGTAAATTGCAATGATAACTTTTTACCTTTCACTACTCCACAAAGCCTTAAATATTTTCTCTAGGGAATTTATCCATTACTCAGCTACTGAGGGATTTTTACTCCCATTGAACGTTTTTGGTTTTTGCCTCATGAATTGATTTAACATTGATCCTCCACACTGCGGATAAGGGTGCTCCATACAGGTAAGGTTATTATTCGTAACCTGAGTGAGTTGTCCTAGTATGGTGATTAGGTGATCGGCACCAGTTGCATCACCAGCTCCACTATAATTATCTTGAGAAGGAGTGCAATCCCTACATGGAGTGCGTGCATTGATACAGTTTCCTTTTCTTCCTCTAGGCGCCATTTCTAAACAATAGCATAAACTAGATCAATTTATGAATCAAAATACATAATCCTATAATTATAAAACACTTAACATAAATTGAACTATTTATGGATATAATCCATAATCATAAAAATGTTTTCTTTGAGGAAGTATATACTTATAAACCCTTCATAATGATTTGTAAAGAAAATGAGAGTTATCCTAAGCATATCCCCTGGGAGTGTTGTAACCAAGAGTGCAGAAAGGCCTGTTGTCATGCACCAGTTCTCGTTCGAGTCTAGCTCAAATCAGTTTTTTTGGGTAATACCCCCTAGGGACATCTTTGCCAGTGCCGCCTCTACCTGATCGTATCCAAAAAGGGATTTATTGCTCTGAAAACTCACAAAATCTCTACAATACCAAAATTCTAGGAAGTTCGTCTATACTAATCCTCAATGTCCATCTTAGATCTATGTGATCTAATCAGATTTTATCTAAATATATCTTCCAAGGTTTGTACTAAACTTCCTCCAATGCCAATTGTAACGCCCCGACCCCAGTTTCCCAAATTTGGTGCATTATTACATAACATTGGAATGATCACAAGAAAGATCAAATCTCGAAAGACCGATTGGTTTAGTAGCCTTGGAAACACGATATATATTCATAAGTCTTACATTACATCATAAAAATTAAAACTACAACAATATATTTTATTCATAGTCCACACTCATATCCCCACATACTATCCTAGCAGGTCATTCATAAATTACTTCTTCACTTCCTGGGAAAAATAAAACATTGACAGTGGTGAGCTCAAATGCCCAATAAGGATAACAATATAGCATAAATTTTCATAAATAAGAATAAACATTTAAGGCAATGTATAACTAAAATAAAATATTTTTAAACATGAACTTCAACATTGTATGGAAAAAATAAAATGAAATAATTCCATTTTCTTATTCACATGGATATTCTACTAATCGAATAATCACATGCAATATCAATATCCACTTTCATAATGATGGAATGCATAATGCCAGACTATCATAACCACATAGCCAAGGCCTCGTGCAAAGACTACAAATAATATTTTGTCAAGGCCTTGTGCCAAGACACTAGTTTGTCTCATGATACCTACCGATGCATCAAGGAGATATAGAGGTCTCCACCCATCACTTATTATGTATAATGCATTCCTCATATGAACAGGTTTAAACATAACATAAACATTCGTAATAAAACTAGCATACACAATGTCAGTACTTTCTCTGTAAACCATAAATGTTGTAAAAATAACACATCCATAGTCTAACATATCAAAAAACCTTCAATACAATATGGATTTTTTGTATCATAATAAATAAACTTCAAATATTCTTAAAATCCATCACAGGATGTTGACATAGATGAAATCAAAACTATTTGAGAGAAATATAAATATTTCTTGAAATCATTTAAAAGTCACATAATTATGAAATAAAACATTTACATTGAAAATATTCTTATAAGCTTGTATATGAAACATTGATGATTTTATAAGGGTGGAAAATAGCTGCACCCGCCGTATAAGTTAAAAAAACATTCTTACTTATATTCTGTCGAAAAGGTTAAAAAGCACCTTGTTTTGAAAACGACGGAATGATTCCTTTATAAACCTCTTATTAAAATTCAAACAAGTGTATAAATGACTTTAAACCATATTCTTGTAAATATTAAAAATGTTTTGAAATACATTTTTAAGAAACATGAATGTAGGAAATCCAAGTAGATTATTACATATAAACAACCTCGGATAATGAAGAGATTGCGAAATAAACCCTTACCTTCTACACTTCCGATGTTGGCGGTTGGTTAACCTCCTATATAATGGTGAACTAATTGTTATTAAATTATAAAATAATCATATAAATTAATATTATATCATATATGATCTTTTAACATTGATTTGTTAACAATATCTTAGTATTATCGTTGTTTTGGGTGTTAACTTACTCGTTTTCTGTTATATGGTTTCTTACGTAAGCCGTGTTTGTCATGTATAGGTTATATAATAATCATATACAGAATGATATGAAGTCATTATATACTATTATTAATCATAAAATGAGAATTACACTTTAATGGATACGATGGAAAATGAATCTCATCGCGTTCGTGGAGACGGTAGTCCGTACGTACGCACGTGCGACAATATCAATCTTTTGATATTAAAATAATATATAATTGAATGTTATTTCATATATACAGAATAATTATCATGTTATATTTATTATGTACATGAATTACACATCATTATTATACCCATCCAAATAATAATTTATTGAATAACAATTACACCACGACGTGGAGACGGTAAGTCGTACGTACGCACGTATGGTGACATGTTATTCAAAGGATGGATAGAATACTGAAATATGGTTGTAAAATATTTATAATAACATCAAAGTATATATAATATACTGGATTTATTATTTTAGATTGGTAATAACAAAGAAATAAGTAGTGAAAGAAGAATGGAACTTGAAAAATGGTGGTGAAATCATTTCCTCTTCTTCGGGTTCTTCCTCTTGATTTGATCAAAAGGGCTCCTTAAGTTGGATTTATGACTAAAGTAAGGACTCTAAGATGAATTGAATGAAGTTGAGAGAGTATTTGGGCAGAGTTTGGCTGAACCAAAGGATTTGAATGTGTGAATTAGTGAGAAGGGGGAGTGCCCTTTTATAAGAGTGGTGAGGGGCACCTCTGAAAAGCTAGAAATATTATTTTCTAATAAATTCATATTCGGTATATAATGGCTCCAAAGTGGATTATTTAAATATAAAAGTGGTTATGGGTCTCAAACCACTCAACCAATAGGATTGAGATAGGTTTGGGTTACTATATTAACCTTATCATTAAGTATTACCTCTTAGTTAATTAGTATCACTTTTACAATGTCTCTTTATATTTTTATATTATATGGGTAATAAACATACTATATACATCCAAGAGATCTCCAAGTGGTCCATTCATGATACAACTATCATTATATAATTATCTTTGCTGAATCTTAGATTTTTAAGAATTTAATATCAATTAATAATATAATATTTGTTTCAAAAACTCTTTTATGTCAATTTTGACACTATTCAATAATTGATTTTTTAAAAAATCATAACATAATGATTACTTCGAAAAAAGTTAATTAGGTAACTCCTAACATGTCATATTAACCTAGGAATTCAGTGTAATTCAAAAAAAAAGTTTCAAAGTATATTTATTTTGTTATTTATAATCTCAATTATTTTAATTTTTCACTATTATGGTAATTACTACATCATCATTGTGTTATAAATAAATTAAATTATTTTTTGTCTAAAAATTATAAATAAAATATAATTATGTAGGAAATATTTTTATCTTTCTAATTAATATTTACAATCGAATTTATCTTATGTAAAACCCAATATTAATTTTTTTTAGGAAATAAGCTTTGATTTTAACTCTTTTAACTCTTCTTTGAATTAAATATTAATAAATGACCTAATCTATTCCAAGTGGACATAAATGATAATATTTTATTCATAAGGTTGTTTTTGGTCGAGATACACTTGTCCAATATAATTAGCACATGTGTTAGTGTAGAGACCCGTATCTTGACTTACATGGACTTTACATTACTTTTGCGGAATACTTAGTACATTACAAAAACACACACACAAGGACCGTAATAGTTTAGTGTCTTTGGAAACTCGGACTATAATCTTCTAATCGTGGTGAAAGATCTTCAACATCTCCCATATAGATCTTCCTTTTTTTTACCTAAAACCTTTCTTTATATCCTGGGGAAAAGAAAACATAAAAGGGTGAGCTCAAATGCTCAGTAAGGGTAAACAAAAGAAATATCAATCACATCATATTCATAAGAACATAACATTTTGGAAATCATAACCTGCAAAAGAGAGCATAATTTCATAACATGGGTTAAATTATGGCAGTGAAATGTAATCACAATAATCATAACATAAAACATGGAACTTTGTGGCATACACACATAATCATAGAGAATCATTTCTTGTTAGTCATGACTCATTGCCAAGACTATCTTAGTGGACAAAGTCCCTTTCTGAATCGAGTAATCCTCGTTTCAGTCCTGTTTCACTGAACCGGTATAACCTACCATTCCAGCCATGTCTATCTCATGAGATATGAAATCTTTACCCAATGCATTGGAGGGAGATATAGGTCCCACCCATCTCTTAATGAATCCTTTCTTATGTGTGCCACAGAATCATAAATCATACATCATTGCATAACCCATGTAATAAAAATGGGATTCTTAAACAACATGACATCATAAAACCATTCATATAAGATAAAGGAATTCATAAACATAATTCCATCACAACATAGTCAAATCAATGTAAAAATATGGATAGAAACAGAACCCTTTATTATCTTAGATGGAAAATAATTTTGATAAAACACTTGAATTGAATTCTTGAGGAAAATATCCTTTCTTCTTCAAAATCAATTTCTTTTCACAAAACATCATGAAATTTTTAAAAGAAATAGATTTTATTGAAAATAGTCATGAAATCTTTTGGAGGAATCTTCATTAAAATAAGGCTTTATAAAACCGTAAAAATCCGTTCGTGTCGTTTAAGTTAAAAAAAACATTCTTCGTACTTTTTTCGGAAAAGTCAAAAAGTACCTCGTATAAAAACGACAAAAGATTCCTTTCATATCTTTTACTAAAAACTCACCAAAGGGTAAAATTGGATTTAAAAAATTGTAGGTGGATGGAAATAATATTACATATTGAAGAAACATGGATTTGGATGATAAAATACACCCCAGTAAATACCAAAGTATAAACAATCTCGGATAAAAATGAGATTGTGATATTTCCCTTACCTTAGGTCCGACTTGCTTTGTAAGTGTCCGAAGCTCCTGTATAATGGTTTAAATAATGTTATTGACTTATTCCAGAATCATACATATTGATATGAGATCATATATGGTCATATTATTAGCTTCTTGTTAGTAATATTTCATTGTTACTTGTTACTCGGGTCTTTATAACTTTTTGTTCTTATGCGTGTTTTGTCGAATAAATTCTTATTCTTATCTTTAGGTTATAGATAATTCATTTCCAGAATGGTATTAGTGTAGTATATACCATATTCATTCATTCAATTCATTTATATAATCATTATGAAATGAAGATCATGTAGAACGAGTCGCATCACATCGTGGAGACGGTATTCCGTACGTACGCACGAGTGATGATATCGTTCCTATGATCGTGGAGTTGTATTGGAGTATATATATATATTATTTCAGTATCAATATTACTTAATAATAATCATATATAGTTACTTATTACACCATTATACCCATCCTTGTAAGGTGATGGTGGAAAATAGATTACACCACGGCGTGGAGACGGTATTCCGTACGTACGCACGCGCGGTGATTTCATTTTTCCGTAGGATGGATAGAAGGTGAATTAGGGTTGTTTCATATTTATAATAACATATCAGTATGTAAGTAATACTGATGTTATTACTTTATCATGAAACAACTAAAGAAGAAGAAGTTGAAGAAGAAAGAAATTGAAAAGATCGGTAATGGATATTACCTCTTCTTTGGAACGCCTTTTTGAATCCTCCACTTAAGGAACTAAGATTGGTCTTTGGAGAAGACCAGGACCTCTAGGATTATTCTAGGGAAGTGGAGAAGAGAAATTGTCAGGGGTTGGCCGAGCTTGAGTGCTCAAATTGGTGTGAGGAGGAGGGGGAGGAGGTGTCCTTTTATAGGGGAGGAGTGGGGCACCTTAGGAATTCTTAAAAATATTAATTTATAATAAATCTAACCCCACTTAAAAACCTCCAAAAATGACTCATATTCGAATCTTAGATGAGATAGGGTTGTAATATCATCAACCAATCAAATTTATACATGTTTGGATCTTATTTTAAACCTTATCAATTAGATTTAACTCTAAGTTAAATAATTTAACTTTTACCGTGTCTTTTTGTTTTCTTTCACTATATGGTTAATACACTTACTATAACATGCCAAACGAACCCCAAATTGTTTATTATTAATATATATATCCTTATCTAAGTCATTTGGCCGAACCTTAGATTTTTAGGAATAAAATAACAATTAATAATATAATATTTGATTTAAAAACTATTTTGTGTCAATTTTGACACTATTTGATATATGATTTTTGTGAAAGTCATAACAGAATTAAATGTTCGAACCAAGTTGATTAAATCAACATTAATATATCATATTAACCTATCAAATTAGTGTAATTCATAAAAAATCTCAAATTACATTTATTTTGGTGTTTATAACATCAATTATGTCAATATTTCATTAATAAGATAATTACTGCATCATCGTTGTGTCATAAATAAATTAAATTATTTTATGTCTAAAAATTACAAATAAAATACCATCATGTAGGAAATCTTTTTAGCTTTCTAATGTATATTTACAATCGAATTTATCTTATGTATAACCCCATATTAAAAATGATTTACTTATTAAACTTTGATTTTAACGATTTTAACCTTTCTTTAAATAAATTAATAATAAATGTCCTAATCTAATCCAAGTGGGCCTAAATGGCCATATTTTATTCCTAAGTTTGTTTTTGGTCGAATTACACTTGTCCAATCGAATTAGGACATGTGTTAGGGTAATAGTAATATCATATTTACCCTTAGTTACCTTATTTACTATTAACCGTGGTAAAAAAAGTAAAAAGTTACTATTCACCAAAAAATTATTTTCATCTCATTGAACCACATTTTAGTCCTTGATATTAACCGTGTCTCTCGGATTTTTGAAATTCCATTCACAGAAGCGGTAAAATTAAGTTTTATGCAAAATTCAGTTTTTAACCTACCACTTAGTAGTTTCACTATTCATCAAAAATTGATGTTTTTCAGAACAATGCCAAAATTTCATCCCAAGCTATATTTCATATTCCGAATTCAAAAATGAAGTCTATTTTACCAAATTCATAACATAAAAGTTGCATTAATTAATTTTATAATTAAATCCCGCTGTTAAAACAAATAGCGTGTTTTTAAGAAACAATATCTATCAAAAGATTGACACTTGTTTATGTCTAGTTTAAATGTGAAACTACATCCAATGACCAACATTGTATTAAATTGTAAAAATATATTCTAAATATACTTTAAAACCACTCAAATTAATGATTTATCACTATTAATTATTTCGATTAAAAAAGTTGTTTTTAATTATAATTTAGTAATTTTCACTATTCATCAGAATATGAAAGTTATCCGAAAAGTACCAAAATTACACCTTAGGCTAAATTCGATACTCCGAATCCAAAAATAAAGTTCATTTTGAAAAATAAGATTTACTGGATTTCAAAAATTGGTTATTACTATTCATAACGGCTAGTTTTAATAATATTTTTATAGCATATCATTGTTTAGTGAAACTCGGTATTGCGTACTACACATGCTATCGAGGAAGGTCGCGATTGCGTGTAATGCAAGTCAAGTCAAGGATGTGTGTTGTGCAAGCTCCTTTTGGTGTAGCGTACAACACAAGACATTAATAAAATTAAAAAGAATATTTTTTATAAAATCTTGGGCTGTTACATTCTACCCCCCTTAAAATGAATTTCGCCCTCGAAATTCGTCGGGGTTATAAATGGTTTACTATTCGAAAGATTCGTTAATAGAATCCCACATCGTAAAAAGGAATACAAAAACTTGGCTTTAAAAACTAAAGTATGAAATGTAACGATTACCCAAATAAACTAATCGTTGGGTTTCCACATAGGTAAAAATATGGATATGGAAGAGAAATCTAACCATCATGTTCTGATGGAGAGTGGTAGAGAACATGGCTATGGAAAAGCCAGTAATCACAAATCCATAGATTTGTGATGATATAAGGTACCATCTGATTCATCAGGTATAAGATCACTAGGACAACATTTTTGGTTTTCAAGATCATTTCCCTAAAGTTGAAAATTTGAATTAGAATAAATACTTACTTTATTTTTGTACAATATCACTATTGTCTGTGCCTTTAACAATTTCCACATCATCTCTTAAAGAAATGAAGTTGAATTTGTCATTCGCGATGTGTTAGCAGATCATGTGATAGAATGATGGGTCATTCCATCTATCTCAAACAAAAGGTTAGAAAAGTTATCAAAAAATACATAAATCCATCTATAGTGAGATTAATCATATATGGTTCCTAAAATGAACTTATACATCACATATCATACTGCTTAATATAATAAAACTAGTTTCTACTAAACAGGGACTTCCTGTAGGTCAGTGGTAGGCGATAAAGGCCAGTCGCACTTCGGTTGTGGGTTCGATTCCCACAGCCTTGTCCGAAGCGATGGGCTGTCGCCCGTCCTGCAGGTTGTCCTTTTTATAAAACTATATTACTATAACATCCCATCAATAATATCGAAAAAAACTTCTATCCTTAAACAATACTAACTTATGTCCAACATAATTCATTCCAATCATTAGGCTCATAATACTGCAGTCCATTCTCATAACATAGTGAAAATGATTACCAGAGATTTAATACCATCGTTGATCCCCATATATCATAAGATATATCTTGTTGGTCACATTCCAAACATTCAAAGGCCTTAATCTTGTACTCTCTTGAATACCCATTGAACCTTAGTGAAAACCTGAATGCAGTTAAAAGTTAACTCTTTTCACATACCGAAATCCTTAAAATTCTATATACTCAAACCATGATATCACTTAGTCCTTATATCAATCATGAGCTCATGAATACTGTCAAACATTTCATTTTCCCCTTATCCCTTCACTATGCGCATATCATCTTCATTCCAAAAATATCTGAATAACCTTTCATGGATACTGGTAACATTAATCAGACAACAATGTTACAATCCTTACATGTCTCTTTATTCCATAGTACCATGAGATTACTTATACAACATTACACATGATAAAAATGTAATCATTCCACTACATTCTTAAACCATTGACCGAGCTTCAACAATTCTTTCATCTCACATACCATTGGTAGTCTCTTCATCATCATCCACATAAATACTTCCCATATGACCATACTGATTCTCTTCATGAGTCTTTCCCTTAGGGCATTTGTTTGCATAATGCCCATACATTCCACATTTAAAACACTTAACCATTTTTGATGTCGTAGCAATACCATTATCCTCATCCCTGGTATTAACTGAACCTTTTCCTTTGCACTTATTGGCTTTGTGTCCTTCTTTTCCACACCCAAAGCATCTTCCAGTTCCTTTGAAACATTCTCCTTGATGCCTCTTCCCACATGATTTACATAGGGGAAATTGAACTTTCTTTCCTCTATGATCATCATGAAACTCCATCTTTCTCTTATTAGCCGAGTCAGGAAACTTACCAAATTTTACTTTATTGATCATATGATGAGATTGCTGATTCGGCATAATAATGATGTTTGGACTTCCAAATCCCATTTCATTTGGTTGCTCATAAAGATTATCATTCCATTGTCCATCATTTCCTCCATTATCGTGAATCACCTTGCTTCCAGCCATTTTCTAAAACCCAAAAAGAATAGCGTGAGAGGCAAAAATCATGCTAGGGAAAACAACATAATAAAGGGGGAGTACCTTGAACATCTAACATCTTAGGTTTAATTCTATGATCGTTAGCGTAGTTCTAGTACTATAACCTATACGTATACTTAACCTTAGGGACATCCCTAGACATACCTTAGAAATATCTCTAGGGGTCTCACTAACGTTTTCACATCCTAGTTTCCAAAGGATGACTAAACCTTTCCTCTGATAACAACTGTAGAGACCCGTATCTTGAATTACATGGACTTTACATTACTTTTGCGGAATACTTAGTACATTACAAAAACACACACACAAGGACCGTAATAGTTTAGTGTCTTTGGAAACTCGGACTATAATCTTCTAATCGTGGTGAAAGATCTTCAACATCTCCCATAAAGATCTTCCTTTTTTTTACCTAAAACCTTTCTTTATATCCTGGGGAAAAGAAAACATAAAAGGGTGAGCTCAAATGCTCAGTAAGCGTAAACAAAAGAAATATCAATCACATCATATTCATAAGAACATAACATTTTGGAAATCATAACCTGCAAAAGAGAGCATAATTTCATAACATGGGTTAAATTATGGCAGTGAAATGTAATCACAATAATCATAACATAAAACATGGAACTTTGTGGCATACACACATAATCATAGAGAATCATTTCTTGTTAGTCATGACTCATTTCCAAGACTATCTTAGTGGACAAAGTCCCTTTCTGAATCGAGTAATCCTCGTTTCAGTCCTGTTTCACTGAACCGGTATAACCTACCATTCCAGCCATGTCTATCTCATGAGATATGAAATCTTTACCCAATGCATTGGAGGGAGATATAGGTCCCACCCATCTCTTAATGAATCCTTTCTTATGTGTGCCACAGAATCATAAATCATACATCATTGCATAACCCATGTAATAAAAATGGGATTCTTAAACAACATGACATCATAAAACCATACAAATAAGATAAAGGAATTCATAAACATAATTCCATCACAACATAGTCAAATCAATGTAAAAATATGGATAGAAACAGAACCCTTTATTATCTTAGATGGAAAATAATTTTGATAAAACACTTGAATTGAATTCTTGAGGAAAATATCCTTTCTTCTTCAAAATCAATTTCTTTTCACAAAACATCATGAAATTTTTAAAAGAAATAGATTTTATTGAAAATAGTCATGAAATCTTTTGGAGGAATCTTCATAAAAATAAGGCTTTATAAAACCGTAAAAAATCCGTTCGTGTCGTTTAAGTTAAAAAAAACATTCTTCGTACTTTTTTCGGAAAAGTCAAAAAGTACCTCGTATAAAAACGACAAAAGATTCCTTTCATATCTTTTACTAAAAACTCACCGAAGGGTAAAATTGGATTTAAAAAATTGTAGGTGGATGGAAATAATATTACATATTGAAGAAACATGGATTTGGATGATAAAATACACCCCAGTAAATACCAAAGTATAAACAATCTCGGATAAAAATGAGATTGTGATATTTCCCTTACCTTAGGTCCGACTTGCTTTGTAAGTGTCTGAAGCTCCTGTATAATGGTTTAAATAATGTTATTGACTTATTCCAGAATCATACATATTGATATGAGATCATATATGGTCATATTATTAGCTTCTTGTTAGTAATATTTCATTGTTACTTGTTACTCGGGTCTTTATAACTTTTTGTTCTTATGCGTGTTTTGTCGAATAAATTCTTATTCTTATCTTTAGGTTATAGATAATTCATTTCCAGAATGGTATTAGTGTAGTATATACCATATTCATTCATTCAATTCATTTATATAATCATTATGAAATGAAGATCATGTAGAACGAGTCGCATCACATCGTGGAGACGGTATTCCGTACGTACGCACGAGTGATGATATCGTTCCTATGATCGTGGAGTTGTATTGGAGTATATATATATATTATTTCAGTATCAATATTACTTAATAATAATCATATATAGTTACTGATTACACCATTATACCCATCCTTGTAAGGTGATGGTGGAAAATAGATTACACCACGGCGTGGAGACGGTATTCCGTACGTACGCACGCGCGGTGATTTCATTTTTCCGTAGGATGGATAGAAGGTGAATTAGGGTTGTTTCATATTTATAATAACATATCAGTATGTAAGTAATACTGATGTTATTACTTTATCATGAAACAACTAAAGAAGAAGAAGTTGAAGAAGAAAGAAATTGAAAAGATCGGTAATGGATATTACCTCTTCTTTGGAACGCCTTTTTGAATCCTCCACTTAAGGAACTAAGATCGGTCTTTGGAGAAGACCAGGACCTCTAGGATTATTCTAGGGAAGTGGAGAAGAGAAATCGTCAGGGGTTGGCCGAGCTTGAGTGCTCAAATTGGTGTGAGGAGGAGGGGGAGGAGGTGTCCTTTTATAGGGGAGGAGAGGGGCACCTTAGGAATTCTTAAAAATATTAATTTATAATAAATCTAACCCCACTTAAAAACCTCAAAAAATGACTCATATTCGAATCTTAGATGAGATAGGGTTGTAATATCATCAACCAATCAAATTTAGACATGTTTGGATCTTATTTTAAACCTTATCAATTAGATTTAACTCTAAGTTAAATAATTTAACTTTTACCGTGTCTTTTTGTTTTCTTTCACTATATGGTTAATACACTTACTATAACATGCCAAAAGAACCCCAAATTGTTTATAATTAATATATATATCCTTATCTAAGTCATTTGGCCGAACCTTAGATTTTTAGGAATAAAATAACAATTAATAATATAATATTTGATTTAAAAACTATTTTGTGTCAATTTTGACACTATTTGATATATGATTTTTGTGAAAGTCATAACAGAATTAAATGTTCAAAACAAGTTTATTAAATCAACATTAATATATCATATTAACCTAGAAAATTAGTTTAATTCATAAAAAATCTCAAATTACATTTATTTTGGTGTTTATAACATCAATTATGTCAATATTTCATTAATAAGATAATTACTGCATCATCGTTGTGTCATAAATAAATTAAATTATTTTATGTCTAAAAATTACAAATAAAATACCATAATGTAGGAAATCTTTTTAGCTTTCTAATGTATATTTACAATCGAATTTATCTTATGTATAACCCCATATTAAAAATGATTTACTTATTAAACTTTGATTTTAACTATTTTAACCTTTCTTTAAATAAATTAATAATAAATGTCCTAATCTAATCCAAGTGGGCCTAAATGGTCATATTTTATTCCTAAGTTTGTTTTTGGTCGAATTACACTTGTCCAATCGAATTAGGACATGTTTTAGGGTAATAGTAATATCATATTTACCCTTAGATACCTTATTTACTATTAACCGTGGTAAAAAAAGTAAAAAGTTACTATTCACCAAAAAATTATTTTCATCTCATTGAACCACATTTTAGTCCTTGATATTAACCGTGTCTCTCGGATTTTCGAAATTCCATTCACAGAAGCGGTAAAATTAAGTTTTATGCAAAATTCAGTTTTTAACCTACCACTTAGTAGTTTCACTATTCATCAAAAATTGATGTTTTTCAGAACAATGCCAAAATTTCATCCCAAGCTATATTTCATATTCCGAATTCAAAAATGAAGTCTATTTTACCAAATTCATAACATAAAAGTTGCATTAATTAATTTTATAATTAAATCCCGCTGTTAAAACAAATAGCGTGTTTTTAAGAAACAATATCTATCAAAAGATTGACACTTGTTTATGTCTAGTTTAAATGTGAAACTACATCCAATGACCAACATTGTATTAAATTGTAAAAATATATTATAAATATACTTTAAAACCACTCAAATTAATTATTTATCACTATTAGTTATTTCGATTAAAAAAGTTGTTTTTAATTATAATTTAGTAATTTTCACTATTCATCAGAATATGAAAGTTATCCGAAAAGTACCAAAATTTCACCTTAGGCTAAATTCGATACTCCGAATCCAAAAATAAAGTTCATTTTTAAAAATAAGATTTACTGGATTTCAAAAAGTGGTTATTACTATTCATAACGGCTAGTTTTAATAATATTTTTATAGCATATCATTGTTTAGTGAAACTCGGTATTGCGTACTACACACACTATCGAGGAAGGTCGCGATTGCGTGTAATGCAAGTCAAGTCAAGGATGTGTGTTGTGAAAGCTCCTTTTGGTGTAGCGTACAACACAAGACATTAATAAAATTAAAAAGAATATTTTTTATAAAATCTTGGGCTGTTACAGTTAGGGTAATATTAATATCATTTTTACCCTTAATTACCCTATTTACTTTTAACCGTGGTAAATAAAAGTAAAAAGTTACTATTCACCAAAAATTATTTTCATCTCATTGAACAACATTTTACTACATGATATTAACCATGTCTCTCAGATTTTTCAAATATCATTCATAGAAGCGGTAAAATTTTGTTTTATGAAAAATTCAGTTTTTTAACTACCACTTAGTGGTTTCACTATTCATCAAAAATTGATGTTTTTCAGAACAATGCCAAAATTTCACCCTCAACTATAATTGATATTCTGAATTCAAAAATGATGTCTATTTTCCAAAACTGCAAACATATAAGTTGCATTAATTAATTTTATAATTAATTCCCACTATTACAACAAATAGCGTGTTTTTAAGAAACAATATATATCAAAAGATTGACAATTGTTTATATCCAATTTCAAAGTGAAATTAATTCAAATGAACACAATTGGATAAAATGGTAAAAATATATTCTAATTTTACATTAAAACCACTCAATAATATAATTTATCACTTTAATTTATTTTGATTAAAAAATTTGTGTTTATGTATTTTTCACTATTCATAAAAATTGGAAGTTCTCAGAAAAATACCAAAAATTCAACTTAGGATAATTTCGATATTCTGAATCCAAAAATGAAGTACATTTTGAAATATAAAATATATATACTTTCAAAAAGTAGGTATTACTATTCATAACGTCTAGTTTGATTGGTTGTGGTGTGTTAGAAGTCGATGTTATGTACAACCCACGCTATCACATTATTCAAAGAGAAGCGTACAATAGAAGCTTAGGGTGTTACATAATAATTCGAATACAATTGAAGAAAATGAACATGTTGAGTCTTTAGAAAAAGATCCATTTTTTTCGAACAACCTCAACTAACCTCTTAAGATTTTATTTATAAATCATTTTTGCAACATTTTGTAAAACCTAATTCTGATAAAAGATATTCTCATCATTTTTATGAACTTTTTATACAATAATTTTTTCTACCTAGTCCTAAAGAATAAAATTATTAAAACCCAAGAATTATTTTGTATCTTTGTAATCATACTAGTGAAAGTATCTTTGGTGATTTAGATCAACTAGATAGAACTATAATCCCCTTAAGAAATTTATTTGGAAATCTGGATTTATTATCTCAATTTGACCATAATAAACCAGATGACCACTTAGGTGATGAGGAATTTTTTAGGTAAATGTATGATAAACTCAATGATTTTGAAAAGAAAAAATTCTAGAAATTAGTTTAAAGACCTATGAAACTCCCATAATTTTTTTTAAAATGGTTTTTTTTTTGAAATAATTATGTTGAAATTCAAATATTAATTATAAATAATGATAGACATGTTACTAAGGGATATAATAAAAAAGAGAGGACTTTATATTATGATCCTTATGCTCTGGTATCAATACATTAAGATATTATCATAATCATAGCCTTTATAATATAATTTAAATTGAAACTATTTCAAAATCATGTGAAGTTTGGTTTTCATAAAAGATATATTAATAAGGGATTTTATATTTGAATAACATCTCAAATAGAAAATAAAAAAAATTATAACATTTTTATAAACATAAAAATTCATTATAATAAATTTAACAAGACTCTAGAACATGGTTTGATTGGTTAACTAGATTTTTTACCAAAAAAAATTTAATGGAATCTTTTTATCTTAATACTACTATAAAATAATATTATTAAATGATTATATTTTAAAAAAAATTATGAAATTATGTTTACTTCAACACAGAAATATTTAACTAATCCATTTGTTGATTGTATACATTCTATGTTTTAAATGAGTATAGATTGGTGAGATAACATATTTTCTTTATTTTCAAATTTTCCAAAAAATGTACTTTTATATATCAATATAAATATATAAAATATCTTATTAAGAATTTTTGTTAAGACAATTGAAAAAATATTTTTACTCAAATTGGTACCTCAAATAAATTATATATTGATGAGGCTAGAGAACTGATTGATCATAAAAATTCCAGTGGTTTGATATGATGATTAATTTACTATAATATAGTTGTATTGATTTAATTATCTTAGTATCCTTATGTGATTGATTTCAAGCTATTACAAAAGAATCCCATCTAAAATCTGTAAAAATATATTTTTTATCTTAAGGAAACGATCATTTATCCATTTTCTATTCTTCGGGATATGTTTTTGAATTAAAATGTTCTTCAAATGCTAAATTTGGTGGATGAAGAACGGATATTAAGATTAAATATGTAACATTTAATTTATTAGGTGATTATTTAATTTCATTTCAATGTGAGGAATAGAACTCAGTTGCACATTCCACTACTAAATCAGAATATGTGGTCGTTGGAAGTTGTTGTGCTCAGGTGTTGAAGACAGAACACACATTCAAAGAATATATAATATTTTGAACTAAAACTCAAATTCGTTGTGATAATTTAGCTAAAATTTATCTTATTAAAATTCCATAATAGGACTCATGTTCTAATTACATATATATAAGACACCATTTCCATTGTGATCACACACTTAAATGAGTTTTAATTTTAAAAATCATTGGATTACATGATAAACTTGCAAATATTTTAAAAAAAACTTTTAGATCTGATAATATTTAATATATTAAAAGAATCTAGGAATGATCAATGTAAAATAATAATTCATGTATACTTATTTCTTACCAATATCTATACATTATGATACTACATTTCATGGGGGGAGTACATATGTTTTTCCACAATCAATTATTTTTTATTAAAACTTTCTTTTAAAAAATTATTATCTTTACTCAAAAATTTATCATACTGAATTTTTTTGAGTCACACTTACTAAAAATTAATTCAGATTCAGAAATATTGAAGAGTATTAATGATTCATATATTGTTATAAAATTGTTATAATTTTTTTTATAATAAACGTGTTGTATTAAATATAATATCTTAATTAGTTTTTTTTAAATGAAATGTCATAATAAATATTTATTTCAAAACTATCATAATTTATTTAAAAAAACAAGAAGAACCGACTAATAATATCGATGACACTTTATAATCTAAAAGGTATTGTAAATTATTTTATGCTTTTTAATATTCCATTACATTAGTTTATAATTATTTTTTATATACATTTATATTTATAAATAAATTTAAATTTTTTTTAAAAAAATTATTAGATTGATCCTCAATCTAGTTAAAATATAAATAAATGGATGTGTTCCAAAAATATTTTAAATAATTCTTTGGGTTAATATTTCACATCAGAAGATAATAATTTTAAATCTAAACCATTTTTTTCTTATGAAAGAAAAATTGTCACCATAATTTCCTATATAAGTTTGGTTCACCACATGTACAACATAAGTTCAAAATATATTTTACTTCTCAGCTGATGCACCATATAAAGGCCCTAATCTATTTGAATTTCTATTTTCCCATTCTTTGGTTTCAGAATCCAAAACTATCAGAGACAATGGAATACTATTCTAAGTGGTTTTTCTTCAGGGAGAGGTTGATCAAATGTCCATTTTATGATAAGTATAATACATCTCTTAAAATGATTATTTCATTCCAATGATGGGAATCAATATCTGTTGAAAATTCATATAATGATTTTGATCATTACTACCTAGTGGTTGTTTCTAATTTATATTCATTTGTTCAATTAGTTAATGATTGTGGTAAGGAAAAATTTTACTTAATAATGTTTCATGAATAAATATACATTTTATTATAGGAATTTTTTTGATTTCATTTCATTTCACTTAGAAGAAAAATCATATTTTACTTATTTTACGTTTCATAATATAGTTGTAACTTTTGATAAGAATAATGATGATGATTATTTGTTTTTAGAATATTAAAAAGTTTGTAATGTTTCTCACTTGATACTGAATCAATGTGTAATTTTTATATGGATACAAGGATACATGATTCTGAGAACGTGTGATAGTGATACCTTAGAGGTTTCAATTTTTTTTTATAATCACGTGAACATGAATAAGGGAGATCCAATCAAATTTATCATCTTTGTGGGGGAGAGCATAAAAACCCTAAATAATGTTAATTATTATAATATTTGATTCCTCCTTATGTAATTTGGTTTCAAATAGTTTGAATATATTTAATGTTTATAACATTTCATATCTAGTTAGAGAGAATATTTCTTTTATCAGTGAGGAAACTATTTTGATAGTGAAGATGGTATTTGATTCTAAATCAAATAATTATGTAGATAATGATTATGATGATGCCTCAAATTCCATAATTCATGAAATCCTAAGGAATTTGATAAAAATAAAAAAATACAAGCCTGGACTAACCCTTGATAAAATTAAAATTAACGAAAGAAGATTCATGATGATGTTTCTAATGAAATGATGACACATAATTATTAGGAAAAGATAGGGGCTCTAATGTTAATATGTGACCCCATAGAAGAAAATGTATTCAGTATTTTCTCTACAAAGAATTTAGAGTAAGGAGATAAAACAAGAAAAAATATAATATATTCATATAAGATTATATTGTGGAAAGACTTCTGAATAATGTAAGAAAATCCTCATAAAATATTATAATTAATAAGTTTTAATAATTTTAAGTCATACCTAAAGCTTATTTATTTTTTCAATAATATTATTTCGTCCCATTTATTATTTATTCTACTGTAGATAAGGAAAAGGAAAATGTTGTTTTTTATAGAATCAGATCCTATGTTTCCTAGAAAATGAGATCTCAAAAAAAACAATTGTTGAAAGATGAGATTAATAAGGAATTAAATAAAGAATTTTATTGAAATGAAAAATAATAAGATGATTATTAATATGAAGAAGTATAATTTTAAATACATATTGAATAAGAAGGAGGGGAATCATTTGAGGGTTATAATGTAGGGGGTGATAATGAACATAATCATTTAGAAAAAGAATATTCCAAATACTCATCTTCATTTACTCTCTAAGACTGATATTAATAAAAATTCAGAATGTTATCAGGATGATACATCCTATATAGATCATAAAGCACAATAGTCATCCAAGAAATATGAACATAATCAACAATGGAAAGAACAAATTTTATCAAAAAAATTGTGATGTATAATGATGTTGAGATTATTGAGATATCACTTGATAAACATGTTTCAAATAATAATATTAACAAATGAAATGATGTTTATTTTGGAACCATCAAAACAAAACAACCCGAGTTTAATCATGATTAATTGAGCTCTGAGGTAATGATAACTCCAAAAGGGTTTGATTATATTTTCTATGTCATGATTAGATTATAATGAATAATTCCATATATTCAAATTCTTAAAGAAAGATATCGAAAAATTATTAATAGTATCAAGGATTAATTTGATTCAATAATTTTTTTAAACAAATTATTGATTCAGATTGAAGCTAATTTGAAATTGTTTAGTGTGAATTATCATTCTCATAAAATATCATGCAATTAAATAGTTAAGTTGTCTAACTATCACTACTGTAAATAAGGCCATTAGCGACCGCGCAGCGACCGCCATTGGCGGTCGCTGTTGCCTCGTCGCTAGAGGCCTTGAGCGACCGCCGGCAGATCGGCCTTCAGCGACCGCCAAGCGGTCGCTGAAGGCCCTCTGCCGGGCACCCTATAGCGACCGCCTATGGCGGTCGCTATTCTAAATTTTTTTTTTAAAAAAATAATTTTTTATTGAATTGAATATAAATATAAATATATATATATATATAAATATTCATATATATACTATTAAATACAATATTTTAAATATATATATATATATATTATATTTTAAATGTTTTAATATATATTTAATATATATATATTATCAAATCATTGTGCTATAATAATTTAAAAAGTTCGATTCAAGAAATAATCTCATTTCAGGTCTTTCGGAGCACGTTCGCTCCGAATGGGACCACCGCACGTCGTTTTGGTGTTTTATGGCGCCGGAAACGCGTTTCCGGCCGCCGCGGTCACACTTCACCTCCGAATGAGGTGCCGTCTGGTCAACCATTTCACAATTCACGCCCCGGATGTTGTCGTATGGTTTCGTGGCATTCGGAGGTCGTTCGGGTGGTTTTGACCCCCCAACGCGCCATTTCAGCGCACGCCGCGCTGCTGAAAACGACACAATCGGACGTGCCGCGCGCACCGCACGTCCGATTGACGTGAGGCCTCCACCTGCATCTCAGGAATAATATTTCTATCGTTCCAGTGCGGTTTCAGGTCGTTCAGAGCACGTTTTCTCCGAATTGGACCGCTGCACGCCGTTTTGGTGTTTTAGGGCGCCGGAAACGCGTTTCCGGCCGCCGCGGTCAAACGGCACCTTCGAATGAGGTGCCGTCTGGCCGACCATTTCACAATTCACGCCCCGGATGTTTTTGTACGGTTTCGTGGCATTCGGAGGTCGTTCGGGTGGTTTTGACCCCCCAACGCGTCATTTCAGCGCGCGCCGCGCTGCTGAAAACGACACAATCGGACGTGCCGCGCGCACCGCACGTCCGATGGACGTGCGGCCTCCTCCTGCATCTCAGGAATAATATTTCTATCGTTCCCGTGTGGTTTCAGGTCGTTCGGAGCACGTTTTCTCCGAATTGGACCGCCGCACGCCGTTTTGGTGTTTTAGGGCGCCGGAAACGCGTTTCCGGCCGCCGCGGTCAAACGGCACCTCCGAATGAGGTTCCGTCTGGCCGGCTATTTCACAATTCATGCCCCGGATGTTGTCGTACGGTTTGGTGGCATTTGAAGGTCGTTCGGGTGGTTTTGACCCCCCAACGTGCCATTACAGCGCGCGCCGCGCTGCTGAAAACGACACAATCGGATGTGCCACGCGCACCGTGCCTCCTCCTGCATCTCAGGAATAATATTTCTATCGTTCTCGTGCGGTTTCAGGTCGTTCGGAGCACGTTTGCTCCGAATTGGACCGCCGCACGCCGTTTTGGTGTTTTAGGGCGCCGGAAACGCGTTTCCAGCCGCCGCGGTCAAACGGCACCTCCGAATGAGGTTCCGTATGGCCGACCATTTCACAATTCACGCCCTGGATGTTATGGTACGGTTTCGTGGCATTCGGAGTTCGTTCGGGTGGTTTTGACCCCTCAACGCGCCATCTCAGCGCGCGCCGCGCTGCTGAAAATGACACAATCGGGCGTGCCGCGCGCACCGCACGCCCGATGGACGTGCGGCCTCCTCCTACATCTCAGTAATAATATTTCTATCGTTCCCGTGCGGTTTCAGGTCGTTCGGAGCATGTTTGCTCAGAATGGGACCGCCGCACGCCGTTTTGGAGTTTTAGGGCGCCGGAAACGCGTTTCCGGCCGCCGCGGTCAAACGGCACCTCCGAATGAGGTGCTGTCTGGCCGACCATTTCACAATTCACTCCTCGGATGTTGTCGTACGGTTTCATGTCATTCGGAGGTCGTTCGGGTGGTTTTGAACCCCCACCGCGCCATTTCAGCGCGCGCCGCGCTGCTGAAAACGACACAATCGGACGTGCCGCGCGCACCGCACGTCCGATGGATGTGCGGCCTCCTCCTGCATCTCAGGAATAATATTTCTATCGTTCCCGTGCGGTTCCAGGTCCTTCGGAGCACGTTTGCTCCGAATGGGACCGCCGCACGCCGTTTTGGTGTATTATGGCGCCGGAAACGCGTTTCCGGCCGCCGCGGTCACACGGCACCTCTTAATGAGGTGCCGTCTGGCCGACCATTTCACAATTCACGCCCCGGATGTTGTCGTACGGTTTCGTGGCATTCGGAGGTCGTTCGGGTGGTTTTGACCCCCCAACGCGCCATTTCAGCGCGCGCCGCGCTGCTGAAAACGACACAATCGGACGTGCCGTGCGCACCGCACGTCCGATGGATGTGCGGCCTCCTCCTGCATCTCAGGAATAATATTTCTATCGTTCCCGTGTGGTTTCAGGTCTTTCAGAGCACGTTTGCTCCGAATCGGACAGCCGCACGCCGTTTTGGTGTTTTATGGCGCCGAAAACGCGTTTCCGGCCGTCGCGGTCAAACGGCACCTCCGAATGAGGTTCCGTCTGGCCGACCATTTCATAATTCACGCTCCGGATGTTGTCGTACGGTTTCGTGGCATTCGGAGGTCGTTCGGGTGGTTTTGACCCCCCAACGCGCCATTTCAGCGCGCGCCGCGCTGCTGAAAACGACAAATCGGACGTGCAGCGCGCACCGCACGTCCGATGGATGTGCGGCCTCCTCCTGCATCTCAGGAATAATATTTCTATCGTTCTCGTGCGGTTTCAGGTTGTTCGGAGAACGTTTGCTCTGAATTGGACCGCCGCACGACGTTTTGGTGTTTTAGGGCGCCGGAAACGCGTTTCCGGTCGCCGCGGTCACACGGCACCTCCGAATGAGGTGCCGTCTGGCCGACCATTACACAATTCACGCCCCGGATGTTGTCGTACGGTTTCGTGGCATTCGGAGGTCGTTCGGGTGGTTTTGACCCCCCAACGCACCATTTCAGCGCGCGCCGCGCTGCTGAAAAGGACACAATCGGACGTGCCGCGCGCACCGCACGTCCGATGGACGTGCGGCCTTTTCCTGCATCTCATGAATAATATTTCTATTGTTCCCGTGCGGTTTCAGGTCTTTCGGAGCACGTTTGCTCCGAATGGGACCGCCGCACGCCGTTTTGGTGTTTTAGGGCGCCAGAAACGCGTTTCCGGCCGCCGCGGTCAAACGGCACTTCCGAATGAGGTACCGTCTGGCCGACCATTTCACAATTCACGCCCCGGATGTTGTCGTACGGTTTCGTGGCATTCAGAGGTCGTTCGGGTGGTTTTGACCCCCCAACGCGCCATTTCAGCGCGCGCCGCGCTGCTGAAAACGACACAATCGGACGTGCCGCGCGCACCGCACGTCTGATGGACGTGCGGCCTCCTCCTGCATCTCAGGAATAATATTTCTATCGTTCCCGTGCGGTTTCAGGTCATTCGGAGCACGTTTGCTCCAAATTGGACAGCCGCACGCCGTTTTGGTGTTTTAGGGCGCCGAAAACGCGTTTCCGGCTGCCGCGGTCAAACGGCACCTCCGAATGAGGTGCCGTCTGGCCGACCATTTCACAATTCACGCCCCAGATGTTTTCGTACGGTTTCGTGGCATTCAGAGGTCGTTGGGGTGGTTTTGACCACCCAACGCGTCATTTCAACGCGGCGCGCTGCTGAAAACGACACAATCGGACGTGTCGCGCGCACCGCACGTCCGATGGATGTGCGGCCTCCTCCTGCATCTCAGTAATAATATTTCTATCGTTCCCGTGCAGTTTCAGGTCGTTTAGAGCACGTTTTCTCCGAATTGGACCGCCGCACGCCGTTTTGGTGTTTTAGGGCGCCGGAAACGCGTTTCCGGCCGCTGCAGTCAAACGGCACTTCCGAATGAGGTGCCGTCTGGTCGACCATTTCACAATTCACGCCCCGGATGTTGTCGTACGGTTTCGTGGCATTCGGAGGTCGTTCAGGTGGTTTTGACCCCCCAACGCGCCATTTCAGCGCGCGCCGCGCTGCTGAAATCGACACAATCGGACGTGCCGCGCGCACCGCACGTCCGATGGACGTGCGGCCTCCTCTTGCATCTCAGGAATAATATTTCTATCGTTCCTGTGCGGTTTCAGGTCTTTCGGAACACGTTTTCTCTGAATGGGACCGTCGCATGCCGTTTTGGTGTTTTATGGCACCGGAAACGCGTTTCCGGCCGACGCGGTCAAACGGCACCTCCGAATGAGGTTCCGTCTGACCGACCATTTCACAATTCACGCCCCGGATGTTGTCGTACGGCTTCGTGGCATTCGGAGGTCGTTCGGGTGGTTTTGAACCCCCAACGCGCCATTTCAGCGCGCGCCGCACTGCTGAAAACGACACAATCGGACGTGCCGCGCGCATCGCAAGTCCGATGGACGTGCGGCCTCCTCTTGCATCTCAGGAATAATATTTCTATCGTTACCGTGTGGTTTCAGGTCCTTCGGAGCACGTTTGCTCCGAATGGGACCGCCGCATGCCATTTTGGTGTATTATGGCGCCCGAAACGAGTTTCCGGCCGCCGCGGTCACACGGCACCTCCGAATGAGGTGCCGTCTGGCCGACCATTTCACAATTCACGCCGCGGATGTTGTCGTACGGTTTCGTGGCATTCAGAGGTCGTTCGTGTGGTTTTGACCCCCCAACGCGCCATTTCAGCGCGCGCCGCGCTGCTGAAAACGACACAATCGGACGTGTCGCGCGCCCCGCACGTCCGATGGACGTGCGGCCTCCTCCTTCTTCTCAGGAATAATATTTCTATCGTTCCCGTGCGGTTTCAGGTCTTTCGGAGCACGTTTGCTCCGAATGGGATGGCCGCACGCCGTTTTGGTGTTTTTTGGCGCCGGAAACGCCTTTCCGTCCGCCGCGGTCAAATGACACCTCCGAATGAGGTGCCGTTTGGCCGACCATTTCACAATTGACGCCCCAGATGTTGTCGTACGGTTTCGTGGCATTCGGAGGTTGTTCGGGTGGTTTTGACCCCCCAACGCGCCATTGCAGCGCGCGTCGCGCTGCTGAAAACGACACAATCAGACGTGCCACGCGCACCGCACGTCTGATGGATGTGCGGCCTCCTCTTGCATCTCAGGAATAATATTTCTATCGTTCCAGTGCGGTTTCAGGTCGTTCGGAGCAAATTTGCTCTGAATTGGACCGCCGCACACCGTTTTGGTGTTTTAGGGCGCCGGAAACGCGTTTCCGGCCGCCGTGGTCACACGGCACCTCCGAATGAGGTGTTGTCTGGCCGACCATTTCACAATTCACGCCCCGGATGTTGTCGTACGGTTTCGTGGCATTCGGAGGTCGTTCGGGTGGTTTTGACCCCCCAACACGCCATTTCAGCGCGCGCCGCGCTGCTGAAAACGACACAATCGGACATGCCACGCGCACCACACATCTGATGGATGTTCGGCATCCTCCTGCATCTCAGGAATAATATTTCTATCGTTCTCGTGCGGTTTCAGGTCTTTCGGAGCACGTTTTCTCCGAATGGGACCGCCGCACGCCGTTTTGGTGTTTTAGGGCGCCGGAAACGCGTTTCCGGCCGCCGCGGTCAAACGGCACCACCGAATGAGGTTCCTTCTGGCCGACCATTTCACAATTCATGCCCCAGATGTTTTCGTACGGTTTCGTGGCATTCGGAGGTCGTTCGGGTGGTTTTGACCCCCCAACGCGCCATTTCAGCGCGCGCCACGCTGCTGAAAACGACACAATCGGACGTGCCGCGCGCACCGCACGTCCGATGGACGTGTGGCCTCCTCCTGCATCTTAGGAATAATATTTCTATCGTTCCCGTGCGGTTTCAGGTCGTTCGGAGCACGTTTGCTCCGAATTGGACCTCCGCACGCCGTTTTGGTGTTTTAGGGCGCCGGAAACGCGTTTCCGGCCTCCGCGGTCAAACGGCACCTTTGAATGAGGTGCCGTCTAGCCGACCATTTCACAATTCATGCCCCGGATGTTGTCGTACGGTTTCGTGGCATTCGGAGGTCGTTCGGGTGGTTTTGACCCCCCAACGCGCCATTTCAGCGTGCGCCGCGCTGCTGAAAACGACACAATCGAGTGTGCCACGAGCACCGTGCCTCCTCCTGCATCTCAGGAATAATATTTCTATCGTTCCCGTGCGGTTTCAGGTCATTCGGAGCACGTTTGCTCCGAATTGGACCGCCGCACGCCGTTTTGGTGTTTTAGGGCGCCGGAAACGCGTTTACGGCCGCCGCGGTCAAACGGCACCTCCGAATGAGGTGCCGTCTGGCCAACCATTTCACAATTCACGCCCCTGATGTTTTCGTACGGTTTCGTGGCATTCGGAGGTCGATTGGGTGGTTTTGTCCCCCCAACGCGCCATTTCAGCGCGCGCCGCGCTGCTGAAAACAACACAATCGGACGTGCCGCGCGCAAACGCACGTCCGATGGACGTGCGACCTCCTCCTGCATCTCAGGAATAATATTTCTATCGTTCCCGTGCGGTTTCAGGTCGTTCGGAGCACGTTTGCTCCGAATTGGACCGTCGCACGCCGTTTTGGTGTTTTAGGGCGCCGGAAACGCGTTTCCGGCAGCCGCGGTCAAACGGCACCTCCGAATGAGGTGCCGTCTGGCCGACCATTTCACAATTAACGCCTCGGATGTTGTCGTACAGTTTCGTGGCATTTGGAGGTCGTTCGGGTGGTTTTGACCCCCCAACGCGCCATTTCAGAGTGCGTCGCGCTGCTGAAAACGACACAATCGGACGTGCGGCCTCCTCCTGCATCTCAGGAATAATATTTCTATCGTTTCCGTGCGGTTTCAGGTCGTTCAGAGCACGTTTGCTCCGAATTGGACCGCCGCACGCCGTTTTGGTGTTTTAGGGCGCCGGAAACGCGTTTCCGGCCGCCGTGGTCAAACGGCACCTCCGAATGAGGTGCTGTCTGGCCGACCATTTCACAATTCACGCCCGGATGTTTTCGTACGGTTTCGTGGCATTCGGAGGTCGTTCGGGTGGTTTTGACCCCCCAACGCGCCATTTCAGCGCGCGCCGCGCTGCTGAAAACGACACAATCGGACGTGCCGCGCGAACCGCACGTCCGATGGACGTGCGGCCTCCTCCTGCATCTCAGGAATAATATTTCTATCGTTACCGTGCGGGGGGTTGTACGTGGGTGCGAGGGGGCTGTACGGGGGTGCGGGGGGCTGTACGGGGGTGCGAGGGGCTGTACGGGGGTGGCGGGGGGCTGTACGGGGGTGGCGGGGGCCTGTACGGGGGTGGCGGGGGGCAGTACGGGGGTGTGGGGGGTTGTACGAGGGTGAGGGGGGGCTGTACGGGGGTGCGGGGGGGCTGTACGGGGGTGCGGGGGGCTGTACGGGGGTGCGGGGGGGGGGGGGGGGGCTGTACGGGGGTGCGGGGGGCTGTACGGGGGTGCGGGGGGCTCTCCGGGGGTGCAAAGGCCATCCCATTGATTACAAAAGTGAAAAATAAAAGTGATAACATCTAATTAATACATATTTCTTTTATCGATACCATACAGAAATTTATAAAAAATATATTGGATAATACATAATTTATAATATGAGATTTATTGATCTGTTGGAATTAGTTCGACTTTTTCAAATGTAGAATCATTCAAGATTATCTGATCAAAAACTCAATATGTGTATAAAATATTTAAAAGACCACCATGGATGGTAATAATGCATTACTTAAATGAATAAATACAGTACATCAATGTCAACCCTACCAGTAAAAACAAAAAACATATCTCGTGAATATATGGTGCGTCACGCGTTGCCATCACTGCTACCTTCTTCTGGTGGGCCAGGTTCCTACAACAAATAAACATTATAAATATTTTAATAACAAAAATAATTTAAATTAAATAAATAAATACAGTATATACCTGCGTCGTATGATCTCCTGTACCATCAGCTCGACACACATATTCCCGCAGCGCTCTAACCTCAGCTGTCAATTGCGCATTTGTCTCCTTGGAAGCGCGCAGCCGTGCCTCAAAATCTGACATCTGCTGTGTCATATGAGCAACAGTAGGACCGACAACCGCAGCGCGTGACACTACAGAATGAGGAATCCCTGCTCCATAGGTCAAACTATAGCCATGCCCGTCCCGACCAATAATGCGATGAAAGATCTCATCCCGTCGCATGGGAAGCTGTCGCTGGTCCTCTGGCAGATGTTCTAACTCAGCTTCAAATTGATCCTGTGAAATATTTAAATATATATAAATATATATATGTTAATATATAGATTTATGTAATTATTGGTAAGTACAGACACTTACTATCAATGCTGCAACCTCTGGATCATTGCGATCACGAGTCCTTATCCACACCGACATTTTTTCAGTTGCTGCACCTTGCCCTCGCAACTGTATATTAAAAGAATATAAACACAAAACCATATTAATTAATAAATTAAAAAATGAATAATATATACCTCATGTCGGATCTGAGACACGTGACGAGTCCCGAGCCTGTGAGCTGGTCCCTGCAACGCTCGATTCTCCGAATGGCGTGTTGACACCTCCTACATTCAATTCATTCAAATTCAAACAAATCACATATTCTTGAAAATGTATATACATAAAAATAATTAATATACAAACCGCAACACCCTCAGTAGACCAATATGCAACCAAGTCACGCCACTGAGCCGGGAGGACACCTCTCGGGACTTTTTCCAAAATGTCAAGGGCACCCACATTTGGTACCCAGTGGTCCCTCTTCACTTTGCCTTTATAATCTTTCCACAGCTTACGGCATTTTCTCATACACACGGGCCGAAACTCTTCAGGGCATACTTTCAAATTTTGCTATAATGAAAAAAATCAAACATATTAGTATTATTTATAAATAGAAAATAAAGTAAAATTATTTTCTTACCTGAACCTCCCTCCATAGACGATCTAATGTGTCCTGAGGGATAGAAGCCCAATCACGCGTGGTCAATGGAAATTGATGTGGGTCACGTATGATATGACCCAGCTGACGAATAAATGCCGGGGCATTCGGTCCCACGGGATGAAATACCTCATCAAATGAAACATCTATCGTCGTGTCGGAATTCCATGATAATATGCCACGACCAGGGCCTCTCCTGCGAGAGGAAGAAGCAGCCGAGTCTGATCCTGTTGAAAACAATTTTATATATAAATTGAAAAATGTTATATATATATATATATATATTTATTTAAAATACATAAAAAATATATACAATGACATTCAAACATACCTCGACCCGGAGACGTAGATGCCTCAGATGGATGATGTGGATTTTCTGCCTCTTCCCCTGACATGTCTGCAGTCATACAAAATATCAGTAATGAGTCCAAAGTGTTTAAAAGATAAATTGGATTGTTCTTAATAAATCAAAATTGTACAACTGTTAATCAAACAAAAAATGGATTGAATAATTAGTTGTGAATGAATTTTAAAAAATCAGAAAGTTAATCAACCTAAATATTTATGACTGAATTAACTTACAAAAGTGAGTATTAAAACTTATAAGGATTTATAAAATGATTAGATAATTTATGATATCCTAGGACATTCTTCTGAATAGCGGGAAAACAATTATACCTTTCATTAAGCATGCAAATCGACCGTTTCTCCTTCAACAGCCGCTCTGACCCAATAAATATCTTCTTCACGTTGAACTACGGTATGTTGATCAAGTTGTTGGTAAACAAACGGAACAGTCTCGGGTTCATCTTCTTCAAATAAAAACACTCCTTGCCGAGACATTTTGACAACAACTTTCCAACTTGGATCCGAAGGCAAAGTAACAAAGAATACTTGTTCTGCTTTTGATGTCAAAATGAAAGGTTCATTCTCAACTCGTTCATTATTTCTGTATAACATATAGTTAAAATTCACCAATGAAAACTGATATTGATCGACTTTACATCCACGCACTGGATCAACCCAATTACACATTAACAATATGTACTTCAAACCGTGTGTGTATAAAACTTCAATGATGTCTATCAATTGACCATAGTAATAACCAGAATCGACAAAGGGACAACCGATGCCACTGTTTTGTGTTGCTCGTTTGTCGTCAACATCTTTAATGCGAAATCGAAAACCATTAGCATCAATAGCTTTATAACGACGAGCCGTTATAGATGGACCCTCAGCCAGTTGGCTAAATACTTCAGGTAGCGTGGGGTCCCCTAACTCCCTCAGCTTACGAACCTACATAATTTATAAAAATCAATACTGATATATGCAGAAAGAATTAGTTTAATACTTCACTCATAATGAAAATCAATTTATACATACATAATCCTTGAACCAATCATGAAATGTCGCATAATGAGATTGTTGAATTTGCAACTCAGTCGCACGATGCATCTCTTCTTTTATCTCATTAATGTGTTTCCTGCAAATGATTACGCGATGTTTAAAAGATCAACTTATGCAAAGAAAACATGTAAAAGTTATACAAGCACATTGATAAGATACTTACTGCATTAATGGTGCAACTGATGGAGTATTGAACAAGATATATCGATGTGCTTGTATCCACTCGATGTTGTCCATATCAAATGTGGTTCCTTCTCCAACTGGACCATCATGAATCCGAGAGGGCTTATCTAATTTTGTTTCAACATCCATAAGATATTCTGCACAAAAGGTAGTACACTCATCCATCAAATAACCATTGGCTATTGATGCCTCTGGACGAGCTCTGTTGCGTACAAATCTTTTCAATGTACTCAAATACCGTTCAATAGGATACATCCACCTGAATTGCACTGGACCAGCAGCCATTACTTCATCAGTTAGGTGCACTGTCAAGTGGACCATAACATCGAAAAATGAGGGGGGGGGGGAAAGTTTCTCAAAGTGACAAAGCCTAAGTACAATTCGGTCCTGCAAACTTTTTTAATCACTCATTCGTTGATTTCTTAAACAAAGCTGTCTAAAAAAATTACTCATCTCAATCAAGGGCTGAACAACATTGGGGGATAAACAATCACAAATTGCGATTGGAATCAACTGCTGAAGTAATATGTGATTGTCATGACTTTTCAACCCTTGTAATGTCTTGCTCGTCAGATTCACACACTTTGAAATATTAGAAGAGTAACCATCAGGCACCTTGACCATCTTCAAAATAAAAAGAAATGTATCTTTCTCCTCTGTAGTCATCGAATACTGTGCAGCAGGCATATATGACTTGTTTCCCTCAGCTTACTGTAAATGCAACTGTTTCCTTAAACCCATTTCTTCCAAATCACGTCGTGCATTAACATGGTCCTTTGACTTTCCACTGACACCTAAAATGGTCCACAATATGTTATCACAAACATTTTTTTCAATGTGCATGACATCCAAATTATGCCTCAACATGTTAGTTTTCCAATACGGAAGACTATAAAAAATACTTTTCTTTTTCCAATTGTGACTGCGCTGCCTACCCGCAGCACAAATATTACGTACTGGAGGAGCCACCAAATCCTGAATTTCATATACCGTGCGGATGTTTTCTTCCTCAATCTGCGATAACATTTCGACTCCTGTCATGATCTTTGGTGCTGGGCTGAACTCTCTAGAACCATCAAATGCCACTCTGTCCTTTCTGAACCTGTGCTGGGGAGGGAGAAAACGCCTGTGACCCATGTATGCCCATTTTTTGGAATGTTTAAGCCATACAGATTTTTTACTTTTATTGCAACAAGGGCAAGAAAATTCCCCTTTCGTACTCCAGCCTGATAAATTTGCATAAGCTGGGAAGTCATTGATTGTCCATAATAAAGCAGCATGCAGTTTGAACATTTCATTCGTTTCGCAGTCATAAGTCATCACACCATCGCCCCAAAATTCATTCAACTCATCAATCAATGGCTGAAGGTAAACATCAATCTTATCCCCCGGACTTTTAGGTCCATCAATAAGAGTGGAAAGTAATATAAATTGTTCCTTCATACAAAGCCACAGAGGAAGATTATATGGAACCAACACCACGGGCCATGTGCTATGAGTTGTACCAACTATAGACTTGAATGGATTGAAACCATCTGCTGCCAATCCCAATCGGACATTACAAACATCTTTAGAAAAGTCGGGATGTCTCTTATCAAAATCCTTCCATGCATGAGAGTCTGCCGGGTGGGTTAACATGTCACTTTCATGAACTCTTTCTGCATGCCATCTCTTTAAATTAGAAACTTTAGATGACATAAAAAATCTTTTCAACCTCGGTTTAAGGGGAAAGTAACGCATTTGCTTTACGGCAATCGGTTTCCCCTGTATCGCAATCTGACTTTGATTAGTCTTATTTCCCATGTTCTCTTTCCACCTAGAAGCTCCACAAACCGTACAAATATCCAAATGAGCAGTTTCATTTATAAACAACATAAAGTTGTTTGCACATGCATCTATAGTCTCATATGTAAATCCTAAGTTCTCTGTCAACTTACGAGCATAGTAATACGACTCAAGAATCTTAGCGTCGACAGGAAGAACTTTTTTCAATAAAACCAAAAGCATGTCGAATGATGTGTCTGACCAATTATTCAAAGTCCTCAAATGCAACAACTCCACGATAAACGACAGTTTATTGTAAGAAGTACATTCAGGATATAATTCTATTTTCGCATCATCAAGTACTTCATAAAACCTCCTCGAATCACGATCTGCACCAGAGCGAAGATTTATCTCACCGGTCTCAAGATTCTGGATGTCAATGCCTTCAGGATCAAACCCACGTACCATTTCAGTAAGCATTTCATGCATTGGATCAGTCATCCATGCATCAACATCCATCTGAGCTGCATCTGTATTTTGACAATGAACATATTCTTCTCCATGACGAGTCCAACTCTTATAATTTTTCAGAATTCCATTAAAGAAAAGGTGCTCCCTCACAGTATCTCGTGTGAATTGATATCTGTTAGCACATTTTCTACATGGACAACTAATATAGTCACTTTCAAATCCTCTCGTGAAGTCAATAAACTGCATAATGCCATTGAAATATTCTCTAGACGTTCGATTTGGAAGATCAATCCAACTCTTATCCATAATAATATCTGTATAACAAACATTTACACAATACTTATTACATTTACATTTTTCAAATCAACTATATTCAAAATAAATATTAACCATTTGTTTATGAACCATTGATAAAATAATAATGTAACTGAAAGCTCATGTTACCTGATTGAGCTACAAACCTGAAAGGGAGGGGAGCCGATGGCGGTGCTGCGAGGGAGAGGAGGCAGCGAAGGGGAGCCGGAGCCAAAGGCGGTGCGGCAAGGGAGGGGACGGGCGGCGGCGGCGGCGGGGAGCTGGAGGAGAGGAGGCGGTGAGGGGACGGGGGACGGGCAGTGAGGGGGGGGGGGGGTGTCCTGGGTCGGGGGGGCTGTCCGAGGTGCGGGGAGGGGTGTCCGGGGTGTCGGGGGCCTGTCAGGGGTGCGGGCAGGGGTGTTCGGGGTGCGGGGGTGTCCGGGGTGTGGGGGAGGGGGGGCTGTCTGGGGTGCAGGGGGGCTGTCGGGGGTGCGGGGTGGGGTGTCCGGGGTGCGGGGGGCCTGTCCGGGGTGCGAGGGGGTTGTCCGGGTTCGGAGGGGGGGTGTCCGAGTGCGGGGGGGGGGGGGGGGGGGGGGGGGGGTCTGTTTGGGGTGCGGGGAGGCGTCCGGGGTGTGGGGGGCGGTCCGGAGTGCGTGGGGGGGTGCTGTCCGGGGTGCGGGGAGGTGTACAGGGTGCGGGGGCGGTCCGGAGTGCGCGGGGGGGTGCTGTCCGGGGTGCGGGGAGGCGTCCGGGGTGCGGGGGGCGGTCCGGAGTGCGCGACGGGGGCTGTCTGGGGTGCGGGTGCCGTCCGGGGTGGGGGGGGGGAGGGCCGAGAGGCCAGAGGGCGGCGGCCGGAGGCCCGAGGGCGGCGGCCGGAGGCCCGAGGGCGAAGGGCGGCGGTCGGAGGCCGGATGGCAGGCGGCGGGGGAGGGCGGGCGGCGGGGGAGGGCGGGCGGCCGGGGAGGGCGGGCGGCGGGGGAGGGCGGGCGGTGGGGGAGGCCGTGAGGCGGGGGAGGCCGGGCGGCGGGGGAGGGGAGGGCGGCGAGGGAGGGCGGCGTGGGAGGGTGGGGGTTAGGGCGGAGGGAGATCGAGGGCGCAGGGGGGGGGCGCAGAAGCCCCCCGTTTTTTTATGTAGGTTAGCGACCGTCATTGGCGGTCGCTAATGGTTAGCTATAGCGACCGCCAATGGCGGTCGCCCGAGTCTGGGGGGCTCCAATGCCCCCTTTTCTAGTAGTGTAGGTTGATTCCAATATTCATATTCATGATTATAATTTTGATGATGTAAATAATCTTATGATAGAATTAGATGATTGCATTAAAATTTATCATATCATATGGTTGATAGAGTAATTATTTTTGAATAATTCTGAGATTATACTAATGAATATACTGATGATATAAATATTTTGAATGAAATTATGTGAGATATTTAGTAGGACATGATTTAGTTGAGTCACTATGAAAATAACCTGATCCAAATGATGGATCATAACAAATAATATTTTGTGGGATTCAAAAGTCATATGACTCATGAATATATTAAATAATAAATTATTTCAAATGTGTAAAAATATTAATTAAAGTTTAATAAAATGAAGTCATTTATAAAGGCCTTAACGAAGAAAAATTTAATTTTTTCTTATATACTCTTCAATGTAAATTTTTTTTAAAAAATATTCTTAATGAATTATTTTTTTATCCATTTATTATTTTCTTAATTTTTTTTCAAATTCTGAGTGGTTATATATTCTTTCATTTTTACAAGGATGATTAGTCTGTTTACTATAGTTTCATATTTAATATTTTCTATCATTTTAATAGACAACGGACCCATCCGGTAAATTTTTTAAAATCACAAAGTGTGAGAAGGATATTTTAATGGGGACAATGTATTATCAAAAAGTGAGTACTTTTCGTAATGGTGGACCTTTCTTTTAAATAAATAGATATACTTTTCTAAAATGGATAAGTATTACTATTGGGGAGAAGTTTTAATTAAAGAATAATTTCTAAAAATCTCTATTTTATTAATTATTATTTTCATAATATATAAAACTCGTGTGGATTTCAACTATAATATACAACATTATTTTTCATAAAAGAACAAAGAACATTATGTTTTGTAATAATTTTTCATTTTATTATATGTGGTTTTTGTATTACAAAAGGGGGATATAATTGAGGTAGAAGTATTAAATTTTTTTTCAATTCCAATGGTTTTGGAGATCACAAAAACATTATTATACATCTTTACAATATTTTTAAGTACCATGTGTTTTAGTGTTTTTATATAAAAAATTATCATTTACCATTTATAAAAAAAGTTCTAATCATTATGAATATTATCATATTATTCATCACTGTGATCATCGGATTGAGTATGAAACTTGTTATCAAACATACCTTTTATCAAAAAAAAAGATAGAATTTTTTATTTATATTTTATGAACAATTATCATGACCATTTTAGTGATTTTAGTAATGATAAATCACAGTGAATCTCATAAGGTTTTTCGTATTGAAAATTGATATGGAAGTCTTTTAGATTAACCTAAGTTTATAATCAGATAACATAGACTTATTTATATCATATGTAATACGATTATTAATGTGATACTATAAAATAAACATGTCAGGATTTTAATTATTGATGATCTTTCGTGTGTTAGTTTGGAAAAGCAATATCAAAATACATGTAAATAGGTAAATTAGAGTTTTTCATATAGTCAGTGAGTCATTTGAAGTGTTTAAAGCATATTTAATAATAAAATTACGTTATATGAATATTTATATGAATTATGTACTAATCATTAGTATTTTAATTCATTAGAGAGTGGTAGTTCTAAGGAATCTTTATCATGTTGTTTTTGGAAGAAAATTTTCCTTTTTAATCTTGTCTAATAATCATTAAGCTCAAAGGGATCTGGGAAGTGGAAGATTGAGAATTTGTTCTATTTGATAGAGGTATTTTGAAGATAAGAAGAAATAAACAGATCTTCTTATTAAGGGCCTTATATGGTAGGAAGATAGAGCTATTCTATACAATTTAATGAGGTCTTCCCTATTACGAAATGATATAATTTTCAGTCAGTATAAAAATGTGGATACATTTATTCATTGTTATTTACTACCTTACTCTTAATTTAAAAAAAAAAATTAATCGTTAAATATATATTTTAGGTCATTATTACAATTATTATCTATTTTATTTCTTTTTTTCATGTTTCGATCATGTTGTGATTGTAATAGAATGTTAATCATCAGGATCATCATTCTATTCTGTTTCTTCACCATGTTAACTCTGGTTATGATAAACATACTCCAATAAAAACAATCCATTTTGATTATGATATGTACTTTGATAATAAGGATAAGACAAGGTCTAATAAAACTTCATAAATATTCTATCTTTTTAGATTTGATTAATGATTCTTTAAAATACAATTTACCGCCCCACCACATATTTTATGTATGGCCATGTAAGCTAATTCCTACAATTCTACAGTTAGCTACAATTACAGTCCTTGGTCTAAATATAATATCATTCCCATAAGATTTATCATTTCAAATTATTAATAAAATTAGAATAAAACATTTACCTCAATAATGTATGTTTTCAATGCCTCTATTTGGGAGAAACAAGTGATTTTTCCTTAATAGTCTTCCTTACTAATTAATTCCATGAAAATTAGAAGATTTTAGAATGTGATTGAGAAAATATTTCACGTGATATGTATAAATAATCATTTAATTAATGTTAATTATTCGTTTACATCATTGGAATATTTGATAATACTTTGAATGAGATATTGTATTTTTTATATATGGTATAATATTCAATAGATTAGTGGATATCAATGATGTCTAAATTAACAACTCTTATTTTTGACATCGAGCAAGGGTCAAGTAGAAAAATATTTGGATTATTAATGGTAGATTAATTTAGAATATTGTCATATCATAATTTCTATAAACAATAAAATTATTATTAGTAGTGGGGTAATTTGAAAATTAAAGTGTCAAATATAAAAAGTGTTCTAACAGAGATTTATATAGGTTCAATTATTAACATATCATTTTCTAAGTGTAATAAAAATAAATAATATATAAGAGATTATTGAATGAATATTTTTTTTGTATTTTATATATTTTCAATAGAATCAATGGGACTAGGGGATTTTAAATAATGTCAATATGTTGATAAATTGTACTAAGGTGAGTTTCATGATGTTAATATATTGATAATGTGTTTCATGGAATATGATAATGATCATAGTTATCTATATTATATTTTTGATAAATTCGATGGAAATTTGATGTTATAAATCTATTTAAGAAGAATAATGTAGATCCAAATAATGGTAATATAATGTGTAATTAATTTATATTATTTTTTAATGCATGACGATCTACTATTTGAATTGGATTGGTGAATGTTTTTTTAAATACCTTTATTTTCTATAAAAAGAAACTTAAAGGAAGATCTTAATATTAACATAAGGAGATTAAAACACCTGAATAAAAATATGAATGGAGAAGATTCTAGGATTTTATTTACATGATCTATTATAGAAAACATTATGTGATTATGGAAATATTTTCATGGGATTTGTTTAAAAATAAATTCAATTGAAAATTATAGATTCAAGATATTTCTACTTGGTAACTGATATAAAAATTGAGTTCAATAAATTTTTTGATGATTATTCATTCTAGTTATCATAAGAACCATATTATAAAAAAGTTACATGAATAAATTTAGAATTAAATATGATGGTTCATTTATATATCTTCAAGAGAATGAAGTTTAATAATAATTATACTTCATTATATAAACATTTTTGAGAGATTTATTTTTACATCTAGTGAGTGTGTTGTAATTTGACATCATGATTGATAAAGTAGTTGTAAATGAATGTATAAATACTTTTCAATGAGAATAGTGTATTTGGATGAGGTTTAAAGCTCATTTGGGTTTTTGATGATGTTATAAGATGGATTGTACATCATATTATTTGATTTGGAGTAAAATCTATAAATCATCATATGTAAAAATTCACATTGAGGTTATCCATGGATGACTTCTAACGTAATGGGATCCCAACATATGTAGTCCATCTATTGGGATTCATCGTTTATCAACTAACAAATGGGAATCACATGTATAGATCTAGGGGAGAAGGTCTATGTATGAGGTTTCCACATTTTTTGAACAACATAAGAAGATTAACAGTTGATTCACTATTGCATGATTGGAATCTATATTTGGGTGATTCATGTTTGAGTCTCTTAAGAAAACATCTATGATTATATTATGTAAGAGTGACTTTATCAGCCTGAGATATGAATACTATTCATGTACAAGAATAAATTATAACAAAATTCAGAAATTAAGAAAAAAATATAAAAAATAATACATAATAAATAGAGAATTATATTAGATAATGATTATTTCAATATTCAAGGAACCACACACGATAATCCATTCAAGTGGAACATGATCTAAGATAATGTGATGATAGGGGAATTTCAAACTAAAAAGGGAATGTTCCACATCACTATGCATTAATTCTTTAACCTATTGATATGAAATACTAATTATTTAAAATATATATATTTTCTAGATAATTTTATTCAACATTAATTTTTATAATTCATTAATAAATCATGTGGAATTTGTGTATTCATAATAGTTAAAGAAGAATAAAATTATAGACATTAATTTTATGAACATGAATTCTAAACATTCTGGAAATTCAAATTTGAAATTTAATTAATGTAGTATATATAATGTTTTAAAAAATAAAAAAGTGGGAGGAAGGTTAACCTACCGGAAAAACATATTTCACATTTAATAAATATAAAGAGAAGATAAAAGCACCAATATTGATCATTTTTTAGAATTTATTAGTCCTGGAAGAATGAGGATGGGGTGAATGAGATTATAACTATTAATGTTAAAAATTTATCAAGATTGAGGGATACAACACTAAATGCAGATGGAATTTTTTTTCCACTAATGAAAAATGTAGATGAAGATTAAGAGAAAAATTTTCAATATTTACTACTACCAATTAATTTTATATGATCATGGCTTAAGGTTCACATAAAAATTATAGAGATTTATTCAACACGCTATAGGTACCGAATTGAATTTTAGTACATCTTATCATCCCTATATTGATGGAGAATCTGAAAGGACTATTTAGACACTCGAAAAAATTCTAAGAACATGCTTAATAAAATTTAATGGTGGGTGGGATCAACATCATTCATTATTTGAGTTCTCGTATAAAAATATATTTCACTTGAGCATTCAAATGGAACACTATGAACGACTATATAGAAAGTGATGTAGAACTCCAACTTATTAGGATGAATCTAGTGAACGAAATCTTCATGGTCCTAATCTTATGAAAGAGACAACCAGAAAAGTTCATAAAATCAATCCAAACTTTATGTCCTCTCAGAGTCATCCGAAGAGCAATGATGACAACTGTCGAAGGGAAATGAAGTTTTATGTTGGTGAAAAACTCTTCCTTTGAATTTCTCCTTGGAACAGAGTCATGCTGTTTGGAATGAAAGGGAATCATAGCCACAGGTACGTTGTCACCTATGAAATCCTTAATATCATCGGAAACATGGCATATATTCTTGAACATCCTCCTAATATATATCATGGTCATGATGTATTCCATTTATCCCTCTTGAAGAGGTACATAGAAGACCCATCACATGTACTGACTCTTAAGGTAGGGCAACTGGAACATCACCACTCTTATGAGGAGCAGTCGATGAAGATCATAGATCATAGTGAAAATTTCTACACAATAAGAATACACAACTTGTTATAGTTTTATGGAGGAACCACATATATTAAGAGGCCACATGGGAACTGAAGGTTACTATGAGGTAGAAGTACCCACATATTTTCTCATATAATTGTAAGAGATGAAAATTCAGGGATGATATTTCTTAATGGGAGGATAATGTAGTGACCGAAACATTTTTAATAATATTTCATTCCAGAAAATGTATGTTATATTGTTTTGTACATAAAAAAACAATATCCCTTTATTAATGATGTGTGTATAATTGAAAAGGGATCTTTGGGTTTCGAGTGTTAAATAGCCATTGGTTAATATTTTTGTTGGTTAATATGACCATTAGAATCTATACTTTTAAAGTTAGGATTATTTATTTTAAATAGAAATGAAAATATTAATTATTGTAAAAAAATGAGTCGAGGAGCCCATATATTATACTTGTTCCATACAAAGGACATTTTTTAGGGATTTGGAAGGAGGTCGTGTCACTGGGCATCCCTCTTGACCAAGCCCCAGAAGAACTTCAAAACATTAAGCATGAATAGAGTCGCATACAAGAGAATTTCATGTTGATAGAAATCACCACTCGGGAAATATTGTTTGAGCCACCCATAGATTCTATCACAATTTCACATCTTACTATTCGGTCCTATGAGGTATTTATAAGGGGTTATGTAATGAGGACTTAGTTACTTTGTTTAATCCATTAGTATAAATAAAATTATTATTTCATCATCCTTGTCTTAAGAATAGAATTTTGTACTAAATTATATGTTTTATTAAGACAACTTTGATAAATTGATTTTAGAAGTAAAAAAATTGGACTTTTCAGATATTTCTCACACACGGAGAATCATTAAGGTATAATAAACATCATTATTGAATTTCAAATGTCATTATTAATCAAGGCTGAATTTTAAGAAATTTTCTAGGATGATTCAATTTTTTAGTATTTAATGAATATCATTTGATGAATAATGTTTTTATTGATGAATAGTATTTGATGAATAGAGTATAAATATGAATAGTAAAAAATATTCTATTATTAAATAACATTTTTGGGGAAATAATTTTAAAAAATTGGAAACACATGGTTGTAATCCGAGTAAAAAATGTGGTTTAGTAATATCAAAATATTTTTCATGCTGAATAGTAACATTACCATTGAGAATTGTAATTTTTCCCTAATGAATGATAATTTGAAAAATGGAATAGTAAACTCACATAGGAATTTACAAATATGTTTAATCCATCCTATGTGGTGTTGTGATATAATAATATCATAGTAAAAGTAAATAAATGTTTCGGAATTATTGATTAAGTATTAGTATTTAATTTATTTAATTTCAGTAAAAATGAAATTAATTTTTATAAAATGGATTTCACATTTGAATTATACATGTCCAAGAAATTGTCATTGTGAATTTTTGGAATTTCTATGAAAGAGTTGAATTTTCAAAAAATATTAAAAATATAGTTTTGGGTTTTTAGAATGTCTAATGGAATCATAACTAAGTAATAATTATGTAATGAGTAATATAAGATTATGGTCTACTCATATTGATTAAAATATGATATGAGGTGTCCTAAGTTGCCAATACAATTGAAATATACACTGGGAAATCACATGGTTTTTGAAATATAATTAATGATGTGTCCTTTGAAATTATTAAAATCTTCTCTCTCGTTTTCTATAAATACTCACCCATTATTTAATTTAATTTCAATCCACAATAATTCATAACCATGTTCATATAGTTCTACTACCCAATGAGTCTTTAATACCCTAATTTACTGATCATAGTGTTTTAGATTTTACTCTTCATGGAAAGGAATCCTTTCACCCTCCCCTTTAACTCAAAGGCTTCTATTAAATTATGTATCTTAATTCCCATTTTCTTCTATTTGGGAATGTTAATATATATCCTTATTTCTATATATTTTATATACGTGTTATCATGGACCCTTTAATCACTCATAAAATCATTTTATAATTTTTTTAGTGATGACGTCAGGTAGCGAAATTTCCGCAACGGAATTCTCAGACTTCTCTATTCCTTTTATGTTATATTTTATATTGAATGTCATTAAAATTTCTACAAAATGATCTTATATTTATTTTAATTTTCCCATATACTATATTATGTATTGTTTAAGAATGGTAGAACCCTCTCTCTTCTCTTTTTAATGATATCTAAAACCATATTTCATAGTCCTTATGCAGCTTAATTTTCTTCTCAAAATCTATCTATTTTTCTCAAGAAATTTTTTTAATTTTCATTATATGAATACCTAAAATCATTATTTTCGAGGGGTAATAATAAAAAAAATTGGTTTATTTTATTTTTTAATTGACAAACATAAAAACCTCTTTCCCTTTCCAAGGTTTATAAATAACATAATGATCATATTTTTACGAAATTATTTAATCGTTGTGATTTTGATATTAAACACATTTCATTAATTATGATTTGATTATTTATGAAATTTTTTATTATAAAATATATTAAACACATAAAAATAAATAAATATTATGTGTGTGACATAATAGTTCTCTAAATCATTGGGTAATGAAATTAATTTCTTGAGATGAAAATTTTTATGATGCCTTGTTGAATATCCTTGGTATTTTTGATGACACCCTAGGGATCGACCTCAAAGATATTACCACATGGGGATGGTACACGGTGATATTCGTATAAATTTTTAAAATAATTTTTGTAAAAACATATTCATGTAACAAATCATGTTCTTTTAATTATGATTTTTTTATTTTCCCATTTGTCATGTATTTATATATTATATCATGTTCTTATAGATATGAAAAGTATATTATTTCCCATGTTTTCATGTACCAGGCCTTTTTCTCACCTTATCCATCGATGTATGTCCCCATATTATGAAATGAAATAATTATACCAAGGATGAACCTATGATGAAGCCCTACTATTGGATTAGATGAATGTATTATATTTTCATGAATTATGTTCCTTATTTCCAAGACACTAAACATTAATGATCCTTTGTTTGTAAAATACTATGAAAGGTTGCGTAATAAAAAATAGGCATTCCATAGTTTGTATTAATGATTTGGGTAGTTATTTTTGGAAGTTAGGATATGAAAACCTTAGGATGAAACTGATATAAATTTTTAAATATAAGTAAATTTTTTGGAATTTTGGGGACATATTAAGTAAGTGGTTTCCGAAATAAAAATCCCTAACTATATATGAACAAGTGGATGTGGCTCTGGCACAGACGTATCTAGGGGTAAATCCCAAAAGCACCACATTGAGATAGGCATGAAAAAGAACATGTTAATGACAAAGGTCCTTGCTGCACACTTGGATTGACACTCCCAGAAGAAATGTATGGATAAGTACATGATTTTTGTCAATCATTTTGAAGGATTTATAGGAAATGTTGATATTGATATTTAATAATTTGTTTACAAATAATATTTTAAGACATAAAAATCCATTACAGTTATAATATTAATAGATGAAACAAGTTTATCACTATAGTTTTCTTCTTGTAGAAAAAGGAGGGAAATTGGAGGAACTGTGTAAATAGTGACCACAATAGACCATGCACTAACATCCCCCCAATGGAATCAGTAATTAATGATATAATTAGAATGATGAATCAAATGACTCATTTTATGGGAAATAACTTGAATCAAACTGAGAGACTGATTTCACCAAAAGGGAACACCATTTGGTGGAGTCCTATATGAATCAACAACCACCAATGCACAATGGATCTACTAACCCATTGATTTAGAAAAAATGTATAAGCTCTATAGAGAAGATATTTCTTATAAATCATAGTTACAAAGAATAAAATGACACCCTGGACATTTACTTGTTAGAGGGAGAAGCTAATTATTGGTGGGATCTGATTAAAAACATGAGGCCAAGAGGGGATATTACAAATATAAATTGGGAAGTGATCAGGTGGATCTATATAAAATAAATATTTCCCTCATTCGAAGATAACAAAAATACAAATGGAATTTCTCAAGTATAAGTATAATGAGAATGAATATGTGGGACGATATGATGATGATAATGAGGATTTCTCTTTAGACCTCTATCGTTGTCATGGATCCTAATGGGAAGGTTGATAGATACTTTAGTGCACTAATAGATCATTTATAGATGAATCTATCAAAACAAGATAATGAAAACTATGAGTAAATTTTACAAATTGATATGAATGTTGATCTTGGGTTTGGTGAGACACTATGGTCCCCCAAATCGAATGAAAAGAAGGGGTCCATAGAGCCAAACATGGGAAGGATATTCTACCAAGGAAGAGGTGGAATGAAAGTTCAACATTCCAACTGAAACATATGTGTTAATAATCATTCAGGGAACTGCCTTCTAAATAGGAGAAGTGTTACAACTATGGAAGAGAAGGCCAGATATATTAGATTTTTCATAGTGAGGTGATGCCACAACTTCCCAAAACAAACTACGATGGAAAGATTGTTTATGCCCTACACGATGTCTATTAATTCAAGCCAGGAGAACTTGGGAACTATTGCAGTCACTCTCCCAATCTGAGGGTAGTAGAGGGTAATCACCATCATCCTAAACATAGGCTAAGGCATAACGGTCATGTGTTTTATATCATGATGGCAAATTTTGATTCTCAAATTATGAGGCGGATGATATTATTATTGTTCTCTAAATTTAAAAAGTACTTTGTTTGATTCTTGTTCAATGAATTCATTTATATCCTCCATGTTTTCGAAGAATATAGAATCAATCCCATAATTTCTAGAAGTATACCTATTAGTCAAGATCCCCAGAGTTATTATCCAATCATCAATAGTATTTCAAAACTATGTTATTTACAAAAGAGTAAACAATTTTCTCCTAAATCTAGTAGTCATTCCCATGATAGAATTAGAAATTATACTAGAGAGGTAATAAATATCAATGATTAATGATAAGATCAAATGAAAAATCAAGGAACTGTACGTTGTCATCAATGGAAAACAACAGTTATCTTCAAAGGAGTTATATCTAAAATTGATCATTATAAAAAATAATCTCATATTTCCGTCTTTATGGATTTTATTGGTGATGAAAATGATGTAAATGAGAGCATAAAAATATAAAATGTCCCCATCATTCAGAAATAAATTGATGTATTTAGTAAGGAGTTAACAATAAATCCCTAATAGAGGTAGAGTTCACCATTGAACTCATACCTGTATCTCATAAAATATCAAAAACCACATATAGAATAGAAAATATCGAGTAGTAATATTTAAAGAAACATATCCTAGATTATTTGAGCATGTGTGTCTCCCTAGGGAGAGACTGTTAACACTGTGAAGAAGAAGGATGGATCAATGCGGCTATGCATTGATTATAGAGAACTGAAAGTGATCAAAGAGTTGAAAAAATACAGTCTTCCAATAATTGATGAATTATTTTACCAACATTGTGGGGTTAAATTCTACTCTAAGATTGATCTTCAATCTGGAGATCATCAATTGAGTTTGAATAAAGAAGATATTCCCAAAAACACATTTTTATCTTGATATGGTCATTATGAACTTGTTTTTATTCACTTTATGTTCAATAATCTACAATAAATTTTTATGGATTTGATGAATAAATTATTTAAGCACTACCTTGATAACATTTTTGTAGTTTTTATTGATGATATTCTAATATATTCTAAAAGTCCAGGGGAGCATGGTGATCATATGAGGGTAATATTATAGACTCTAACAAATGAGAGTTTATTTGGTATGTTTATAAAGTGTGAGATTTAGTGAAGGAATCTTAGTTCACCCTATAAAGAAAATGGAAAAGATGAATGGCATCATCTTACAAAAGTAAAAGAGATTAATAGTTTCCATTGATTAATGGGATATTATAGGAGGTTTGTGAAAAAAAAATTCATGCATTTCTAATCCATTAAACATATTAGCTTGAAAAGAGGTCATTTATATATCTATAATAGAGTGTGAGGAAATATCCCATGAGAAAAATAAGAGGTTGATAATTGCACCCATGTTAACACGTCCCTCAAGCAGAGAAGAATTCTTTTTTTTAGTGATGTATCATTGAAAGGTCATGGATGTATTCTCCTGAAAAATTAAAAGATTATTGCTTAGGGTTATCAATAGTTTAATTATAATGAGTAGAATTATCCTACAAATGATCTATGTCTTGTTGTATTTGTTTTTTCTTTGATGATATGAAGGAACTTTCATTATTGATAGAAGTGTGATATATAAAAATACCATCAAATATTGATCTATATTTTCACACAGATGATATTGAAAATGAGTCAAATGAGATAGTTGGAACTTCATAATGACTATGACTGTTAAATTCATTATCATCCCAAAATAGAAAACAATGTTTCTAATGAATTAAGTAGAAAGAACCGTGTTTTAATTGAAATGATGTGGATTCTAAGAGATTATTTTATTAATGACCTAATAAAACTAAATATGTGAATCATAATGGAACGGACATCATCAACCCTATCAAAAATTATTTCTCAACCATAATTACTATAGAAGGTCAAGAATTCCAAAAAAGAATATCTTTTATTACAAAAGATGTTTAAGGATGGGAAGAATGGGAAGTATCATGAGTTAAAAATTGATCAAGAAGGTGTACTAAAATTTCATACAAGACAATGTGTAACATATATTTCAAAATCAAAGATGTAGAAAATTTATGTTGATCATATCTCTACATTCATTGTACATCCTAGAAGCACAAAAATGTATGGGGGCCTTTATGTTCATTATTGGTGGGATAACATGGAAAGGGAGATTATAGAAAACCACAAAGGGTTCCTACTATGTCAGTAAATGAAGGATTATTGACAAATTCATAGACGGGTATTACAAGAACTACCCATTCCAACATAGAAGTAGGACAATATCAATATGTAATTTGTCACAATTCTCCTAAGAACTTCCAAATGAAACAATGTGATATTGTTTATAGTGGACCGTCTCACCAAGACTTCCCAATATATCACTAGTCGGGAAGATTTTTATATTGATAAACTTTCTATGATTTACATGAGGTAAGTGGTAAGTGTTAATTGGGTACCACTCTCTATAATATGTAATCATGATTCACGGTTCGCATAAAAAATTATAGAGATGTCATCAATGTGATCTGGGTACTGAATTGAATTTTATCATGACCTATTATCCCTAAAGAGATGGCCAATTTGAAAGGACTATTATAACACTTGAGGATATGCTAAGAACATGATCAATAGAATTTAAAGGTGTATTGGATCAACATATCCCATTATTTGAGTTCTCCTACAACAATATATTCCACTCAAGCATTTAAATTGAACATTTTGAATCTCTATATAGAATTCAATGCCAAAATCATACTTGTTAGGATAAAGCTTGTGAAAGAATGCTTCTTGGGCCCAATCATGTGAAAGAGATGATAAAAAAGGTTCATGCAATCCAACAACACCTTTAGGCCTCTCAGAATCGAAAAAACAGCTATTCTGACAACTGTCAAAGGGAATTGGAGTTGTTGTTGGTAAAAAATACTTCGTTAGAATTTATCCATTGAATGGAGTCATGAAGTTTATAAAGAAATGGAAACCCATCCCTATATACATTGTACCCTATGAAATACTTAATCGCATTAGAGGGGTGGCGTATCAACATGCACAACATCCAAATCTAGATCAGGTTCATGATGTATTCAATGTATCCATCATGATGATGTACATACCTTACACTTCACATGTATTGAATCCTGAGGTAGTGCAATTAGAACATGACCTCTATCATGATGAGTTTCTAGTGGATAACATAAACCTTAGAGACAATGTTATACGCACAAATACTACCCACCATGTTAAAATGATGTGGAGAAACCACAAATATGAATAATTCACATAGAAACTTGATGATACTATAAGGGAAAAGAACCCACTTCTATTCTCTTCCAAGGGTACAAGTTGAAATTTCAGTGGAAAATTTCTTAAGGGGGGATAATGTAACGACCCATAATTTTTTAATAATAATTATTTCTTGAAATTGTATGTAATATTATTATGTACCAAAATATATATATAACTTTGTTAATGTAGTGAGTATAATTGAAATGAGACTGTTGAGATTCGAATGTTATATGACCTTTTGTTAATATGACCATTGTAAATTGTTCTCTTAATGTTAATATTTGTGATTATAAATAGAAATATTAATTGTTATCATTGTAGAACTAAGATTCGATGTCATCTTCTAGTAGAATTTGCCTATACGAAGCTCATTTTTCAGAGCTTGGGAAGGAGGTGGTGCCGCTGGGCTTCACTCTGGACAAAACCCTAGATGAACTTTAAAAATTTACTCTTGAATGGAATCAATTAATGGATAAGCTCATGTTGATAGAAATCACCACTCGGACAGTGTTGTCTAAGCCACCCCAAGATTCTAACAACATTTCACACGTTACTATTTTGTCCTCTGCAGGAGTTATATGAGGTTCTGTATGAGGTCTTAGTTATATTGTGTAGTCCCTTGGTATGAATAATATTTTTATTTAATCATTCATGTTTTAATAATAACATTTATTAATAAAGAGTATGATTAATTCATACAAATTTGTAAAATTGTTTTTTGAAGTAAAAAATTTAATTTTCAATGATTTATCATATGTAGAGAATCAATATGGTAAAAAAAATTGAATTTAAAATGTCAAAATTAATCTTGGTTAATTTTTAGATGTTTTAATAGAAGATTCTATATTTTGAGAATTTTTTGAATAGTTTTCTTGATAAATAGTTTTTATGAACAGTTTTTTATGAATAGTTATAAAATAATTTATTATTAAATAACTTTTTAAGTGAAATGATTTTCAAAAATCAGATATACATGGTTGTATTTAGGGTGTAAAATGTTTTCCAATAATATAAAAATATTTTTTAGTGAATACTAACTTTACCCTTTGGAATAGTAATTTTAACCTTATGAAAGGTAATTTAACCAATGGAATAGTAACCTAACCTAAGGTAGTATAATAATGTTTTATTCATATTAAGTGGTAATGTGATATAATTATATCATATTACAAGTAAATAAAAGTCTTCAAAATTATTAGTTTAGTATTAGTATTTTATTTATTTAAGATAATTTATAATGAAATTATTTTTTATAAAATTTATTTCCATTTTTAGTTAAACTTGTCAAAAAAATGGTTACCGTAAATTTTTGGGATTTTTCAAAAATAGTTCAATATTCCATGAATAGGAAAAAAATAGATTTGGGTTTTCAGAATCTTTAATGAAATCATAATTATGTCATAATGATGTAATTAGCATGATAAGATTCTAGATGACTCTTATGGATTAAAATATGATTCGAGGTGTCCTTGGTGGCCAATACCATGGGTAAATTCTATGTGAAGGCACATGGTTTTTCAAATACCACTAATGATTTGTCCTTTGAAATAAATAAAATATTCTCTCACTTTTGTAATAAATACCCACCCATTTCATTATTTCCTTTCATTAAAAATCTATTATCCACGAAATTATTCTAGTTCTACATCCCAAAAAGTCCTCCCAAGGTTTCTTAAAGCCCCCAATGTCCTGATCATAGAGTTTTAGAAGTTACTCTTCAAGATTAGTGAACCTTTCACCCTCTTATTTTTGTCAAAGAATAATTTTATGTTGTGTCTTTTAATATCATTTTTCTTATGATGGGGGATGTTATTATATATCCTTATTGATTTGAATTTTATTTCCATGTGATTACAGACCTTTATTTCTCTTATCAACTCACTTTATGAATTTTTATGTTATTTTGTTAAGTAGTCTAATTTTTGTAAGGTAATTCTCAAACTTCTTTTATCCATTCCATTTATCTTTAATGTGGTATTCCTTTTATATTTCTATACCCTATTATTATATTACATTTTAATTACCTATACAATATTAAGTGTCATTTATTAATGGGAGACCCATGTAAAATTATTTTTTAATGTTTTCTAAAACCATGTTTCATAGATGTTTTTTTGTAGAATTTTCCACTCAAAATATCTCTATTTTTATCAAAAAATAATTTTTTAAATACCCAAATTCCTTTAATTTTTAGGAATAATAATCATGAAATTATAATTATTTATTTGAATCTATAATTATAATACATAAATTCTTCATTCTCTTTCAATGGGTTATAAATAACATAATGATCATGTTTTTAGAACTTTTTAAAACATCGTGATTTTGATATGAAACCCAATTCATTTCTTCATGATTGGTTATTTATAAAATGATTTATTATTATATATGTGGCTCACATGAAAATAAATATGCATTAATTATGTGACCAGATATCCCTCAATGAATTGGTAATATAAAATAATCTCTATATATGACAAGTTTTATGTTGCATTGGTGAATAACCTTGGAAATATTTATGATGCCTTTGGGATGGACCTTGGTGATATAACACCTTAGGTATGGAACTTGCTAATATTATTATAAATTCATAAAATAAATATTGTAGCCATGTATTGATGTTATGATTTATGTTCTTTATATTATTATATGACTCATTTTTCATTGCTCATATCATTATGTATTTCATTATGTTCTTATTAATGTGAGAACTAAGTTGTTTCGGTTGTTTTCCATTTTTTCGCCTTCTTCTCACCCTCTCCAATAATGTATTTTCCCAGGTTATGAGATATAGTAATTGAGCATAGGATGAACCTATTACGATGCCTTAAAATTTGGTTAAATCAATGTTTCATGTTTTCATGTATAATATTCCTAATTTCTAAGACACTAAACATCAAAAGATTCTATGTTTGTAAAATGCAATGAAATTTTATGTAATAAAAAGATGGGAGGGATAACCCTCCCTACATGAGTTTCTTCATTTGTAGTAGGTGTATGATTTAGAGTGGTAGTTTTTTATAGGAATCTTAAATGTCATGGATACAAAAAATTAATAGTCTCATTCCTTTTAGGGTTATATTTTATTTAGAAATTATATTATAGTTAATAATTTTTTTGAAATGTGGCTATGAAAATATTCCATCATTCATAATGTGTAGTTCATTCAGGTTCTAAAATAATTGTATGTGGCATTAAATTTTATTAGTAGTATCCTATTATAATAATAGAAACTATGAATTATATGTCTTATCGTTTTTTATCATCATTCCAAATAGAATCACCAAAATTAATGTAGATTTCTTCATCCCTCAAATATTTCTACTTGGATATAGGATAAGATATCTATGGATATAATTGATATCATATATTATACTCATTATGGGAATAATGATATTTCATTTAACATTGATAAGATAATAAAATTATTCTATTTTCTATCAATTAAATATTTTTAAAAAGTAAAAGGACATGGGAATCTACACATGCATAAAATATTTAAATTTCTTGTGATTTATTTCATAATAATTTCTAATATAGAAACCCTATTTTCCTATTGCCTCATTAAAATCCATAATTATTATATGATTTTATATGTATATATTAATAGAATATGATCCCTATACTAGTGGGAATGTAGATATGTTGATCTATATATTGGAATATATTATTTATGTGTGTGTGACAGATTTTGTGGGATCATGATATTCTATTCAACCATTAGATTATTTTTTATACAATAAAAGGTACTAATATTCAATAACTCCATCACCATTTTATTTATTATATTATCATCTTTTTCAGTCTCTACTCTGTTAGAGTGTTATGGGTATTTTTATCTTGTGGGGAAACTATAATATAAAAAATATTAGATAAAATTATTCTTATTCAAATAAAAATGGTGGAAAATGAAATTCACTGAAAATATTTTGATTATATTACTTGGAGGGAATTGTAATTCTGAATGGGTGATAAGTCATTCTTGAATGTTCTCCTTGACTTTGTTATAGTGGCTAGTGATTTAAGGTAGTCTAATATAATAGTTTTTGGATTAGTAAAACTATTTCAAAATATAAATTTTATTTATATATTATCATTCATCCTTATTTAACATTGATTAAAAATATATTTTATTACTTTTAATTGAATAATTAATACCTTCTTCATTACCATGATATGATTTTACAATGAATATGTTTTTAAATGTATTCATTCCATGGCTGAATAAACAATTGTTTTTAATTAATAGTTAAATCATTTGTGAGAAAAATAAATTCCTATTGTTATTTTTGAGTGGTTTTATTAGAGTGACTCTAAAAAAAATAGTTTGTGATCCATGAATGGGGGTTAAATTCAGTCACGTATTCTCATATTAATTGCATACTTATGGTATTTTTGGGGGTATTAAGTGATATAGCGAATAACTATATTACAAAAAAATGAAATTTATTTATAATGAAATTATTAATTAATTTTATCTTCCATTTATATATTTTTAGTGAATAATAGAGTATTGGATGGATTTATGGAAATGATTGGTTCTGGTGTAGGGTTATCCTAACCGTTCCTGTGAACCATGAAAATCATTTTTTTTGAACTCGATGTGTGGTTGGTACATTTATAGCCAAACTATGAACCTAATCCATGAATCGATTTTATTAAAAAACATTCATTTCATAATCTGAATTTAAGTTGATGACGTCTCAATTACCACAACATTCATTAGAGAACATTCCATGATCTCATAAGGTCGCAAACCCCCACTTGGATCAATAATCCATTTTTTCTTTCGTTGATGGATTATTGACATATTTCAATATATTGTATCATTTGTGAAATTTTAATTCTTATTCTCCATTTATTTATAACGTTTCATCACATATAGATTTCCTAAAAATTACATGATTTCCTAGGGTTTGTCTTAGATGTATTTTCAATTAATTAAAATATTATTAAAAGGATTTCAATCACACAATGATTATTTTTTTAATCCTTAGGGTAATGTAGTCATTTAATAATAGATTCATAATTTTTTGGTTTGTATCTCAATGTAATAACATTTTTATATGAAACAATGACTGATTACATGTTCTAATATGTGGTCTTGGTGATTTTATTGAAATATAAGATATATAAGATGGTGTTTTGTAAATTATATGATGTTTTATATATAGTTCAATTTTTTAGGTAGTATTGATTTAAATAATGGTGAATTTTATATTTTTTAAAATGTTTCACACTATGTTTTTATAAATTATTTATGAAGATTTTATATTAAAATAGTGAAATTTGATTACATCGATTGTTTCTATTTTAATTATATATAATTAATGAAATGATATGTTAATTAATTTAAAGGTTAAAATGTTTTTTGGGATATTTAAATTGTAATTTTGAATTTTATTTCTATTTTTATATAAATTTTACAATTTTTTACAAAAAGCAAGTATTCATTTTTATATAATTGTTGAAGAACAGAAAAATAGATAGGAATTATTTTCATGAATGGGTTTCAAAGAATTTTTTTGTGTTTATTTCATGTTATTATATTTTAAATTTTTTGATAATTTTTGTTATGGAAAATTTAAAGTAAATAACATTGTTCGATGAGTGTTAATCTAATGATAATTATACATTATAGGAGAGATTATAAATTATTGATATTATACCCTAGTTTAGATTAAACATTATATAGTATGGAATTGTTTAGGATTTTTCATTAGTTACATTCATTTGTGATACTGTAAATATTTTTTATTATAGTGTGAGTACTGAATCCACCATTAGTTTAGCATTAAAATATAGTTACTATCCTATAGGCAGATGATTTAAGAATTTAATATGATAATCATAGTATTCCCATACCTTGTGACTTTAGGTATTATTCCCTCAATATATTAAATTAAATTTAACGTTGAATTATTTCCCTTTGTGTTTACATTATTTAATTATATAACTATGTATTATAGAGATACCATTTTAATATTTTCAATAGATAATAATAATCTCAAATTACATTTAATTATTTTACTTATAATTTTAATTTTAATTTTCATGCATTTATTTTAAACTATAATGGGGTTCCCAATTTTTTAATTTATATATATTTCATGTTGTAAAACCTTACTATGAATTATTGATCTCTTCCTATATATACACATCATGTGTGTATATATTTCGTTTTATATAATAATGTAAATTGAAGGCTCATTTAAATTGTACTAATTTATTAGTGTTTTTTGATATAGAGGTGGAACATTCGTCTCATTGCATATGGATGGCTATATTTGAATGTTATATTAGTTATGTATTATTTTTATTTATTTTTAGTTAACTCTATAAAATAGTGATTAAATTTTACTCATTTTAATCGTATTAGTTATTTATATATTTTATTTTTTTATGTATATATAGCTGGGGTTATGTTTAATTTTCGGTTAGGTTTATGGACATTGAATTACTATTTATCCATATAGATTTATTATTTTTAATATAATTTCAAAATATTTATTTTCATGTGGATAATTATTTCAATATATATACTTATCACACATTGGTTACTATATGAATTTAAATCATTTGTTTTATATTTATGAAGGAAAAAAATCCACAAAATATAATCATAATGGACCATCATTTATTTCTATCCCATGTCGATCATGAATAAACTTTTTCAATTTTGGAAAATAATTCCATGTACTAGGATAGGGAATCTCAAGTTATTTTATAAAATTTTCCTTTTTCTATAATTCTATATTAGTCTTATGGTATTATTTAATTCATTATATCAGATCTGACTTCAAATCCAGTAAAACCCTTTGGTTAATTTAAGAGAAATCTTTATGCTCACGTTGGGAGGTAAAATCACACAAATATTACAAGTTATGGTTCAATGGATGATCCCCATTTTTTAAATTAGTTATATATTTTGGGAGAACTTCCAGAATTTTTTATTTTCAATATTATATATCCAAAACAGTTGTTATTAATGCAATAATAGGTGGAATTAAAAAATTTCAATTGGATGATGTGTTGACCTCTACATAAAAATTCATCAGAGCATATGTTTTTTAGATGAATATCTCAAATTTTACTATAATGTATGAATTAAAATTTTTATATAAATTTAATTACGTCACGACCTATCCCAGTGGGACCCCTTCCATGACTCCCCACACCCACCACTAATTTTCCAAGGTCCTATTACTTTCACTGATTAGGCATATCACTCACATGATGGGCATTGCCTATGTACAAGTACGCAAGAAGAAATATCCAAAAAAACAAAATGTTGAAGTATGTGAATGTGTATAGGTACAATAAAAATGCCTTCAATGTTAGTGATATTCCTACTCAGTGCTAATCACAATCAAATTTCCTATAGGAGGTGAGTTTGGGGAGTCACGAAATGGTCCCCATTGGGGTGGGTCATGACAGAGTGGTATTAGAGGTGGTCAGTTATACCATAGGTCTGGGATTCTATGAGATTGGTTGGGGAAATATAGTTAAGTGTTTAAAGTTTATACTTCTAGATAGGGACTCTATTGTTGGTGTGGTAGTCTATGTGTCCATACACCAGGGCTTTAATAACCTATTTTTAACTCGATAAATGAAAACACTAGTTGTATGTAAATTAAAGGTAAATGAATCATCGAAGAAGGTGTTGTGGTTTACATATCCTTCTTGTCTCAGCTCATAATATATACTCATTATTTGTGGTTTATCTACTTTTCTTACATGATTCCACCTCAATTCCTTACAGCTAGGACTCAGTAGCTTGAACATGAAGATAAACCCCTATGTGATGAAGATTTGATATAGGGACCAATTCCCCAAATTTCAACTCTAGGTGATGCACCAGCCTTACCCCCACTTATAGAGTTGCATGTGGTACTCACAGTACCAATGTATGTGGGGTGCATGATGAGTGTGCTTCACTAGATTCATTAATATAGACCCATCAGTTTACAAAGAGATCCCAAGCCACAGTTTCCCCATGCTAGGCTAAATTATCTAGAGGATAGTGGAGTTGAAAATTGCATGCGGTCAAGGCATATAACCCATGGTTTAAAGGAATCATTTTAGGTAAAATATGTTTTTTTATACTTTAGTTGTAATACTTATAGAAAATGGTTATTGTCATTCCTTTTAGTAATTTACCTTGTACGGGAACTACAGATTCAAATTGAACCATTGACTCTACAGTTAGGCTTTGATACACGTACTGGAGGAGACTAAATGATCACATACCTTTGTATGAAGTATGACCTGACCCCTGTAGGAGACAGTTTTAGGTGGATCCTCTTGGTTTTAGTGTTGAGTCCTTATGTTTTCATCTATGGTATGAATTGGTAATCTATATTTTATACCTATATTTTCAATTTTATGAAAAGGGTACAGTGTTATTGTATCGATGGAATGAAGGTTACCATTTTTAGTGAAAAGGAAACTTGGGTAGCACAAGATGGACTCATGAAATGGAGGGTGAAATTCATTACACATAACTTGGCTAGCATGTCCGTCATTGCATCAGTTGTTTTATGCTTCTATTTTCCAATAGTGGTGGAGGAGTACTTAGTTGTATTTTCTCAACATGTTCTCTAGTTACCTCCCAACTGGGATTCATACTTTTCCATTGATTTACATCTTGGGATTACACTGAAATCTACACCATCATATCAGATAGCTCTCATATAGCTTCAGAATCTATAGGTGTAGTCAGAGGACTTGGAGATAAAGGGATTCATTAGACCTAGTGTTTCACCCAAGGAAACTATAGTTTTGTTTTCCAAAAATGCAGATGTGAGATTTAGTTTCTATGTGGACATCCGATGTATGAACCCAATTATCATGAAGAACGTGTAACCAATACAGAGGATTGATAATATCTTTTATTATTTTTAATGTAGATGATGGTTCTTGATGTTTTTCAATATATTTTTTTATCACCAGTTGTGAGTATGGGATGAGGAAATATCAAAGTCATACTTCAGATGTTGTATGGTCACTGTGAGTACTTTATGATTCCCTTTTGTATGAAAAATGCCCCTATAGTTCTTGTGGGACTCATGAGCCAAATATTTTTTTCCTTACTTATGATGTTTCTTGATGTCTTCATCGATGATATCATTATGCATAAAACTCTGTGGAGGAGAATTCAAGACACATAATGGTGGTTTAGGAAGTACTCTGAGAGAACCAGATTTTTGGTAATCTATAGAAGTTTTAATTTTGGATTGAGGTTGCCTTTTTTTGGATATTTTGACCTTTTGTATAGAGTGGCAGTGGACCTAAGCAATGTCGAGGAAATGTTATCCTAGGAGCCACCTAAGAATGTGATGGAGGTGTGGAGATACCTTAGGATAGAATGCTATTATCTTATATTCATACTTTGTTTATATATAATATCAACACCTATGACATCATTTAATTGAATGTATGATCCATTAATGTGGGAAGATATGTGCCAGTAAGATTTTCAATAGATGTGGTGGAGTTTGACGAGCACTCTGATCATGATGTTGATGGAGGAGGGTGTCGAGTATGTATTGTTCGAAGATGCATTAGGAAATGACCATGGTTGTGTCCTACTAGAAAGGAAATAGGTTATTTCATATGGTTCTCACTAGTTGGGACCAAAAAATTTTAAATACACATCCTCCAATATTTAGTTTTTAGGGATAGTCTTCGCATTGACGATGTGGTGACAATACCTGATGGTGAGAGATTTATCATCCACTATAATCACAAGAATCTCAGTTAAATCTTCTATTAGATGCATATAAACATGAGATATATGTGATGATAAGATAACCACAAGGTATATGAATTTTGATATTTTCTATACTCCTAGGATGGGGGCCGTGGTGGAATATTCTCTCATCAAGCGATCAAGTTCATAGTTATTGAAAGAGGGGTCAGAAAAGATGGCATCGTTGTAGTTATCCATTATGGATGAGGATTGATTATATTAACTCCACTCGATGGTTATCATCTCCCAAAATTACAATGAGTATATAGGGAAAAACATGGGGATATTGATTGTGATTCTCTATGTGGTTATATGCCCATATGGAATGACCATGATAGATATTCAATTGGATGGCAACATATTATTCTTTTTACAGGATGTACAGTAGTTTCAATAATGTTGAGATGGGTGGTTCTAAGGGAGTTTTACAGGTAACCTTTAGAGTAAAATCATAGATTGGTGAATATATACCATGGCCTCCAATGGATTTTTGGTGGATTGGGATGTAGAAGATTGTTCATGTGTTTTTTTCTCAATGCCTTAATTTTTAGCAAGTGAAGGCTAACCATCAATTTCCAACATGTTCTTCTAAACACCTTTAATTTCTAGAATGGATTTGGAATGGGATATCGATGGACTATCAGATGGGTTAACATGTAAATCTATGGGAAATAATGCTATATGAGTTTTCATTAACTAACTCACCATGTCATCCTAATACATTGCTATCTAAGAACAGCGTTTATTAGAGTAATTTGGGTGCCACTATGTGTAAGAGATAGTTTGACTCCATGGAGTTTCATCGACTATTGATTCATATCATGATACTCTCTTTACAAATCAATTGTTTAAGGGATTTCATGAGGTTTTTGGGACCTATTCATGCTTGGGAACAACATTTCACCTACAAAAAAATGGCCAGATGAAACAGAACATTCGGGTTTCAGAGTGAACGCATCATGATTGTTTGTTAAAATTCAACGTTATTTGGAGGGATCACCTACCACTGGTGTTGTTTTCATATAATATTAGCTAAAATTCTTCCATTTCATTGGAAACATTTTAGGATTTTTATGTGAAACCCTTCTAGTCACCACATTGCTAGACTGACACAAGAAAGTTAGCACTCATTGGTCTAGAGTTTGTGCGAGCTACTACTGAGATGGTTCACGTTATCCAGAAGTAGATGATTACTACACAAAGTTGTTATAAGTAATATTCTAGCAGGTGGTAGAGGAATTTGGAGTTCGATTATGGAAAAAATGTCTTCATACAGGTTTCACCTCGATATGTATTATAGTGATTTGGCCAAGGTGACAAGCTATCTCTGAGTTTAATCATCCATTTTTTGATATTGTGTACATTTTAATTGGTGGTATACAAAATATATTTACATTCATAGTTAGAAAACATGAATAAAATCATCCACAATTCATAGATGAGGATATACATGTATGACCCAACAGACATCATAGATAGGGGTGAGGTGGACATCGAGAATTTAGAGACTTTTGTTGAGTAATCAATAGAGATCGATGATCATTAGTAGGGGATCCTTCTTGGTTCACTGATTCCTTTAGTTTTTGTCTGGTTGTAGCGTGATAATCTCTAGTAGATAACTTAGGATTAAAAGTCTTATATTCATTCTCAATACCCTCATCTTTTTTAGTATACTATGTTCTGTCTTTCCAAGGATGTAAATCCCCAGGATGGGGAGAATTTAATGTCTCAGGTTTTTTATGTACCATTTTTAAAAATTATATTGATTGATTTGGAGACAATGCACTGAGAAGCCGTCATATTCGACTCCCCAATTTTTTTATAATAAATTATTTAATTAAATTAAAATATTAAATAGCATGTGATTTTTTTTTCTGAAAACGGTTAAATAACATATAAATGGGTTCTCGAATCAGAAATGAGAGGACATTGTTGTCATTAAAACATCATCACAGCCCTAGGTGTCACCTAACATTGGTCATAATGGTTTAGTTGTTTAAATTCATTATGGGAATTTTAAATGAATAAAATAAATTGATAAAAATTCATTTTATTTTTATTTCATTGACATATGGGTGAAGGAAAATTCTTATTTTAAATAAAACCTACACAAGAGATTTAGTGTTAGGCTCATAACACTGGTATAATTTGTACGCTGCAAAGAAATGTCTACAGAATCATCTGAACAAATGTGACTTAATTTCAGATTAGAGATCGATGAACACCATTCATGGTTGATCTCTCCACTACTGATGATGTGGCAAATGATCTTTGTTAGAATGAAATCAATAATGTACGTATGATGTGTTAATCCAATTCCTCTTTTCCATTATTGATTCCTACGATGAATGCAGACTAATCCACTAGTACATTAGCCAACAGATTGCTCATATTTTTGGGATGGGATTATATTTTTGGAGTTTATCAAGACATGATTGTAATTATTTTTTTGATTCATTCATCATTATTATGGGAATTACTCGAGGCTGGAACAAACAACACCCAAGGTTTGTTCCACCATATTATTACCCATGTTTTTTCTCCCCCGATTTATTTCTTTATTGACGGGTGCCTATCATTATTCTTCCATATTTGATAAATCAATCATTTCAACTTTGCTTCATGGAACAGTGATCCAAAATCGGAGATCCAAAATTGGGATGACACGATGGAGGTGCAATAATGATTATGGTGGACAGATTGAAGTGATTCAGAAGAACCTGTTCATTTTATGAATTGTGTTTGGATGGATTACATCATGTTTTTGAGATGTTGGAAGGCCCAAAACCCATAATGTTTGGGTTAGGGTATTGTAATGACCATAGATCTAGATTTTTGAGGAAAACAAACTGCTAGAAATAAAATTTGGAAGATTATCTTAAGCATTTAGAGGAAAAAAGATGAGCCTCTAGAAAACCCAATAGACATGTCATGTAGTCCAAACTACACGACATGTGTTCATAGTTGGACCATTAGGCCTATACCCTTGTAGGTACATGAAGACGAGATAGATTACACCAACTGCCTACATGGAATGTACTCCTCGACATGACATAGACTAAACAAGTTACATAGACTACCTCGTGTACTGGTACAGGGGAAGGAATACACGGGATGAAGTCATGTACTAGCACTTGACCATAATACCTATGAAGATCACATATGGATGGTCCTGCCATGTGACTTTTTCTATAAACCATATACCCATATTCTACAGAACACTATTTGTAATGAACCGAGCTATTTTATATGGGAATTACTCAAGGTCATGGGACACGGTGTGTGAACCTCCTACAAGCTGGGTACCTCTTTCTACAAGGATTTATTTTCTTATCCCTTATATCTTGGACAATATACATTTATTTTTTCCCCTTATACCTTCCATGACGATAGGTATAGTATCATTTTCTTCTCCTAAGACTACAATCTCATCAACATGAACTCTAAGATAGAGTTGTTGGAATCCACCAAGAGATCGAGTGAATGATCCATTATTCATTCTTCGCACCCTTGGGGATGTTCTTGGTATTGATGTGACCAATCCTCCATGGGACCTAATCCTCTACGTGGTGGGTTAAACTAGATCAAGTTGTTGGAAAAACTGCATGGTCCTAGTTTTGATCTTCATCTATGTTTTTATCATATCTCTCTTCAGATGAATCTGCATATCTCTCTCATGATAGTACCCGATGAGATGTATCTCTTGGGATGGAATCATCATTGTTATCAGATTCAATAGTGTGTTATCCTAAATGAGTTCATTGTGAAATCTTTGAGATGAATTCCTAGGGTTGTTATGTAGTGGTTTTGACTAACCAATAGACTATGTGTTTTGTTTTATTATATCTAAATGTTACTTTACATGTATCGTAGACATATACGTTTGTAGAGATGATTGTTCTATAATTTTTATATTGATTTTTGGTTTCAGGGTGTCCTACTGAGTATTGTTATACACACCCCTGCATGGAATTTTTTGGCACATGTCATGTCATGTGTATATGATGGACCCTTTTATGGATTCCATAGTGGACACAGACCATTTGGTGCTATGTGAGACGGGACAGATCGAGGTGTGTTCATGCAGCTTTAGATAGTAGTACTAGTACATTTTTCTTAAAGGTTGGATTTTTCATTACCGACTATTGTAGTGGGCCTGTATTTTTTCATGTTTAATTTTCATTACATTCTACCATACTATTGTTGTGGGATATAGTGGTATGCATGAATTGATTACATAGTGGTTTTACATTTTAGAATTTTGTGGTCTTGGAGATTTGTGCATGCATATATGTATGTAATAAATGTCTCCCTTGTTAGTGATTTTCCTAATCAGTTATAATCACCATCCCATGGCCTATTAGAGGTGGGATTTGATATTCATGACACATGCCCCACTAGGATGATTCATAATACTGAAAATTTTATAAATTAAATTATTCATGATGTTTAGTTGAATTTTCATTATTTATACCTCTGAAAAAATATAATTAAGTTGGTAAATATAACATGTAGTCATAAAATCGACTACTAAAGTATAACGGATAATATTGGACATGAATATCAATATATTAAAAAAAGTAGTTTCATTAAAATTTTAAAAAATATATTTCATTAAACAACATTCACTATATCAAAAATATCACTAAATATTCTATTGAATGTCTTAAATATCCATCAATAATTTTTTGTTAATTTTTTGTCACTAAAATATTTTTGTTTCTATTTTTAAACCTCAATTTTTAGATGAAATGTCTTTTGAAAGAAATTATTAATTTATCCACAAATTATTTTAAAAATTGTGTATATTATATTAAAAAAAATTCCTTAATACATATGATTTAATTGAAGTTATGTTTCTTGTTAATTTTATCCACTCTTATACTCATGAAAAAACGATTTTTATTTAGAAAATTCATGATTCCATAAGATATAAATAATGAATAGAATTTGGAATATTCCACATGTTATGGAACTATAAATTTATTATCCAAAAATAAATATCCATCTTGAAAACTGAAATAAATTTCTATATTTTTTTAAAAAAAGAATCCTTCCACCTAAGGGAAATTGTTTCATAATAATGTATACTCGCATTGAATGGTATATTTTCATTTATGATACAAAACTCTCCAATATTAATCATTTATTATTAATTTTTATTGAATATATTATCAAAACCAGTAATTCATGTTTTCTATCTTCAGAATCAAATAAATTCATATTTTGTATGTATTAGTGAATTTATTTTAAATAGAATACCTTGTCCTCTATTGAATAAATTATTTCACATATTCTCATGTTTTGTTGTAAAATTTCTTCCCCATCTATAAAAAACTCTATAAAATGTATAATTCATGTTATAAGAAGCTTATTCCAGTATTATATATCATACATATGTAATTTTTTTTCTTCCATAATTCATTCAATGTAATAAAATATATGTGAATCATTATTCATCATATTAATTTAATTTTCATTTTCAATTGTAGTCTCATATTCGTAATATGGAAAGGTAATTTAATTAATTAATCTCATAGAGGATATCATTTTTAATATATATAAAAAACAAACCTATACACATCATCATCCATTAATTTATTCTAAAATTTTCACTTTATCTATCCTACATTTAAACCATTAAATTATACCATTATCTTATCAACCATTATCAATTTATATCACACGTATATCTAACATCAAGTCAATCTCATAATTTTTATTCAATAATTGTTATAAAATAATAAAATAATAAATAATATTTTGGTATATAATTATTAAGATAAATGACTAGGGAAGTCTTTGATTTTCTGAAAGATGTATTGATCATCCCAATCCCAACAGTGGGATCTCAACCCCACATCATCAAACTATTTAATTTTATTTAATATCCATTAATTTTTGATTTATTTATTGAATGGAACATAAAAAACCTATTTTTCTTATCATTTAGTGAGATACTAGTTTTCTTCTTCACTACACATGGTTTTACTTATAATAAAATTTGTTTCCTCCATCCCTTATTTGAGATAGTGGTTCATTTCCTCATCATTATGAAATAAGCATCATGCATCTACATTTCAATAATTATATAATATCAAACATAAAATTCATGGGGTTATCCTTATATTCTGAGTGCATCGAAATTTTGTGACAATGGGTCTGTGGTGATTCTTCAGAATGAATGATGTTTAATTAAGTGACTGAAATGTTAACAATAATAATGAGAAGAGAACAAAGAGACATTTATTTTATTAAAATTATTAATAAAAACTCCTATTACATTACAATAAAATAGGAGAATAAATTATGAAATATAATACATGGTTATTTAGAAGAATACTACATGATGAGTATTGTCTTTTACGATAATATGATAAATATTCCAATGATAGATTTGGAAATAAAAGCCTCTTATGAATTTTTACAAATAAAGAGTATTGTTTATGAAAATCAAAAATTTATGTGATAAAAAAATTATTCAAATTTTACCCATATGTTCAAATGTATGTGACCTGATGATCTCAAAATAATCTAATGAAGATATGTGTTTCATATATTTGGTAGATAATTTTAATTATATGGCTTACATTTTTTGTGTATCTATTCAACCACACAATCATAAGAGGTTCAAAACAAACCAGTGATATGATTAATGTAAAACTGCATATATTTTGATAAAAAATAATATAAATATGGATTTTAATATAAAAATATAGATTTTGAATAATAACATGACATAAATCGAACAATTTCTGAATGATTATCAGTAAAAATTCATTAAAAAATAGAGTAGTGTAATAGAAGAATAAATTCCTTGTTGTTAATTGATGGGTAATGTTATCAGATCTTAGAACATCAAAATGAACATGGATGCAAGCTTTAAAAACAATCTATATTCGATGATGATGTTTTCTCTAACCAAATTCATTCAAAAAAACCTAGTGTTATATTATTTAAATATATGACAAATTTAATGATTCTTAATTTATTTGAAATAATATGTTTTATTAAAACAATGTTGATTGGCAGGAAAAATTTTAATTAATAAGGTACTAAATTTATGTTTTCTTGTTATAATGTGATGAAAAGTGGAAATTAATAATACCTACCCCACCAGTGTCTACCTACACTATTGATTAGGTATATTCTAACATCCTGGGAAAATAAACAATATAACATTTTTATATTTTTTAATATTTTTGAATAAAATTTGAATATTACTTTAAAGGAAATTCTATGTTCAATGGAATACCCATTATGCAATAATGAGTTTCTTTGAAATCTTACGTTGCACACTAATAATTTAATAATATTATTTTAAATGGTAGTTAACGCCTAGACGTTCTAATGGCTACAATGAACAAAACTGACTACAAAATGATTATATATGTTTGTTAAATATTTTAAAATTTATCAAATAAAAGATTGAGGCTTAAAATAATAAAATAATTCAATTTTAAGTATAAATATTTTAATGTTCTCTAAAAGGTCGATTAACCGCCTTTTGATGGAATTTTTTTTAAAACTTCTTTTTGTCAATTATATATGTTATATTTGAAAAAATAAAATCCTTCTTTATAATCCGGACATCAAAATTTACATTGTGTCAATTTTTTTTATTTTTCTGATAAAGTTCATTTTTTAATGAATAGTGAAAATACTGTATTTTAATTCCAAAAATCCTTTTAATGTAATTAATTCATTGGTTCTATTAAATTTTAAATTAGGTTTAAAGTTTAGTTGAAATATATTTTTACCATTTAATCCAATTGTGGTCATTGTAATTAATTTCACTTTGAAATTGGACATAAAATGTGTCAATCTTTTGATAGATATTGTTTCATAAAAACACGATATTTTCTTGGACAACGAGAATTAATCATAAAATTAATTAATAAAACTTTTATGTTTTGAATTTCTTAAAATGGACACCATTTTTTAATTTGGATTATAGAATTTACTTTGGCTAAATTTTAGGTATTTTTCTGAAAAATGAAAATTTTTATTGAATAGTGAAAAATACTGTATTTTACTTCAAAACTGCTATTTGATCTTATTTAATTATATAGTAAAATGGTCCTTTTAATTTTTTTTAAAGTTCAAATGAATTATTTTTTTATCACTTAATACAATTTTATTCATTTTAAGTAATTCAACTTTTCAATTAGATATAAAAACAAGTCAATCTTTTGATAAATTTTTACTTCTTATTGACCCGTCTTTGGTTGTGACAACATGAATTTTTTTTAAATTAATTACTGAAATTTGTATGATTGTAATTTGTTAAAATTGATTCCATATTTGGAATCAGAAGTTCCAAATTATTTAATTATGACTCTTTTGTTTTTGGACATTATAAATAATAACGATGATAATTATCTTTAATTATCGTGATTAATTTATAATCAGGTTAAGGGTAATAAAATAATATAATAATAATATAAAATTACCCCAAAATATGTCCAAATCTTCCTGTTTGAGTCATGTTCGACCATGGGAAGCTTTTTTCCGTTCTTGAGGGCTAATGGAGTCACATGGTTGTAATAGTGACATTTATGACGTTATTTTTTTTAAAAGATGAGAATATATGAAAGGTTGGTATATCGAAATAAAAACAATTTCAATTTTGATTACATAAATGATATCATAGACTATAAATAGTCATTATAATGATAAAAATCATACCTACATCATCGTAGTTTTCTTATAATTCTTAGAAATTATATAAATAAATTTACTTATGACAACATGATGATGCAATGATTACCGAATTAATGAACGATTTAAGTAAAATGAAAATATAAGGTAATATATTAGACATAAACTCGTATTAAACCTATTTTAAGGGTGTATTTTGAACACTTATCACCTTATCATCTAAATATTTCATTTTGGGACCCTTAAAATATGAAAACCATGTTATATTAATGTATCATATCAAGGCTTTCCAAAAGTGACTCTCCTCCCTCTTATAAAAGCCCCCCACCTCTACCCCATTACCCACACCTCTCAAGACCTTGGATCATCCAAACTCTGATCATATTATCTCTCCATATACCTCTTTCACTCCTAGAAGCCTCACATTGGGAAGAATTCTTTCCAAGGAAGCCTTTGGCTCAAATCAAAAAGAGTTACCCGATTGAAAGTTAATATCTTCTCTCGAGTTTATTTCTTTTATTTTCCTTCTTCACTCTCCACTATAATCTTATTATTTGATCCCATAATAACACCAATATCCTCAATATATTATGATTTTGTTATTATAAGGATTCTACCTACACATACACATACCCCCGTCCAATGGTTAATGAACATACTGTTTCTGTGGGTGTTGAATTACTACCTCACGAAATGATGATTATTCAATCATCTTTTAACACCTTTCATGGTGTCAATTATGATGGCACTATATTTATATATGATATATTTTATATTTATGTCCTCTATATTCTTCTTGTATTTTATATTTAAAACATACCTTTATGCTTTGCATGTTGTGGAAATGCGATTACGTCATATGACTAAGTGTGGACTACCGCCCCCTCAAGTGATGTGACTCATTCATGCCATACATGGAATTTATAAAGAATTTAATTAATGAACTTATTTTACCTATATGAAATATATATTATAATGGAATTATAATATATATTTTTCTCATTTATATTTAATTCCTTTAATATGACAATGAAATGAAAGTACCATTCATGCGTACGTACGACATACCATTTCCCTAAATGGTGCATTTCATTTATTATAAAAATATGTTATGGAATAGTATAAAATTAATATATACTGGATATATATAATTTTTAAATCATTAATATTATCTTGGAGATGATGCACTTATAACTACATGGGAAATTCTTTTCAAACAGGTTCATTGTTGACTCATGTACCGAACATCGACAAAACGTATGATATGAACTCACATAATTAACTAATAATTATGACATGATAATTTGTGAGATGAATTTAATAATAAATATTAATGTACTTCTTTATGCATTTATAATTGACCAAAGTTTATTACTCAGGAACATAAAGAAATGAACAAGAAAATTCGGACTTGAGGTAAGGGTATTTCTTATCTCACTTTTAATTCTGTGTGATTTCCATTGTTCGCCACTTATTTGATTCATGTGCTATATTGTGTACATAAATTTCATATATATTATCATGATTCTATTTATATTAATTTTATTATGTGATTCATTGGGTTTTTATTAACTTTTGGTCATACAACTCCATTTGATTACAACGAGGTAAGGGGTTTTATCTCAATTTTTATTCCCATGAGATTCATGCTACATTTGACACTATTTCCTTTTGTGTGGTGTATGTACTTCCCAGGATTGTATTATTTGTGTAATATAAATTAATTTATGTGTATTTAAATCTTCATTTTATGATCCTTCTTTCATGGGGGGTACGTTTCGAAAGTTACCCAAATCGGTAAGGGAACCTTTCACCCTCCTCTTTTTAAAAGAATTCTTTTTGTTAGGTATTTTAATTTACATATTCCTAAGGTTGGGATATGTTTTTATATATCCTTATTTATTAAAATTTTATCTCCATGTGATGAGATACCGTTTTTACCTCTCATCAACTCATATTCTGAATTTTAAAGTGACGTCGTCATGCTGTCGAATTTCTATAAGGGAACTTCTTAACCCCATTTCAATTCTCTGGGTTAAACCTCTACTTCTTGATTATGTTGTACGATGAACATGTGTGGATGAACTCCAATTATTTTACACTTAATATACAATTATATTGGGTGTATTTTTATTTTCCACACATAATTATGTAATTGATTTATCCTTAATATAAAGATATCGTCTTTATATGGGACTTCATCTCAATCTCCTTTCATTGAGGCGTCCTTTTATTTCTACACGACATTATTTTATATGGTGTATAAAAAACTTTTGAATTTTAATTTCATTCAAAGAGATTCTTTTTTTACATGAAGTGTTTTAATAAAAAAAAGGAATGTTTTTTGTCTTACGAATGCGGCGACAACAACTTCTCCACTGCCGTGACCAATATTTTTGTTTCGGTTTCATCTAAAAGACAAAAAAAATTAAAAGGAAAAGAAAAGCATGTTTTACTTTTCTTTTATTTTTTTATTGAAAAAGGTTTTGATAATGTTTTGATTATATCAATGTGTTGTATTGATATCTTGTGTTTGAAATTTGGAAATTATATGATTCCTTTATGCATGTTTTATGTGATACGATTAGGTTATGGTTCTTGGGCATTTTTTATGAAGTTGGGTGGTTCTGTGATAAACTAAGTGCAAGTGATCCCGAGATAGCTTTCCATGCTTTGGGTAACCTGAAGGAGTTAAACTCTATGGTTTGTTCAAAGAGGTTTAGGGAATATACTTTGATTGGTATTCCAAACATAACCATGAGGGTTACTCCCTATGTAATAATGTTATGAATGCCTCAAGTTACCATTATGTCTTATGATTTCTAGGTGTATTTCACAAATCTTATGACTTCATGCAGTATGTTAAAAAGCTTATGATATGTATATATTTATGATCTAATGTTTTCTCTCTTTGTGTATCCCTTACTGAGCTTTTTATGCTCATTCCATGTTTTTGAAATGTTTTTCACAGGATATAAAGTGGAATAGGGTCAAGGAAGGGACCAAGGAAATGTCATACTGTCTAAAACAAGGAACAAGACATGACTCTTTTTTTCATGAGTTTTTATTTTGTGAAAAAATGGAAACTGAGTAAATGTGTCTACTTTATAATTTTTTAGATGTAATAGTTATGTCCTAATTCTCTAAAACAAAAAACCTGAAAAGATCCTCAATTTGAATTTTTAATTTAATTAATGAAAATGTAATGTTTTAATGTTGAGTCCTTATAGTTGGTATCAGAGGTCGGTTTAGATAACTTTTGATGTTAGGGTATTCTTTAAGGAAAAGTTACATTACCATAACGGTTAGGATTTCAGAAATAGTCCTGGTTTTTAGATAAAGTGAATGAGTTTATGATTACATGAATAATTATACCTTATTATTATATGATGATTTTACTGTTATACTAACAGTGAACTTTTTTGTTTTAGTAAATGGCTGGATCTGGCAGTCAATAAAGTAACAGTGGATGTGAAGAAAATTGTGAGAGTTTTTTGATCGAGTAACTGAATGATATGGGTGCTACAACGAGAACTCTTTTGGTTATTATCAACCAACTATCTGGAGACATAATTGACCAACTAAACCTTAGTGAATTTTATAAGACATCATATTTGCGAGAAACAAATCCCTATGAAAGTTCATGTAATAATGATAAAGCTAAGTGTGTTCAAAAACCTATGAGTCAAAGATGTGGAAGTAAACCCCTACGAAAATGTTTCAAAGGGACAGAAAGTGGTTATATATGTGGATATTACGGTCATAAAGCAAGAACATTCCAGGGAAAAAGGAAGCATCCAATTGACTCTAGGAAAGGGAAAGAAGTTCTTTCATAAGTATCAATTGAATGTTTTAAATGTGATGTACATGGTCATTATGAAAACACATGTCCTATGAAGAATTTTTGGGAATCGGATCACCAGGATCATAAAAATATTCATTTACCAATACCAAATGCCATTATGATTGAGGATGAAGAAACTGACAATGACCAATGAATGGTATGGATTATTTCTTAACATATGTTTTCCTATTATTGAAATCTTAGGATATGATTCATGATTTTTTGGTAGGAAATAATTATTTCAGAATAAGTTATAAAGGAATGGTTAATGGATCATGAAGAATGTTAAATGAGTAAGAAGTCCACATATAAGGGATTCATGAGTTATTGTAGATTTTAGGATGGTAAAATTCATAAAAGTATTAAGGGTCTTTTGATGAAGGGATTACATTAGAAGACTTTTTATATTATGTGTAACCCTGATGTATGATATTTGAAAATTTTATTCAAGGAATAATTATCTTTTCTTTTATGGATATTGTTATAAAGACCCATTTTGGTTTATATGATCCTTGAATTTGAGGTAATTACCGGTTATTACATTTTGGGATGCAAAACAAAAGTTATTAGATAACCTTAGTTGTTAAAATATGTTATGGTTATTTTTTATGAATTTATCACTTTTTTCGGAATATTATAAAATTATGCAGTATTAAAAAAGGGACAACAAGAAAACCATGTGGCAACCCGTCACGTGGGACGAAGCTGTGGGAATCGAACCCAAAACCAAAGTGTGAATGGTATTTATCACCTACCATTGGACTACGTGAAGTCCCTGGTTAGTATGAATAATTATTTTTTGTTATATGATCTTATGAATCAGGAATAATTTTGTATTTTGGAAATTATTAACCTATCATAGAGGATATGTGATTAGGTTAATTACATTGTAGTACGAGACTTTAAGAGTAACTGATGTTATTTGTAGAGAAATATTAAGATTTACAGTAGAAGACAATGTTATTAAATCCTTCAGTTATTTGGGTTTCAATTGTAGTTTGGATCAATTTGAATAATTTTATGAATAGATATTTATTTAATGGTCTTTCTTGAACCTTAGGTTCTTTTTGTTGAATTTTGGATATTAAGAGTAGTTTTTCTTTTTCTAAATGATTATCCTTTTGGGGATTGTCTAATATTGTACTAACAATGTCGGTTTTGGTTAAGTATAAAGACATGGTAAATAAATAGTTCATCTTTTATGGATTAGTTGATTCTCAAGAAGTTCATTATTGCGCTCTTAATGTGAAAAAGACATCTTAAATACTCATCTTTTAGAGAAAATATGATTTTGTGTAAGAAATATAGTAAGAGATGAAAGTCTACATGACGAGTAAGTATGTTTCCTTATGTTTTATTTAAGCTCATAAATAAATTACTCAATTAAATATAAGGTAAAACAAAAATGTTTTCTGTTAACTTTTCTTACTAGGTAATCCGATATCATTTAACCCATCACAAGTTTGTGATTTTCTAGGGGTTAACTTTATCCTAAACATGTTTTCTATCACTGTCCATTAGAACATGACCCTTTGTTTTCTCTTCCATATCCATGATTTCATAGAATCCTATTATTTTTTGTCTTGGGTGACCACTGTACTTTTCTTTCTTCCTTTAAAAGTGATATTTTAATTTACTCCTTTTCCGATGTGGCGTTTCCAATAAAGATTACGAGCCTAATTTTAAAATTGCGAGGATGTAATTTCCAAAAATGGGGGAAGGTTGTAACATCCTGAGTAAATAATGAATATAAAACTTTCATATTTATTAATATTTGTAAATAAAATGTTAATATTACTTTAAATGGAATGATATGTTCGATGGCGTACCCAGTACGCAACAATGAGTTTCATTGAAATCTTACATTGCACACTAATAATATAATAATATTATTTTAAATGGTAGTTAACCCCTAGCAATTGAAATGGCGGGAATGAACAGAACTGACTACAAAATGATTATATTTGTTTGTTAAATATTTTTACATTTATCCATAAAAAGTTAAAGGCTTAAAATAAGAAAATAATTTTATTTTAAGCATAAATTTTCTAAGGTTCTTTAAATGGTTGATTAACCGCCTTTTGATGGAAAATAATTTTTTAAAACTCATTTTTTCAATTTTATATGTTATATGTGACTAAATAAAATCCTTCTTTACAATCGGGACATCAAAATTTACTTTGTATAATTTTTTTTATTTTTCTGGTAAAGTTCATTTTTTAATGAAAAGTGAAAATGTTGTATTTTTATTCAAAAACACCTTTAGATATAATTTATTTATATGGATAGATTATCTATTTAATTGGTTTTAATGTATTGTTCAAATATAATTTTACCATTTTATCCAAGGGTGGTGATTGGAATTAATTTCACTTTGAAATTGGACATAAACATGTGTCATTATTTTGATAGATATTATTTCCTAAAAACGTGCTATTTGTTTTGACAGCGGAATTTAATTATAAAATTAATTAATGAAATGTAATGCCCCAACCCCAGTTACACAGAGTCGGTGCATTATTACATAACATTGTCATGGTCCCAATGAAATCATGTCTTGAAAGACTGATCAGTTTATTATTTTTGGAAACAAGATTCATACATAAGTTAATCTTTACAACTTGAAAAGAAATACAAAAAAAATTTATTCCATTGGAAACATCCAAGCCTCCAAAATAATGCCTGAAAGTCACTCCTAACTAACTTCTTCATATCCTTAGAAAATGAATCATAAGAAAGGGGTGAGCTCAAATTCTCAGTATGGGTAAGAAAAACATCGTATGATAACATAAATATTAACCATGGTGAATAATTGAAACCACATGACTTTACCAATAATAAACACGAATAATTTTATTATAGGAATATGAGGTGAGTAAACAATTCCATAATAAAACATAATCATTGGTATTCTACTAGTCTAACGACCACATGAACCATCAATGTTATTTTCATAATGAGAGAATGTATAATGCCACACATTCTGAAACATATTGTCAATGCCTCTGCAAATGCATCTAAAAATGATTAAGGCCTCGGCCAAAACCCCATATCAAATTGGGAAAGGGCCTTGGAAAATTCCAAATCTAGTTATCTCATGAAACATACCGACACATCGAGTTGCTATAGTGGGCTCCACCCGTCACTTACTAAGCCCTATACATTACTCATATGAAAAGGTTTAAACGTATCATAAACAATCGTATAAAAACTATAATACGAAATTTTAATACATTAACCAAAAACCATGAATGGTATAAAAATAGAACATCCATAATAAAACATATCAAAAATCCTTCAATACAATATGGAAGTTTTGTATCATAGTAAATCAACTTCAAATAAAATTAATATCTGTCATAGGATGTAGACATAGATGAAATAAAAAACCTTTTTCAAGAAATACCACTTTCTATTTTGAAATAATTTAAGAGTCACATAATAATAACAAAAACATTTATTTTCAAAATATTCTTATAATCTTGTAAGGGAAGCTTTGATGATTTATAAGGGCATAAAATAATCGCACCCGCCGTATAAGTTAAAAAAACATTCATACCTTAATGTTGACGAAAAGGTGAAAAAGTACCATGTTTGGAAAATGACAGAATGATTAATTTCAAAACACATAAGGGTATAAATGAATTTAACCCATTTTCTAGTAAATAGTAAATATTTTTTGAAATAAATTTTTAAGAAAAATTGATATAGATGATAAAGAGGTTCCAGTAGATAATTATGTAAAACAACTTCTGATAATGAAAAGATTCTGAAATAAACCCTTAACTTGTACTTTTCCTTAGTTTAGGGTAGGTTAAACTTCTATATAATGTTTAAATAATTTTTATTAAATTATTCAATAATCATATACATTAATATGATATCATATATGATATTTTAATATTTTTTTGTTAATAATATCTTAGTATTGTCGTCGTTTCGGGTGTTAACGGATTCCTTTTTCCTTTATATTCTTTATTATCTGAGTCAGATTTATTATGTATGGGATGTATCATATTCATATCCAGAATGATATCAATTATTTAAACATTATTTTTAATCATCAAATGAAAATTAGTCTGGAATGGATACGATGGAGAATGAATCTCATCGCGTTCATGGAGACGGTAATCCGTATGTACACATGAACGATAATATCATTCTTTTGATATTAAAATAATATATAATTGGATGGTATATCATATATAATTAATAAATATCATTTTATAATCATTATTTACATCAATTAAACATTTTTTTTATACCCATCCAAATAATGATGTATCGAATAACAATTACACCAGGACGTGGAGACGGTAGGTCGAACGCACACACGTATGGTGACATGTCATTTAAAGGATGGATAAAATACTGAATATGGTTGTACCATATTTATAATGACATCACAGTATATATAAGATAATTGAATTATAATTTTAGAATAGAAATAACAAATAATGAAGACATGGATGAAGAAAAAAACATGAAATAGAGAGGTGAAATTATTACCTCTTCATCGGATTCTTCCTTTTGATTTGATCAAAATGGTAATTTAAGTTGGATTTCTGACTAAAGTAAGGCCTTTATGATGAATTGATGGTAGTGGAGAGAATAATTGGTCAGTGGTTGTCCAAACCAAAAGTCTTTGAAGGTATGAATTTGAGAGAAGGGGGAGTTCCCTATTATAAGAGGGGTGAAGGGGCACCTTAGAAAAAACATAAAATATTATTTTATAATAAATTCATATTCAGTTTCTAATTGCTCCAAACTGATGTATTTCTAGGATAAGGTGGGGATGGGTCGAATTATACTCAACCAATATGGTTTAGACAGTTTTGAGTCACTATATTAACCTTACCGTTTTGATTTAACTCTTAGTTAATTAGTTTGACATTTACCATGTCTCTTTGTATTTTTATATTATTTGGTTAATAAACATACAATAAACTACCAAGGGAACCCAAAGTGGTTCATTAATGACATAAATATCATCATATAAGTCCTTTTTCTGATCCATTAATTTTTAGGAATACTCTATCTATTAATAATATAATATATGTTTTAAAAACTCATTTATGTCAATTTTGACACTATTTAATAAATGACTTTTGTTGAAGTCCTAATAACTTCATTAATTCAAAAAAATCATTTAATAAATCCTAAAATGTCATATTGACCAATAAAATTATTTTATGGCATCAAAACATTCAAATTATATTTATTTTAACATTAATAATACCAATTATTTGATTCCTTCATAAATAAGGATAATACAGCATCATCATTGTGTCATAATTAAATTAAATTATTCATTTTCCAAAAATTATAAAATAAATACCATTATGTATTAAATATTATTAGATTTATGATTAATATTTATAGTCGATATTATAACATATTTAACCCTGTGTAAAAATTGTTTTGCTAAAAGATATATGCTCATCTCATTTTTTTATTTACTTTATCTTAATTAATATAATGTGTCATTATCACTTAGAAGTTGCTCCATGGGGTCCCAAAATCGACCCAAATATTCCCATGGTCGGTTATGTATCATCTAATAGGGATAGGACACGTTTTAGGGTAAATTAATATTATTATAATATTATTTTTACCCTTATTTATCGGATTTACCCTTTAACCATGGTAAACAAAATATTTACCAAAGTAATTATTCACAATGTCTAAAAATAAAATATATCTATTTACACAATTTTTACCTCATGATTCTTAATATGGAATCAATTTTTCTAAATTCAAAATGAAAAAGTGGAAGAAATTAATTTAAAATTAATTCACATTTACAAAACAAAAAGCGTGTTTTTAATAAATAATAACTATCAAAATATTGACATTATCTTATGTCAAGTTTAAATGTGAAGTTATTTCCAATGACCAAAATTGTATTAAATGGTGAAAATATATTCTAATTATACTTTATAAACACTCAAATTCATAATTTATCACTATTAATTTTTTTATTTAAAAAGTGGTGTTTAATTAAAATTTAGTAATTTTCAACATTCTTCAAAATATGAAAGTTATCATAAAAAACCAAGATTTCACCCTAAGATAAATTCATTATTAAGAATCCAAAAATGAAGTACATTTTTAAAGATAAAATGTATAAAATTTCAAAAATTTGGTATTCTTATTCATAATGACTAGTTGATTGGTTGTGGTGTTTTAGATCTTGAAGTTGCATACAACAGATGCTACTATATTATTCAAAGGGAAGTGTACCACGGAAGCTTAGGTTGTTAAATTCTCCCATAATTTATGTAATTATTTCCTCAATGTTTCTAGAATACTACCAAATGAAGATAATTAAGTGGTTCTTCATCATATGTTCCTCAGTTTCCCATGTTGCCTCTTCCATCTTAAGGTATCTCCATAGATCTTTTAGCAGATGAGTCATCCGGTTTCTCAGAACCTGTTCTCTGGTATCAAGAATCCTAATGGGATCTTTGCAAGAAGATAGATCAGGTTCCATTTCTACTTCCTCAAAGTTGAGTACATGTGTTGGCCCAGGCATGTATTTTCTCTACAGTGATACATGGAACACATTGTGAACTTTGGAGAGACTTGGCTGCAATGCCAAATGGTAATCTATAGTCCCAATTTGTTTTAGAATTTCAAAAGGTCCGATGTGCCTGGGACTCAATTAACCTCTCTTACTGAAAGGTATAACTCCCTTCCAAGGAGATACCTTCAATAAAACCTGATCTCCTACTTGAAATTCCAAATTATTCCTTCAGTTATCGTCGTATCTCTTTTGTATACATTGAGCTGCTTTGATGTGGTTTTCGATTACCTTCCCCTTTTCCATCGTTTCCTCAATAATTTCTGGGCCTAAAATATTTCTATCACAATCATCATCCCAACAGGGTGGTGTGCGACATCTCTTTCCATATAACTCTTCATATGGTGTCATATGAATACTTGAATGGATGCTATTGTTATAGGAAAATTCTACCAGAGGTAAATATTGATCCCACATACCCTGAAAGTCATGTGAGAAAGATCTCAACATGTTTTTTAAGGTTTCAATAGTCTGTTCTGATTGTCCATCATTATTAGGGTGGTAGGTAGTTCTCAAATGAAGTTCATTATCTAGGTATTTCTGAATGCTTATCCAGATTCATGATGTAAAACAAGGATCATGATCAGAAACAATCGATAGGGGTAGTCCATGAAGTATCACAACATCATTAATATATAGTTTTTCTAGACGTTCAAGTGGTCGATCATCTCTTATATAATGAAAATGTGTTGACTTGGTAAGACAAACAACAATGACCCATATTGCAGTGTTCCTTATAGGCGTCTTTGGTAGTCCCATGACAAAGTCCATCGTGATATTATCCCATTTCCAATCAGGTATGGGAATTGGTTTCATGACTCCTCCAGGTTGTTGCCTTCGATCATTCAATTTCTTACAAACCATACATCTTGACACAAAATCCGCAATCCCCCTCTTCATTTTGTTCCACCAAAAATTTTCCTTCTAATATCTATACATTTTTTTCTCCCAATGTGTATAGAGAAATTGGAACTATGAGAATCATCCAACAATTCCCTTTTTAGATCAGGTATATCGAGAAAAAAGAGACTCTTCCCTGATTTCAAAATTCCTTCTTCCTACACAAAGTCACTCAATAAACCATCATTCAAAAGTTTAATATTTTTTTGAAATTATTCATCATCAGTCTAAGAACTCTTAATACTTTCTAGTAAATATTGTTTGGAAACCATTTGAAAAATTATTAATGTTTCACCTTCAATGGTGATTCCAATATCCATTGTTACTAGATCCATGAAAATTTTATCCATTTCAACGCTAATTTTATACAAAAATCCATTATCCTTTCTGCCCAAAAAATCTGCCACTTTATTTTCCTTCCTTGTGTGGTAGTGTATCATGCAATAATAATCCTTTCTTAGTTCAAGCCATCTCTTTTGCCTCATGTTGAGTTATTTGTGTGAGAAAATATACTTAAAACTCTTGTGATTGGTATATATATCACATTTTCTACAATAGAGATAGTGTCTCCAAATAATCATAGAAAATATTACAGATTCAAACTCAGGATCATTAGTAGGATTTTTTTGCTCATGAATTTTCAGCTTTCATGATTCATAGGCAATAACTCTATCATTCTGCATAAGGACACAACCAAATCCTTTCTTCAATACATCACTATAAATAACAAACCCATCATTCCCCGATGGTAGAGTCAAAATAGGTTCATTGACTAATCTTCTCTTCAGTTCTTCAAAAAAATCTTCACAATCTTTTTTCCAAACAAATTAAACCCCTTTACATGTGATCTTTGTTAATGGGTTAGCCAATCAGGCAAAATATTGGATGAAACATCAATAATAACCTGCTAAACCAATAAAACTACGTACCTCAGTTATACTCGTCGGTGCTAGCCATTCTTGGATTTCCTTGGTCATAGAATGATCGATAGAGATTTCTTCCTTGGAGACAATATGGCCAAGAAAAGAAATCACCTGATGCCAGAATTCACACTTGTTAAACGTCCCATATAATTCAAGCCTTCTAAGAGTCTTCAGGAGAATGCGCAAGTGATTTTCTTGTACTTCTTAGATTTTGGAGTATACCATGATATCATTAATAAATACTACCACAAAATCATTCGGATATTCCTTGAAAACTCTGTTCTTTAGATCCATGAAGACATAGGGTGAATTAGTCAATCCAAAAGGCATTACTATAAACTCGTAATGCCGGTACCTGGTTCAAAATGATGTCTTCAGAATGTATTCCTTCTTCAAACACAATTAATGGTATCCAGATCGAATTTTAATCTTTGAAAAGTATTGAGCTCCATGCATTTGGTTAAATAAATCATCAATGTGAGTTAGGGGATACTTGTTCTTTATTGTTATAGAAATAATTTTTCTGTAGTCGATATATTACATCGTAGATCCATCTTTCTTCATAAAAAAAGGATAGGTCCTTCCCATAGAGAAACACTAGGGAGAATAAATCCTTTATTACGGAATTCTTTTAGTTGTTTCATTAGTTCAACTAATTCCACAGAGGCCATTCTATAAGGGGTCTTCGATATGGGCCTTAATCTAGGAATTTAATCAATGGAAAACTCAATTTCTCATTCTGCCATATGTCCTGGTAAATCCTCTAGAAAAACATCAACATATTCTTTCACAATAGGTACATCATCTATTTGAACATTTTTTTCCCACACCCATAGTTATTTCATTCTCTTCCTCCCCAATGATTGAATATTTTTTAGCTACTAGGGGTGCATCTAGATAAGAATTAGGTGGTGATGATTATTCTCTAAATATAAGGTATTCCTTATCATCATCATCAAAAATAGTAACCTCATTATTCTTACAATAAATTTTTTCATCATGGTCTGAAAGCCAATCCATACCGAGAATTATATCAAATTCAAACCTAGGTATGACGATGAGATTAGTAGATAAAGAACAAGTATATTCTCTAATGGGAACGGATTCACAAAACATTGTTACAAGGATACTTCCCTTAGGATTTTTAACTGAAAACTCCCTTGTAAAATCAAATTGGAAATATCTAATTCTCTTAGAAAAATGAAAATATATGAAAGAATGAGATGATCTATAATCAAATGAATCATTTTCAAAACATGAGGAAACCATTAAATTACCTACCACCGCATCTTTCGGAGCTTCTACCTCAGCAGTAGTGATAGCATAAGCTTATCCTTGATGCCTTGTCCTTTTCTGAGGTAAGTTCCCATAACACTTAGATAATTCATTTCAATAATGTCTCGTCTCCCTAAAATTTTATCGTTGAATATTGGAAGAGTCTTTCTTTCCATTACAATCACCAACAAGTTGGTCATTCTGTCCACATTTGTAGCATACTCATTTTCATTTTAGACAAGCACCAAGGTGCTTCCTTCCACAATTATCACATGGTGTAAATTCAAATCTACCCTTTTCCCCTGTTTCCATATTTCATTTCCCAGAGTGTTCTGCAGATCTCTTCCTCTCTTGCTTTTCTTTAAAGTCGTAAGACTTAGAGAATTATTTTTCTGTCTTGATAGCCCATGATACAATATCTTCGTATCACAAGAAGGATTTCGATACTAAATCACAAAGGGGAAATGGTTTTAACCCATCAACGAAATGATCAATCACACTTCTTGGGTTACATATATAATCTGCAGGATGTCTTGCTAACATTGTAAAGTTAGCCTCATACTTTTGCAACATTCTAATCCTCCTTTTGCATCAGAATGAGAATTTGACTTTCCTTATCTACTCGATGGTCACGAGGAAAGTATTTCTCTAATAAAACATCTTTATACTCACTCCATTCCATATTTGATACTTCATCATCTCCTTTTGTGTTTTGAATCAATGACCACTATTGATAAACATCTCTAGTGAGGTGATAAACTGATATGACAACCTTTTCCCTTTCACTACTCCCCAAATCCTGAAATATTTTCTCTAAGGAACTTTTCCATTACTCAGCTACCAATGGATTTGTATTCCCATTTAATGCTGGTGGTTTTTTCTTCAATAAGCGATCTAACATTGATCCTCCATGATGTGGATCAGGGTGCTCCCTATGGGTAAGGTTATTATTCATAACCTGAGTGAGTTGTGCTAGTATGGTGATAAGCTAATCAACACCAGTCGTATCACTAGCTCCACTATAATTATCTTGAATAAGAGGGAAATCCCTACATGGAGTGTGTGGATTGATATGGTATTCATTCCATCCACTAGGTTCCATTTCTAAACAATAGCATACACTACATTAGTTTGTGAATCGCAATACATAAATTGAAACTTGTAAAACTCTTAACATAAATTGAACAGTTTATGGATATAATCCATAATAATAATAAAAAATTATTTGAAGCAGTATATACTCATAAACCCCTCATAATGGTTTGTAAAGAAAATAAGAATTATCCTAAGAATATCCCCTGAGAGTTTTGTATCCAAGAGTGCAGCACGACCCATTTTCGTGCACTAGTTCTCATTCGAGTCTAGCTCAATGAGGTGTTATCGAGTTTTACCCTTAGGTACATCTGTGCCAGAGCCACCTCTACCTGTTCGTATCCAGACAGGGAAGTATTGCTCAGAGAACTCACAAAATCTCTACAACACCAAAATTTTTGGAAGTTCTTCTATACTAATCCTTAAAGTCTATATTAGGGCTATGTGCTCTAATCAAAGTTTATCTAAATATATCTTCCGAGGATTGTAATAAACCTCCCTCTGATACCAACTGTAATGGCCTAACCCCAGTTACCCAGAGTTGGTGCATTGTTACATAACATTGGCATTATCATAAGGAAATCATGTCTCGAAAGACCGATTAGTTTAATATTGTTGGATACAATATCCATAAAAAAGTTCAAAATTACAACTTGAAAAGAAATACAACACGAATTTATACCATTGGAAACATCTGAGCCTCCTAAATAATTCCTATAAGTAACTCATAACTAACATCTTCATATCCTGGGAAAATGAAATATAATTAAGGGGTGAAAAACAAACGCTCAGTAAGGGAATGAAAAACAGCAGATGATAGCATAAATATTTAGCATGGTTAATAATTGAAACATCATTCCTTTACCAATATTAAACATCAATACTTTTATGGCCGTAATTTGAGCTGAGTAAATAATACCATAATGAAACATAATCATTTGTATTCTACTAGTCGAATGACTACATGAACCATCAATATTATTTTCATAATGAGTGAATATATAATGTCGGACATTCTGAAACATTATGTGAAGGCCTCGGCCAAGACATCTAAAAATGATTAAGGTCATGGGAAAAAAACATATCAAATTGGGAAAGGGACTCATCCAATTCCACGTATAGTTGTCTCATGAGACCTACCGATGCATAGATAATCTATAGGGGATCCACACGTCACTTACTAAGTCCAATACATTCCTCATATGAAAAGTATTAAACCTATTATAAACAATCATATGAAAACTAGAATAAGAATTTTCAATACCTTTACCATAATCCATGACTGTTATAAAAATATCACATCCACAATCAATCATATCTCAAAGCCTTCAATATAATATGTATGTTTTGTATCATAATAAATCACCTTCAAATAAACTAAAGACCCATCAAAAGATGTTGAGAAAGATGAAGTCAAAACCATTTTTAGACAAATACCACTTTCTATTTTGAAATCATTTAAGAGTCAAATAATTATAAAGAAAATATTTATTTTGAAAGTATTTTTATAATCTTGTAAAGGAAGATTTGATGATGTTATAATGGTGGAAAATAATCTCTCCCACCATATAAGTTAAAAAACATTCATTCCTTAAATTTGTGGAAAAGGTTACAATGTAACTTGCTTGGAAAATGATAAAAATATTCCGTTCATAAAATAGAATGTTATAAATGACATTAACACATTGTCTAGTAAATATTAAAAATTCTTGGAAATACATTTTTAGGAAACATGGATGTGGATGATAAAGAGGTCATAGTAGATAATTACGTATAAAGAACCTGAGATAATGAAGAGATTGTTAAATTATACCATAACTTGTACATTTACTTGGTTTAGGGTAGGTTAAAATACTTTATAATTGGGAAATAATTTCAATTAAATTATACAAGAATCATATACATTAATATGATATCATATATAATCTTTTAACATTGTTTTGTTTATAATATATTTGTATTATCGTCATTTCGGGTGTTAACAGATTCGTTTTCCTTTATATTCATTGTTATGTGAGTCATATTTGTTATGTATGGGATGTATCTTATTCATATCCAGAATTATATGAAGTCATTAAACATTATTTTTAATCATAAAATTTAAATTAATATTGAATGGATATGATGGGGAATGAATCTCATCGCGTTCGTGGAGAGGGTAATCTGTATATACGCACGGACGATAATATCTTTATTTTGATATTAAAATAATATATAATTGGATAGTATATCATATATTCAGACTCATTATCATTTTATACTCATTATTTACACCAATTATACATCATTATTATACCCATCCAAATAATAATGTATTGAATAACAATTACACTGTGACATGGAGACCGTAAGCCGTACGTATGCACGTATGGTGACATGTCATTCATAGGATGGATAAAATACTTAATATGTTTTTACCATATTTATAATAATATAAAATTATATAGAAGATACTGGAGTTATTATTTTATAATGGAAATTATGAAGAATGAATAAGTGGAAGATGAAAAGAACCTGAAAGAGGGTGGGAAAATTATTACCTCTTCTTCAAGTTGTTCCTTTTGATTTGATCAAAAGGGCACTTTAAGTTGGCTTTCTAACTAAAGGAATTCCGTTAGGATGAAGTTAGGGAAGTTGAGAGAATATTTTGGCATGGGTTGGATGATCCAAAAGGCTTTTAAGGTGTGAATTTTAGAGAAGGGAGAGTGCCCTTTTATAAGAGGGGTGAGGGGAACCTTAGAAAAAACATAAAATATTATTTTATAATAAATTCATATTCAGTTTCTAATGTATAAAAACTGTTTTATATCGAGTCTATGGTTGGGATAGGTCGAATCCACACAACCAATACGTTTTAGCCAGGTTTTGGTCACTATAATAACCTTATCTTTTAGATTTAACTCTTAGTTAATTAGTTTGACATTTACCTTGTCTCTTTGTATTATGATATTATTTGATTAAAAATCATACTATAAAATGACAAGATAACCTCAAGTGGTTCATTAATTACATACCTATCATTATATATTTCTTTTGGATGATCTTTATAATTTTTAGAATATTATATCAATGAATAATATATTATTTATTTTGAAAACTCCATTATGCCAATTTTGAAACTTTTTAATAATTGATTTTTGTTAGTCTTAATAAATTTATTTATTCAAAAAAAAATAATGTAATAAATCCTAAAATTTCATATTAACCAATAAAATTAGTGTATGGCATCAAAAATTTTCAATTATATATTTTTACAATTAATAATACCAATTATTTGATTTTTTTATTAATAAAGAAAATACTGCATCATCGTTGTTTCATAATTAAATTTAATTTTTAAATGTCTGAAAATTATAAATAAAATAAAATTATGTAGGAAGTATTTTTGTATTTCTAATGAATATTTATATCCGAAATGATAACATATATAACCCTGTGTAAAAAAATGTTTTCTAAAAGATATATGCTTATGTCATTTTGGTATTTACTTTAACTTAATTAATATAATGTGTCATTATCACTTACATGTGGCTCCATTGGGGTCCCAAAATCGACCCAAAGATTCCCATGGTCGGATATGTATCATCAAATAGGTTTAGGACATGTTTTAGGATAATTTAATCTTATTATAATATTATTTTTTACCCTTATTTACAGGATTTATCCTTTAACCATGGTAAATAAAATATTTTCCGAAGTAATTATTCAAAATGTCTAAAAATAAAAGCTAAATATTTAAAAAAAATTGGACCTACTGATTCTAAATATGGAATCCATTTTTATAAATTAAAAACATAGAAGTGGAAAAAATTTAATTTAATATTAATTCTCGTTGTCAAAACAAAAAGCGTGTTTTTAACAAATAATAACTATCAAAAGATTCACAATTTATTAGGTCCAGTTTAAATGTGAAATTATGTCCAATGAACAAAATTGGAATAAATGGTAAAAATATAATCTAATTATACATTAAACCCACTCAAATTCATAATTTATCAATATTAATTATGTCGATTAAAAAAGTTGTTTTTAATTAAAATTTAGTAATTTTCACTCTTCATCAAAATATGAAAGTTATCAAAAAGGTACCAAATATTCACCCTAATATAATTTTGATATTATGAATAAAAAAATGAATTAAATTTTAAAATATAAAATGTATAAAATTCCAAAATGTGTGTATTTATTTTCATAGTGGTTAGTTGAGTGGTTGTCGTGTTTTAGAACTCGAAGTTGCGTACAACACACGCTACTCTATTATTCAAAGATAAGCGTATCATATAAGCATGGGGTGTTACATGAAACTTATATGTATTGAATTTAGTAAAATGTACATAATTTTTTAATTTGGAATATCAAATTTACTTTGGGTAAATTTTAGGTATTTTTCTGACAAATGTTCATTTTTAATTAATAGTGAAAAATGTTGCATTTTACTTCAAAACTGTGTTTTCATATAATTTAATTAAATACATAAATGGTAATTTTAACTGGTTTTAAAGTTTAATTGAATTCAATTTTTATCACATAATACAAAGTTTTTCATTGGAAGTAATTTCACTTTTCAATTTATTGTAAAAACAAGTCAATCTTTTTATAAATTTTTTACTTCTTAAAAACACATTTTTGGTTGGGACAACGGGAATAATTTTTAAATTAATTAATGAAACTCATGTGTTTTAAATTTGGTAAAATAGATTCCATATTTGGAATCAGAAGGTCCAAATTATGTAATTAATACTCTTGTTTTTGGACATTATGAATAGTAATGATGGTAATTATCTTAAATTATCGTGATTAATTAGTAATCGGGTAGTTATGGATAATAAAATAATATAACAATAATATAACACCACAATGATGCAGTGATTACCTCATTAATGAACGATTCAAATAAAATGAAATGATAAGTTAAAATGTAAGAAATAAACATGTAAAATACCTATTGTATGGGTGTATTTATAACCCTTATCACCTTAACCTCGAAATATATCATTTTGGGACTTTTAAAATATGAAAACCATTTATTAAAAAAGTAACATTTCATGACTTTCCAAAAGTGACCCTCTTCCCTCTTTAAAAGGCCCCCACCTCTACCCTCTTACCAACACCTCTCAAGCCCCTGTCTCATAAAACCTCTACTAATATTATCCCTCCACATCCATCTGTCACTCCTAGAAGCCTCACTTTTGGCCGAAGTCTTTCCAAGGAAGTCTTTGGTTCAAATCAAAAGGTGTTTCCTGATTTAGAGGTAATGTCTTCTATTAAGTTTCTTTCTTTTATTTTCCTTCATCACGCACCACTATCTTCTTATTATTTGATACCATAATAAAAACAGTATCCTAAATATATTATGATGTTTTTATGATATGATTTCTAACTACACTTACACACACACCCGTCTAATGGTCAGTGAACATTCTATTTCTATGGGTAGCGAATTACTGCCTCACGAAACAATGATGGTTGAATATTCTTTTAGCACCTTTCATGGTGGAAACTATGATGGAAATATATTTATATATTATATTTATTATATTTATTTCCTCTATTTTATTATGTATTTTTTATTTATAACATTCCTTTATGCTTTTCATGTTGTGAAAATGCGATAATGTCATATGAGGAAGTGTGGACTACCGCCCCCTCAAGTGATTTGACTCGTTCATGCAAAACATGGAATTTATAATGAATGTAATAATTTAACATAGGTTACCTATATAACACATATATTATACTGTAATTATAATATATATATATATATATATTTCTCTTTTAGTTTTAATTCCTTTAATATGACAATGAAATGAAAGTAGCATTCATGCATACGTATGACCTACCGTTTCCATGAACGGTGCATTTCATTTTTTATCTAAAAATGTTATGTAATGGTATTAAATGAATATATACTGGATATATATGATATTTAAATCATTAATTACATTCTGGAGATGATTTACATATATCTACATGGGGAATTCGTTTCAAACAAGTTCATTGTTGACTCTTGTACAGAACATCGACAAAAAGTTTGACATAAAGTCACATAATTAACTAATTATTATAACATGATATTATGTGATATGAATTAAATAATTAACATAAAATTATGTCCTTAATAAATTATAATTTACCAATGTTTATTATTCTGGAATATAAATAAATGAACATGACAGGTCCGACTTCAGGTAAGGGGATTTCTTATATAATTTTTAATTCCGTGAGATTTCCATTGTTCGCCACTTATTTGCTGAATGTGGTGTATTATTTATACAATTTCATATATATTATCATGATTATATTTATATTCATTTTATTATGTTATTTATTTTGCGTTTATTTTCTTTTGGTCATATGACTCGATTGATTACAATGAGGTAAGGGGTTTTTATTTCACTTTTTATTCCCGTGATATTCATGCTACATTTGCCACTATTTACTTTTGTGTGTTGTATGTACTGACCATGACTATATTAATTGTGTAATATAAATTAATTTATGGGTATTTACATCTTCATTGTATGACACTTCTTTTATGGGGTGTGCCTTTCAAAAGTTACCCAAATCAGTAAGGGATCCTTTCACCCTCCTCTTTTTAAAAGACTTATTTTTTATAGGCCTTTTAATTTACAACTTCTTAATGATGGGATATGTTCTTATATATCCTTATTTCTATAAAAAAAATTTCCATGTTATGAGATAGCCTTTTTATCTCTCATCAACTCATTTTCTGATTTTTAATGTGACATAGTTAGGGTGTCGAATTTCTGTATGGGATCTTCTTAATCCAATTTCAATTATTTAGGTTAAACCTCTACTTCTTGATTATGTCGTACTATGAATATGTTTGGATGACCTATGATTTAATTACACTTAATATCCACTTATATTGGGGTTATTTATATTTTTCACCCAAAATTATGTAATTTATTTATCCTTAATCTAAGGATATCGTCTTTATACGGGACTTCGTCTTAATCTCCTTTCATTAAGGCATCTTTTTATTTCTACACAAATTTATTTTATATGATGTATCAAAACCATTTGACTTTTAATTTCATTCAAAAAGAATCTTTTTACATGGATCGTTTAACTAAATGACAGAAGGAATGTTTTTGTCTGATGAATGAGGCGAGAACGACTTCTCTGCCGCCGTGACCATTATTTGAGTTTCAGTTTCCCCTATAAGCCATAACTTTTTTTGAAATAAAAATAAACACCATGTTTTAATTTTATTTTATTTTGGTATTGAAAATGGTTTTGATAATGTTTTGATTATATCAATGTGTTGTATTGATATCTTGTGATTAAAATGTGGAAATGTAAGGTTTCTTTTATGCATGTTTTATGTGACAATATTATGTTATGGTTCGTTGGAATTGTTTATGAAGTCGTGTGGTTCTGTGATAAACAAAGTGTGTGTGAGCCTGAGATAGCTCTCCAATGCATTGGGTAATACAAAGGAGTTAAACGCTAAGGTTTCTCTGAGGAGATTTAGGGAATATACTGTGGTGGGTATTCCAAACGTAACCATGAGGGTTACTCCCTGCGTAATAATGTTATGAATGCCTCATGTTACCATTATGTCTTATGATTTCTATGTATATTTCACAAATCATTTGATTTCATGAGGTATGTTAAAAAGCTTATGATATGTATATATTGATGATTTAATGTTTTCTTTCTTTTTGTATCCTTTAATGAGATTTTTATGCTCATCCCATATTTTTGAAATGTTTTTCACATGACATAAAGTGGAATAGGGTCATGGATGAGATCAAGGAAATGTAATGTTGTATAAAACATGAAACTAGACATGACTCTTTTGTTCAAGAGTTTTTATTTTGTGAAAAAATGGTAACTGATTAGATGTTTCAACTTTGTAATCATTGAGATGTAATAGTTATGTCCTAATTATCTAAAACAGTAAACCTGAAAAGATCCTCAATGTGAATTATTCATTTATTTCTAGATTATGCAATTTTTTAAGGCCGGGTCCTTATATATAATGTGAGACACAAATACTTGCCCTAATAATATAGGGTCAGCTTACTAGAACCAATAATGAATAACACACACATTGGATTTCCAAATATAGTGAATATCCATAAACCAATTTATCTGTATAATAAAATAATTCAGTGCTTTACTATATATTAAATCCAATATTATATTAATATTCATATGATAAATCATAATCAATTATAAAAAATACTATATATTATAACTCTATAAATAAAAAAATATAGGATCCTAATATCCCTTGTATTGATAGAACTATGATAGATATAACAGGTAAACACTTCTTTATACCATGTACTTGTTTCGCACGGAATTCGGGGATGACCTCCTGGATGGGAGATTCAAACGTTTCGATCGGTTTCCAGCGGGTTTGTTCGTAGAACCGGAAACAGCCAATGATTCCACATCCGTTTGGACCTACCTTCCAAAGGTAGGTGCTCATAAGCTTGTGGACTGATGAGGCTTAGGAATTTTCATTGGTCGAGAGGATGGGAGATCGGACTCATCACACCTTTTTGAGGGGAATTATTGTCTACTCCGGGAATCTCTTTATAGATTTAAGTTATGTTCGTGAATCCTTATTACATTACCAAGTATAAAATGAGCTTTCCTTTAGTTTTAACAAACAATGATTAAATATGTAAGAAATTTAGAGAATATTTTATATGTATTAGAGGTTCTTCATAAATAGAGAATCATCTATAACTATTTAGAGATTCTTGGTCAATGGAATCCTTCAAAAAATTTATATAAAGTCCCTCGGTCATTTATGATGACCAGGACGGTTTTAAAGCCACTCAGTGGGGCACTTGAAGTTTATTGTCATTCAGAAGGACATGGATTATTTCAGAGTTGGGATCGAACACATAAATGGGCTACCTACGTATCCTTTGTTTTGGAAAAGGAATCAGAACCCACGTAGTTCGAGTAAGGGAGTATGACGTTTATGATTGATGGCTCAAAGAAGGATGTCATAATTACTTTTACACTCTAAGATCACGTGAGTCATTCTCGGTGAGAGAAACAAGATGTATTGGTAAAAATTAGAAAATTGTGCCATGAAAGATGCAATCATAAGAAATGGTTTGGGGATTATGTATGTATGACTGCCCAGATAGATGAAGGTTTATGATTTACTTTTAGGGAGAAAATCCAGGAACAGGGTCCATAATGGTATATGTGCTTCATGGAGATTTGAATACTCTAACTTGGGACTTATTCCTGAAAAGCAAACCCAAATTAGGAAAGGATTGATAACTGGGTTTTACTCCTGAGAAGGAATCCCAGATCAAACGAAAATTAGGACTGGTTAAAGAGAAATTAAGGGACTTGGGGCTTACTTCTAAAGAGGATTCGCATAATTATGACTGGGACTTATTCCTAAAAAGGAGGCCCAGGTTAGGGGACTTGGGGATTATAACTGAAAAGGAAGCCCAAGATTATAACTGGGACTTATTCCTGAAAAGGAGACCCAGTTTATGAGATTAAGGTTTCGGGCTTACTCATAAAGAGGATGCCCATATTTGGGAATTTTAAGAATTTGGGGATTACTCCTGAGGAGGATGCCCATGTTTGGAGGACTTAGTACTGGGGATTATTCCTATAAAGGAGACCCAGGCTAAGTATTCTCTCATCTTAAAGGATGAGGTTGAATGAATGAACTTTCAATCTTTAGTGAAATAAAGATGTATAAATCACTAGGTTTTGAGAGATATTCCACATAATTACTTTCAAATAAGGAAGTCAAATCAAGAAATCATGCCATAAATGGCTTTTAAGAGTATCTTGAAGACTGAATCTTGAATAGGAAAGGTGAAATGGCTTAAGAGGGGTGAAATGGGAAAGATGGGCACCCAAAAAGGAAGGGGCGCGCAAGTCTTGGAAGGCGCGCAGGTACTGCGGCGGCGCGCAAGTATTGGTCGCGTAGGTATACCTGCGCGACATGTGGGGTACTTGCGTGATTTTCAACCAGCATTAGAATACTTGAGCGACTCTTTATTAAACCCTTTAGAATCCTCTTGAGGTTCTTCCAGAAAAGGGACGCGCATGTTCTATTGAAGGAATAAGGCGGCGTGCAAGTGTGGTCACTTTCCTTAAGGGCTGACCACTCAAGCATGCAAGTGTTGATGATTTTCAACACTTAGGCCTTCCTCCATCTCTTTAGATCTTCCGTTCTAGGTAAGAAATTACATTAGAAGTGTTCCGGGAGTTTTGATAAGAGACTTGGGCGTCGGGAGCTTCAATCCGAGTTTCTGAAAAAAGATCCCCCCGAATGGGGGGCCCACAGGGTCTATTTATAGGCAGGAGAAGACCCTGCGTGGTTACGGGGCAGTTATCAACTATGGCGCGCAAGTCACTTGCGCGCCAAGTTGCGTCGCGCATGTATACTTGCGCGACCATGAAGGAACATGCGCGGCCTATGGGCAAATTTTTCCTTGTTCATCCCTTTGTCAATTTTTGATGTTTTCTTCAATGGTTGAATCAATTTGAGCTCAGATATTTCCCTTATCTCAGTAGATAGACTCTGTGACGGACAGGAGCATCAAAAAAAGTCCCCCCTTAGAGTTGGATCCGGAGAGAAAAGAGGATTTGAATCTGAGGTGAAAATAAAAACAAGAAATCTGGCAGTTTAAAGTCATGCATGTCGGACATACAAAGGCTAATGTTTAAGGTCGAAATAGCTTTGACCGAAATGGATTAGAATTGACTCAATTCCTTGACAATTTATCTGAAAACATATTACCATACTCAAGTATGAGTGAAAATATGCAAACTATGACTTAAGAATATTTGAATCTGAGGAATGATATGAAAAAGAGATAAAAGGAATTAGAAGAAGTAGTTTCCAAGAATGAAGTTACTATTATTTAACAAAACCAGTTAGGGGGTTGAATTATGTAGGGCCACCTAAGGGAACTGGCTGCATGGTTAAATAAAATAGTATCTTTTGGCTAACAAGTCTGTTATGTAGACTGTTTATGCAAGGCCACCTATGGGAACGTACTGCATAGTCAGGAAAAAAGAACTCTCAGAAATTTACATTCCTAGTGCTAAAATCCAGTGAAAGTTTATGGAGATTCAAATTTTCTAAAGTATAGAGTTTTCTGTATAGAAAGAGGTACTTGAATATGGAGAAGATATTTCCACACAAGATTATCAAAGAACTGGATGAATATCACTCCTACGAAGGTCTGACCCAATCATAGGGAAGAAAAATAAACCATAGACTTTAATACTTTCAGATCATGAAAAAGGATATGGGACAAATAGGTTAAGGATGGCTATTTTTGGTGGATCCCTACATACTGTTGTTTAAGACAAATAAGGACAAAAGAGGCATTCTTCCCAAGAATGAAGTTACTATTATCCAACAAACCCGTTAGGGGGTTGAATTATGTAGGGCCACCTAAGGGAATTGGATGCATAGTTAAATAAATAACATCCTTCGGCTGACAATTCTGTTATGTAGACTGTTTATGCAAGGCCACCTATGGGCACGTGCTGCATATTTAGGCAAAATAATTCTCAGAAGTTTGACATTTTTGTGACTAAAAGTCATGAAAAGGGTTATGAAGATCAGAAAATATTTAAGGTTAGGATTATAACACATAAATATGGGAATTTTCCAATGTATATAGAGATACATAGGTCAATGGTAACCATAATCATGTTATGGCTGGGTCCTGAATTGAAATTTTGGACTTCACTATGTATCTCATAAGAATGGGAATCAAGCCATACGTAGTTCTTGGAATACAGTTTAACGTCGTGCAGGACGAAAGTATGAGAGATCTTAGTTTAGGGTCATAGAGTTCGGACCATAATAATGAATACACAATGTGTGTTTTCATGAGGACTTTTCAGCCGATGGATTGAAAGTGAAATTTGGGGTTAGGCCCAAAAGACTTGGGGATGGATTCAAGGGATACTCGAACGTTCCTACATATCCCATAAGGATGGGAATCAAGCCCACGTAGTTCTAGAACTACCCTTTGTAAAAATTTGGTTCGTACATGTGAAGGGTCAAAGGGGACTTTAATGCAATGATGGTTTAACCCGAGATAAAAAAGTTTAGGCATTACCATGTATGCACGTAGTCTTTTGAAATGAAACATGATTGAAAAAATCAATGTCAATAATAGTTCTCTCTCAAATGAGGAAATCAAAGAGTATTGTAGTTTATTGTCGTACTAGACAAAAGTGTTGCATAGTTTAACGTCATATAACAAGGACGAAAGTGAACCAATGAAAAGATATTGATTCCAGGGTCGGTTTCATGAATCAACAACATATGATATGGTGGTGAACCGATGTGAAGAGATTGTTTTTGGGCTTGAACCCTGGGAGGTTTCCTACATACCCAGCCTGGAGGGAAAGGATCAAAGTCCGTGTAGTTCAATTAAATAATGAATTAATGACCAAGTTGTTCTTGGGGACAATGATCTAATAAAAAATGTTGTTGGGACTTACACATGGTTAGCGGCCCAAAGAGAGTGTTATGGTTGAGGTTTTCTCTAAGCTCACGTGAGTCATTCTCGGTGTGAGAAACAAGAGGTAACAACAACCTTAACGATGCAAAGTTTAATGTCATGTAGGACATATCAAGGGACTATGTTGTTTAAAGTCTTGCAGTTAGGACTATTGGTGCTACACAGTTTAGTGTCATGTAGCAGGGACAAAATACAGTTTAATGTCATGTAGGACATATCAAGGACTTTCTGTACAGTTTAGCGTCATATAGTTAGGATGATGGGGACAATACAGTTTAACGTCATATTGGACGAAAGGGGGACTGTGCAGTTTTAATGTCATGCAGTGAGGACAGAAGAGTGCATCATTTTAACGTCATGTTGGACGCATTGGGGATTTTTTCTACAGTTTAGTGTCATGTTGGAAAAAAGTGTGAATATTTTAAGGTCATACAGTACCTTTGATGATTATATAGTTTAACGTCCTTCCGGACGTAAGGGACTTTTATATAGTTTAACGTCATGTAGTTAGGACGTCACAGTTTAATGTCTTGCTGGACGTAAGGGACTTTCAAATAGTTTAGGGTCATATGCATGGACCGTTGATGATGCAGTTTAGTGTCATACAGAAGCATGGTGTAGATTAATGTCATACAAGACTTTTTAGGGAACTTTTTCATGGTTTAAAGTCGTGTGGGACAAAATTGTAGTTTAAGGTCATACTGGACCATTGCTGTATAGTTTATCGTCATATAGCAAGGACGAACTGGTGCCGCACAGTTTAGTGTCATGTTGCGGGGACATCTTCTTTTCTACAGTTTAATGTCATGTTGGACGAAAAAAGGACTTTTCTACAGTTTAACATCATGTTGGACGTAGTTGCAGTTTAATTTCATACTGGACCATGGTGTAGTTTAATGTCATACAAGACTTTTTAGGGAACTTTTTCACAGTTTAATGTCGTGTGGGACAAAGTTGCAGTTTAAGGTCATACTAGACCATTGCTGTATAGTTTAACATCATATAGAAAGGACAAACTGGTGCCGCACAATTTAGTGTCATGTTGCGGGGACATCTTCTTTTCTACAGTTTAATGTCATGTTGGATGAAAAAGGGACTTTTCTACAGTTTAACGTCATGTTGGATGTAGTTGCAGTTTAAGGTCATACTGGACCATGGTTTTATGAACCAATTGTAAGAATATTGGTTCTGGGGACCATATTTTGTGTTTATACAAAATATTTCTTCAGAAATCTGGCATTGGTTGGAGTGGTGATGAGTTCTCCATTCATTAAGATTAATGAATAAGCTCCATTGGAGTAGACCTTATGTATTGAATAAGGTCCTTCCAAATTTGGTTCAAGCTTGGGAGGATTCTTTCCTAGTATCATTGGTGTTCTGAGAACCAATAACAATTCTCCCTGAATGAATGAACGAAGACAAACTTTTTTGTTAAAAGCTCATGCTATTCGATTATGATAGAGTTCCAAGTGGTGAAAAGTGCACAATCTTTTCTCATCTAACTGTTCCAATTCATTCAATCTCTTTTGGGATTGCTCATCTGTAGATAACTGATCACAAATGGCTACTCTGAGTGAGGGAAATTGAACTTCAATTGGCAAGACTGCTTCTATTCCATATACCAACGAATATGGAGTTGACCACGTTTCATTGTGGGTGGTTGTCCGATAATCCTATAAAGCATGAAAGAGTTTATCATGCCATGACCTCTTATCTTTATCCACCATCTTTTGCAGTATATTTGAAAGAGTCTTGTTAAAGGCTTCTATTTGGCCATTAGCTGCCGCATGATAACGAGATGAATGGTTGGATTTAATGTTGTATTCTTGATACAATTTCTTCACCTTAGAAGAACAGAAGTTGGTGCCGTTGTCAGTCAATATGGTATGAGGGACACCAAATCTAGTAATGATGTTAGACTTGATGAAGCTAACAATGCATTTAGAAATGACCTCTTTGAGAGGTACTGCCTCTGCCCATTTGGAAAAGGAATTAGTAGCAGTAAGAATGTACTTAAACTGCTTGGCCGTATCTGAAGGGTAAGGTCCCACCACATCCATTCCCCATGTGGAAAATGACTATGAGTATTTAGATGTATGAAGCAAATATGGAGGTTGACGAATGAATTTGGCATGTAATTGACATGAATGACACTTCTTTGTGAAATCAACACAATCTAGTATCATTGAAGGCCAAAAGTATCCAAGCCTTCGAATTTGATCAGACAATCTATGTCCAGAATGGTGGGCAGCACAGACTCCTGCATGCACTTCTTTCATGACAACCGTTGTCTCTTCACCATCAATGCATCTGAAGAGAACTCCATCAAAACCACGTTTGTAGAGAATTTTCTCTAGGTGGTTTGGGCCATCATAAAGTGTAAAATTGACCACACGTCACCGGATTTTTTCTTTATCATCTCTATCAGGTGGAAGTGTTCCATTTTGAAGGTATTCCCTGATAGGTGACACCCATCCTGTAGTATGACCATACGGTTCAAGAATGGGACTAATTTCATTAATTTCCTCTGTTATGGCTTGAACATAAGGTGAAACTGCACGACGGTGGGCAATACTGATGGTTGTCTCGTCCCAATTTTGATCTGCAAGAGTTGTGGCTATATTATCCAGTGCATCAGCATGAGCATATTGTGATCGTGGGACATAAGAAAATGTCAGTTCTGAAGTGAATTCCACCATTAACTCTCTGACGTAATCATAAAAAGGGATTAATTCTTATTTTCTGATGGCATATTCCCAATTGACTTGTTTGATTACCAGATCTGAATCACCTTTCACCTTTAAGTGATTCACTTGTGCTTGGAGCGCTAACTCCAAGCCCGTAATGAGAGCTTGGTATTCGGCTTCATTATTGGTACCACCTTCCCACAAAAAACGGAATAAGGTAGCACTGCCTTATCTGGAGAAATTAGCACAATTCCTAAACCAACTTTGTTGAATTTAGGATTTTCCATTTTCCTCCCTGTTGGACTTCTAGAAGCACCATCAAAATACATTTCCCATGTTTGAGGATTATCTTGAATAGAGAAAACTTCCACATCAGGGAGTTCAATATCTGAAGACGTGTCTTCCATTGAAGGAGGTTCAGCAAGGAAATCAGCCAGGGCTTGGCCCTTTATTGCCTTTTGAGACACATACTGAATGTCGAACTACTGCAAAATAACTTCCCACCTTGCTAGACGTCCTGTAAGCATTGGACGACTAAGGATGAATTTGAGAGGATTGTTGTGAGATACCAATTGGACCTCGTGATGAAGCAGGTAGTGTCTCAGTTTCTGAACTGCAAATATTAATGCCAGGCAGCACTTCTCAATACTTGAATACCAGGTTTCTGCTTCAAGAATAGTTCTACTGAGGTAGTAGAGGCTATTTTCATTCCCAGCATCATTCTTTTGAGCGAGAAAGGCACCCAATGATCGGTCTAGAGCTGTCACATAGAGGATAAGTGGTCTACCTTCAACAGGTGGCATGAGTACTGGTGGACTTAAGAGGTATTTCTTGAGAACATCAAATGTTTCTTGAAATTCTTCAGTCCACTGGTAAGTGACTCCTTTTTTCAATAATTTGGTAAAGGGTAAACTTTTTCCTGCCAAATTGGTGATGAAACGCCTAATATAGGCTAAGTGTCCTTGAAGTCCTCTTAATTCATTCAAATTCTGAGGAGGTGACATACCAAGTATTGACTTGTTCTTCTTAGGATCGACTTCAATACCATGATGGAGTACAACAAAGCCGAGAAATTTTCCTGAGGTTACCCCAAAAGCACATTTTAAGGGGTTCATCTTCAAATTATGTTGTCGAAGCGTGTGGAATATGACTTCTAAATCAGCCAAGTGATTAGAACGTTGTTTGGATTTAACCACCAAATCATCCACATAGCATTCAACAAGCTTCCCTAAGAAAGGTTTGAAGATACGATGCATGGAGCGTTGATATGTTGCACCTGCATTCTTTAAACCAAAGGGCATCACCCGGTAACAAAACACACCATGAGGAGCTCTGAAGGCTGTAGATTCCTCATCTTCTGGGGTCATTCGGATCTGATTATATCTGGAATATCCATCCATGAAAGAAAGTACTTCATAGCCAGTCGTCGCATCAATTAAGAGTTCTATAATCGGAACTGGGAAATCATCTTTAGGACAATACCGATTAAGATCTCTGAAATCGATGCAAACCATAATTTGTCTATTCTTCTTCTTTACAGGGACAATATTAGCCAACCACATGGGATACTGAACTTCTCTGATGAAGTTAGCTTTGATCAGCTTATCCACTTCAGCTTCAATTTTGGAAGCATAAGTTGGGTGTGTTCTTCTCGCAGCTTTCTTAAATCCTAGATGTTCTTTTGGTAAACCCAAATGATGAGTAGCAACATCAGGATCAAGCCCAGGCATTTCTGTATAGTTCCAATAAAAAATATCTTTATTTTACATTAGAAAAGAAATATACATCTCTTGCTCTTCAAGGGTCACGGCCGCACTAATTAAAGTGTTGCAGGAGGTCTTTAAAGACAAAAAACTCCTCGATGGGATTCCCTAACATTTGATGAAAGGGACAATAATTGGGACGGTCTTTATCTCCATCCTTGTTTGGCCTCTTGGGCACTGGTAATTGAACCAAATTATTTTCTAGAGCGGAAATGAAGTAACCAGGAACTTTCTCACTTCGTAAAGCGTATGTTTTACTCTTCAAATCATCAAACTGTTTTCATCGTTGATCTTTTTGATCATTTGGACGAAACGGCCTTTGTTGTTGGCATTCAGGAGGTGGATCCCTTCGAGAAGATGATGGTTTTGAAGTAGAAATAGGTACAGGTTCATGTTTAAGCATAACTGTAGCAGTTTCTGCTTTACCCATTCTCCTTCCTGGAGCTGATGGAATTACACGAGATTTAGCCTAAGCCTGTATAAGGGAATCTTCAATCTGTTGAGCGATTGAAGTAAGATCTCGAAACCCTCCTGTGTATTTCACAGGGATCAATGGCGTGTGTAATTCATCACGCAAATTTTCCACACGGATTGGCAACAGCTCTTCCTGAGGAAGTGCTAAACTCAGGGAATATGTTAATCCCTTCCAGCGAGCAATGAAATCAGAGACTCTTTCATTATCCCTTTTCTTGTAGTTTGTAAGATCGAAAACTGTCGATTTTGGGAAAGTTGAGCTGAACTGAAGAAGTTATTTTTGCCGAAGATCCTCCCATCCAATGATTGACCAAGATTGCAAGCTTGTATACCAGACAAAAGCTGGTCTTTGCAATGTTCACACGAAGCATCTCAGTTTCACTGCTTCATGCTGCTCCAGAGTTCCCATCATAGGATCACAACAAGACACATAATGTGTCAAATGTTGTTTAGGGTCGCCTGATCCATTGAAAGTAGAGAAAACATGGTTTCCAAAACTAGATGGAGGAGAAATTGAATCTACCCATTCATGGTAAACTTTCTTTTCTGTTTGAACTTGCGCCCGTTTCCCTTCCATAGTTTCTAACCGAGATATTAATGACTCAATAGTAGTTATCAAATTTTGAGAAACATTAGGTTTAAAATGGTTTTGGGTAGGTGCAATGAATGGAGCTTGGACAGACGTGGTGTTCGGTGCTGCAACTGATGGTAGTGCTGCCAACCGTTGTTGCGTTTGACCTGTAGGATTAGACCCCTGAGGGTGTACTTATAACGGAGGATACTCCTGATCCATCTCAGTAGTTACAACAAATTCCATTGGCTGTCGGACTTCAGAATTCTTAAGAAGAATACTACTCTGAAGTAGTTCTGCATTCAACCTTCTTAATTCTTTCATTTCTTCCTCCTTTTGTGAAAACCTTTGCTCTAATGAGAGCGATTGACCTTCTCCAGAGGAAGGATATGTAACCTGATTCTTTCCCTTCCCTTTGTTGGATACCTTTTGGAGGGGGGGGAAGTGGATTACCTAGGTTCTGAGTAATACTTTGACTTCATGTACGCACACCTTCTTTATTTGTATCGGCGCATACATTTTCCTGAGCAGGACACTCTTCATCTGAGTCCCCTGAGTGAGTCTCCTCTGGTGGATTAGCAACAACGGCATTGATGACATTGATTGATGTATAATGCATCGCATCCCTTATATCAACATTTCTGTGATATTGTCTTCTTTCATGTATTTGATGAGACATTTCCTTTTGTTGATTTAATCTTTTAGGAACTTCTTAACGAGATATAACTTGGAAGGAATCTCCTGATAATTTGTCTCTTCATTCCTCTTGGGGATTCTTCCCCAATCGAGAAAAGACTAATATTTTCTGAGAAGGGGATTGATGATTCGAAAGAGTCCCCAGTCTCGAGAACTGGGGATGTTCCTGCTGCTTCCGCTCAACTCCTCTAATCCCATTTGTTTAATCTAAGGGTTGTGTTAAAGAAGTCCCCAGTCTGACAAGCTGGGGAGTCTCCTGACATGCTATGTCTGAGATCTTCTTAAAATCTCTCTTGATCTTGCGAACCTTAGTTCGGAAATTAGCTGGATGCATTAGCCTGTATCCACTTTTATCACCTGGTTCAGCAGACCGTTGGATGATTTCTGAAACTTCTGTCATTTGATGACGTGTTTTCTCCATACGAGAGGCTTGTGCAATATTCTCGCATGCTTGATGTAGGATCAATTCAACAACTTGTTCTCTATATGCTTGATTTTGAGAGGAACTAGTTGAATGATGTTCTTGAGAAAGCTTTTGATTATTAACAAAGCCCATTGACTGGGGCCGACCAAGTGCAATAACATTGCATGAGACCATTTTCAGAGGGCTTTGCAAACTGGAAAGCACTGTGAAATGTAGTGCTCTGTGAACACCCCATCCTCTGATATGAACACCAGATGGAGCATTGGCAATTAACTGACACAATTTTCTTAGTGCGCCAAGGCATTAACGTTGAAGGGTTCTCTGTTGCTTTTCAGCCTTCGGATACCGAGAGACTGATAGAGATTCCAAATCAATCTGACGTTGTAGCCCTTCTATTATCTTAAGATGATTTTCATATTCATCATAAGATAATACCTTATTCTTCAATTCACAAAGAGTTTTCCATATGTTGAGATGAATATCATGGACTCCATCTTCCGTCAACATCTTTGGAATGTCATACTGGGAGTCATCCAAAGGCCAAAACATGACTGGTAGCTCACCTTTTGCCAGTTTTTTCCTCATGTTCGGCATTTCTTCTTTATCATTAAATGAAGATTCTTCTACCTGTTTCGACCAGAGTTGGTGTTTCCTTGTTGCTTCATCAGATTCAACAAGATTGGTAGAGAGATTATTGATCAAACTAGAAGATGCATAACTTAGGGGTGGTTCGGAGAATGACCTACACCCTGGGCTATCTTCTGAATGAGAAAGTATTTCACTTGTTAGTGATAAAGCATCAGACATGACTGGTTTCGCATTTTCAAGTGCCTCAAGATAAGAGGGCTTTCTTGGCACTACATTGTCCACTAGAGTATTTTCCAGGCAATGTCAATCACTACTGCGGAGTGGACTTTCGCAGTGAAGTTCATCATCATGGGGAGGACCACCATAATGGGTTACATCAAAAGATGAGATCTCTTACTCCTTGGTCTTCTGACCACACAGAGGGTTCCTGTGGCTCTCATCTGAAGATGAAAATTCAAGATTGACCAAATTGTCACGAAGGAAGCCATCATGAGAAAGTTTCTGTTGAAGACTTTTGGAATTAATGTTCCCGTTATTGGTAACTGAGGGAGTAGAATCTTGATTTCCAACAGATAAATGTCTGAGGGTTTCAAGAACTCCAGCATCGAGAAAGGCCTTGTTGCATATTGGCCTTTGATCTCCTTACTGTGCTGGGAGGATCTTTTTCTTAGATGCCTTCTTACTCGCATTGGAAACCACTTGTTGACGAAAGTGGTTACACTGAGAAGGTGTGTGTTCCTGATCAGGAAAGATGGTCAGGTTAGGCTGACGATCTCCACTCAAATCAGGTGTATGTGCCTGACTTGGTTGTCCGTATGATATGGGGGAGTATGCCCCATAACCCTCTTGGACTAGAACAGATGTGTGTGTCTATTCCGGAGTGAATCGTTGATGTGTCACTCCACTGATAGGGATAGATTTATGTTTCTGTCCCTGAGATGATGCTGAAGCTGTTTTGATATCCTGGCAAGCGTCCAAAATATGAGCAGGAATTTGCTTCTGCTCTTTCACCATTGACAAAATATGTTTGGTGACTTCAGCCGCCGGAACGGGGATATACGTCCATTCCGGGCTTGGAGTAGGTGTATGTGCCTGCTCCTGTCCTCCTTTTCCTGTCAGTGAATCCTGACAGTACTCAAGTGTGGAGGAAGAGAGTTGAGTCTGCCTCCTGTTTGTCGTCGGGGCTTTCCGACTGACTTCTTCGTGCGCTACCAAGCGAGACTATTGGTAGGCTTGATTAGTATTAGCAGGTGTATATTCCTGCTGATTACACTTTGCCAAACATGGTTGACGAGATCCATCATATGTAGTCAGGTGAGCCTGATGACTAACTGATGATGTATAAGCAGTTGTATGTTCCTGCCTATAGTACTCCGCCGGAATTTCCTGGCGGGATTGGCGTGATGCTGCCAGACGAGTCTGCTGGACAGCGGAATTAAAACGGACAGGTGTGTGTGCCTTCTCATTGTTTTCTACCAAGATAGGTTGGTGGACTTCTCTGGAGATGGTAGGGATGAAAACCTGCCCATTGTTAACCGGATTCCGTCTCTGGCGGTTCGTCTTGCCTACTCGGGTTCGAGGAACCTGAGCTGAATGCCTGGAGTTGGTACCCTCATCATGTTGAGGTGGCACGACCGCACGAGTTTGGCGGTGATTGTTGATGGGAGCCCTCAGGAAGGACTACTGTCTTTTTAAATTAAGGCCCTGAGGGACCTACTCATTCACTTCCTCAGAGTAAGGGAGTGAATGGAAATTGCGTTCTGGGGATAACGACCAGAAACGGTTGGAGACGGTAGTCAGCACCGCCTGCCTCTTAATCACTGGTCATCATTGTCCGGAAGACCTGTGTGAGTTGTTTACTTGGAGGGCATGTCGGGCAGCCTCCAGAGTTGGGATGGTACCATGTTGATGGTACTCCTTAACCAGCACATTTGATACCTAGCGTTGAAGACGCTGAGTAGGTGATGTCATCCTCAGAGCGGATGGCGATCCAGTAGGAATAGCAGTAGTGGTATTTGCAGGAGCAGTATTCACAGATGTGAATTTGAGAGCAGCCATTATGGAAATACAGAAGATCTTGGAAAAGAGTTCCTGTTTGATATAACAGACAAAATCAAGATAAATTCAGCCACTTCATCCTTTGGATGAGCACATATGTCAATGATTGTTTTTGTTAAACCTCTTACTGAGTTTTAAATAGGGGATTAACAAATAGGTAAAACATCATTTTAACTTGGTTAAAGATTCACGTCGGGTTCACCATTTTTGTTTCGCACGGAATTCGGGGATGACCTCCTGGATGGGAGATTCAAACGTTCTGATCGGTTTCTAGCGGGTTTGTTCGTAGAACCGGAAACATCCAATGATTCCACATCTGTTTGGACATACTTTCCAAAGGTAGGTGCTCATTAGCTTATGGACTGATGAGGCTTAGTAATTTTCATTGCTCTAGAGGATGGGAGGTTGGACTCATCACACCTTTTTGAGGGGAATTATTGTCTACTCCGGGACTCTCTTTATAGATTTAAGTTATGTTCGTGAATCCTTATTACATTACAAAGTATAAAATGAGATTTCCTTTAGTTTTAACAATTAATGATTAAATATGTAATAAATTTAGAGAATATTTTATATGTATTCGAGGTTCTCCATCAATAGAGAATCATCTATATCTATTTAGAGATTCTTGGTCAATGGTATCCTTCAAAACATTTATATAAAAGTCTCTTGGTCATTTATGATGACCAGACTAGTTTTAAAGCCACTCATTGGGGCATTTGAAGTTTATTGTCATTCAGAAGGACATGGATTATTTCAGAGTTGGGATCGAACCCATAAATGGGCTACCTACATATCCTTTGTTTTGGAAAAGGAATTAGAACCCATGTAGTTCAAGTAAGAGAGTATGATGTTTATGATTGATGGCTCAAAGAAGGATGTCATAATTACTTTCACACTCTAAGCTCACGTGAGTCATGCTCGGTGTGAGAAACAAGAGGTATTGGTAAAAATTAGACAATTGTGCCATGAAATATGCAATCATAAGAAATGGTTTAGGGCTTATGTATGTATGACTGTCGAGATAGATGAAGGTTTATGATTTAATTTTAGGGAGAAAATCCAGGAACAGGGTCCATAAAGGTATATGTGCTTCATGGAGATTTGAATACTCTAAATTGGGACTTATTCCTGAAAAGGAAACCCAAATTAGGAAAGGATTGATAACTGGGTTTTACTCCTGAGAAGGAATCCCATATCAAACGGAAATTTGGACTGGTTAAAGAGAAATTAAGGGACTTGGGGCTTACTTCTAAAGAGGATGCCCAAATTATGACTGGGAATTATTCTTAAAAAGGAGGCCCAGGTTAGGGGACTTGGGGCTTATTCCTGAAAAGGAAGCCCTAGATTATAACTAGGACTTATTCCTGAAAAGGAGACCCAGTTTATGAGATTAAGGTTTGGGACTTACTCCTAAGTAGGATGCCCATATTTGGGAATTTTAATAATTTGGGGCTTACTCCTGAGGAGGATGCCCAAGTTTGGAGGACTTAGGACTGGGGATTATTCCTGAAAAGGAGACCCAGGCTAAGGATTCTCTCATCTAAAAGGATGAGGTTGAATGAATGAACTTTCAATCTTTAGTGACATAAAGTTGTATAAATCACTATGTTTTGAGAGATATTCCACAGAATTCCTTTCAAATAAGGAAGTCAAATCAAGAAATCATGCCACAAATAGATTTCAAGAGTATCTTGAAGATTGAATCTTGAATAGGAAAGGTGAAATGGCTTAAGAGGGGTGAAATGGGTATGATGGGCACCCAAAAAGGAAGGGGGGCGCAAGTCTTGGATGGCGTGTAGGTACTGCGATGGCACGCAAGTATTTGTCGCGCAGGTATACCTGCGCGACATGTGGGGTACTTGCGCGATTTTCAACCAGCATTAGAATACTTGAGCGAATCTTTATTAAACCCTTTAGAATCCTCTTGAGGTTCTTACACAAAAGGGACGTGCAAGTTCTATTGAAGGAATAAGGTGGCGTGCAAGTGTGGTCACTTCCCTTAAGGTCTGACCACTCAGGCTCGCAAGTGTTGATGAGTTTCAACACTTAGGCCTTCCTCCTTCTCTTTAGATCTTCCGTTCTAGGTAACAAATTACCTTAGAAGTGTTCCGGAAGTTTTGAGAAGAGACTTGGGCGTCGGGAGCTTCAATTCGAGTTTCTGGAAAAAGATCCTCCCGAATGGGGGGCCCACAGGGTCTATTAATAGGTAGGAGAAGACCCTGGGTGGTTACCGGGCAGTTATTAACTAGGGCGCTCAAGTCACTTGCGCGCCAAGTTGCGTCGCGTATGTATACTTGCGCGACCATGAAACAACATGCGCAGCCTATGGGCAGAGTTTTCCTTGTTCATCCCTTTGTTGATTTTTGATGTTTTCTTCAAAGGTTGAATCACTTTGAGCTCAGATATTTCCCTTCTCTCAGTCGTTAGACTCTGTGACGGAAAGGAGCGTCAACAGTCCTAAAATAAACTCCAACAATGGACATAACGATTGAATATAGCTAATTTCCATCACTCCATACTTTGTGTGCTCCATGATTACCCTGAGGTTATCCATATTATATAATTATTATAAAGTTTGTAGATCAAAAATTATTTAAAAGGTAGATTACAAAAATACAGAATAATACATATTAAAAATAAAGTAATAGAAAATATGGAAATGAATCTTCCAATAAATGAAATAATTGAAAAAGTACATTCTCAAAGAAAACATGATAAATTTACAAGACATGGTGATATGGTATTAGGTTATATCATCAATTCCCCAATATTAAATGAAAAATTTTCTTAATGGAAATATGTTTCATCTTTATAGTCTAATCACATCCGTATAATGAGAACACCATATCTAGAGCCCCTAACTAATCGGATAAATAAAAAAACTATATTAACCATCATAATGTAATATATTAAATTTTTAAACATTATTATATAATTACATCACAGAAATTAAATATCACAAATTAAATAAAATATAAATTAGAGCCCACAAAAAAGAGATTTCTTAATAGATGGCTACATCAGCCATGCCCAAAATTATACCCTATAGAAAATAATATCTGGATCTAGATTCACAATCATTGTATTTTTTTTAGAATAACCACATAATTTATTTCCTCCAATCAAAACACATTTACCCATGAAAATTCCATCGAATTCATGATTAAATTAGTGGACCCCAATATTACTATTGGAATATATTCATTAAGGGAATACCCACCCAATATAAGGGAGTCCCACATCCTATCTAGATGGGGGTCCATATATAATAATTTGAAATTAAAACTACACATAAATCATTTTCACCAATAAAAACTCATCTACCCAAGAACATTCCATCAAATTCATGATTACATTAGAGGACGCCAATATAAATATTGAAATATATTCATTAAGGCAATACCAACCAGATATATGGGGGTTCCACATATAATCATGGTGGGGGGTCCATAGATAGTAATTTTAAATGAAAATTATACACCCAGTTTATATAGAGATGATTGAAGGGGTTTTAGAAATACTCATGCCTTAAATATATAAAATACCCCATGGTCCAAAGTGGGGTATTCAAATTTATTTTTATAATATAGGTCACATATATAGAACCATGGGTGAATATGAAACTTCATAATGTATGATTCATAGTCATGACATATCATTAGTACCTGAGTAGTGGAGTACTGAAACCTATATACACTCTGATCAACACACCCAAACCTTGTCACACGTTATATGTAGTTAAAATGAATAACTTCCAAAACAAAATGTTGTAAAATATGTAATGACAAATAGATATGAAACATTATGATATAAACTCAGAATTTTTCATAAATGGATATTTTTTGCCTAATTTTAAATTGTGGATAAAGAGAGATGAAATATAATCCACATGATGGGGGGTTCATTGGGTTTATGTATACTAAGGAATAAAATATATTATCCATTATAGATATTTGAAGTAAATTATCATAAAAAACAGGTTCATGTTAGATGCACATCATTAATTCAAGTTAGAGTTTCCATGAATGCACTCTCATGAGTCAATCATGTAGTTCATTAAACACAATATTCACTTATTAGTTACACACCTGGTATACTCTAAGTGCATGTTGGGAATGTACTCTAATAACCTTGTTTTTTCATTTAATGAACATTGTTGTGATTAGTGGATATATTTCATGTATATATGATAGGGAAATTTCACTATTAATTATACTACCCTATAAACCACCCTCCTCCATCTGGTCAACAATCATAGTCTCCATCCAACCACACCTACCACCTCCAAAAAAATTTCCTTGATGAGTTTTCGCATAATGGGTTTTTCACATCGTCTACATAATCTCCATATTAACAACTCAACTCTTTTCATTAGACAGTTCCATTCATGCAGGACCACCATAAACTATTGGTTTACTACACCCAACACCACCAGTAAAATGTTGTATGACATGATCCAGCAATACTACTAACTTCACCCATCATCAAACATCTTTATGATCTATGGTTATTTATCATCTCGTATAATTATAAGGCAGGAATATAAGTTTGTATACAAAAAAAGAGAAAAACATAGAGGAATGGATAATTAGAGAGGGGTGAGGGGTGTGTAGTGGTCTGGGATTCATGGAAGTCCCTTCAAGATAAATCATTGGTCTGATTTGATTAGCATTGTTGTTTTATGATGGGTGAAGAACCAAATTTAGGAGAGGTGATGGTTGTTAGAGATTGGTAAGCTACAAGATCCTTCTTAGATGGGCATGTTATTCAATAAATGATATAGAAATATAAAATTTCAAATGATTATAATTATAAATTCATATTATTGATTCAATTAATGGGGGTAAAAAAATAATGAATTGAAATTAGAATTTACATTTCACAAATAATAGATAATGAAAAACATAATATATTCATATGTCTACAGATCAGTTTTTTATTGTGTGAAAAAATAAAGGAATATGATTATTTTTAAGGTTATTTTCCATGGTTTGGAGACCTGTGTAAATTACTACCTATTTCCATGGTTTTGATATACAGGATAAGTAACATGGTATCAGGATGTTCATATGATTATCTTATATCCAATGCTTTTAAAACCATTGACAGAACCAGACAGAACTATGGTTCAATAAAAAAATGACATTATGTTAATTTAATTATAATTATTTAGATATCTAATAATAATAATAATAATAATTAATTAATTAATATTAAATTTTTGTGTATAATATTCCATAATTTGTACTAAATTATAACTGTAATGATAATAAATTTTAATAAATTAAATTTTTTCTAATTTATAGATTTTATGTACATGGTGAATAATAAAAGAATAATATATTTAAAAATTTTAGTATAGATTAACGCTACATATGTATATATTTAGAGGATAGATCTTGGGACCAAAACTCTCATTCATAATATTGTTATGACAAGTGTTTTTTGAATGGTTCAAGGAAATATGGAAATGAAGATCTTTGGACATAGTTCATACAATACATAGACCATGTTCAGTGCGACATTGATTGTCTCAATCATTCTCATCAAAATTATAGTAGTAGGAAAATGTTACACACTCTATAACACCCTATGACTTTACAAATATATTAAATTTATTATTGATGAATCATTGAGTCCCTAAAAAATACATTTTTAATCTATTAATTAAAAACAACTTTGCCTCTACTATGTTTTGAATTTCAAAAAATGGTAATCTAGAGTTGTGATCAGTAAGTCATTTGGAGTCTGATAGAGCTAACATTATTTTTTTAGTGAATAGTAACATACCCTTATGAATATTAATATGAATAGTTGTTTGACCATAATGAATAGTAAATAAAAATATTATCTTATTTTCTTATGTTAATGAAATGATGAGATCTTAATGAATTTTTCCATGTGATATAAAACTAATTATGCCTTTAACATGGTTATTTTTTGATTTAACTATAAATTTATTTAAAATTTAAATTAATATTATTTATAATTTTTTTGTATAATTGAGTTAATTTTTGAATTCTACCATTCGAAAATTTGTTTGGGTGATTTTTTGGGATTTTTCAGAAATTCATGAATTTTTAACGTATAGTGAAATAGGGTAAAATACTGTATATAAAAATTATTAGTTAAATATATTTTTTATGACATAATATGTGATGTAAGGCCACATTGTTCGACCTAAAATACACTTATTACTATTTGGGGTCACATGAAACAATTCTATTGGTTGTCTTGAGGGAAATTATAAATAAAATATTCAAAATGTACTCTTATCCTCCACTATAAAAACATCCATCACTACCTCTTTTTTTCACTCATCTAAGCCTTCATGATCCTCATATTTCTACTCAAATATGCTCTCCTAGTCACTCCCTATGTCCAAGAATCTCTTGGTATTTTCATTAGACCAAAATCCCTTCCCTTTAGGATGTTCTCAAAGAGGTCATTTCAAGAGGTAAAGCACCCTTCTTTTTCATTTAGTTTCATTTCAATTTATCTTATTTTCTTATCCTCTCCCCAACCCCATATCAAAATTATAATGATAAAACTATTATAATATATATAATATAATTAAATAATGTTAATGAAATAACCATCATCAATATTCTTACTTTGTCCCTTTTCATTTTATAAACGAAATCAACGTTCATAAGGTTCCAATTCATAACCTTCATGGTCACCAACGTTTCATTTTTCAATTTCTCCTTCCATACTGGTCATGAAAACATTTTTATGGTTGAACCAGACTATAATATATGTATTATATTCTAATTAATATTCTAGAACTAGTATATATACATATTATCAAACCATATCACCAAAATAGTTCCTAATAATCAAAATACTAATAAAATAAACTTAGTTAATGTCATTACCATTTCATCTTTTTATTCATAGTATTTCCATGTAAAAAAATTACATAAATTACCATAAACACTATGGGATGCTCATATGTAATATTTTATTTCAAATATGTATATTTACATATATTCCACATGATCTAGATTATTTAAAAACAAGTGAACCAATTATGAAAATCAAGAAAATAAACACTCTTGAACAACAAAATTCAATACTATAATTTATCAATAAGGACATAAATAAAATAAAAACAATTATAATAATCTAAATAAATGATACATTGGTTAATAAACAAGATATTAATAAGACTAATTTCATATTCCAGGACCATACGTTTTAGAAGGGAACACATTCAGACTTATGGTAAGTGTTTCTTCATATCACTTCCATTTTTGTGAGATTTCCCATATTATCTACTAATACTTATGTATGGTGTATGTATACTACCCATTTATGTATCATATAATTAATATATTTATATTCATGGTATTTAATTTATCATTTTCATATTATTAATTTATGTCCATAAAATATTTTTGGTTACAATGTATTAAGGTTTTTCCACCCGAACCACCATTTTTATTCGGGTTACTTTTATTGTCTAATTACGTTAATAAAATTTGTATGTATTATTATGTAATCATCATAAATTTTGTTTCACTATTTTATATATTTTTACCATTGAATATTTATTTATTTTATGGGTAGTTACACGTTTTATAAAGAACATTTGAAATAATTTATAAAATACAAACAGGATTCAAGGGATCTTTAAGAATTCTTACCCATTTTAATGTGTACACCAGAATATATTTTAAGCCAGAATTATTTTTTATCCAAAAAATCATTATATCATGAAAATTTTTACAGGATCATTTGTTCATTTTGTAGAGAAAATGTTTCCTTCCACTTTGAAATCCTTTTTTATACTTTTCTTAAAATGATCTAAAATGATTTAGTTTTAAAGAATCTTAAGAACTATTTTTAAATGATTTAACATACATAATACATAATTTATTCCAAAAATATAATATCAATTTCCTAGTATTGTATTTTCTAGGATATTCATTTTTAATAACTTATTTCTTGGAAAATACAATGGAGTTTCCAAAAGTAATCTTATTTCCAATTTAAAAATGAATTTTTTCATCTCATTTTATCTTTTAAAAGATATATTTGTTGATCACCACTTACATCTTACTTGTGGTGTATATACTTCACTTCGGTATACCGTATCAAGAGACTACTTATTCGCATGATATTATAATGGATTAGGATTCGAATCTTTCTAGGTTGTATAAGATACTTTTTAAAGTTTATGATTATTTCCTCAAGGATTTTCAATGGTCTCATTTAAAATTTTCTTCGTCTATGTGAACGTCATTTTTTTAATATTATACATAATTGAAGTTCATCAAATATGTTATCATCTATTATATTTAATTTATTTGTCTATGATTATTTTGACTGTGGATGTGTTATCTTAAAACCATTCACCAATTTACTATGAATGGTTAGTGTTTATGTTTAATGATTGGGGGAAGTTATTTACATTACATATGTTTGTTTCTATTAAAATATGTACATTTTTTATGTTATCCACATTCATATGAGGAAATAATTGGACATAATAATTGTCGAGTGGGCGCACTATAGTCCCTTGGTTCATCGGTAGGTCTCATGAGAAAAACTACATTCTTGGCACAAGGCCTTGACAAAATGATTATTTATGGTCTTGGAATGAGGCCTTGACGGTATGGTTCTGTTTCCCCGCATTATTCATTCCCTCATTATAATAATAGTAGTTGTGGTTCTTGTGGTTATTTGACTACTAAAATACAAATGAATATGGAAGCATTTATTTAGATCTTATTCATGTCATAATGTGTTCATGTTCTTGTTAAAGGCATATGTTTTTGGTTATTCAATATGCTTAATGTTTATGTTATGGTATTTTCCATTGTATTACTTACCATTACTATGCATTGGAGCTCATCCCTTTGTTAGGAATCATTTTATCAGGACGTGAAGAATTTCATTATGAAAGACATGTCGAAATAACATATGTGTTAAGGATGTTGTCTATGGAGTTTCTATGTTTAATTTATTTTCACGTTCTAATGTTAATCTTATATAGGTATCTTGTTTCCAATAATTCTAAATTTCACGGTCCTTTGGGATACATATTCCTTGTTTATATGCCAATTTCTTCAAATATTCCAACGGCTCTAGGAAACTGGTATCAGGTCCTTATAGTTGGTATCAATGGAAGATTAGTAGAAAACATGGAAATAAGATATAAAAAAACTAGATTATTCAAAAAAAACCTATGACATTCATTGAGGATAAGAATATAGGGACATCTGGAATTTAAGTATGAAATAGATTATGTGGTTTATCAAGAAACTACATCCCTGTCTGGATATAAACAATTAGAGGCGGCTCGGGCATATATGTATTTAGGGGAAAAATCAGAAAACATCACATAGAGATAAACTCGAATGGGAACGGGTGCATGCCTATGATCCCTTCTACACTGTTAGTTTGACTCTCCCGGGATATATTCTTTGGTAAATTCATATGCTTATTATAAACATTTATTAGGACTTATGCCTCCAATGTAACCAAGGTATATGGTTATAGGAGTTATGATGCATAAATTTATGTTATGTATTAAACCTTATCTAATGATATATAGAGTTCATAATTTTATAAGCTAATATATTATATGGAATTTATTAAAAATGGATCCTAGCTGAATGAATGAGAAAACCACCAATGCACGTGTGTGATGAGTAAGAAGGATCATATCTCTGATGGTCTTAAGGAATCAATTACAAGGAATATTATCTCCCGAGTATCCTCATCATGTTTGGAAATATTATCATTTGTTGACAAGGTATGTAAAGAATTATATAAGTTCTATGTCAATGACGGGAATTAAAAGAAGAAGAGGTTGATAGGGAATAACATTGATAAAGGGATGAAGGGAAAGATGTATTTTCCCACCTGTGATAATTTTGGAAGGGAACTACTTGGTATATGATTTATAGAAAAAGGAGTTTGCTTCATGTGTAGAGAATAAGGGCACCATGATCCTAATTTCAAGACAATGAACGAATTTTCCTTAATTAAATTCTTCAACTGCAAAGAGATAATACACTATAATAATCAATGTCCCAAGTGTCAATGTAATATACCCAAAATGATGATTTTTGATAATGATCATGTTATGATGCTACCGCAAATGTAGTAGAATGATGAATATTCCATGTCAATAATCACGTCATTTGAATATTTTTTTCATTAATATACTGGTTGTAACAATTATGAGATTTAAAAGGATTGTACTACAGTACTATTTCATTAAGGATTTAGGGTCATATGATTAATGTTATAAAGGAAAAGTTATTTAGTATAAATTTTAACTTGTTAGGAAAAACATTATTGAGGGAAAGACAACCCTTAATATATATCCGATGTTGAGATAATTATGAAGAAATGATTAAATCAGATATGTATTGACTACCTTGGAAATGATTATTGACTTGTCGAGAAGTAGTCTATACTATCATTGATGGAGTTCACAGCACTTTTGTATTTAAGGAATATATCCAATAACATGTATCTTATATAAGGCATAAGGACAAATGTATGTTTTCTATATGGTTCTTACAGAAATTCAAGTTATTACCATATTTTAAAACCATACATGATTATGTTATTCAAATGTTTGGAATCTGAATTTTAGAGTTTCTTCTTGTTGATTAAGGGTTAATGATATGATCATATTTTATATTTATGGACCTTTATTATAATGTGTTGAATCATTATGTTTGTTAATTTTTTCCAACCATTTACGAAAAGGTTTATGTTGATTATTCTATGGGGTTTTAGAGTTTAATGTCACCACATTATGGTTGTATTATTCTTCCATGACCATATTATCCAATTAGAATGTGTTGTTTTCTAGTAAATGATACATTAACCTTTCCTCTTACCAATATAATATTTTACCCATATTATCGATGTGGGCATCTCTAAAGTGAATTTTCATGTATCAAGCATTAACATTCAATGTTCAATTTCAAATTTTCTCGACACAATTTTTGTAAGGTGGGGACAATGTAACACCCCAAGAATTTAAAAATAAATTTAATTTAGAATGAATGAATCACTGATTCCCTACAAATAACACATTTTATAAACATGTCATTAAACATAACATTGCCTCTACATTGTTTTGAATTTCAAATAATTGTCATCTAGAGTTTTGATCAGTTATTCATTTGGAGGCTGATAGATCCTACTTTATTTTGTGGTTAATAGTAACATACCCATATGAATAGTAACATGAATAGTAATATTAATTGTAATATGATACTTATGAATAATAAATTTTTTTTTTTATTTTATTATGGTAATAAGCTGATGAGATCTTAAATAATTATTCAGTGTAATATACAAAAATATACACATTTAACAAGGTTATTCTTAAAATTAACTAAGATTTTATTTAAAAATTAATCTAATAGTATTTAAAAATTATTTTAATAAAATTGATTTAATTATTGAATTCTACACATCGAAAAATGGTTTGGATGAATTTTTGGAACTTTACTGAAATTCTCAAATTTTTTATGTATTGTTAAATATGGTAGAGTACTGTATATACAAATTTCCAGTTAAATACACTATTTATAACAACATAAATAATGTAAGGCCACATGGTTTAAAATCAATTGCACATATTACTATTATGGGTCACATTAAACAATAATATTGGTTGTCTTGAGAGAAATAATAATATAATGAATAAAATATTTAAAAGTTACTTCTCTCATCCGTTATAAAATCCCCCCTCACTCCCTCTTCTATTCACTCCTCTAAGCCATGATGATCCACATTGTTCATCCCAAATACCCTCCCCTGGTCACTGCCCATGTCCAAAAATATTTTTGTCTTTTCGTAAGACCAAAATCCCTTCCCTTGGGGATGGTCTCAAGTAGATTATTTCAAGAGGGAAAGCACCCTTCATTTTCATTTAGATTCATTTCAATTTATCTTCTTTTGTTATACTCTCCCAACCTCCTATTTTCCAAATTACAATGATAATTCTAGTATCATCTATATACTATAATTATATCATGTGAATGGAATAACCACCATCAATATTCTTACTCTCTCCCTTTATATTATAAACGAAATCAACGTCGATGAGGTTTCGATACACAACCATTGTGGACTACAAAGATTCATTCTTCAATTTCCTATTCCTTTCTGATCATGAAACAATTTTTATGCTTCAACCATACTATAATATATATATTATAACCCAATTAATATTCAATAACCACTATACATACATATTAGTAAACAATATGACCAAACTAGTTCCTAATAACCAAAATAGCCCTAAAATAATCGAAGTGAATGTCATTAATTTTTCATATAATGATTCATCATAATTGCATGTAAACAATTGATATAAATGAGCATTAAAACTTATGTATGTTCATATATAATATGTAATATCAATTATATATATTTACATATATTCCAAAAGAACTATATTACTTAAAATAAGTGAACCGATTATGAAAATCAAGAAAACGATCACTCTAGATTACAAAATTCAATATTATAAATTATAAATAAACACATAAATGTACTAAAATTTTTATGTAAAACTAAATAAATTCCTTATAGTTTTTGAAATAAGTTATTAATATTTTTAATTTCATATTCTCGGATCTTATGTTCAAGAGAGGAACCCATTGAGACTTACGGTAATGGTTTCTTCATCTAACATCTATTTTGGTGAGATTTTCTATATTCAATTATAATAGTTATGTATGGTGTATGTATATTTCCCATTGAATTTACATATCATGAATATATTTATTTTCATGGTATTTAATTTATCATTTTAATATTATTAATTTTGGGGCATATGAATCATTAGATTATGAAGTGGTAAGGGTTTTCCACCCAAACCTCCATTTTCATTCGGGTTACTTTTATTGTCTAATTACCTCAATGGAATTATTATGTATTACTATGTTCTCCTAATAAATTTCGTGTTAGTGTTTTATATTTGATTTCTAACCATAATAATTCATTATTTTATAAGGAGTTACACATTTTAAAATGAACATTCCAAATTATTTTTGAAATACAAACCTGATTCATGGTATATTTTCAAATTTATACCCGTTTTCAAGTATACACCAAAATATGTTTTAATCCGACATTATTTTTATAGAAACATTCATTTTATCATGGAAATTTATCTTGGATCATTTCTGTATTTAATATAACAAACTTGTCTTCCCACTTTAAAATTATCTTTAACATTATCCTTAAAATGCTCTAAAATGATTTAGTTCTAAAGAATCTTAAGAACTCTTATTACATGATATGAATTAATTTGAACATCATATATGACTAAAATATAATTTCTATGTCATATTATATTATTTTCTAGAATATTAATGTTTAAAAAATTATATAATGGAAAATACAATGGATTTTCCAAAAGAACAGATCTTACCAAAGTAAAAAGGTTTTTTTTCTAATATAAATTTATCTTTTATGAGAAATATTCCTTTTTCAAAAAATAATTCTTACATTTAGTGCATGTACATACCTTTTTTATGTAATATCACAAGTCTTCTTATCCCCATGATATTCTAAGGGATTATGATTTGAATGTTTCATGGTGGTATGTGACACTTTTGAAGGTTTATGGATTATTTCATCGCAGATTATTCAATGGTCTAATTTATAAGTATCTTCAACTATGTAAAAATCTATATTTATATATTTTACATCATTGAGGTTTATCTTATATGATATCATCTACCATATTATATTGATTTTGTTATGATTAGTTTGACTGTGGATGTGTTATCTTAAAACCTTTCACCAATTTACTCCAAATGGTAAGTATTTATGTTTAATGATTGGGGAAACTTATTTACATTTCAAATATTAGTTTCAACATGAATGTGTATGTTTTTATGTTCACCCCATTCATATGATTAATTTATAGGTATTAGTAAGTGTATGGTGGTCCCCTTTATAACTCATCGGTGCATCAGTAGGTCTCATGAGACAAATACGGTCTTTGCACAACACCTTAACAAAATGATTATTTATGGTCTTTGCATGAGGCCTTGATGTTATAGTTATGATATCCCGCATTATGCATTCAATCATTCTAATAGTAGTATTGATGGTTCATGTGCTTATTTTACAAGTATAATAACCAAGATTATGACATTATTTGTTCATCTCTTATTCCTTCCATAATGTGTTCTTGTTTTTTAATAGAATATGTTTCTAGTTATTCAACATTTCTATGGTTTTTATTATGAGTTTCTACCCTGTATTGCTTACCCTTAATGAGAATTGGAGCTAACCCCTTTCTTATGTTTCATTTTATCATGACATGAATAAATGTTTTATGAATGAAATGATAAAATAACATATGAGATTTGGATGTTTTCTAAGGAGATTTTATGTTGTATTTATTTTCATATCGTAATGTTAAACCCTATATATGTATATTCTTTCAAGTTATACTAAAATACTTGGTCCTTAATGATACATATTCCTTATTTATATGTCAATATAATCAAATAAGGAACCACCTACAGAAAATTAGGGTCAGGTCCTTACATACTTCTTTGTTTTAACAAACTATTTCAATGATTTTGAAGTATGTTTGTATATTAATTTTAATGTTTTAAAATATGCAAAAGAAAAAATATAATATGCACCTCCTTGAATAACGAATACAATGGGTTTATGGAAAGGATAATTTCTGATCATTTAATGTAATGATTAGAATGATATTTATAATTCTAGATTTAGTTCACAAGTGTATTTTATCAATTACACTGAAACATACATGGTCTAGGGGTCGAAACTCAAACATAAATTATAGATATAATTTCTAGAGAACTCTGATACCAAGAAACAGTCTAGTGATATATATTGTATCTATGGATTATTTTGGGGGATATTGTAACACCCTATGATTTTAAAAAACACATTGTTTGATTGCTTACTTTTTATAGAACACCAGCTTAATTATAATCAGAAATCTGATTATTTTAACATTCCCATTATAAACAAGATATTAAATCAGAGATTGTGAATAATATTAAATATATTTTTAATTAAATGTAATGTCAACATTAAATAAATATTCAATTATTATTTTCGAAGGAACGCATATTTTTTATTAATGTAATTTTAATGTTCAAATGTATGTTATCTTAAAAAAAATTATTTAATTTCTTGAGAAAATAAATATATTTATTTATTACACAATCCTAAAATTTATATGATAGAATGAACATATGTTTGGGATTCAAAAAACTAGAATTATATTTGAGCAATTTATCAAGAATATTCTAAACAAGTACATTCATGTTTTCAATAGTGAAAATACTATTTTAATTAAATACCATTAATATGATGATATAATTATTATATGACCATATTTCAAAATTTTTTGAAACTAATTTTTGATGAAGATTTATTTTAATATTTTTATAATACATAAGGTGTTAAATTTAAAATAACATGCATAGTAATTAAAAAAACAATTTTAACCATAAAAAATTGTTTTTCTGATTTGTACACATAACATATTTATAATTGATTTTTATAATGTATATAAATTGAATCAATTAAAATGGACTCTATATTGGAAAAAAGATTTCCAAATTAGGTTATAAGTTAGTTTTAATTTTTAGGATAAAAAGAAATCATGGTAAAAAAATATTTATCATGGTATGGGTAAAGTATTGTAGCGGGTTAATGTTAAAAGATAAAAACATAAAATAGCTAAAAAATATAAAAGTAAATGGGTGGTTGATGTTTTTCTAGACCATATAAATCATGTATAGAATTAATTATAAACCAAATTCTTCATAATTAATTCCACTCTAAATTTGGTTGGATTAACACATAATGTAGTAATTATTTAATCACAAAAAACCACCCATCCTCAACTATAAATTCCACTCCTCCCCACTATCCCCATGTCCACGTGATGCTAGAATCACCTAAATACTAATTCCATGTTACTTAAGAGGTCCTTCAATGAAGTGATATTAAATTATTAACATTCTCAACTATCGTCTCTTAATGTGATTTATTCATCTACAATCCCTTTGCTTACTTCATCCATAAAATCATAATAACTCCAATATCATGTATAAACTGGAATATTATATTGAAAATAGAATATTTTATATCCATCCCTTTCCTAATATAATATCACTAAATAAAATGAATACATTTTCTCAATTATGGTGGTTATCCATCACCATGGAGAATGGTTTGGTTCATTTTTCCTTACCACCTTCAGAGCTGGTCCTAAAAAGTATTATTGAGGCTGAATCATATTATAATAGATATATTATAACCTATTTCCAATTTTGGAACTAAAATATTTTTCTAATATTAATAAATTGTATATTTCTTTGTGATTGTCATAAAAACTACCAATATAAACATAAAACTATAATTATCTTTTTATTATATCAATCATCATCCTGTAATAAATAATATTAATATATGTTTCCATTTAACGTAATATTTTTTCTTGAATACCATTTCATACCCATTTTTGAGTTTTATTTCCATTTTATACAAAAATAAATAATTATACACAAGTAAAATGATCATGAAACCATGAAATAAATGTAGATGAAATAATGAAAATAATGAAATAATGTTAATGAATGGGAGGAGAGATGTTATAAAAATTACCATTTGTGGTACTATGTATTTGAATATAATTATATAATAAATTAACAACATTCATTAAACTAATGTACAATATATTGATTTATTTAAAAACAAAAGTGATGTATGAGGTCTAGGATTTCTTAACTCAATTTCCATTTTATTAGGTTAAAATTAATATTTATTTATTATATCAAGCCAAGAATATGTGTGAATTCACATATGATTGTCATATGATTCATTTCAACATAATTTATGTAGATTTAAAGTGAATTCACATAATCTATTAATTTTTTTAATTCTCACATCTTTGATTTGATCTTCATAAGTGGATTCATCTCAATTTTAGTTCATTGAGGAATATTTTTATTTAATGAACCAATTTACTTTTTGGATGAGTATATATTTCTACATTGAAATTTTCTATCATGATTTTGTTTACTTTCATTATATTTATATTTTTTTTAATGTTTTTATTTCATGGGGATATGGTTTCACTAGTTACAATGTGGAATGGGTTTACCTTATCACTTTTAGTTCTATAATATATTTTCCTTATTCAAAACATAATTATTTTTTGCGGTGTATATAATACACATTTTTTATATGATATTATTAATATCATTATATCAATTTTATTCAAATTTTTATTTTTTGATTTTTACTTTTATGGGGATTTAGATATAGATGTTTCCAAAGTGGTTAGAGTTTATTTCAAAATATCATCATTATTTAGTTTGCTTTTGTTTAAGTATACCTTGGGAAATTATTTAATATTTATATGGTAATATAAATCTATTTTATTCTTTTACATTCATTCATGAAATCTTCATTTAAATGTACCAAATTTAAATCTATATTAATGTAAATTATTGAGATGTTTTAAATAAAATAAGATGTTATTTTATTTCAGATGAAAATTATTTTTCATCCAAATGAATTTTTTGAAAAAATTGTTTTCATAAGTAACTCAAAATGTCTTAAAAATACTTACTAAAGTAAATTTTACAAATAATTACATATTAAAAAAATTTAAAGGAATTCTCAGGTCATTTAAAAAATAATTTATGTTTTCTTTTACAAAAAAATATGTAGAAATATTTATTTTAACTATTAAAACATGAAGAAAATTTTATACCATATGGAATAATAAATTTTTTAAAACATATTTCATTTATATTTTGAAAGGAAAATATTTCAAAATGTTTTCAAAGAATTTTATAATGGTTATTTTCCAAATGAAATTTATATTTTCTCAAAATATATTTGATAAAATTTATTGGGGTTTCTCTTCATCAGTAACATCATCCATATAATATAATTATAACCAACTTGGTGTACGCTATATTAATATCATCCTCATTGTTTTTTAGGAAATTTTATGATCATTATGAATGTGAATGTTATATTATGATACCATTCTTCATATTAATCTATATGGTTTATAGTTAACCTTATTGATTGAGGAATGTATTCTTACATATATGTTATTTTTTAAGTATGAATGTTTATGTTGTTTATGTTTCTGCCATTAAATGTGTGGAATACATTGGAAATTGTAAGGGATTGTTGATAACTTCAAAAAACCCTTGATGTATCAGTATGTCTAAATAGGAAAAGTAGTTTTGGTTATTAGATGGGGCCAAACATATTTTTGTATTGTTTCTTAGATGATGACATGATGGTATGGTTATTATGTTTAGAATTATGAATTACATCATTTTGATATTAGTTATTGATTACATGTGATCATTAGACTAGTAGAATATCCATGATTATATTTTTAAGATCACATGATTATTTATATGTAATTATTTAATTATATTTTATTTTTTTCATAATATGTTCAAGAAATTTCTTTAATGGAAAATGTTTTAATAAGATACCTTTCTATGATAATCACTTATTATTTATGATAGATTCCACTGTATACATTCCCTTACATAGAATCTAATCTCACCCTTTTATTATGTTTTATTTTCCCCCATGATTCTATTATGATTATTATGATTGTTATGGTGGGTTTAACAAGGATAATAAATGTGTTCTAAAATTACTATCTATTTCTTATTTTATATATTCAATTATAAATTAATGTTTATGTTTGTATCTAGTTTTCCATAACAAGTAAACTATTTGGTCATTCATGAAGTGATTCCATGCATATTATGGCAATGCAATATAGTAACCATTGACTATGTACTAGTTAGGGTCTTTGTTGTCGGTATTAGAAGAAGATTAGTAGAATATTTAAAACAATATTGGAAAAACCTAGATTTGGGAAACATAACCCTGTAACGGCCTCTGAGAATATTCATAAATTAACAAATATTATTATTTTTATATAAGATATTCCTATATATTAAATATAAATTTTATAGTTTTGAGATTATATGTTATGTAATTTTTCATTATCTATTGTATGACGTCATTTAAAAATAGTTCCAAGCTAAAAGAATGGGAACCAGATATATTCACATGATCTTAAATGTATGAATGATCATATCTTGGATGAGATTAAAATAATATTTCAAAGGGAAGTAGTCACTAAATAATTATCCTCAAATTTGAATAAGGAATTATGTGCTATCATGATTAAAAATTAATATTCCATGTCATGGTTTTCTAAAGGAAAGCAACAGAAGAAGAGGACATAAGAGAAAAAATGTATAATGGGATGAAATAAAGAAATGATTTTCCACATTTTATAATTATGAAAGGAAACCCCTTGGAAAATAGTTAAAAGTAAAATTAGTTTTCTAAAATTTTGTAGAAAAAATACACTATGATAATGATTTTAAGGGAAATAAATTATTGTACAATATTCAATGCTTTGGGTACTCTATAAATAAATGCCCCAAGCATCAAAGGAATACACCTCATTGGAATATGTGGGACCAATGTCCAGATTACACTATTGATACTAATAACATGGAATAATTAATGTTCATATTTTTTTGGATCCAATAAATATATTATAAAAGTATTTTATTTTAGTAATTCTAGAAATAGTTAAGTAACCTACTACAATACATTCTCTTATTGGATTTGAAATCATATCTTGAATGGTACCGATAAAAATGATTTAGTGGAATGTTTATCTTTATAGAAAAAAGATTATTGGATAAAATATAACCTTTAATGTGTTCCCTATATTGTGATAATGATTTTTTATGGGGATATGACTGGTATTGATAAAATAAATTTGATATTATACCGTAGAATAGAGTTGACGAGCAATTTTTTCACAAAGTGGTTAATGATACAATTGATGGAGTGACAAAAAAATTTTATTTAATGAAAATATTCAAAAATATATGTTTTACCTAAGTAATAATGACAAAAATGTTTCTAATAAATCATTCTGGTATTTCATATAATTTCCATGTTTAATGTGAATACATTATAATAGTATTAAAATGTTTGATATGTAATGATTAAGATATACTTAATGTTTTGTAAGATATTAATGTTGTTATTTTTTTAAATTCAGTATCCTCTATTATAATTATTTGGATATTTATCTTTTAGAATGGTCATAAGGTTACCATTTATAAAAAAAAATATTTTTTACTTTGTATTTTGTTTTAAATTTTATTTTTTTATACATATTGGGTAATTTGTTCAGAATATATTGGTTTTGGTAAATAGTTTGAGAAGGAAAAAATGATTTACCTCTTTTTATGGATATTTAGACCAATTAAATTTGAAATTTAGCACTTAATTAATTAGAAATAAATTTTTGGATATTCATTTATTATATTAAGGGATGGCATTATAATGGACTATGTCACTAGATTACAAGAGACTCCAAGAAAGAATGAAAAAATATGTGTAATAATATTTTTGGTAATGCAATATAGAGCATATGAAATAACCTTTGAGGTAAAAATATGTAAATATATTTGAAAATATTAATGTTATTTTTGAATTTTTTATTCATTATATTAATATAGTTTTATAAAATGGTCAACCCACCAGTTGGGAAACAACTTATCGCATCTTGAAGGTATGTGAGGATTAAACCAACATCAAAATGGGGATAAACGTCCATTCACAACTACAAGCCTATGTGATGTCCGAGTAAGTGTAAAATTGTTTTATTTTCATAAAATTCACGACAGATGAAAGATAATTTCATTTTAGGAACCACATTTGTTGTAGACAAGTAGAATATTTTTGAATATTATTTGAGGAATAATAGATGAAATTTCTTCTTTTGAAGAAATGATGTTGTTGTGAATTTCTATATATGATGAAACTCTAACTATAAAGTAGGTATATTTCTTTATATTCTTACTATTGAAATTATAATGATTCTTATATTCTAGGAAATTTATTTTGGAACAAAATCATTATTTTATTAATTTTGTTACTGAGAATTCAATTTCCATTTAACCCATTATAGATTTACTGTTTTGTGTGGATAGACATTCTAATGACCATGTACTCTATAAATATCTATGTGAACATGATAGTTATATTTCATTTCACTATTTATTATTTCACTACCAACTAATGATCTCCCATATGGAATTGTTTTTTGGTGGTGAAAATCACATTTTATATTCCCCATTTTTTAGTGGATGTTTTATTAATACTTTTTAAAATGTTGGGATTCCAAATATGTATTTTAAAATGACACATAATTTATTTCGAATAATGACTAATTTTCGATGATGCAATTCATTGAAGGAGGGTAAAGTGTATCACCTCAATATTTTACAAAGAAAATTATGTTCAATATCATATATTGCACAGGGCATCAAGATTTAAATATATGAAAAATAAAATAATTTTAATTTAACTGTTATAAAATAACCAAAAAATTAAGATACGTGAATAATATAATTTGTATTATTAAATAAATGTGATTTTTTATATTAAATAAACATTTATATCTTCATATTAAATTAATGCATAATTCATAGAAAAATAATTCCATTCATCAAATACATGTTATCTTCAGAAATATTTTTTTACAATCTATTTGAAAATAATGATAATTAATTTTTGACACTATTATAATTTTTTATAAATTAAACATCAGTTTTGGACACATCATGTTAAAATTATCTTTGGATAATTTGTTTGGATTTGATTAAAAAAATTAGTTAAAAATTGTAAATAATAATTTTACCACTAACCGATATCTTTTATTAAATAATTATTATATTATAATTTTCCAAATTTATGAACCATTTTTATTGATGCATATTTATTTATATAATTTAATAATACATAATGTGGTAAATTTACAAACAAATTCATAGGATTTTTAAAATCAACAATTTTAAGATAAAATATATTTTTATGGAGTAATATGTGTGACATTTTTTTAAAATTTATTATTATCACTATTATAAATGGAATAATATGAAATGTATTCCATATTTTGAATCAAGAGGTCTAAATTTCGTTATAAGTTATTTTCTCTTTGGGAAAAAAATTGTCCTAGTAAAAAACTGATTTTTCGTAGTGTAGGTAAAATAATGTAGTGGGTTAAACAAAATTGTTTAAATTGTAAAATAACAAAACAATAAAACATTAAATGGGTTTTTATGTGTTTCTAAAGCATTTCCATTCTTAAAAATATTAATTATCACCAAAATACAATGAAATTAGTTCCATCTAAATGTAGTTATCTTTAAAATTAAAATAATCCTTACATTATCACATAAAACCACCCCTCCTTAAGTATAAATAAAACTCCTCCCCATAATACTCATTTACAAGATTTCAAGTATCACCCTATAACCAATTTAATGTTCGTTAAGGGGTTCTTCAAGGGGATGATATTCAATAGGTAACATTACTAAACAACCTATCTTATTTTATTTTCTTCTTATAACATCTCTTATCTACCTTAATCCATCAAATCATTAAATATAAAGTATCATGTATACACTATAATTTTATATTGATAATGTAATATTTTCAATCCACCTCATTTATCATCTCATATCATTCAATGAAATAGAACAATTTTTAGAATTATATTGTTTAATTATCTTTGTGGAATATAATTCATTTCAATGTCAATTACTACCATAAAATCTAGAAATACTGATAATTATTATGGTTAAATAATATTTTATTCGGTATGTTATAACCTATTTAATGTTTAGGAAAAAACCTATATATAAAATAATAAATAAAAATACAATATTTTGTGATGGTCGAAAAAATGACCCAAATAAAAAAACAGTTATCATGAACATTTTATAATAAGAATAATCCTCATGTGAGAAATATAAATTATATATAGTACCATTTATATTTTTAGATGTTCATAGATACACATTAATTTATCTTTTAGAGATTTATCTCCGTTTTAAAAGATATCCTATACTAATACAAAACTAAACCGACCATGAATCCCTGAACGAAACTCTACTGAAAAAGCTAAAATAATAAATATTAATTAAAGGGTGATATGATTTTATAAAAGTTCCATGTAAGTTATTATCAATATGTATATAGTTCTATAATAAATTAAAGAATAAATATTTAAATAAATATACCAGAGTTTGATGAATAATAACTAAAGAGAAGTGTGAGGTAAGGTATTACTTAACTGATTTTTCATTCATTGGGGTAAACATAAATATTATTAATTATGTCATACTATGATAATGTGTGAAATTTATTTTGGTTATATTATATTTCATTTCAAATTATTATGAGGACTCATAGTGAATACACATAAAATATTAATTTTATTAATTGTCATATCAATGATATTATATTAATATAGGATGACATGACATATTTCTATCAATGAGTCATATATTAATTTCATAGAGAAATATTCATTTTTGTGGTGTATATATTTCCATATTTTTATATAACATTCTGAATTTATTTAATGTCATGATACATTATATTTTTTTAAATTATCTTCTTCCATGGGGAATATGATTTGACTGATTAAAATGTGATAAGAGTTCCTCATATAACATTTAATTTTTTGGGATATATTTTTTATTCAATACTTGTTTATTTTGTGTAGTGTATATACTACAAATATCATATATCATATTATGAATCTCTTTACCTTCATGGTATTCAATTATCAATTTTGTGATCACTAATTTTATGGGGGCTTCAATTCCTATGTTACCAAAGTGGAAATAGTTTGTTTCACAATGTAATCATTATTATGGATTGTTTTTTATTATGTTTACCATGGAGAATTATTTAATACTTATATGTTAAAATAATTATATTTTATTAATATTTTGTCATTCATAAAAAATTCAAGTAAACGAATGATTTTTTTCTCTTAATTACATAAAATTACTGAGAAAATATTTTTAAGAAAATTTTATTTCAATTATCTTCAGATGAGAATTTTTTTATAAAATACTATGTATTCTAAAAAAATGATTTTTAAAATGTTCTAATACATTACAAAATGATTTTTCAAAGACATTTTTACCCACATTTACTTTTTACAAATAATTCTGAAATTAATCCTTATATCATTTTCCTAAAAATTTAAATTTTCCTTTATCCGAAAATATTAATGCGGTATTTTTAAAAACAATTTATGGAATAAATGGATTTTTCCACTATACTGACCTCTCAGTATTTTAAATAATAATCCTAGGATACTTTTTGATAAAAAATATAATGAAATTTTTTTTAAACATTTATTTAATGTGATTATCAAAATAAAAGGGATATCATCTTTAAAAAATTGAAGAATATATTTATGGTACTTGTATTCATCAATGAAATAATAACATTATTATTCTTATAATATAATTGGGATACATTTTATTTATATCATCCTTATTAATATATTGTATATAATGGTTAAATTTTACTGTGGATGTTCTATTTTATTAAATTCACTATTTTACTATAGATGGCATATGATAATGATCATTCGTTAATGAATGTATCCAGACTTTATATTATGGTTTTTATGTTTGTCTTTATATATTGTTTATTGTTAAGATATTTTATATGATGAATACATTGGACATGGTAAGTGGTGGTTGTGGAACACTATAAGTTCTCAATGTATCAGTAGTTATCATGAGGCAATATAGTATTGCGCATTGGTAGAGGCCTTACATATTTATTTATGGTTTCTTGGATGAATAAAAAAATATATTTCTGATGTCTAACAATACAAATTCCTTCATTATAAAATTAGTTATTTATTTCCCTATGATTATAAGTTTTATATAATTTCAATGGATATTTTTTCTTTCTCATTTCTTATTTATATGAAATTACTTTTTCAATTTTCATTCTACCCATAATACACTCATGTTGTTAATTAAATGGATTATATTTTATTTTTTTACATTTAAATATTTTTTGTTTCTTATTTATCATAGGTTCTATTTTATATATACCTGTAAAAATATTGTGATCTAATCCCTTTCATATATTTTATTTTTCCTCAATTTTCTGAGAATTTTTTTATTACTGAAATGTTGGGTTATACTAGGAGAGTAATTGTGTTATAATAGGATAATGCATGTTTTATTTTATTTATTCAATTTTAATGTCACGTTAATGTATTTATCGTTATTTCTAAAAATACTAAACTATTTTTCTTGATAGGATGTGATTCCATATATATTATGATAATGTAATAATGTACCCATTGACTATCTGACACTATGTTTGGGGGCTTTAACGATATAATCAATCTTAATGATGTTCACATTTATAGAGACAATCACTATCTAATTTAAAAATAAATTTACCCATGGTTAAAAACCATGATGTTAGGTCAATGCAACCAGAAAAAATATTCCATGATTATTTAGTGGATTAGTTTACTATTTTACCCTTCTATGGGTTTAAGGAATTAATGTTGAAAGTGGGTTCCCTAGACCCAACATGTGTTTTAATTTTAATTTCAATATATGTATAAATATTGTTATATATATGTGTGTTTATTATTATATTATAGTTTATAATCATCTGCGTCAACTTTGTTTACAGTAATGTTATTAGATTACATGTTGTATCAAATGGTTATATCATATCATAGGATATAATAAAAACCTATTGATACTTTTGTTTTAATTATAAATAAATGTCCTATGGTCTGGTAACATCATTCTAATAGGACTCAAGTTATGTGTGATTATCGGGTTTTGGGGGAATATAATCTTTCAGACATTTTCTCAAGAAGTTCACTATTGGTGATATCTTTTAGTTGAGATCATGGGAATGCACCCAATAATAGGAACTCAAGATGTTTTAGGTGTCATTTTTTGTTCATATCTTCTTACATGTGTAATTGTCTCTGAACATGAGATCTTTATCAATTGATGTCATCTAATAGTGTACTTTTATGGAAGTAAAAAACAATGGAAATCAAGTCATTGCGATGTAGTTTGGGTTGGGTATGTCATTTGTGACATGACATTGATGGAATAATCAATATACAATTTTCCACTTTTGAGTTAAGGAAGAGATATCCAATCCCTGATTGATTATGATGTAAGCCATATCATTAAATCCATGGACAAGTTAACGAAAGGTAAATATTTATACACTAATAAAAAATAAATATATATATATAAAGTATGATGAAACTAGTGTGCATTCAGCCTTATTGGGATATCAAAAAAGAATAAATTATATTACATAGAACGTGTTCATAGGAAGTTAGTCATTTCATTGACTTTTCATTATCTCAATAAGGGCATCAATTGGTTGTTAGACCCCACTCTTGGTTTGTGAATATTATTTAGGGAAATAATGATAAGTCCATTGAAGGTCATACATAATAGTGCATTGATAATCTCCCATATTATTTTGAATATGAATATAGGACTTGGTTGGACCCACCATGAGGTCAGTGTATTATCCACGGTCTATGGATCACCAAGGAATAAATAAATTCTTTATAATTAAATTAATGAATAATTGGGTTGCTTTATTTATGAGATGTATTTACAAGTGATTATATAAATACAAGGATTAATATTATTCAAACAGATATTAATTAAATAACATAGGTTCATTTAATATTATCAGGAGATGAGAGTCGAGTTAAAGACTTGGGTTCATCAAAAAAAATATTAATATATATTATAATTTAGTGATAAATTTAAAATATTACTTACGGGTTAATTTAATTTGTTATAAATAATTATTTATAATATTTATAAATGGGATATATGTTACATGGGTGTAGGGAAACCAAATCGAGTATTATAACATTCCACTATATAAGTGGAGGGAAGATCTTCTCCTCAATTTTATTCAATCATTGGAGAATGAGAGACTATCTCTCTCATACTAATTACTAGAGGGTGACTCTGTTAAAAAAGCATGTTTTTCAAGTTTTTTCTTCTCATATCGAAGACATTGTCTAGTTCTGATTGAAACATTATCGATGTGGTCATTAGAGTACCATTCTAGCACACAAATTCTGACGAATGTAACATGAGCAGAATGAAAAAGCATGTGTGTAAGATCTTCAGGGCTTCGACATTGGAGTCTTTAAAAAATATTCACCTACAACTTGTGACCATATTATGTGCATTAGATATGAAAGAGGTAAAATATCATTATTATTTTATACTATAATTAATCCACATGTGGTCCTAGGACCGTATTGGGATGAGATCACGAATATTGTTGATGTTACATCCCACTGGTGATGGAATAAAAATTAAATTACCAACCCATCAGCTTTCTCCCTACATCCCTATACCTAATAGTTCTATCAGTGAGATGCATGGAATTTCCAATTCAAGAAAAAAATAAAATTTCCTTAAATTTAAGCACAACGTGTTGAAACAGTTTCATAAGATCTGACCGCATGTCAATCCATTTTCAGATGGCCATGTAATAGGCATTTTATACATATAAGGGATTGACTATATAGTTTGTAGATCAAAGTGTTTCAGTTTTTTCTTTTTTTCGATGAAAATTATTTAAATGTAAATATATATATATATATATTATGTTTTACTAATTACTCGAATCTTGGAAAAGATAGGCCAAAATCCAGTAAATGGATTTAATCTGGCATGAACCAAATAATTCAAGTCATTAAAATTTAACATATATTTTTAATATTTTATTTATTCTGATAAAAGGATAAGGGTGTGAAATATGTAATTATACTTGTTTTTTGGAGGGTTTTGTTTTTTGAAATCAATTTTTGGAAATTCAAAAAAAATGGAGATCGAGACTTATCACCATTATTGTTTTACGCGTCTGGCCCTTCCTCGACTGAGACCTACATTGCTTGGAACACCTTCCTCCCTTTCCTCTATCTGTTGACCCAAGAGTTAGATTTCACTAGAAACCAGCTATTCTTATCTCTTTCTCGAGGACGGCCCTACGGTGACTCCTATTGGACCTACAATATCGATCCCAAGTTCACCGTACTTTCCATGATTGGATCCGCTACACAAGGATGTCGACATCGTCATAGGTTGTCGCACCGTCCTTCTCTAGAGTCATGACATCTGTAGGTCCCTACCACATTCATGTATCTCCATAGAATCATTGTCCTAGTACATCCACCCTACTCACCTCACTTGTGTCCTTCCATTCTCCACGCCATCCATTACTTGTTAGTCACCTTCGCCAGCAAATCACTACATACCCGTTGCCCTCCTCCACCCCAACGCCCTAATTCGTCCTCCCAAAACCCTAACCAGTCGTTTCTGGTGCGAAACCTCCATTTTCCCATGAGCTTAGCCATAGGATATCAGGGACCAACTATGCACCACCGCAGTAGTACCCTGACACCCAAATCTAAGTGAATTAGGGTTTTCTCATTATTGACACTACATTCGCAGGTATCCCCATAATTCTAAATCATTTGAGGATAGAGGTAACTATTGTTGGTTACATGAGTCTGTCTAGACATGACATGCATCACAATAGGGCAGGGCCAGATCTTCCATACTCTGAACAGGTCTTGGTAGACATTTCTGCACCGGAATACACCATCACAGGAGCTACAAGGGCCAAATTGTCCCACATTGCAACAGTTTAGTTTCAAAATGGATAGTGTGGGGTGTTTGGCTCGGTAGAACATAATTTATAAAAATTATTTTAATTTGATTAATTTAAATTAGTTTTAAATTAAATTAATTAAATATTATTTTTAGTGTCTAAAAATTCAATAGAATATGAAATATGAATTTAATTTGAGCTTTAAATTAAAATAAGGGTTTAATTTATATATGGTTTTTTAAATAAAATTAAATTTTGAAATAATATTTTAATTATTTGAATATAATTAAATTAAATTAAATTATAATATCACCCTTTTACTACTTCAATTTATATCAATTTAATTTGTTTTACAGTATTTTATATCAACTGGTCTTGATCTAGCAACCAAACTGTATATGTCTGCACTTAAATATTTTTTTATTTATACATTTCATGAAATATTTATAATTTTAATGTAGATAAATGTTTGTCTATGAAACATCACATTTAATTAACAATATGAATAGGGGAATGCATTTCCAATGATCCTATTGTACATTTCACCCCTAGACTGCCTATCTTATGTGCGAGTATATTTGTAATTACATGATGACGATCCATGACAGAGGACCTACCATGTCAAGGTTGTAATCCCAACACGAGTTAAGAAATTTGAACTATGGGAGCGATGTGACATGTTTATAGAGTCTACAATGTTATGGAACCCCCTAAGCCATGATTGATCAGTTACGGATCTATCATAATGAAATTATGAAGACCATTAGATTACATGTTTTTCCAATATGCATTGTTTATTATTTTACATTGTTGAATGATTATCGCTTGATCACATAAAATAACAGACCAGATAAAATTCATAAAGATAAGATGAAAATTCTTGTATTGCATGTTCAATTTTATGTGCGACAACCTAGTTTGAAAATATTAAATAGAAATGGATTATGTTCCATAATAAATAATAAAATTCATAAAATATATACTATGTCTTAATGAATTTTATTAGTCACATTTGACCCAAAACGAGTGTTCGAGGTGCTATTAAACCATATTTGAGAGTGTCCCTTTTTAACAGGGTGTTCTCATTAGAGTATTAGGTCGATATAACTATTGTGGGTATTCAAGGATAAGTTATAGCTAACTTTCTATCACATTATTGGCATATAGTTGAGTGAATCTTTTTTTGATTCACATAAGATGGGTCATTGCATTAAATAAAAATGAACTTCCGGTTTAAGAGGTTGTCCAACCTAGTGCATACCTCAAAACCCTTTGAGCCGTGGAATAGCCATATCTTTTAGACTATGGTTGAGGATTCAAGGATCTATAAAACTAGAATACTCAAAAAACGATTATTCTGAATCTAATAGTGAGGGTTATTGAGGATTGATAAAATAGTGGGAGACATTTAGATGATATAATAATTAATTAATCCAAAATTTCTAAAAGATAGTTAATATATAGTACTAACTACTAATATGCATCTTTTTCAGATCATAAATGGAAATAACCAGCACTCCAAGTACATTATCACTATGATCAATATTGGATAATTAAAATATCTTAATCAGTAATAAATTTTAGGAGTGTTATAGGCGAATGATCATAGTAATACACCAAGAAAAGAAGTTATATGATATGGAATCCATAGTTTCAGCTGAACCTACTTAGTGAGCATGTACGAAGAAAAAAGATAAATGGAATGAGAAATTAGATGATTCACTAGACATTCAATTCATCATGTCGTTATCCATGTCCAAAAAATTTCAGAAAATTCTTGTGGATGAGGATGCCTATAATATGATTTATCATCTCCATTTATTATATCAATAGAGTGAAAATCATGAAATATATGAAATATCTAGTGCCCTTTATTGGTGTAGGAAATCATAATAGAATCAATTGGGACCTCTTATACTCAAGATGATCTGGTACATTGTGAGGATCGAAGACCTTTGGTTCAAATTAAACCAAGAACTAGCATCAGATGACATTCTTGCATCTTTACCGCCAATAGTTTTGACATTTACTATCAATTATAGCATGAATTATATGAAAACGTTAGTCCTATACTTTTTTATATTAGTTAACCAGGCTAAAAAAGATATGAAAAATACCAATCCATCTGTCCTTATAGTGGAAAGGCGAGTGAAGGGCATATAAAAGGTGCTTAAGGCCAAGTCAAGGTCGAAGACAGCGATACCTTGTCCTTCAATGAGGCTAATGATTAAGAGGAATGAAAATTAAATGAAGGTTGACTAATTTTCTTGTGGAAATAAAAGACAATAGAAGAATAATTGAAAATCTAGGAGGAAGAAGAAAACATTTGATTCTATATCATTTATTTTTTTCATTTAATGAAATCTCTCATTATCTAAGAGTTGTGTATTGGATAAAACATGTGGCACACACATTTTTATTCATATATAGGAATCGTGTAGGGTTATGTTGATTGTTCAAGATAAATTATATCTTTGAGTGTTAGATGATGCATGTAAAGATGCTTTGGAAGGGGGAGATTATCAATATAAATTACCTAGTGGTTTGATTTAAGTTGTGAATAATTTGTATTATGTACTTTTTTAACATGAAACATACTCTCTGTGTCATGTTTCGACAGTATGAGGTTTTATTTCAAGTTAAAATATAAATTTTTTCTCTTTTATATGATTAAAAAATCTTATGGTATGGTACATCACAAGCCAACGAGCATCTAACTAGGTGTTTGAGGCTCCTTCTAGCCATCCAAAAAAACACAGATCAAATCTGGGTAGGGAAAATTTTTTGGGTAATGTAGTAAAATTGTAGCAGTGTACTGTAGTGGTACTATTGTAGATGCATTATAGTAGCGGCGACAGTACTGTAGCAGCAGAGGCAATATAGGAGACACTGTTGTGATGGGGGTATGGTAGCAGGGACTGTAGCAGCATAGGTACTATAGTAGTACTATTCATCAGGGGTCCTTTGGAAAAAATGGGCATTCATGCCTTGTATTTAGGCAACTTGGCTGTGGACCATTAGGCTATGTAATGGGTCTCCGTCTACCCAGACTTAATAGTTCATTGGTTTAATAATGAATTGAGGCTTCAGCCCCAAACATTAAAAAATCGTACACCACAATAATGTATATGTATTCATGAAATTGAAAACCTGATAAGGATAATCAATGAAAAAGATAGTGAACATGAATCATTCATCACCCATAAATGGGACTTTAGGCTATTCCATGTAAATGATAAGATATTATAAAAATTACATCAAGGGGGTATTTAGAATTTGTATATTAAAAAACATTATATAGATTTCAAGGTTGTTTTCTAGGGAAAATGACCAAAGACCCATTCTCTGGGAAGGGGGGATGAGTTGACACATCACTTGAATTAATAAATACTGATGTATGTAGTCCATTTCCAAAAAAATATCAAGGGGTGATTTTTTATATTTAATTACATTTACTGATGACTATAATAGGAGTGGATATATATACATGAAGTTGAATAATCCCAGTTCCTTTTGGATTTTTAAGGAATAACCATATGCATCAGAAAAAAACATGGTATGAATATTATGAAACATCACTCAGATTGACGTAGAGAATATCATAACCAATAATTCATTTATTAAATGAAGAATATTGGGATATCATAAAAACCAACTACTCCTTATATAACACCATGGAATAGTGTTAGTGAGTATAGCATCCCGCCTTTTTATAAGATAACTTTTCATTACATTTTACAAAACCGAGGATCTTTAAGGCTTGGTGTCTTGGAAACCCGAAACATAAAACATGAAAATAACATAAAAAATTCTTCTTAAACACTTGAAAGGATTCTACTTATGTTAATCCTACGATTATTACTGCATCTCATTACCTAGGGACATACATCAAAAGAAAGGGTGAGCAGAAGTCCCAGTAAGGGAAACAAGGGGAAACACTCAACATGTGAACTTGAGATACATCAACAATGTCATGAAAAAGAACATTAAGGCATGAAAAAAAAATAATGAGGCATATCATAATATAAATAATGTTTTTCATAACATGAATATCTGGCTACAATATTTAATATTGATAATCATTTCTGTTTCACCAAGGCTAATCCCCAAGGTGTCATTAAAAATTACCAAGGTTATTCACCAAGGCGTCGTTAAAAATAGTCATCTCTAGAGATTAAGTCTTTACCCAATGAATTGGAGTGCTATCAGGGAGAACCCTTGACAAGAATTTATTATCATGTGATCCACATATACCATGATCAATCATTTCATTATAAACTCTTATATCAAAAAAAATAATGTGTTTCATTTCATAATCATAACGTTTAAATCATCTTTAAAGACATGATCTTTACGTCACTTTAATCCCACGGAAAGTGAGAGAGGGTATCATATATGTAAATCCCATAATTTAAAATATAAAAACTTGTTATATATGTGAATACCCATATAGAAGAGATATCTTGGAGTATTCACTTAATAAAATAAAATAACTTTTGAAAAAGAGAGAGAGATTTCGAGACGGAAATTCTACAGCATAATAGCTATGTTTCGGGGTTTTAGAAAACATTGAAAAGAGAGGGGACATGGGTCAAACAATCATAAATGACCCATAAAATAGTAAGGGACCGATTATGAAGAATATATAAACATGGTAATGATGTTTTAAGGATATACCATTTGAAATGAAAATCATGGAATGAAGACAAAAATTAGATTTCTCTTATGAAAATCTGGCAGCCTAACGGCGTCACTTAAAAGTAAACAAAAATGAATTGACAAGATAAAATTGGGTCTCTCATCATATGAACATAAGAGTTATGTATGATAGTTATATAGATCATACCCTAACATAATAAAAAGTAAATTGAAATACCTGACTTGAACGTAGAATTTTGAAAAAGATAAGGGTGAAAGAATCCCTTAAAAATTCAGCAGCCTAACGACGCCACTTAATCATTATTAAAACGAATTGATGAGAGAAATAGGGGGTATCACATCATATGAACATAAAAGGGAAGTTATATGAATCTAAAAGAACATCCTTCAACATAAGAACATGGATCATAAATGAAATGACATAAAAGAGATTACTTGAAAAGAAAGAGAGAGGTCGGATCCCTTACCATAAACGTAACTATTAAAACTCAATGGGTTGGACCTTGAGGGCTTGGAGGCACCCTGGGAGGACTCCTTGGGGGGTAAGGAGACCATAAATTCGTTGATAATGATTTTTTAGTCGAATGGATGAGAGGATGGCTTGGTATTTATAGGGAAAGTGAGGGAACAAGGCATTAATGGCCAAGGGACACCTCATTGCTTGTTTTGGCAAAACCATGGGCTTGCCAATGGACTTTTCCCATGGTCTTGGCCACTTGGGACACATCATACCTTATCTTAATATTAATATTTCGACCATATTGATTAAATACGTAATACATCATTTAATGATGTCATTTAACACCCGTAACTGAAAAACTGTATTTTCACTATTTAACGAAAATTCAACTTTCTCATAAAAATCCCAAAATTTCACCTTAACAAAATATCGATTCCCTGATTTCAAAAATGAAATCCATTTTATAAAAATAATTCTCTAATTATTTTTAATTTGATTTTTAAATAAATACACTATTCATCGAAAATTCATTTTTTTCAGAAAAATCTCCAAAAATTTCCTTAACATAATATCGATGCTCTGAGTCCAAAAATGAAATCCATTTTATAAAAATAATTTTATAAATATGTATAATTTAATTTTCAATTAAAAACACTATTCACCTGAAAAAAATAATACTTGAATAATAATTTATGAAACAGTTACTTAACCATTTTATTGAATCACATTACTTAATCAAAGTGCCTAGATTATATTAATACTTTCTTTAAGTGAGATTACTAATCCATTTGGTCATATTACTAATCCTAAGTATACAATTACTATTCATAATTTAGTATTCATAAAAAATTTATGTTGATCTTATTAGACTCTTAATTTTGTTCTTAACATAATTGTAGAAGACCATTTTTTGGAAATCATTACACATTTTTAATTATTTAAGGTTTACATATGCATTTTTAAAATATCATTTATCTAAAATTTATCAAAAATATTCATACTATATTTATCCGTACATTTGAAAATTCATAAACTTCATCATAAGAAGAATCCAAAATTTTTATTTAAAACAAAGGATTACACAAGGCAGTTACGGTCTCCTTACATAGCCCCTTATAACCCCAGTATAGTACTTAAGTGTAAGGTTTGCTAAGGTGAGATAATTTGAGGGTGGATCAGCCAATATTGCATGAGTAGTAATTTCTATCAGTTTGAACTTCTCATGAGGGAGATTCTATTCTATCTTCAGACGATGAAGTTCGTCTTGGGTTTGGTCCAAAGAAAAGCCCAGTGGTGCTACCTCCTTCCCAAGTTCCATTAGATGGGCTTTGATTGGCCCGAGACTACTAGATGAGGCCATCTAATCTTCTTTCAATATAAATTAACCAAGATCACTAGTATTTAGAGACAATAATCAAAACGTTTAGTTTCCAGTGGTCATATTGACCAATGGTCCTATGACAGTCAAAACTCAACGGTCTCATTTTAATTATACTCATGTTATCAAATGAAATAGTTTTGTTGAGTATAAAAAAACACACAAAATTATGAAACAAGATTTATTCAAAATTTAGGGTCATTACAATCTTCCCCCCTTTCGAAATTGCGTCCTCTCAATTTTTAAAATTGGGTTTTGAAATTTCATTGAAATTCCCACATCGGAAAAGGAGTCAGTAAAACTATTATTTTAAAAGAAAGAAAGGTATGTATAAAGGTCAGCCGAGTTAACCCACACCAGGATTCCATGTAGGAAAACATGGATATGGAAGAAAAAACAACGGTTCATGTTCTGAGGGAGAGTGATAGAAAACATGATTATGAGAAAGTTAACTTAAAGAAAATCACAAACATATGATGTGTGTAAACGGTCTTTGATTAACCAGTAGGAAACATAAATCAACAACATTTTTGTTTTACTTTCCTTTTCATTATTTTGAAGAATTATAGAATAAAAACATATGAAAATATTCCTACCTTCAAGTAGTGTTTCATCCTTTAGTAAGTTTCTACCAAAACTAATCTTTTCTCCAAAAGATGAGCATTCAAAAACACTTGGTCTCATCAAAACACAAGAATACTCTTCTTGAGAGTCACGTAATCCACAAAAGATTAACTATCAATTTCTTATATCTTTAAACACTATCCCAAAAATAGAAAGGGTAAGATAAAAAACTCTTCAAAAATAAAGAATCCCATACGAAGGGAAACTACTTTTAAATCTTCAACGTTCCATGGTACTACCCAAAGTTCATCACATACCATTCCATAAATAACTGTTCTTAAAATCCTCAAAATAAACCAAAATATGATTGAAACCCAATTATAAGAACTATCTCATAACATAGTCTTCCAAGATAGACTTTATCGTTCATCCTCAAACAACATCAACCACTCTTATCATCTTATAAAAAAAGTAACTAACCTAATCAAATTTTCCCCAAGATAGGTTAATCATTTCCACATGTAACAAAAATTCCTATAAGATCGCCTTAAATTCTGCGATTCATCAAAATATAAGTCAACCATTACTCCTCAATGAAAATACCGTAGTAATATATTTACCTAGATCAAATAGGGTTCCCAAAATAGTGAACATGTTACATAATAATAATCATCTTTTAATCCTTTCATCACCTTTTTTAAGAATAACAGCTTCACTACATCAACATGTGCTACATAACAATAGATGTTTTCCTTAATGATATAAAATCATCTTAGGTAGTGACACGATGATCATAGAAAACATAAAATATATGCTCAAAGAGCACGAACTAAAATACAACATGACATAGACAATAACATTTCTCTAAAAATCTTTCATAATGATTCATAAAAAATTTATGAGTAAACAAACATATCACACGGGAGTGTCATAACCAAGAGTGCAGAAAGGCCCATTAATGTGCACCATTTCTCGTTCGATTCTATCTCAAAGCGGTGTTTTCGGGTTCCACCCCGATGTACATCTATGCCAGAGCCGCCTCTACCTGCTCGTATCCAGACAGGGATGTATTTGTTTGATAAACCACTTACTCAAAACTTACCAAAATACCAGGAAGTTTTCCTATATTTATAATTTTCTATAGGATTATTTCAAATGTTTTTATATCTTAATTTACACAAATAACTAAACCATCCTTTGATACCAACTATAGAATCCCACCTTTTTATGACATTACTTTTCATTACTTTTTACAAAACCGAGGATCTTTAAGGTTTAGTGTCTTTGAATCCAAGAACATAAAACATGAAAACAAAATAAAACATTTTTCTTAAACACTTTAAAGGATTCTCCTTATGTTCATCCTAGGTTAATTACAGCATCTCATAACCTGGGGACATACATCAAAAGAAAGGGTGAGCAGAAGGACCAGTAAGGGAAATAAGGGGAAACATTTAACATGTGAACATGAGATACATCAACAATGTCATGAAAAAGAACATTAAGGAATGAGAATGAAATAAGAAGGCATATCATAATAAAAATAACGTATTTCATAACATGAAGATGTGGCTACAACATTTAATATTGACAATCATTTCTGTTTCACCAAGGTCCATCCCCAAGGTGTCATTAAAAATTACCAAGTTTATTCACCAAGGCGTCGTTAAAAATAGTCATCTCTAGAGATTAAGCCTTTACCCAATGCATTGGAGCGCTATCATGGCGCACCCATGAAATGTCTTTATTATCATGTGAGCCACATATATCATCATCAATAATTTCGTAAACAACCCATATTGAAAAAAAAATAATGGATTTCATTTCATAATCATAACATTTAAAAACTGCTTTAAAGACATGATCTTTACGTCACATTAAACCCACGGAAAGTGAGAGCGGGTATCATGTATGTAAATACAAGAATTTAAAATATAAAAACATGGTATATATGTGAATAACCCAGTATAATATAGAGCTTTTATTATTCACTTAATAAAATAAAAGAACTTTAGAAAAAGAGAGAGACATTTTGAGACGAAAATTCTGCAGCATAACGACAATGCTTCGAGGTTTTAGAAAACATTGAAAAGAGAGGGGACATGGGTCAAACAATCATAAATGACCCATAAAATAGTAGAGGGACCGAATATGAAGAATATATGAGCATGTTAAAAGAGAGAGACATTTTGAGATGAAAATTCTGCAGCATAACGGCAATGTTTCGGGGTTTTAGAAAACATTGAAAAGAGAGGGGACATGGGTCAAACAATCATAAATGACCCATAAAACAGTAGAGGGACCGAATATGAAGAATATATGAGCATGTTAATGAAGTTTGAAGGACATGCCATATGAAATGAAAAACATGGAAGGAAGACAAAACATAGATTTCTCTTATGAAAATTCGGCAGCCTAACGGCGTCACTTAAACTTCAACAAAAATGAATTGACAAGATCAAATAGGGTCTCTAATAATATGAAAATAAGAGTTAATTATGATATATATAGATATCATACCCCAACATAATAAAAAGGAACTTGAAATACTTGACATGAACGTAGAACTTTGAAAAAGAGAAAGGTGAAAGAATCCCTTCAAAATTCGGCAGTCTAACGGCGCCACTTAAACATTCTTAAAATGAATTGATGAGAGAAAGAGGGGGTATCCCATAATATGAAAATAAAAGGGCAGTAAGATGAATATAATAGAACATCCTCCAACATAAGAACATGGAGCATAAAAGAAATGACATAAAAGAGATTACTTGAAAAGAAAGAGAGAGGTCAGATCCCTTACCTTAAACGCAACTCTTAAAACTCAATGGTTAGGACCATGAGGGCATGGGGGAACCTTGGGAGGACTTCTCGGGATGTAAGGAGACGAGAGCTTTGTTTCAGAATGAATTTGGAGTCGAACGGACGAGAGGATGGCTTGGTATTTATAGGGAAAGTGAGGGGACAAGGCATTAATGGCCAAGGGACACCTCATTGGTTGTTTTGGGAAAACCACATGCTTTAACGTGGTATTTGCTCATGGTATTGGCCTCTTGAGACACCTCATACCATATCTTACTATTCATAAGTCGACCATATTGATTACATACTTAATACATCATTTAATGATGTCATTAAACACTCGTAACTTAAAAACTGTATTTTCATTATTCATCGAATATTCAACTTTCTTATAAAAATCCAAAAATTTCATCTTAACCATATATTAAGTCTATAATTAAAAAAAATGAACTCCATTTTATAAAAATAATTTTTTAAATATTTTTAATTTAATTTTTAAATATTTTTAATTTAATTTTTAAATTAATACACTATTCAGCGAAAATTCATTTTTTTCAAAAAAATACCCAAAAATTACCTTAACATAATATTGATGTTTTGAGTTCAAAAATTAAATCCATGTTATAAAAATAATTTTCCAAATATTTATAATTTAATTTTTAATTAAAAACAATATTCACCTGAAAAAACTAATACTTGACTAATAATTTATGAAACATTTACTTAACCATTTTATTTAATCTCATTAATTAATCAAGGTGCCTAGATTATATTAATACATTCTTTATGTGATATTACTAATCCATTTGGTCACATTACTAATCCTAAGCATAAAATCACTATTCATAATTTACTATTCCTCAAAAATTAAGTTGATCTTATTAGAATCTAAATTTCTTGCTGAACATAATGGTTGAAGACCATTTTTTGAAAATCATTGCACATTTTTAATTATTTAAGGTTTACATAGACATTTTTAAAATATCCTTTCTCTAAAATTCATCAAAAATATGCATACTATATTTATCTAGACATTTGAAAATTTATAAACTTCATCATAAGAAGAAAACGAAATTTTTATATAAAATAAAGGATCACACAAGGCAGTTACGATCTCCTTACATAGCCCCTTATAACCCCAGCATAGGACCAAAGGGTATGGTGTGCTAAGGTGAGATAATCTGAGGGTAGCTCAGCCAACATTGCACAAGTAGTAATTTCTATTAGTTTGAAATTCTCGTGAAGGTGATTATGATCTATCTTCACACGATGATGTTCGGCTGTGGTTTGGTCCAGAGCAAAGCCAAGTGGAGATACCTTCTTCCCAAGTTCCATTAGATGGGATTTGATTGGCCCGAGACTACTGGATGAGGCCATCAAATATTTTTTCTATATTAATTAACCATGATCACTTGTATTTAGAGACAATAATCGAAACGTTTAGTTTCCAGTGGTCATATTGACTAATGGTCATATGACAATCAAAACCCAACGGTCTCATTTTAATTATACTCTTGTTATCAAATGAAACAGTTTTTTAGAGTATAAAAAATAAAATAACACACAAAATTAGGAAAAAAGATTTATTCAAAATTTCGGGTCATTACAGTGATAGTAGCAATAGGACCTTTCATTACATTGTATCATCAATGAGGAGTCATGGAAGTATTCAACTATCCTTTTGGGGATACGCTTTGCAGACCACAAAAAATACACTTAACCAAGTACCAACTAAAGCTATATATGGGATTCCATATGAAATATAGTATATAAAGAAACCCAGTTTATCACACAGACTTTTGTGGAATTGTGACACTTTTTTCAAGAGTATACCTTGTGATAAATTTTCATCATGAAGTTGTAAGTGTGTCTTTATAAGTTATAAAAAGGAATACCAATGATGTTTCCTATACAGAACATTTGATATGAAAGTTATTTTGGGAATGAAAGCCACATTTCTACAATGGGAACATATTTCCAAAGGAAATAGTGGGTGAAATGTCAACTTTGATGAAGTTAATGTCCCAGATGCACACGCTTTGTTACGGAAACAAAATCATAAATAGAATGTTGATGGAGTTATAATTTTTGAGACAAAAATACTACGTAGGCCTACATGATAGGTTATATAGACATAGAATTATGATTTTATTATCACCAAGTCAGGTGAAACATTACTCATTGAGGATGAAGAACCTTTAACCTTAAATGAATTAGTATGAGGGAAATAAGATGCTAAATAAAAATATTCCATGCATTCTGAGAATGATTCTAGGTACCAAATTCGTTATTTGATATTGGTAGACCCTCTAACTGATGTAAATCCCATTGGGTAAAAATTGGTATTCAATAAAAATTTGTAGATTGATGGTAAGTTCAATACCTATAAATAGATACTGGTTTAAAAGGGATTCATAAATCATTAAGGCGTTGACTGTGATGAAACCTTCTCGCTAGTATAAATGCTGAAATCCATAGAAATATTTCTTGTAATAACAAACTTTCAAGATTATGAAATTTTACAAATGGATTCCCAAACAAATTTTCTATGTGGGAAGTTGGTTGAATAAATCCATATGACTCAACCCGAAGGCTTTTTCAGGTCACATAATTCCAATAAAGTGTGAAATCGGTACAGATCTGTCTATGGGTTGATGTAGGAATCACGATCATGGAATGTTCATTTTCATGAGGCCATAAGAGAATTTGGTTTTGTCAAAAATGAAGGCGTTCCTTGAATCTATAAGAAGTCTCATGGGAATCCCATCATTTTTTTAATTTTATATGTTAATAAAATATTAGATAAGGGAAATGTGGTGCAAGTTTTATAGTCAGTTAAGACTATGTTAAATGAATCCTTATCCATGAAAGTATTTTTTGAAGTAGTCTACATTCTAGGGTTGAAGATCTATTGATATAGATCTCAAATTATGGTAGGACTAAGTCAATGTTCATACATTGACAGGATACCCAAAAGGTATAATATTGAAAAATCCAAAAGAGGGGTTTTTCTAATTTCACATGGTATTAATATCTCCAAGAAAAGGTTTCCACGACCATATGATGAGATTGAAAGAATAAATAGAATACCTTATGCCTCACCATGGAGTTCTATCATGTATTCCACGTTAAGTGCAAGGTTTTATGTTGCCTATTCTTTTACAATGGTGGGTATATATTAAGCTAATCTAGGAGAGATATACTGGGCAACTGTATAAAAAATCCTAAAGTACATTAGGTGTATAAATAATATGTTTCTAGTGTATAGAAGTGAATAGATATAGTATTTAGGTGATACAATGATGCTAGTTTCTAGACAGATCATGATGGCTTGAAATCATAGTTAGGCAACATCTTTTTTTTTGAATGGTGGTGTAGGGAGTTAGAGAAGAATAATGAAATCTATGGTCATTGATTCTATAGTAGAATCCATGTATATAGTGGATTTATATGTGGATAAATAATCAGTCTAGATACGTAGCTTTATCTCAGAAATTGTTATTTCAACTAGCATTGAAGACCTTATTCTTGTTTATTCTGATAATAGTGTTGTAGGGGGGCTTTCCGAGAATACTGGGTCTCGCCAGAGGCAAAATAATATAATTCAAAAGTTTAATCTATTGATGGATTTTAATACGAGTGTTGATGACATAGTTGGTAGAGTATCCATAGAGGACAACATGGTAGACCCCCTAACTAATTCCATTTCTTAGAAAGAGCATGATTCTTATGTGAGAGCTAGCATATTGATATTTTTTAGTAGTTGGCTCTAGTGCAAGTGGGAATGTTGAAAGGGGGTGGACTAGATCCAAATTTTTATGTACTTTTATTAAAAATACATGTATATTTTTTTGTTATATATATATTTGTGTGTGTGTGTTTATCATTCCATAATAATGTAGAATCTTACTCGTCCAATATGTTTATGTGAATTTCCTTAGATTACATGTCGTATCAAAGGGTTATGGAAGATACCAGAGTATAATGGGAACCCAAATATACTATTACAATAATCTTAATGTAATTTCCCATAGTCTAGTTACATCATTCAGACAAGACACAGATGATATGAGACTATCAGGTGTTGGGGGATGATAAACATTGAGACTTCATCACATGATGTTCGAACTAGGTGAGATATTGTAGTTGATATCATGAATAATGACCCTCTAATTGTAAGAAAACATGTTTCACGTGTCGAAGGATATTACTATCTATGAACCTATGTAATGGTCTCCTAACTTGAGATCATTTTCAGAGTATGTCGTTTAATAGCATACATTTATTCAAGGAAAAATACATGGAAACGAAGTCATGGTGAGGTCTTATGTGTTGGGTATGTTATTTTTTAACTGACATTGATTTAATTAAGAATATAGTATTTTTAACTTCCAGGTTAAGGAAGAGATATATTGGTCCTAGTTGATATGGATAAAAGATCCTTGATTAAATCTATATCCATGGTGGCCTAAGGTAATTTCATCTGCACAAATCAAAAAAATCGAAAAGAAATATAATTGATGATGACACTAGTTTGAATTTTTCATTATTGAGATATGGATAATAATGATATTATATTACATATAATGTTTTCCTATGAAGGTAGTCACTTATTTGAATTTTAATTATCTCAATAATGGCCTCAATCTGTTGCTAGACCCTGCTCCTAGTCTAAGAATATTATTCAATACTATTGAGATAAGGCCCTAGTGGGTATAATGAAATATAGCCATGAGAGACATCCCTATTCTGTTGAATATGATTATAGGACATTTTAGGCCCAACCATGGGGTCTGGGTGTTATTTGTGTTCTATATATTGCCAAGGATTTAAAAAATTCAATATTATTCAATTAATGATTAAATGCGTTGATTTAAATTTTTACATTTACTTACAAGTGATTAAATAAATATAAGGATCAATGTTATTTAAAAATATATTATTTAGATATCCTCAGTTTATTTAATATTATTTGGAGATGATAGTCTAGTTAAAGTCTAGTTTTTTCACATAATATATTAATATATATTACAGTTTAGTGAATATTTGTAAATATTATTTATGGACTTAATTAATTTGTCATAAATATTTATTTATAATATTTATATATTGGATTTATATAACTTTGGGGTTGCGTTCCCAACCTGTGTAATATATGTTTCCACTCTATAACTAGAGATAGGCTCTTAATCTCAATTTTATTAATCCATTGGAAATGAAAGCCAATATCTTCTCTAAGATCCAAGAGAGAGACACTCTCAAACAATAATGTTGTTCAAGATTTGTCTTCTCGGATCAAAGACATTAGCTTATGGTGATTGATTCTACGTCGAAGTAGACATCAAAGTACTATGCCAGATCCAAGGTTCTGACGAACGACACACGATCAGATTCCAGAATCATGTGCCAAATATCTAGATTGATTTTGGCATCAGTGTCTTCGAGCAAAGGTTTCCGGAATATTGCAGCAGTCTAGCACGCATCATATCTAAATTATATAAACATTTGTTATTATTTTGTGCTTTACATAAGGCACATGATGTCCTTGGACTGTACCGGGATGTGATCAATGGAGTTGATGATTTCATGTCTCTATGGTGATGAAAAAAAAATTATTTTCCCAACCCATCATCTTCTACTTGGTGTCCTGGAACTTAAATGTTAATACAAATGAATATGTTAAGTGACACTCATGAAAAAATATGGTCTATATATACTCCCAAACTTTTATATTTTTATCAGATAACAGAAATCAAATAAAACCAATTAATCAAAAATATTATTATCCAAACACATGTGATAGGATGATATACCCTTTTATGTGCACCTCCTAATTTTAATAGTAAAACATTTATTCAAAATCTAAAAATAAAAAAAAATGAATTTTCACATCCAATTACATTAAATTAAATTTGGAATTCTATTTCATTTAATACTATTCATTAACTAAAAAATTCTTTTTGAAATCATTCCAAGGAGACCAATTTATATACAAATAAACTAAAAATTAAAAGATCATATCAATAAATTTCAACCAATTATTTCACCCATCATATGTTGTTCATCTTTATAAATTAAAGAAAAACTAAAAACCATCATCGTCTAATTGAAATAATCTATAAAAAATGATATCCTTTGGAATGATCAATGACCTCCACACTATATTATGAATAACCACTGATAATGACACAAAAATTAAATCCAATCACATCGAGAACTATCAATAAAAAATTATATAATAATACTTCATTGTCCCCATAATATATTAAAAGAGACACACCACCTATACATTAATCATTCTTGTATTTCAACTCTTGAAGAGGCATATATACCAATATCTCTAACTGATTAGATAAGGATTAAACCAATACCATCATTTCACCGGTCCCCAAACCTATTTATGGTCCTCATTCATACACCTTTGGACTTATCCATGTTATTATCGAATGTCATGGATGACTTGGTTGGGATATCACCAATATCTCAAAAAATATACTAACTACAACATCAATAAATCGCATAACCCTCCAAAATATAACATGTAATATGATATCAGTGTGGCATGGAACCATTATATGGTTATATAAATATCAAACTCTAGAACCATTTATATAAACAATTTTTTTTTACTCCAAACCATGGGATATCAGCTATCAATAATAGGAATAACAAAACTAAAAACCAATTGGACTACATATATCATATACCTCCCATTTATCAAATAATTAATATATGGTTTCAGGACAAAAATGTAAGATAATAGTAATACTTTCTTCTAAACTAAGTTCATTTTTCTCATACCTACAAATTATTCACAAAAGATCTTCAATCAAAAATATAAATATACATATATTCATATCATTTAATGGAGATAACTAATTGATCATTGAATTAATTATTACTATAAAACAATGATCTACTAATAAAAAACAATAATAAATTAGATTTTAATATATATCACTGAGAAAATATTTTAAAACTCACCACCTAACCACATTTATTGATTAAATAAATACTCTAAAAAGCCTATAGGCACTTATCAATCATCCAATGAAAAAATTTTATCATAAAATCTATAGCTATATTATGATTTTTTTGAACATCAATTGAGTTGAATAATCATTATATAACACCTAAAATTTAAAATCTCATTCATTAATATATTATAGGATCATAAAAATTACAAATACATTGATAATGGAATGAAAATAAATCATAATTACCATAAAATAATTTTTTTAATAATATTCATGTGTCATTTCTATACTACCAAAAAATTAAATTTATACAAAAAAATAAGTGACAAATGTAATAATATATGATAAATAATTTATTATCCCCATTCATAAAAATATCATTAGTGTGGAAGAAAATTTACCACATCCATCAACACCTATGTGTAGATCTAAATCTGCTATACTATATAAAAAATGATTCTTTCTGAACCAAACTGTTTTCCATGAAATTATTCATTCCATAAGTTAGTTGAAAAATTACTATGTCATAGTAAAGGACATTCATGATGTAAATGAAATAATTATTGGACATAAGATAAAATAACACCATAGGTGAAAGACACACCCCTCATTCATTAGGGTAATACATTCTCGAAAAATAGAAACATGAATCCCTATTTTTGGTGGATTACCTATTCCATTCATGGATGAATAACTTCCATGTCATTAGGTTAGTGCCTAATAATTTTATATAGGAACATGTCTTCAATCATTGATGGAGTACTAAATCTTCGAATTAGGTAAATTCTCCACATAAATAACGTGTGATCATTAGACAATCAATTATATAAAGTAATTTCACCTTGTTATAAATGCATTAATCAATTGTTTACTTATCCTTGTTAAATATATATAGGTCCCAAACTATTTTGATAATGAAGTAATATGCTGTTATTAGCCCCATTAATATAACAATAACTTGTGGAAATTGATATCCTCATCACTGTGTTTGGGTTATTCTATGGAAAAATTTCAATATTGGAGAACATTATAAAATCATAAAAGCATCTATTGGGAAAACTCACAGAATCATGAGTAAATAAAATATACATTTTTATTAAAATTTTTATAAACTATCCAAAAAAAAATTCATTAGATTTTACTCAACTTCATCATAAATTAACATAACAATAATTTGGATTCCATATTATCAATAAATAAAATACTAGACCATTATATTATGTGTTATCCAACATTACTATTTACTATGAATAATTCTCCAAATAATCATGCCAGTTAATAAATCATCGGAGTCCTTGAAATAAAATGTAAAAATTGAAGAACCCATAATTTTTGTATCTTTTATGAAAAAAATAAATCAATCAGACACTATAAAATTTATTTTTCCAAAACAAAACTCACAATATTACTAACTATAAACTCTATCCCCAAGACATAAAACCTACTCTTATTACACTCTAATATGACCAAACACAGAGGCTCCCTTACGAGGAAAAGATAAATAATGAGTGTGTCACCCTAATCACTCCTCTAAAATTCATGATTATGGTTAGTAACAACAAGATTTCATAACACAGACTTGGTATGCCTTATCCTTAAAAAATTATATAAAAACATGTATATAGAATACATCCTTAGAACTGAAATACTTGACATAAAATCAATCTATAGAGTAATATACATCCGTAAAATTATAATAATCCATAATAGTTTGAATTATATAAACTCTATAAATAATATAAAAAAAGGAGGTCAATGTACCATGTAAATATTTACCTAAAATAACTAACAATTGGAAACTAATACTTACATCATATTTAGACACAAACACCGACAACAGTAGTCCCCACAATGCACCAATAAGACTGATCTCCACCAAAAATACATCCTTTATGATCATACTCAAGCAATTTTCATCTATACCAATCACATCATGTGTGGGATGGAAAGAACAAGATGTCATGAGTATAATCACGGTGAGTATGACTCTTTGGATGAAAATTAATGACTAATATAAAAATTACAAATTCATATGATCAAATAACTATGAACATGGATCAAATAAAATAGTAAAATTATTTAATATAGAATGTAATGTTTTGAAGTTGGGAATTAATTCCCTAATTTCAACATTAAAACCCAATGAATGAAATTGGGTGGAAACCATATAACTCACTCAAATTGGTGTAGTAAGAATATTGGAGCTGGACCCCATGAATAAAAGTGATGTTGTAGCTCCCTTCACACATTATATAATACTTGGTTAAAATCAACAAAACTATATGATTAAACCACAACCCAATATCATTATTTCCTATATAAAATGAATAGTAATGTATATAATAAGAAATTGAACTCACAATTTTAAATTTTATTATCTTAACCACAAATCAACTCCCTTTAGAGAATAGGGCCATGAGATTGATTCACCAAATGTATCATTTTTTCAAGAAAAATCATCAAATCTTTACACAATGATCAAAACACATCACCCTATGACTCTTGAATTGATTGTTTAACATTGTTGGATGATACATATCACACCATTGAAATGTAATTGTGACAGGAATGTCAGCCAAATTGATAGGGGTGTACATTATATTCTATAAGATATTTATATAACCAATAAAATAAAAAAGGAATATAAATGCCAAATTGAGGAAGTGATTATCATGGGGGTCATCAAAATAATATATCTGACATAAGAAAAATCTCTCTGTTCTTCAGGGGAGCACCAAACCACTTACTTAAAATATAGGTCGTACAGCTCGGGTCAATCACTGAGTTCAAATGACCATAAAAATATGGGGAACTCATTCCATACTATTAGTATGTAAATCGCACTATTTGAAAAATCTAATTAGGGACCACAAACATCCATAACTAAAGGCCTTTAGTTGCGGCTCAAAAATTTGTGAATAATGGACAACTATTAATCATCAATGGTTCCTATAGAGACCGATATTTGGGAGTCACTATAGGATAACCCAGAGAGACCTATAGCTAACACTGTTTTTCTATCAATATATGTTATTTGGTGATGGCCTACAGTTTCCACCAGATTAATGCTATTAGATCCTGAAAAGACATCACCCATAGATAAATCCATTTGACAGCCATTATAAGTAATATATTTTTTCAAAAATATTTTAAAATATTAAAACAAAACAATCCATAATTTAATTATTAAATAAATTTCTATAGAATGTATAATTTCATAAAATCACTAAAAAAATCAAATAATAATTTTCCTCGCTCTGCACCCATCATTTGTATAACATTATCTCAAACAAATTAACTTTAATAGTGAGTATAATAAAAAATCACAAAAATAAATTAATTTAAATCCATTAGAATATTGTTATTAATAAATAGTACAACTAAAATGCCAGGGTGATTTTATTCTCACTATATAATAGTTTATAATAATTTTTTTTTAAATAAACATACTATTTAATCTGAATGAGTTCAACACTCATTCAATTTAACTTTTATACATCACGTACAGATTATACATAATTCAATTATTATTTGCCTATGGTTTAATGTCACATATAGGTCATTTTTTATGGTTTTGAATGTTACATGCATGTTTTAGTGTTTTAAAATAGTCAAACATGATTTTGAGTTATCCAAAGAAAATGTAACACCCCAAGGTTTTGAAAATAAATATAGAATGAAATTTTATAATCTATCCTTTAAACACAACTTTACCTCTTCTATGTTTTGAATTTCATGAAATGGTCTTCTTCAGTTCTGTTCATCAAGTAATTTGGAGTCTGATAGAACAAACTTGATTTTTTTGTGAATACTAACATACCCATATGAATAGTAATATGAATAGTTATATGACCCTTGAATAGTAAATAATGATATTATATTATTTTATTACGTTAATAAGATAATGGTAATGTAATTAATTTATCAATGTCATATAAAACTAATTATACCTCTAAGATTGTTATTTTTCGAATTAACTATGAATTTATTTAAAAATTAAATTAATAATATTTACAAAATTATTTTTCAAAAAATTAAGTTCACTATTGAATTCTACACGCTGAAATATTGTAGGGTTGAATTTTTTGGTCTTTTCTAAAATTCTTGAATTTTTGATTAATAGTGAAATACGGTAAAATACCGTATATTCAATTTATCTGTTAAATATACTATTTATGACATCATAAGTGATGTAATGACACTCTATTCAAACTCATAAGATCTTATTACTATTTGGGGTCACATGAAACAATACTATTGGTTCTCTTGATGGAAATAATAAAATAATGAAATTAAATATTCAAAATTTACCCCTCTCCTCTACTATAAAACCCCCCACCACTACCTCTTCTCCTCACTTCTCTAATCCTTAAAGCTCCTCAAATTTCTTCTCAGTTACCCTTACCTAGTCACTCCCCATGACTATTTATCTCTTAGTATTTCCAAAAGGCCAAAACCCCTTCCATTAAGGAGTTTTTCAAGGATGTTATTTCAAGAGGTAAAACACCTGTCTTTCTCATTTTGTTTTATTTCAATTTGTATACTTTTATTATACTCTCCTAACCTCCACTTTCCAAATGACCATGATAACTCCATTAACTACTATATAATATATTTATATCATATTGATGGAATAACCATCATAAATACTCTTACTCCCTCCCTTTTATTTTTATAAACGAAATCGACATCCATGAGGTTCTTATTTATAACCTTCATGGATGAAAAATTTTCATTCTTCAATTTATTCTTCATTACAAGTCATGAAACCATATTAATGGTTGAATCAGACTATAATATATGTGTTATATACTAATTAATATTCAGGAACCGTAATATTTACATATAATTATGTTATATGACAAAACAAGTTCATAATATTTCAAATATAGCCGAATAATCGAAGTTGTTTTCATCTAATAATTTATCCTCACTTTATGTTATCAAATGATATAAATGACCATCATAAATTATTTATGTTCATTAATAATATATCATTCCAATATTAGATATTTTTAACCATTCCACATTATCTTCATTACATAAAAACAATTGAACCGAATATGAAATTAAAGGAAACGAACACTCCATAACGACGAAATTCAATACAATAACTTATCAATAAAGTCATAAATGAACATCCCAAAATTATGGTAAACTAAATTCATGTCTAATAGGTTTTTAAATAAGTTATTAAAATGTATAATTCCATATTTCAGGATCTTAAGTACAAGAGCGGAACACGTTTGCATTTAAGGTAAGGGTTTTTCCACCCAAACATCCACTTTCATTCGAGATGCATTCATTATCAAATTATCTCAATGTAATTCTTATGTATTGTCATTTAATCATCATATGTTCTATTTAAGTATCATATATAAGATTAAAAACAATAATACTTTCTTATTTTATGGATAGTTACATGTTTTAAAAAGAACATTCAAAATGGTTTCAAAAATTCAAGCTCGATTCAATGGAATTTCTCAAATTCATACCTATTTTCAAGGAAACTCTACAATCTATTTTTGGAAACCATTATATTTATAATATAACTCATTTTATTATAAAAGTAATATCATACTTAACTTTTAGTTCTAGACAATGATTTTCCAAAATAACTCTTCTTTTCGAAGTAAAAGAGTATTTATCTCCAGAATTGCTTAATGATTTTATAAGAGTGTTTTCATCTAAATAAACACTCTTGTCAATTACATGGTATTATTGGGTTTAATAATTTATGAAGTCATCTACCATATTTGATTTAATAGTTTTTGTCTAACTCTATTTTTGATGATCTATCCAAAAACCATTCCCCATATTATTCCGAATGGTTAGTGTTTTATGTTTAATGATTGGGGGAAGATGGTTACATTTCATTTGATAGTTTCATTATGAATGTATTTGTTGTTTATGTGTATCCCCACTAATATGAGGAATGCATTGGAATTATTATGTGATTGTTGGGGCCTGCTATAGACCCTCGACGCATCGGTAGGTCTCATGAGACAACGGGACGATGAATTGGCTGAGGCCTTCCCAGTTTTATATGGATTTTGGCTGAGGCCTTAATCATTAGATGTCATGGCCGAGGCCATGAAAAAATGTTTCAGAATATCCAGAATTATGCATTCCATTATTATAAGTTCAGATTTTGATGGTTCGTGTGGTTATTCGATTAGTAGAATAACCATAATTATGTTTTATTATGTGATTATTTACAGATCTCATATTCTTGCAATAATGTGTTCATGTTCATTATTAAAGGCATGTGTTTTCAATTATTCACCAAGTATAATGTTTACATTATCATCCGCTATATTTCTTACCCTTAATGTACAATTTAGCTCACCCCTTTATTATGTTTCATTTTCTCATGGCATGAATAATTTTGTTATGAATGACATGCTGAAATAATCTTGGAGTTATGGAAGATGTCTACGGAGTTTCTATGTTGTTTTTCATTTCAATTTGTCATGATGAACTTATGTATATATCTTGTTTCCAAAAATACTAATCTACTCGGTCCTTCAGGATTCGTTTTCCATGTTTTTATGCTAATATAATCAAACAAGGCAACAGCTCTGGGAAACTGGGGTCGGGTCTTTACAGTTGGTATCAGAGGAAGTTTAGTAAAAAATTAGGAAACTAGATTTAGAAAACATAGAATTAGGGAAGAGTCCCTAATTTAGTCATTGAATACATACATACAATAACATTCTGGTATTTTGTTATGGTATAGATTATGTGTATATTTTAAGCAATACATCTCTCTCTAGATACGATCAGTTAGAGGCAGCTCTGTCACAGATATATCTAGAGGAAAAACCCAAAAACTCCTCATTGAGCTAGACTCAAAAGGGAATTGGTGCACAACAATGGGCCTTGCTGCACTTTTGGTTATGAAACTCCTTGGTGATATGCTTATAATAATTCAAATTTTATTTACAAGCCATTATGAAGGATTGAAATGTAAAATATTCCCCAATGAAACCATTTTTGTGAATACGGGATTAGCCATGCGTAGGATCTAAATTTTTCTGAGTATTTTTAAGTTAAGATTAAATATTATAAATTATAACATAATATATTGTATTTCATTATTTATATATGGTGCCTAGTGGATAGAATGGAAATCACACAAATGCATGTGTCCCCTATAGGGATTTTCCTCCGATTCAAGATAATGATGTTGGCTCTAGGGCTGTGACTAGTGCTGAGAAACTCATAACTATATTGGGACAACATACTCAGGTTTGGAATAATAACCTTACCCATATATAGCATCTGGATAAAACACGTGGAGGAGCCATGATATATTGCTTTATGTGACAACATCCTCCATCATTCAACGGGACTAGAAACCCGTTTGTAGCAGAGCAGTGGATATGTTCCCTTGAGAAGATATTTCTCTCTTTGGGATGTAATGAAATAGAGATGGTTGTCATGGTAGTATTTCGTCTATCGCGAGATGCAGATCAGTGGTGGTCATTAATCCAATACACAAAGGAGGAGGAAAAGATATAAGATATGGAATGGAGTGATTTAAAGGAAATTTTATTATAAAAATATTTCCCTCGTGAGCAGCGATCAGATATGGAGAGACAATTATAGAATCTGAGGCAGAAGAAAGATGAGAATTTTGCATGTTATGAAGCTAACTTCACAAGATTATCAATACATGGTGTAGACTACTTATAAAATACAAGGGGAAAGACGGATCAATTATTTGATGGCCTAATGCCATTCCTCTGGTGGGAACTGATCTCCCAATATTTTTCATCATCTGTGGATATAGTTTCATGTGCCACCAAGAATGAAAAATAATTCTCTAATTCATATAAATTTAACGGAAAAAAAAGAAAAGAATAGGGCTGCTGAAAACCCAAGGAAAAGAAAATAAAGAAACAGGGAATTTCCACCATGTGACAATTGTGGAAGGAAACACCCCAGTGCATGCTTAAAATGAAAAGTATTATGCTACAAATGTGTTCAGAAAGGCCATTTTTCTGTTGATTGCAAAGGAAAGAATGACGAAAATGATGTTTGATGTTATAATTGTCAGGAGATGAGGCACTATGCTAATGATTGTCCAAAACATCAAGGAAATATGCATCATAAGTGTCCAAGGGAGAAAGGACAAATATATGCGATCACAACTGCAGAGGTTGAAGTTCCACGTGACGTAGTGGTAGGTAATTTGATCCTTCCATCAAACATAGCCAATGCTTTATTGAATTCTGGATCATCACATTATTTCATATATTCCCAGTTTTCTATGAAAATTTGATATTTCCAATTTTATTTAACAAGGGACTTGTCATTCAAAACTCATAATGGAAGTATAATTTCTATAAAGTTCTGTGAATCTGTTCCCATTAGGGCACATAAATGTTCTTTATCTACTGATCTCATCATCATACACATTATTGAATTTGATATAATCCTCAGTATGGATTGTCTTTCGGATCATGATGCAAAAATTTATTGTAAGACAATGGAGGTCACGATTTTCGATAACGATGATAATGAACCCCTTATCGTAAGAGAAGAATCATCACCAACTGATTCTTATCTAGATCTACCCCCAGTATCTCAAAAAAAATCAATTATTGGGGAGGAAGATAATTAAATAAATGTGGGAGAGGAAAGGAATGTTAAAATAGATTATGTACCTATTGTGATAGAATATGTTGATTTGTTTCCAGAATATTTACCTGGACATCCTCCAGAACAAGAAATTGAGTTTTCTATTGATTTAATGACTGGTTCAAGGCTTATATTGGTGAACCCTTATTGAATGGCCACTGTGGAATTAGTGTAACTAAAAAAACAACTAGAGAAATTTACTATTAAGGAATTTCTTTTCCCTAGTATTTCTCCATGGGGAGCCCATGTCCTTATTGTTAAGAAGAAAAATGGATCTATGAGGTTATGTGTCGACTACAGGGAGATCAATGCTATAACAATAAAGAACATGTATCCCCTACCTTCCATTGATGATTTATTCGACCAACTTCATAGAGCTCAATAATTTTCAAATAATAAACTTCTATATGGATATCATCAGTTGTGTGTGAATATGGAAGACATTCCGAAAATAGCATTTCGAACCAGGTACAGGCATTATGAGTTTACAGTTAGGCCATTTAAATTGACTAATTTACCCTCTATCTTCGTGGATATAATTAACATAGTTATCAAGGAATATCTCGATGATTTTGTAGTGGTATTTATTGATGATATCTTGGTATACTAAAAATATACGAAGATCATGAAAATTAGTTGTGCATTATCCTGAAGACTCTTAGAAGGCATGAATTATATGGGTTGTTTAGTATGTCTGAATTCTGGTTGTAAGAGATTTCTTTTCGTGGACATATTGTCTCTAAGGATTGAATCATTGTTAATCATGTGAAGACAATGGAAATCAAAGATTGACCCACACCTACACAATTTTATTGGATTAGTAGGTTATTATCGGTGTTTCATGTAGAATATTTTCTTATTTTCTAACCCGCTAACAAATCTCACACGTAAAGAGGATAAATTTGTTTAGACAAATTATTGTGAAGAATGTTTCAAAGAACTGAATAGAAGATTATTCAATGCTACTATATTGACTCTACCATCGGGGAATGACAAGTTTTTTATTTATAGTGATGCTTCAAAGAAAGCACTTGGTTGTGTCTTTATGAAAAATGAATGGGTTATTGCTTATACATCACGACAACTAAAAATTCCTGAGAAAAACTATCCTACTCATGATCTTGTGTCAGCTACTATAATATTTTCATTAAAGAAATGGAGACAATATATCTATGGTAAAAATGTGAGCTTTATACTGTTCACAAGAATTTAAAATATATTTTCTCACAAAAAGAACTCAACATGAGGCAAATGAGATGGCTTGAACTACTTGAGGATTATGATTTCAATATACACTACCACCCAAGGAAGGCAGATAAGGTGGCAGATTACTTTAGCAAAAAGGATCATGGAGTTTTGAAGAAGATGATATTTTAAAGGGATCCTATTTTCATGGATCTAGTAAAGATATATATGGGAATAACCATGGAAGGGGAAACATCAATGATGTTTAAAGTGGTTTCCAAACCATCTTTACTAGAAAGGATAAAAAGTTCTCATGCTGATGATGAGGAGTTTCAAAAGAAGATTAAAGCTGTGAATGATGGGAGATTGAGTGACATCGTATATAAAAAAGGAATTTTGAAATTTGGGAAGAGACTTTGTGTTCCCGATATACCTGATCTAAAAAGGATATTTTTGGATGATAATCATAGTTCCAATTTCTCAATACACTCTGGTAGCACTAAGATGTATAGATATTGTAAGGAACATTTTTGGTGGGACAACATGAAGACAGAGATTGCTGATTTTGTGTCAAGATGTATGGTTTGTCAACAAGTGAAATCTGGATGGCAACAACCTAGAGGAGTATTGCAACCTCATCCCATACATGGGTGGAAATGGGATAATATCACGATGGAATTTTTCATGGGACAACTAAAGAATCCTAGAAGGAATGATGAAATATGGTTCATTTTTGATCTTATTATCATGTCAGCACATTTTCATGCTATTATAGAAGATCTACTACTTGAATTTCTAGAAAGACAACATATTAATGATGTTGTGAGACTTAATGGAGTACCTCAATTGATTGTTTCTGATTGTGATCCATGAGTTACATTACGATTCTGGAAAAGTCTTCAGTAGGCCCTAGATACTGATCTTAGTTTGAGCACTACCTACCACCCACAAAATGTGGGAAAATCAGAACGGATTATTCAAAAATTGGAAGACATTTTGAGGTCTTGTTCACATGATTTTCAAGGCATGTGGGATTAATATTTACCTCTCTTAGAATTTTCCTACATTAATATATTCCATTAAAGTATTAAGATGGTGCCCTATGGAGCGTTATATGGGAGGATATGTCATACACCAACTTGTTGGGATGATTTTGGTGAAAGAAAGCTCTTAGGCCCAGAACTTGTTGAAGAAACAACGAAAAAGGTGAAGATTATCCAGAACCATACCAAAATATCTCAATGTAGTAAAAAGATCTATGCATATAACCGAAGGAAGTATTTGGAGTTTCAATATGGTGATCACGTTTTCTTATAGTTTCACTAGGGAAGGGTGTTATACGATTCCGTAATAAGGGAAAATTAAGTCCCAGGTACATCAGATATTTTGAAATTATGGACCGAATTGGAGCCGTAGCATACTGTTTTGGAAATTCTGCCAAGTCTCTATAAGGTTGACAATGTGTTCCACATGTCAATATTAAGATAGTACATGAAAGACCCAACACATTTACTCACTTATGAAGAACTAGAAGTTGATCCCGATCTATCTTAATGTGAAGAGCCTATCCAGATTCTTGATACTAGAGAACATGTATTGAAAAATCAGACGACTCATCTAGTAAAGGTTTTCAGGAGGAACCATATGATGGGGGAAGCAACATGGTAGCCTGAGGAGCTTTTGTTAAACACATACCCAAATCATTTTAGGTAATATTATGTAAACATCAATGACATAATTTTTGTAAGAAGGAGAGAATGTAACACCCCATGGTTTTGAAAATAAATATAGAATTCAATTTTATAATCTATCCATTATACACAACTTTTCCCCTTTTATTATTTGAATTTTAATGAAATGGTCATCTAGGGTTGTGTTCATTAACTCGATTGGAGTCTGATAGAACAAATATGATTTTTTTTGAATAGTAACATACCCATATAAACAGTAATATGAATATTAATATGACCCTTGAATAGTAAATAATGAAATTATTTTATTTTCATAATTTAATAAGATAATGGGATCATAATTAATTTTTCAAGGATACATAAAACTAATTATACCCCTAAGATTGTTATTTTTTGAATTAACTATGACATTATATAAAAATTAAATTAATAATAATTACTATTTTTTTTGAAAAATTGAGTCCACTTTTGTATTCTACACATGGAAAAATGGCAGGGGTTAATATTTGGGACTTTTCTGATATTCTTGAATTTTTTATGAATAGTGAAATACAGTAAAATACCATATATTCAATTTATCAGTTAAATAGAGTATTTATGACATCATAAGTGATTTAAGGCATCTTTATTTGAACTCACATGATACTTTAACTATTAGGGGTCACATGAAACAATAATATTGGTTGTCTTGATGGAAATAAAAAAAATAAGGAAATTAAATATTCAAAATTTTCCCCTCTCCTCCAGTATAAACCCCCCCCCCCCACCACTACCTATTCTCTTCACTTATTTAAGCCTTGAATCTCCCCAATGTTCTCCCTAATTACCATTCACTAGTCTCTACCCATGACCAGGAATCACATAGTCTTTCCAAAAAAACAAAACTCCTTCCATTAAGGAGTTTCTCACGGAGGTTATTTCAGGAGGTAAAGCACCCTTCTTTCTCATTTGGTTTTATTTCAATTTATCTATTTTTGTTATCCTAACCTCGCCTCTTATATCAAAATGACCATGATAACTCTAGTAAAATATATATAATAGATTTTTATATTGTAGATGGATGAACCATCATAAATATTCTTACTCCTTCCCTTTTATTTTTATTAACGAAATCGATATCCATGATGTTTTGATTTATAACCTTCATGGATGACAGAGTTTCATTCTTCAATTTCATCATCATTACATGTCATGAAACCATATTAATGGTTTAAAAAGACTATAATATATGTTCAATAACCTAATTAATATTCTGTAACCAAAATATGTACATATACTTAAGTTATTTGACAAAACTAGTTCATAATATTCCAAAATCCACCGAATAATCGAAGTGGTTGTCATCTAATGATTAATCCCCATTCCATGTGACAAAATGATATAAATGACCATTATAAATTCTTTATTTTCTTTAATAATATATAATTAAAATACTTTAGATTAATAACCATTCCACATGAACATTGTTACATAAAAACAACTGAATCGAATATGAAAATAAAGGAAACGAACACTCCAGAACGCCGAAATTCAATACAATAACTTATAAATATAGAAATTAATGAACGAAAAAGAATTATGGTAAACTAAATACACATATAATAGGTTCTAAAGTAAGTTATTAACAATTATAATTTCATATTCCAGGAGCTTATGTACAATAGAAGAACACGTTTAGAGTTAAGGTAAGGGTTTTTCCACCCGAACTTCCACTTTCATTCGGGATACTTTCATTGTCTAATTACCTCGATGTAAATCTTATTTATTTTAATGTACTCATCATATTTTCTTTTTTAGTATCATATATATGTTTAAAAATCATAATCTTACCTTATTTAATGGATATTTACATGTTTTAGAAGGAACATTCAAAATTGTTTCAAAATACAAGCCTGATTCTATGGAATTTCTCAAATTCTTAACAATTTTCAAGGGCACTCTATAATATGTTTTTGGAAACAATTATCTTTATAAATATCAATAATTTTATTATGAAAATACTATCTTACATCAATTATATTTTTATACAAATATTTTCCAAAAGAAATCTTTTTTTAAAATAAAATAGTATTTATCTGCAGAATTGCTTAATGATTTTATAAGAGTGTTTTCATCTAATTTAATAGTCTTGTTGATTCCATGGTATTATTGGGTTTAATCATTTATGATGTAACATACCATATTTGATTTAATGGTTTATTACTAACTATAATGGGTATGATCTATCCTAAAACCATTCACCATATTATTATGAAAGATTAGTGTTTTATGTTTAATGATTGGGGAAAGATAGTTACATTTCATATTATAGTTTCAATATAAATTTATTTTTTGTTTATGTTTATCCCCGCCCATATGAGGAATTAATTGGACTTATTATGTGATTGGTGGGTCCCACTATATCCCCTCTATGCATTGGTAGGTTTCATGAGACAACTAGAAGAGGAATTGGTCGTGGCCTTTCCCAATGTGATGTGGATTTTGGCTGAGGCCTTAATCATTAGATGTATTTGTCGATGCCTTGACAAAATGTTTCAGAATATCTGGCATTATGAATTAAATATTTATGTGTTCATCTGTTGATGGTTCATGTGGTTATTCGACTAGTAGAATACTAATGATTATGATTTGTTATGGCATTATGTAATCATCTCATATTCTTTCCATAATGTGTTAAATTTTATTATTAAAGGCATGTGTTTTCAATTATTAACCATATCTAATGTTTATATTATCTTAAGCTATATTGCTTACCCTTACTGAGAATTTGGTCTAACCCTTTATTATGTTTCATTTTCTCAGGTCAAGAATAATTCTATTATGAATGACATCCTGAAATAACCTCGGAGTTATGGATGTTTTATATAGAGTTTCTATGTTGTTTTTAATTTAACGATGTAATGATGAAATTATGTATATATCTTGTTTCCAATAATACTAAACTACTCGGTACTTTAGGATTCATATTCCTTGTTTGTATGCCAATGTAATCAAACAGGGCACTGACTCCGGGCGATTGGGGTCGGGTCCTTAGAGATAACATCACATCTAATTCATGTGTTATCAATTCCTAAATATCATAATTCACTATATGGTTTTTTTGTGCAATTTATTGTAAAATACAATATTTTTTCTTCATTTTGACCACCTAAAACACAATTTAAAAGGTCTGTATAGAATTAAAAAAGATTATTTGTTCTTTATCAGAACAAAACATGGTTGATTGACTTTGTTCAACTATTATACATCATAAATAATATAAAAACGATTATATTATTAGTTTTCATCATTAAAATGTTATTTTTGTTCTTTTGACCACTATAAGAATGTTTAAGTATTTTTAAAATACTAAAAGTTTATTCATTATCATCCTGATATAACACAAATATGATTGATGTGTTATATTCTACAATTATAAAAAAATTATCCTTTAATTTTTTTATTATTTCATCTAAATAAAGGGTATTTTTGTTAGTTTTAGCCCCAAAAAACATGATTTAAAAGTTCAATAAACCATTAAGTACTGTATATTCATTCCATTCAATCCCACCACTTTTTTGAGTGACATGTATTCTTCTATTAGATATCAAAAAGAAAAAATATTTATTTTCTCATTAATTCATGCAAATAATTTTTTTTCTCTATGGTTGGGACCATTACACACATATTCTAGTTTTTTTAAAACAATAAAATTGATTTTATGGTCTTTTATAAAAACTATAAATTTGATTATATATCATATACTATAAAATTTAACAAATAATTCTGTGACTTTTTATGATTTCACGTCAACTAGATTCCATTTCCTTATATTTTACCCCCCAAATGAATGTTATAAAACTATATTAAACCACTAAAAACCACATATTCAATATATATAAGAACACCACACATATTATTGATATTAAATAATCAATTATCCATCATAGAAATTAATAATTTGATATCATGTCATTCCGAGGTCATTTTCTATGGTTTTTATTATTACTCTCACAGTTTACATCTATTAAAACAATAAACATATATTTTTTATGACCTGTATGATTAAATTTTCAACTCCTATAAAATTTTGAAAATTTAGATATCAATATTTTTATTTGATATCAGGAATATATCAGTTCTTTTTCTTGTTTGTGACCTCCGAAAACTTGTTTTTATGGCCTTTATATCATTAAAATGTTCTTACATGGCCCTTTTGAACCCACCACTCTCATGATTTGTATTATTTTACCTCATGAATACTAAAAATAATACATTTATTATTTTTTATAGGATTTCACATACTTATGGGATATTTTTTTGTTTTGAACATGTTTCGGTTTTTTTAAAACATTAAAAGTGTATTTTCAGTTATCTCATCCAAATGACGAATTCGATTGAAACACTATATACTCCAACATTGAAAAATCACTCTAAATTTGTTTTCATATTATTTAATGGACATCATACATAATTTTTAACAGGTGACCCCTAACGCATATTCTTAAATGCATCTAGACATTAAGAAACTGCTAATTTGGTCTCTCTTACCACAACACATATATTATTAATGTTTTATATACTCTTACACCAAAATATTTAGAAAAATAATTATTTAAATATGATTTCACATGATTTAGAAACAATTTTATATGGTTTTTATGGATATAATGATGTTCTCATGTTTTTAAAATAATAAGAGTGTAGTACTTTTCAACCTAAGAAAACAATTGTGTGATTGATTTTTCATATGCTGTCACATTTTAAAATGCACTATACCATTGGTTTCATAATATTTCACAGAAATATGAGGATTATATCCTTATTTTTACCATATAATTCATGTTTCTTAAGGCTATAAATCTGTTAAAAACAATTTATTTTGATAGTATGAGAAAACTAAATGTCCTATTAGACATATCTTCTACTATTATAACTATTTAAAAACTAAATTATTATTTCTCTATTATTTCATGTTATTAAGATTTATTTTTCTATGGTTTCCCATTCACACACATTTTTTAGATATTAAAACACTAAATGTGTGTTTTAAAAAATATTTGTAAGCTAACACATATGATGAACATTTTATCTATTCCATGACCTCATATATAAATCTTTAGTTTTTTCCATTATTTCAATTAAAATAATTTTTTTTCTCAGTTTTAACTCCATAATAAAATTATTTAAATGTGGTCTAACCATTAAATAGTTTTTATTAATTTCAATCAAGCACACCCCACATCATACTAACGTGTCAATTGATTCTGAATTTCCAAAATAATACATATATGACTTTCTTATGATTTGACATAATTCTGGTGATTTTTCTTCAGTTTTTTCCATTATATGTATTTTTATTGATTCTGAAATAGTAAATGTGAATTTGTTTTCATCCTAAAAAAAACACATTTTTTGACATGTAGCTAGTTCTAAGATTTCTAAAATTACTATATGGCTATTTTAGTTTGATTTCACAGTAATTTAGGATCTTTTATTGAGTTTTGAGTATGTCACTATTATATACGACACATTTTTTATCATTTTAAAATTTCTGAAACATAAAAAAAATTTAAATTATTCATCTAAAATGAAATATTAATAATTAAAATAGTTTCATGAAATACATTATGAATATAGTACATTCCCAGTTACATCACACATGAACTCAATAAAAAGTCAAATAGTCGTACCTAGAGTGTATAGAATATATAAATATTATATATTATATAGATATTCACAAAATAATAGATAACTATAATTTATTTTCACTTTTACAAATAGAATAATATGTGTATTATTAAAAAGAAATTGAATCATCTCTTCATCTATATATGAAAGCATCTATGATAATATATCCTTATACACAACTTATTGGTGTCGAATTCAGTAATTCATATATCATTGCATTATCTGCATAAGGTAATCTACATCGTTAAATGTGTGCATCTCTGCATCAATGAATCCACCCCTCTCCTCTCCTCTAACAACTGCACATTGTGGGACACCAGTTTTACATGTGATTGAGTGACTATGACAAACACACCCCATGGTATGATGAAATATAACATCTATGAACATAGTAATATGATGGTGATCCTACGATAGTTCGTCTAAAATATAAGAAAACATTTATAGTTGAACATACACAATGAATTAGTTAATAAATTTGAATAATTTATATTATTTAACAATATATTTTTTATAAATAATTTTATTTTTATAATTCAAACAATATTGACATCACCAATATGATGTGTCCTTATCCATATCGACATTCAATTTAGTAGATCACATGTCTATCATAATATTAATAAAGGTGAGAATAAACTAACTATTTATATTTATTTTAGGATTCAATAATAAATATATTTAGAAGGAATTTAATTTATTTACATACATGATGTCTAAGATGATACATGTGACGAGTTTAATGTCTGGAAGGTGTGTCATGCTTTACTCAATTACATTATGAATGAGCAGAATTGGTCTACATTCAATGTATATTTGTAACATAAATATGAATAAAAATTAATCATTTATGTATTATATATAATAAATTTTATATTTATCGACTCACTCGACCAAAACATGACCAAACCTTATCACTACATGGTACAAATGTATGGATGGACACATTGTACTGTGTTTGGAACACCCGAAAATGGTGACCAATTATCATTATTCACCATTACCATATAAGAAATCTATAAATATCCATATTTGGATATGTATACATTTGATAACTCATCTAAACATGATTTTAAATTATCCATATAAAAAATTATTAGTGGCTACGATAATACTAAAAATTTGACATGAAACGTTAAATAATAAATTTATCTACAGAACACCCTATGATCTAAAAATTGTATCAAGTGGGAATTAAGTCCAATCATGATTATACATAGGGACTATATGTGGGTCTCATATCATATGCCAAAATTTAAAAATCAATTCCCTCATTCCCTCTTTAACTATATGAATCTTTTCCTTGGAAAACACCTCCAATCGAGGTCTAATGTTCCATGATCAATCCCATAACCATAACCCCTACATCCATATAAATTATTATGACAAATAAATATTCATAAAAAATATAATTTAATCCTTAAATTATTATAAATTTAATTCATTAATATTTTTATAAATGTAAGTATATTTTTATGTAACTAGAAGATATATTACATGCCTTCTTCATTGATCAATAAAATATATCACTTATCCCGCAATTTTCATACTATATCATTTTATATATACTTCTAATAAATCCATTGTGTTTTGATCAGTAACTTCTAAAGACCCTTAAAATTAAGTGAAATTTTTTTTTCTTAATTTTTTTTGGAATTTTACAAGAATGCAGTTTCTGATGGCACCTGATTCCGAGCCCTGGTGTTCCCGGAATCAATTTCCAAAGTTTGGCTCAGGTACGTTCAGTGAACGAACAAGCGAGAATTTCTAACTTTTGAACCGGTGCCCAGAATCGAATTCTGAGGGCACCGATGGAACCGCAGCACCGGTAATTGCTTAGGAACTCCTATTCCGGAGTTGCGTTTTCACGAGTGTTGATGAAACAAAATGGAAGTTAATTTTATAATTACTCTACATTTTTTATTTTTTTTCCACATGGTAGTTTTATCCTAAGTAAGGATGTTGGGGGTGGGACCAACTTGTGATAACCATCCATGAGAGGATAAGGTAAGGTGGGACCCACACGAGCCCAACCCCTCACTTTCCTAACCCCTATAAACCCCCCATTTAAGTTTTGATAACTTATCACCTCATTAATTTTATAACATCTTATGTTAATAACTTAAGTGAGTTAAATGTGAGTTTTGAATTTTCAAACTCTTGAAATTCAAAACCTATGTTGGGTTAATAAAATAATGGGAGGATTATTTTATTTTGGGGGTTGGTTGTTCTTGTGGTGGAAACTTGGGAGTGAAAAAGGATAAGTTTGAGAAAGCCTTCTACTTCTTCAACCTCGACGAAGAATGTGAAGAACATCGTTCATCGACGAGGAACATCACCATCGAAGAACGCGACGTCTTCTTCCATCGACGTTTCCCCTTCGAATGCACCTCGACGACAATGGTATCGACGTCCGTTTTACGCGACGCCCGACTTCTGCGACGCTTGTCTTCCATTGCTCGATTGACGTGCACCATTCCTGAACCAAGTTAGGTGATTATTTTATTTAATTATTTCCGTTCATGATTCTAGTTTATCGATCATCGTGGATTTTCGACTAAATGTTATCGTTTAACGTGAGGTGGTCGGTCCGCACAAACACGGACGACCCTCCTCCTTACTTTATCATTGATTCCTTTATGAATTGGTATGGAAAGGTGTGGTGTCGTCGCACCACGCGGAATCAAGAGAAAGGAAAAAGGTGCGGTGTCGTCACGCCGCGCCGTGGAAAGAAGTTCAAGGACGGGACGTTGTTGCGCCGCGTCGAAGAAAACCGAAGAATCCACGACCGGAGCGGGGCCGCGGCGGAGGAGCATGGTGCTGTCGCACCGCGCCAGACTACAAGGGTCGCGGCCGATTCCGGTCCGCGGCGGAGCAGGGTGACCAGCCGTCGGTACCGGGTTGCCAGCGACGTAGCTGGAAGGGGACCGGCCATCGCCGGTCCCGTTGAGCCAGAACCTGGTTGGCCAGGTCGGGCCGGCCGGAATGGGAGGAGCTGGGGGAATTAAATTCCCCCGGCTGGACATCAAGCGGCCCCAATTAAGGGGCCACCGTTTTCATAAATGAGGGGCAACACCCCTCCCTTAGGCGCGCTCGCGCGACCCAATGGCCGCGCTGGCCGTGCAGTCGCGCCACACCGCCTCCAACCGGGCCGGGTCGTCGGGCCGGGTCATCGCCCGGGCCGGGTCGACCCGGTTCGGCCAACCCGGGGGGTACTGGGTCGGGCCGGGCCGGGCCTAGACCCCCTCTTTTCGGACTGAGTTGGTTCATATGCCCACAACTCGGGCTACGGACCTCCGATCGATGCGCCGTCAGTGATGACACGATCCGTGGAACAAGATGGTAGTTTCGACATATCGAAATCAAGGTTTCGGAATACTTTGAGTTCGTCCGGGTTGGTTCGTACACAACACCAACCGGGCCCTTGGAGCGGAAATGCTCATATCTTGAGCTAGGGACGTCTGATTGACATACCATCAACTTTGTCGAGTTCCTCTTAGTGAGACAGTTCTTTTTTCATACTCCGCCCGAGGTTTGGATGTAGGTGGAGTACGGTTGGGTTGGTTTTTCCTTAAAAAACAACCAGTCCCCTGGGATGAAAAGGCCAATAACTCTCAGAACGAGCGTCTGATTGACGTGCCGTCTGCGACTTTGAGTTCCTGTTGACGATACGGAACTTTTGGATACATCAACTCTGGACTATGTGTCAGTTGATTTATCAGCCTCTCGGCTTGTGGAGCGGACCCTCCCGAACGAGCTTGCTGTGTGCGGGAACCCTAGAGCCGGTTTCGACTGCTACTGTGACTGCGACGACGACTGTACAGAGATCCTCAGTGGATTCGATGGTGACGACTACAACACTCAGTGATCCTATGTGGATCAGTGCTACCGATCTTGTGTGGGTCCGATCCTGTGTGGGTTAGCACTCAGAGGTTCTGTGTGAGCCAGCACCTACAGGTCCTGTGTGGGCCCAATCCTATGTGGGTCTTTGCGGGGGTTAGTACCAATCTATCCTTTGTGGGTCCGACGACTGAGATGGATCAGTGACCATCTCTATTGTCTTCGATGAAGTATACCTGTGTGAGCTGAAACCTATTTTCTTTCCTGTGTGGATTGTGTTGTGCTATCCTGTGTGGATTAAATTTTTCTTTCCTGTGTGGAATACGTATACTTTCATGTGTGTACTGAGTTGTACATGGGCTCATAGGTTGGAGCGTATTGGAATTGATGACTTAGGTATATGTATGGGCATATACCTAAGCAGTGTCGGTTGTTACTTCGTGATTGTATATTTCCGTTGTGGTTTATCCTTTGTGGATTTTAGGAGATCTTCAGGGGTCTCGGGGTCCCTAATGAGTAGTTTATACTCACCCCTACACGGGCTATGCCCGCAATACGTTGTGTTGGTTGCAGACGACGGACAACGTTGATCGTGGTTGAGGCTTGCAGAGCAATACGATACCTGAAGGTGGACCACTGGGCGGAACGTACTCAGAGCGGACAGCGGGACCCGAGGAGCAGTGGAGCTATCTATACCCACCCTTCAGGTGGGATTTCTAGTGGACAGCTCGGCGTAGCATCTTTTACTTTTTAGTTGTTGTTTTCCTTTTCGAGTTGTACTTTATATTCAGTTTGGGTTTATATACTGGTCCATTTACTTTTCCGCACTTACTGTTGTACCGGCTTTTTACATATTGTTTACTTTTCCGCTTGTTTAATCTGAGGTGCTTGTTTACTTTACAAAGGCAATGACTTCCCTTTTTACTGGGATTTACGCCTTGGTGCTAGTCGCCAGCCCCTGGCCTATTGAAGGCAGGCATGGGGTAGTTACAGCACGAGCCCCGAGGACGGGTCATGACATATTTGTATCAGAGGAGTTCGGTTCTACCACGAACTCTGATCTTTTCTATGTGAAGCAATAGTGTTTAGCGTATTGAGTGTGGTTATCAGTCCAGGGAGTCTAGTTTTGGTGCGGCGGCCGACGTATCCGTACACCAGGACCCTGACTTCTGATTTCTAACTTAATGATCAAAAACATTGATTGCCTGTATGTTTCACGTTTTCTTTGTGATTACTTTGTATTAGCTCACCAGGTATACTGTTCTGACCATGGTGCACTTGTTTCCTTTTCAGGATGGCCCCACAACGGCAGCCAACTAGGGTTCCGAGAGTCGAGCGTGACGACAGCCCACCGAGCGACGAGGCCTCGGTGCAGGGCCCTTTGTCAGCAGTGGCACCGGCGGTAGCCCTACCCGTCGTGCCACCGATGCTTCCAGAACCAGCCGCTGACGATGCACGTCCCCTCAGCGCACTGCATGAGTTCCAGTGCCAGCGACCACCCAGGTTCCAAGGGGAGACGGACCCCCAGGCAGCCGAGGACTTGCTGGAGGCAGTGCTACGTGTGTTTCGTCTAGTGAAGACACCAGCTGACCTCTTGGTGATCCTCGTTGCGAGCTTACTGCACGCAGCAGCGGGCTGATGGTGGAGCTTGATGCTCCAGGTGCACGATGAGGCATCTCTACTTTGGTCAGACTTTGAGAGCCTCTTCCGCTCAGAGTTTTTCCCAGCCACCCTCCGTGCGGTGCACATTCAAGAGCTTCTTCAGCTGCGGGACGGCAGCATGACGGTCGTCCAGTACTCGGCGATATTTATTGATGTCTCACGTTACTCAACCGACATGGTATGAGACCCATTCTTCTGGGCCCAGACCATTGAGAAGGGACTGAGACACGAGATCAGGGAATCACTGATCTCCCTCATCATTTCGACTCAGAAAAGAGTACTGGAGCAGGTCCTTTTGATCGAGAGTTTTCTTGCTGAGTCTACACCAGTGCCGAGACCCACCGCAGGGCGGCACGTAGCAGAGTCTTCTGTAGCAAGAAGTCGACAGATGACTCAGGGGTCTAGGAAGACCAAACACTTAGGAAGACGAACTCCGGACACTGGCTCAGCAATTCGGGGCACACAGCGCGGAGCCAGTCTTTCGAGAGGCAGACAGTGCTACTCGTGCGGCGGGCAGGGCCACATGGCTTGTGACTGCCCGACTCGCCGTGTCAAGGAGCAGTAGACGGTTGAGGGACCACCGAGGCAGAGGCAGATTTTCGACCGTGGTGGTCCGCATGGAGGAGGCGGACGAGGCAGAGGAGCTGGCCGAGCAGCAGGTGGTGGGCGATGCTTTGAGGCTCGACCACCACCACCACCAGGAGGTCCACCCCGACCACAGGGAGCTGGCGGGTAGAGACAGGCACAGCTCCAGGAAGCAGAGGCCTACGACCACAGTGCGCTAGAGATGATTCAAGGTACTATCTGTGTCTACTCCATCCTTGCTGCAGTACTTATAGACATAGGAGCAAGTCACTCTTTCATAGCCACTTCCCTTGTTCGAAGCTCGGAGATTCCGACAGAGCCGTTGGCTCGATCCTTACGGCTAGAGACTCCTACGGGATCAGACTCGATGATTATGCACTGGTTCCGGCAGTGTGAGCTTACTATAGGAGGCAAGAGCATCGGCTGGGATCTACTTGTAGCAGCGTCGAGGCCTTACGATGTCATCTTGGGCATGGATTGGTTATCTACGGTCCATGCACAGATTGACTGTTTTAGCTGCATGGTGTGATGTGTACGCACCGACGGGAGCAAGTTCACCTTCACCGGCGAGAGGGTATCCTTTGCAGCACAGGATGGATTTCCACGGAGGAGAGGACAACCCATCAATCATCAATTGTCTAGCCTCATCCTAGGAGCAGTTGACGTGCGGAGTCCTGGTTTTCCTGCAGTGGTGGATCAGTTTGCGGCCGTTTTTCCCGATGACGTTCCAGGACTACCTCCTCGTAGAGAGGTAGACATTTATGTTGACCTGTACCCCGAGATAGCCCCGATATCAACGCCAGCATATCGGATGGCCCCCTTCGAGCTTCGAGAGCTACGGGTACAGTTGGCGGACTTCCAGGGCCAGGGGTTCATCCGTCCCAGTGTTTCACCCTGGGCTTCCCCGATTTTGATCGCCAAGAAGGCGGACGGGAGCTTGCGACTGTGTTTCGACTATCGTCATCTGAAACAGGTGACAGTGAGGAACAAGTATCCACTACCGAGGATTGATTATCTCTTTGATCAGCTCAAGGGAGCATAGTGGTTCTCAAAGATAGAACTCAGGTCAGGCTATCACCAGCTCGGAGTTCGAGACGAGACGTGCAGAAGACGACCTTTAGGTGTTGGTATGGCCACTATGAGTTCTTGGTTATGCACTTCGGCATAAACAATGCTCCAGCAGTGTTCTTGGCCCTCATGAATAGGATCTTTCAGCCATATCTCAATCGATTTGTCGTGGTCTTCATCGATGAAATTTTGATTTACTCGATGACTGAGGACGAGCACGCCTACCACTTACGGGTTGTACTAGAGACACTCCGAGAGAACCAGCTTTATGGTAAGCTGTCGAAGTGCCAGTTCTGAATACATGAGGTCCACTTCTTGGAGCACGTCATCTCTGAGGCGGGAGTTGCAGTGGATCCTGCGAATATCGAGGACGTGTTATCTTGGGAACCACCCAAGAGCTTGATGGAGGTGCGGAGTTTCTTGGGACTAGATGGATACTACCGGAGATTTGTGCCAGACTTCTCCAGAGTTTCGGCACCACTCTCAGCTTTGACGAAGAATGAGAAACCCTTCGTTTGGTCAGAAAGATGTCAGTAGATCTCCCAGAAGCTGAGACAGAGATTGACCAGCGCACCTATCTTGAGGTTGCCTGAGGAGGGAGTAGGGTACGTAGTCCACTGCGATGCATCAGGGACCGGACTCAGTTGTGTCCTGATGCAGGAGCGGGCAGTGATAGCCTATGGATCACGAAATTTGAGGTCGCATGAGCAGAACTACACTACCCGTGACCTAGAGTTAGTAGTAGTGGTCTTCGCTCTAAAGACATGGCGACACTACCTGATGGGAGAGCGCTTTACAGTCTTTTCTGACCATCAGAGTCTTAGTTACATCTTCTCTTATAAGGATATGATTCTGAGATAGTGGTAATGGCTCGAGTTCCTCCAGGACTATGACTTTGGGATAGTCTGTACTACAGGGAAGGGGAACGTAGTAGCTGATGCCCTCAGCAGGAGGACGGGCATTCAACTACTTGAGGAGGCGACAGAGCAGCTAACCACTTTGCAGATATCCTTCATGGATAGAGATGGGGAAGCCTTCCTTCAGTATCTCACAATCACTCCTCCACTACTATAGTAGGTCAGAGAGGCACAGTGTGGGGACGCTGACTGTGAGACGTGGCGTGCACAGATGTCCTCAGGACAGGCACCTGATGGTTTCTCCTTTGGAATAGAGCACAACTTCTTTTTTAGAGGACGTACCTTGGTACCAGTTGCTTTACGCGAGGAGGTGATGAGAGAGTTTCACACTTCTCCCTTGGCGGTACATCCCGGAGTGGCGAAGATGTACCAGGATCTTAGGCGACAGCACTGGTGGCCAAGCATGAAGAAGGCTATGGTAGAGTTCATTTCTCGATGCCTCACCTTCCAGTAGGTGAAGGGTGAGCACCATTTACCATCAGGCTTGGTATAACCCTAGAAGGTTCCGGAGTGGAAGTGGGACGACATATCTATGGACTTCGTGACTATATTTCCACATACTTCCAGTGGTCACGACTCTATTTGGGTGATTGTCGACTGACTCACCAAGTCGGCTCACTTCTTACCCATCAGAGAGCAGGGTTCAGTGGAGAGCTTGGGACGTCTTTATGTTCAAGAGATTGTTGGGATTCATGGTGTTCCATCATCTATCGTCTCTGATCGAGATGCTCTCTTTACTTCCCGGCTTTGGAAGGGGTTGCAGGAGGCATTCAGGACGCAGCTACGTCTGAGCACAACCTTTCACCCTCAGATGGATGGTCAAATGGAGAGGACCATTCAGACTCTAGAGGACATGATTCGCCCATGTGTCCTCGACTTTGTTCATAGCTAGGAGGACCACCTACCGTTGGTGGAGTTTGTGTACAACAACAGCTACCACTCCACCATCAGAATGGCACCATACGAGGCGTTGTACGGTCGCCTTTTAGATCTCTTTTGTGCTGGACAGACCCTGGGGAGTCAGCACTTGTGGGATAGGAGATGGTCCAGGCCACGATAGAGAAGGTCCAGGTCATCCAGGAGTGGATGAGGACTGCTCAAAGCCGGCAGAAGTCTTACACAAACAGGAGGCGAAGGCCACTAGAGTTTGAGGATGGCGACCACGTCTTCTTGCGTGTCTCACCTTGACGTGGATTTTGGAGATTTGGCCTAGGTGGAAAGTTATCTCCATGCTTCATCGGACCATTCCAAGTCCTCAGCAGGATTGGAGAGGTGGATTATCGTCTGGCTCTACCACCTCAGTTGAACCGGTTGCACGACGTTTTCCACGTATCTCAGCAGAGGAGATACATGCACGACCTGCCACACATCATTGACCATGGGGAGCTTTACGTTGACGATGGGGAGACTTTTGCGGAGGTCCCAATGGAGATTGAGGATCGACAGGAGTGGGTCCTACGTGGACGGTCGATTCCTCTGGTGCGCATCAGATGGCAGCACGGGAACCTCCAGGAGAGCACTTGGGAGCGGGAGGCTCAGATGCGTGCTCAGTACTCACATTTGTTTCCCTAGTTTTGATGTATCTTTACGGGGAAGTAAAGCCCTGAGGTGGGAGTAATTTAAAGACCCATAAAATTCAAGGGAATTGTTTTTTAATTTTATTTGGAATTTTACAAGAATGTGGTTTCTGACGGAACCTGATTCTGAGGCCCGGTGTGCCCGTAATCAATTTCCGAAGTTTGGCTCGGGTACGTTCAGTGAACGAATGAGCGGGAATTCCTAACTTTCCAACTGGTGCCCAGAATCGAATTCCAAGGGCACCGATGGAACCACATCACCGGTAATTTCTTAGGAACTCCTGTTCCGGAGTTGTGTTTTCACGAGTGTTAATGATAAGAATTGTGGAAGTAAATTTTATAATTACTCTACAATTTTTTTTCCAAATGGTAGTTTTATCCTATGTAAAGATGTTGGGGGTGGGACCCACTTGTGATAACAAACCTTGAGAGGATAAGGTAGGTTGGGACCCACACGAGCCCAACCCCTCACTTTCCTAGCCCCTCTAAAGCCCCCATTTATGTTTTGATAACTTATCACCTCATTAATTTTATAACATCTTATGTTAATAACTTAAGTGAGTTTAATGTAGGTTTTGAATTTTCAAACTCTTGAAATTCGAAACCTATGTTGGGTTAATAAAATTATGGGAGGATTATTTTATTTTGGGGGTTGGTTGTTCTTGTGGTGGAAACTTGGTACAGAAAAAGGCTAAGTTTGAGAAAGCATTCTACTTCTTCAACCTCGACGATGAACGTGAAGAACACCGTTCATCAACAAGGAACATCTCCGTCGAAGAACGCGACATCTTCTTCCATCGACGTTTCCCCTTCGAACGCACCTCGATGACAACGGAATCGAGGTCCGTTTTCTACGACACCCGACTTCCACGATTCTTGTCTTTTGTGGCTCGATTGACATGCACCATTCCTGAACCGAGGTAGGGGATTATTTCCGTTCATGATTCTAGTTTATCGATCATCGTGGATTTTCGACTAAATGTTATCGTTTAACGCAAGGGGGTAGGTCCGCACAAACACGGCCAACCCTCCTCCTTAATTTATGATTGATTCCTTTGTGGATTGGTACGGAAAGGCGTGGTGCCGTCGCACCACGCGGAATCAAGAGAAAGGAAAAAGGCGGGGCGCCGTCACGCCGCGCCGTGGAAAGAAGTTCAAGGACGCGACGCCGTCACGCCGCGTCGAAGAAAACCGAAGACGCCGTGGCCAGAGCGGGGCCGCGGCGGAGGAGCATGGTGTCGTCGCACCGCGCTAGATGACAAGGGTCGTAGCCAGTTCTGGGTCGCGGCGGAGTAGGGTGACCGGCGGCCGGTACCGGGCCGCCGGTGACGAATCAGGAAGGGGACCGGCCATCGCCGGTCCCGTTGAGCAGGAACTGGCCGGCCAGGTCGGGCCGGCCTGAAAGGGAGGATCCGGGGGAATTAAATTCCCCCGGCTGGACATCAAGCGACCCTAATTAAGGGGCCGCCGTTTTCATAAAGGAGGGGCAACGGCACTCCCTTAGGCACGCTCGCACGGCCCACTGGCCGCGCCGCCGTGCCACCCCACCGCCGGCCGGGTCGGGTCGTCGGGCCGGGTCATCGCCCGGGACGGGTCGACCCGGTTCGGCCGACCCAGGGGGTACTGGGTTGGGACGGGCTGGGCCCAGACCCCTCTTTTCAGACTTAGATGGTTCAATTGACCATAACTCGGGCTACGGACCTCCGATCGACACGCCGTCAGTGGCGATACGATCCTTGGAACGAGACGGTCGTTTCGAGATATCGCACTCAAGGTTTCGGAATACTTTGAGTTCAGCCGGGTTGGTTCGTACACGTAACCAACTAGGCCCTTGGAGCAGAAACACTCATATCTTGAGCTACGGACGTCCGATTGACGTGCCGTCAACTTTGTTGAGTTCCTATTAGTGAGATGGATCTTTTGGCTTACTCTGCCCGAGGTTTGGACGCAGGTGGAGTACGTTCAGGTTGGTTTTTCCTTAAAAACCAACCGGGCCCCACGGACGAAAAAAGCCAATAACTCTCAGACCGGGCGTCCGATTGACGCGCTGTCTGCGACGTTGAGTTCCTGATGACGATACGGAACTTTTGGATACATCAACTCTGGACTATGTGTCAGTTAATGTATCAGCCTCTGGGCTCGAGGAGCGGACCCTCCCGAATGAGCTTCCTGTGTGCGGGAACCCTAAAGCTGGCTGCGACTACTACAGTGACTGCGAAGACGACTGTACCGAGATCCTCAGTGGATTCGATGGCGACGACTACAGCACTCAGCGATCCTATGTGGATCAGTGCTACCGATCCTGTGTGGGTCTGATCTTGTGTGGGTCAGCGCTCAGCGGTTCTGTGTCAGCTAGCGCCTACAGGTCAAGTGTGGGCCCAATCCTGGGTTGGTCTTTGCGGGGGTTAGTACCTATCGATCCTTGGTGGGTCCAACGACTTAGATGGATCAGTGATCATCTCTATCGTCATCGAAGAAGTATACTTGTGTGAGATGAAACCTGTTTGCTTTCCTGTGTGGATTGTGTTGTGCTATCCTGTGTGGATTACATTTTGATTTCCTGTGTGGAATACGTATACTTTCCTGTGTGAACTGAGTTTTACTTGGGCTCGAAGGTTGGAGCGTATTGGAATTGATGACTTAGGTATATGTATGGGCATATACCTAAGCAGTGTTGGTTGTTACTTCGTGATTGTATCTTTCTTTTGTGGTTTTTCCTTTGTGGATTTTAGGAGATCTTCGGGGGTCTCGGGGTCCCTACTGAGTAGTTTATACTCACCCCTACACGGACTATGCCTGCACTACGTTGTGTTGGTTGCAGACGACAGACAACGTTGATCGTGGTTGAGGCTTGCAGAGCAGGACGGTACATGAAGGTGGACCATTGGGCGAGACGTACTCGGAGCAGACGGCGGGACCCGAGGAGCAGTGGAGCTATTTGTACACACCGTTCAGGTGGGATTTCCAGTGGACAGCTCGGCGTAGCAGCTTTTACTTTTCAGTTGTTGTTTTCCCTTTCGAGTTGAACTTTACTTTCAGTTTGGTTTTGTATACTGGCCCGTTTACTTTTCCGCACTTACTGTTGTACCAGCTTTTTACTTAGTGTTTACTTTTCCACTTTTTAACTCTGAGGTGCTTGTTTACTTTACAAAGGCAATTCCTTCCCTTTTTACTGGGATTTACGCCTTGGTGCTAGTCGCCAGCCCCTGGCCTATGGAAGGCGGGCTTGGGGTAGTCACGGCACGGGCCCCGAGGACGGGTTGTGACATAACTATTCTAAAATTTTGTTCATATCATTCATAAAAAACCCCTTCTAGAGACTTTCAACATTTCATTCGAAGTTGAATCAATGTTGACAATGTAAACCTTCTCTTCCTATAATTATAGTATAATGGATTCATTATAAATTATTCATATTTATATATCTTATTGTTAATATTTCCCAATATAAATTTTAAATGGTTGGCTTTCCTTCTATGAACATGGTCTACCCAGTCACACCACATTGATATATTCCTTAAACCATGATCACAAATAAACTCAACAATATCATTTAATATCCCATTTTTATAACCTTTACCAACATATGGAATACCAAAACCACTAATACACATTTCTACATTGATTTCAATAACCCTGATTTGTAATTGAAATCTATTGGAATTTAATGACATGTAGAAAAGTTCTATATCAAATAGACCATCAGCTAGTTGGTTGAATTCTTCGATCATTGTATTAGCCCATGATTCTTGAATCATGTTAATCTTTCTACTTTACATAAGAAAATAGAAAAATTATTTTATTAATACACCTCATTTACATTATGTAAATTGATAAACAACTATATTTACATATATATATGTTTAACCTCTCATGAAATCTATTAAACTAAACTATTTATATCATATGGTCAATCATTTGAGGCCATTACCATTTCAATATAGATATATTCATCTATAATTACAAAAAAGTAAAATATAAGGAATATATAAAATATCGAAACACAATTTATAACATATTAACTGTGAAATTAATTATATCAATTGAATATCTATTGGTTTTTTGAAAAATATTCATTGATGAACATTAACACACCTTCCCTTGTCTTCATCAAAAATTTCTATTTTATAATTGGACCTTCATCATTTCATGATGTTTTATCGAACATTTTTCAAACACATTAATATATAAATTATAGTAAGTGATTAACTCATCCATAAAATATTTCATAGAAATTGAAGCCATAAGATAAGTTATGTTGTTCATATATTATGCCAATGTATTTATGTATCACTCTATTGGATCTTTCAAAATGAATTGCATAGTACCACCATTAATTACTTCTCTATATAAATTTATGGAATGTAGATAATGAAATTAAAAAATAAGGTAGAAATAGTTTATCTATGTGACATAGTCTAAAAAATGTCTTATCCTATACCATTTTAAAATTACTCATGCGATGTTTACTTAAATAGAGACGTCTGATAAAATTAGATGATTAAATCAATGGATCAAAAAAATGTGTATAAAAATAGTATGGAATTTTTATTATTGTTAAATTTTGAAGATGAATATAATTATACTGAATTTTCAATAATAATAATTTTGTTATTTCCACATTGACATGATTGGAAATATTAGTAAAATAACTATCTGGTACCATGATATACGAAATATTTTATAAAAATGATTCATTATATTTCTTACTCATCATTTACTATAAATAAGGAATGTATACACCATTTCCCATTCCCTATTATTTGGGTAATGGTTTTTTAAATCCCATTTCATGAAAATCACCTCATGTGGTAGCATTTCATTTAATTTTCCTTTTACATCCTAAATATTTTGTGTTATATACTCACACATATAATTTATTAAATGTGGATCACATATAAATTATGAGCTATTATATTAACTTTCCAATAAAAAATTTTGAAGAAAAATTTCCACTTGTTTAAATTTTGACGATACTAACATTTTGCATCATGAATAGATAGAAATGAAGGACCTACAAATCTAGACACTGAATCACTATTTGAATATTTTCATGTTCATTTTGTGATACAATTTAAACCCCATACCTTAATTTTACTTATTGGTTCATGAACTCCACACCCATAAAATTAAAAAATGACTTTTTAGAACTTTTTCAGTGGAGGAAGAAACCATCTATTAAGAATGAATGAATACTTTCTAGTGGGATAAATCCATACAGATTTCTAATTTTCATTACAGTAAGGGAATATGATTTATAATTTTTAATCCACAATAATATGTTAGGATATTTTTACAATTCACTAATAATCTAAAACGAATAAGCATAATGTCTAAATATTTCATCACATACAAAATCCAAATTCCATATGTTATATGCCCAAAATTCATAAATCTCATCAATCAACAATTTTATATAAATAACAATTTAATGATTGGGTCCTCTTGATATATCAATAATATTCAAATTTAAAAACATTTCTTCTTTAATGACTACATGTTACGATTTAATGAAACCAACATTACAAGGAATGAAATATGATTCCCAAAAACCATGGATATTAGTTGGATAAATCCATATGATGCTAAACATAGTTGAACATTATAACTATACAAGTAAATGTACAAGTGTTTTTATCAAAAAAATTCTGTGCCAAAAATTTTATCATGTGAGTTAACTTATCAAACACTTTTCTCCATCGAAAATTCCTATAATTAGTTTTTTATAAAAAATTACACAAATAATCTATCTGGTAGACTGATCCATCTCTTATACATATTTTTATCTATATAAAATATTGAAATAAAATATATATTGAATAATTATTTAACATTCACTCTAGTAAAAAAACAAAATAATATATAAGAATATATAATTATTAAAAAATGAACATTCTAATTTTTATACCTTATTATTTTGGTTTTCAAAAAACATAACAACTAGGTATTATTATAAAATAATACATATTATATCAATTTATTATGTATGATAGAGGAAAAAATGGAATCAAAAAATTCTATAATGAAAAATAATAATACATAAGATGTTTTTGTGAAAACAATAAACAACAAAAATATTAATAAATGATAACAACTATTATTCAGTGAATAAATTTTAAAAAATTATATTTATAAACATTACTAAAATATATGATTATCTAAATTATATTGTACTAATATATTTTTAAAGTACATTAAAAAAAATATTTTTTTTTTATATTATTTACAATTGATTTAAATTTACCAAGGAAAAATCTAATACCTAATTCGAAAAATAATTACAAGCATATGAATTTGAATAATAAATATGATTCCTTTTTTTGAAATCAATAAACATATAATCAACCTCAACTAATTCAAACCAACAAAATTATGAATTATAAATCAAAAGATATATCAGTCAATACATTAAATATTAAATTTAAAATAACACCTATATTTACTGTTAGGCTTAATTGTATGTCAAAATAATTAATTTCAATAAATTAAATTGAAAAAATCTAAAATTACCAAACCATAATTGAAAAAATTATTTTATTTGTTATGATAAACAAAAAAAATAAAGTGGGGTAATGTTATACAATAAATTCCCTGAACATTAACCTTAAAAATAATATAATTGAGGATATATGGTAGATAAGATTTTTATGAGGTAGATATTTGAGGGACTAGATAGGAGGAATCAGGTGATTGGAATGTGGGGAAATCTTTTGTGATAATTTGATATATGAATGGTGTGAGTATGGTCAAAAATGGTGGAGATATGGTGCGGTGAAGCTTTGTAAATTGGTAGGGATAATGAATGGACTTTTGAAGAAATTTAGGGGATGGGGATTGATGAAATAGAGAATGACAAAAATAGTGAATTGGATGGGCTTGATGGTGTGAGAAAGGGTACTCAATGATGATGTTTTTATTGATGATGTGGGAGGTGGTTTGATGGTATAGATAGGTGGTTGAAATTTTTGGAGGGGACATGAAGGATGGGGGTTGATGGAATGGGAGAGGGGAAATTGTAGCTTGATGAAATTGGGAAATAATGTTGAAGGATATGGGGGAGTGTGGGAGTGATGTGGGAGAGGGTCACTCATGTGGGTGTGGGTAATTATAGGAAATTGGAGTAACCATTGATAAGAAATCATTAATAATATCAATAGAAACATTCAAATGATTGTCACTAAAATCTTCCCCATGTGAATAAAAAATCAAGTAGTGTGGCAGAGTGTTGAATCTCACTTCTACTATTAATGTCTTGGACAACCCCAAAATTCATTCCTATAGAGGAAATGTACCTAAATACACAAAATTTGTGGGGATTTAACCTTTCCATGATGCCTCACATCGCAATAAATAAATGAAACAAAAAATGATATAAATAGGTGTTATTTATTTTTTGGTGAGGAGGATGATTATTTTCTGGTGAGGAGGATTGCAGTGATTTTATTCTATTCATTTTATTCATATTTTAAACCTATATTTTTTTCAGTTATATCAATTTTGGATTCCGTTATCGGGATTTCTTCTTAGTTTTGTTGTTCTATATGAGTCCATCTACTTTTTGAATTTTTAACACTATTGTTTTCAAATTATAATTTTTTGATTTCATTTTCATGTTTGGGGGTCTATACCATGTACTCTTGATTACTATGGTATTTTTCATTCTAGACTAGATCATTTAGTTTTTACTTTTTGAGTTATATATGGTAACAGGTTTAGTTTCACCATTTTTTGTGCATATTTAATACACCATGATCCTCTAAATTATTTTTTTAGTCTAGTTTGAAGGGAATGAAAAACATTCATCTACATCTTCTTTTTAGTTCATTATTTTGTTCCCGGGTTATTATCTTTCTTAAAAAAATCCTAAGTATAGGCCTCTAATGAAAAATATATTTTCAATATTAGGATATATATAGAAATAATTCTCAAAATACTTTATTCACTTATCTGATTTTAATACCTTGGTAATGATATGTCAATAAATACATGATTTAAGGGTGTACATGATGTGTTCTCAATCATACATTATGTTTTTAGCCTATATATTAGTGATTAATGCAGACTATAACTATTTGAGGAATTGTTTTTTGAAAATTGTGATATTTTTAGCTATACAGTAGTATATAAAGAAATATTAACAAAAAAAATCATATAGTTTATATGAAATATTGTCTGCTTATTAGTTACACATAGTGTATCTTCAAGGGTCAGTCATGTGTGCAGTCAAATTGATGGTCATGAAAATTATAAAATCTATTTTATTCTAACCCATTACATGTTCTGTTTATCAAAAGGAGTATCTCTGAATTTACTCCTACTACCCAGGCATGTACTCATACAATCTGTTTCTCTTTTTATAAAATTATCATGTAAAAATGCTGAAAATAATTTTTTATTACTTTATGACACCCATGATTTTATCCTTCTTCATCAGTGATCATGTCTCTATTATCCAACTAGAACTGTATTATCTACGCAAGAATATTATTTAATTCAATCCTACCTTTTTCTTGATCGCATTATTCGATACTAGTAGAGTCCACCAAAATTCACTTGTCAAAACCCACCACCAACCACTATGAGGGATGGTGGGGATTTATTGAGACTTTTCTATTTGAGGGTTAATGTGATTGAAGAAAGAAAGAGAGAGATATATATTTTGTAAGATATATATAGAGGGAGAGTGGTAGAGAGAGATTGATAGATTTTGAGGGGTGTATACACTACTACAGAACACTTGATATTAAGAATCCCCCTATATCAATGCTAGACAAACCCAATGATAACGGTTTTCTATTATCAATGCTAAAAAAGGAATGATAAAGATTTCCACTTTATCAATATTATATTAGAACAACTAATTGTCAGCTTTTTCAAATCAATTTATCATTTATTAAGGGTGACATTTATCAGTTCTCAAAATAGTTGACAAAAGAAATATTTAAAAAATAAAAAACTATATACTTAAAAATAACGTATTAATAGAAAATATAAATATATTTATATAAATATAACATAATATATTGGGTTTGATTTATATAAGAATAAATATATAGATATAATTTATATATGGTATATTTATTGGAAATTATGCTATAATATTTTAGTAAAAAAATATCAATTAAATATAATAATAATTAATATAAAAATATATTTATATTGATATATATATATAATTTTCTTACATATGATTTATATTTTAAATATTTTTTTATAAATCATTTTTATTATATATGAATAATTGTATTAATATGCAAATTATTTTTTGAAAAATTCGTTTTAGGTTAATTAAAATTTAATATTAATTTAAAATATTGACTAATTTATATTAATAGATATTAAAATAATTATCAATAAAATTGGGTTTTCCAATTAAGACATATATATCAACTAATAATTATTTAATTATTAAATATAAAAATTGACTAATTATTTTAAACATAATATTTCATATAATAATTTCTCACATACTTGTACAAAATTAATTCAATTTTCTAGAGACAAACACAGAACAATAATAAATTCTTAATACATCATTATTTTTTTATTTATTATTCTATAATATAATGTATATTATGTTTTCAATTATTATATTTTATTCATTTTTTATATTTATATTTATTATATACTAATTATTATATATATATATATTTAATTAATTTATTATTATTATTATTTAATTCAATAATAAATTTTTCAATTTTTTTATATTTATTCATTTTAAATTGTTCTTTGTTTAGTATTTATTTAATTTTAATCATTTTTTATTTATTAATATTTATTTACTATAAGTTAATGATTTCAATATAGCTATAATTTATATAATCAATATTTGTGTTGTTCCTCATTTTATGATATATTCATTTTAATTTTATTGACATTTATATAACTGAAAACAATTATTCATTTTTTAATATTTTTTTCAATATATTCATATATTAATTAATTATCACCCATTTTTAACATGTTTTCATTTAATATTATTGAATTATTTATAATTCAATAATATTTTTTACTTTTCGATAATTTATTCATCGTAAATATTTATTCATTTAAGATTTTTCTAATTTATTCGTTTCAATTTTTATATATATATATTTATTCTGTAATATATTTAAATTATTTATATTGAAATATATCATTAAATATACACATCATTATATCTAATATGTCATAAAATATGATATGTGTAACATAACATATGTATTTACATTAAATAAGTCATATATGTTGGGATTTAGTCTTATGGATCCCTAATTGATTCCTAATCTAGAAGAAAATTTCCAATTCCAAGGGCTTTTTGATAGTCACAAGTTTGATATTTTTGGAATAAAAATCAAAAGGGTTGTATCTGGTGTGATTTTCTTGGATGTATTAATCCTTGAAAGCCGGATTAATTTCTACTTTTATCTCTTTAAGGGGTCCTTTTCTAGAGAAAAGTATAGAAAGGATAGTTTTTATCATTTCAATAAAGAACTATATTTTATTTAGGATGTCTAGAGACAAGTAAACATTATATTACCTCTCATTAAAATTCTTAATGGAGTTCCATGCCATGAAGAATCAGAGATCTAGTGGCTCACCTCACTCCCATTTTGGAATTCTTAAAATAGTTATGCATATTGATGTGTCGTAGTTCCTTTCACATTCCCCAGTGAGTAATTGAATATATGGGAATGGTTTTGGGGATTGGTTTCCTTTAGCATGGTTTTATTAACATATGAGACTGGAATCATAAATTTAATCCATTGGAGGTGTATAATTCCTCTCATCAATTATTGTTCAAAATATACATACCAATATTGATACGTTGGAACACAATAATTTTTCTTGGTATCTCATTGTCCATTTTCATCACAATAAATATGGATGTGGAATCCAAGGTGGTGGGATTTTGGGGTTATGATAAATTTCAAGTTTAAGATGATTTATGTTCTATTTTGGTTGAAAATTTTCTCCTCTTAACAAAAAATGATTAATTTGAACTATGAATAGATTCTGATAAAATATCTTGGTTTTGTGCGGACTATAAAAATATTAGAAAAGAATATTAAAATTGAAACTGATCTATTACTTTTCCTTTATGTTATTCTCAAATGGATGATTAAATATTGCTCAATGAGAAAATTAATCACATGAAATCCATTGGTTCTAAACCACATAGAGATCAGATTCGACATGATTTTGAAAATTCTTGACATGATCAGTATAGCATCAAAAAACCCATAATCCTGAATCCCATAAAGAAATCCATGAATATACATTTCTGGCTATAATGATGAAAATTGTGACCCAATATTTTTCCATCAAACCCATAATTCATAAAAATAAAAACATGGATCAAATACAATCTATCAGACCTCTGTTGTTTACAGTTTTTAGGGAATTATTATAAACTCGTATACAAACAATTGGAATCAACTTTCACTAATAATAATCTGGTTGATAATGTTGAACATCATATCCCTTTTAACCTTGGTTTTTTTTCAATAGGAAATCAATTTCATCCTTGTAGAATCCTTTATAGACAAAAATTATTTAACATCATTCATTAAAACATGTTTCAATGGAAGCCAAAGAAGGGTGATCTCAAATTATAGGAAAGAGTAAAAATACGACTTTTCATTTAAATGTCATCATTGAGAATAATAGTGCAAAAACAATTCGATGTCATAATCAAAGTGCATCACTGAATCATAAAAGAACTCATACCCATATATACCTTGACCATCAAATATAATAACAGGGTGAAGGTATGAGTCATCAGAATTAATATCCATGATTATTTTATATCACACTTGATCATTAAAGACATTATAAAACTCATATCCCAAAAATATAAAACATATTGGTATCTCAGAAAATAATCTAATTTTGTCTTGACCCATCCTCAGGGCCAGTGTCGTGACTACCCCAAGCCCACCTACCATAGGCCAGGGGCTGGCGACTAGCCCCAAAGGCGTAAATCCCGATAACTGGGAAGGTATTGCCTTTATAAAAGAAAACAAAACACCACGGAGTACAAGCAGAAGTAAAACACTAAGTACAAAGAGAAGTACTGAAAGGTAAATGGGCCAGAATACAAACCCAAAAGAAAGTACAAATACAACTGAACAAAGTACAACAGAAAAAGACAACAGCTGGAAGGACGGAAGTGGCTCCTGGGTCATCCTTCTCGGATCCTACCCATAGGATAGGTATAGATGGCGCAGCTCCTGGATCGTCCACCACGGATCCTACCTGAAGGGTAGTGTAACGCCCCGACCCCAGCTACCCAGAGCCGGTTCATTACTTCGTAACATTGGCATGATCACAAAAGATCAAGTCTCGAAAGACCGATTAGTTTAGTAGCCTTGGAAATACTAGATACATTCATAAGTCTTTCATTACATCAAAAAGTAAACAAACTACAATAACAAGGTCTTAATAGTCCACAATCATATCCCTTTCTGACTACCCCAGTAGGTCATTCATAAAATACTTCTTCACATCCTGGAAAAATATTAAAACATTGAAAGGGGTGAGCTCAGATGCTCAGTAAGGTTAACAATATAGCTGAAGCTTTCATAAATAAACATTAACATTTAAGGCAATGTATAACTAAAACAAAAGACTTTTAAACTTGAACTTCATCATAATATGGAAAAAGTAAAATGAGATAATGCCATTTACTTCTTCACATGGATATTCTACTGGTCGAATAATCACATGCAATATCAATAACCACTTTTATAATGTTGGAATGCATAATTCCAGACTATCATAACCACATAGCCAAGGCCTCGTGCCAAGACTACAAATAATATTTTGTCAAGGCCTTGTTCCAAGACACTAGTTTGTCTCATGAGACCTGCCGATGCATCGAGGAGCTATAGCGGGCTCCACCCGTCACATATTAAGTCCAATGCATTCCTCATATGAATAGGTTTAAACATATCATAAACCATAGCATAATCGTATCACATAAAACATGCATAAAGGAAACATAACATTTCCACATTTCAATCACAAGATATCAATACAACACATTGATATAATAAAAATGCTTTCAAAACCATTTTCAATACCAAAATAAAATAAAGTTAAAACTTTGTATTTATTTTTCATTAGAAAAATGATGGCTTGTAGAGGAAGCCGAAACTCAAATAATGGTCACGGCGGTGGAGAAGTCGTTGTCGCCGCATAAGTACAGAAAGAAAAACATTCCCTTTTGTCGTTTAGAAAATCGCTTCCTATAAAAAAGATTCCTTTTGAATAAACGTAAAAGTCAAAGGGGTTTATACACCGTATAAAAGAAAGTTGTGTATAAAACCAAATATGCCTCAATGAAAGGGGATTGAGACGAAATCCTTAAATAGATAATTTTTAAAATAAAATAGATCTATTATGTGTATTCACTATAGGCACACATAAATAAAGTAAAAATACAAAATAGGACATAATAATATCATGACATAATTTGAAAGTAGGAGATTAACCCAAAGAAAGGATATTGGGTTAAGAAATTCCCTTACCTTGTGTCCGACTTGACTCAACCGTTCTTTAACCTCCTGAATATTAAACTAGAGTTAATATATACCTTGTTAAGAACCATTTTAAATTTCATTATCCTTTTTATATCACTTATTACAATGTTATGAACATTATGTAATTATTTAAGTTAATAACGGTCGTTTTGTCGATCTTTGGTAACTTGAGTCAACAATAAACTTCTTATAATTACAAGTTGTTCATGTGGTAGAATATCCATTATATCCAGAATTATATTCATGATTTATATGTCATATATATCTTATATATCCAGTATATACATTCAATTATAATATTACGTAACATTTAGAGGTAAGAAATGAAATGCACCGTTCATGGAGACGGTAAGCCGTACGTACGCATGAACGCTACTTTCATTTCAATTTCATATTTAATGGAACTAAATCATAATGATATAAATGTATAATATAATTCCAGTATAATATAGTATATAATACCATTTTCTCCATCCTTTATACATCCCACATATGGCATTAACGATTCAAATCACTTGAGGGGGCGGTAGTCCGCACTTCCTAAAATGAAATTATCGCGTTTTACCCATAATGGAAATCATAAAGTATGCCATAAATGAGAAATACATAAGCATAAGTAAAACATAAACATATTATATATCATATATAAAAATAGTGACATCTTAATGGCCACCTTTGGAGGTGTTATATGAGTGTTGAACAATCATCGTTTCGTGAGGCAGAAATTCGCCATCCACAGAAACCGTATGTTCTTTAGACATTAGATGTAGGTGTGTGTAAGTTTAGCTCGAATCCTTCTTATAAAAACATCCTAGTATATTGAGGATACTGGTGTTGTTACAAAAGATATGAATAAAAAGATTTTAGGGGGTTGGAGAAGAAAAATAAAGCAAAACAACATTAGGGAAGACATTACCTCAAAATCGGGTAACTCTTCTTGATTTGAGCCAAAGGCTTCCTTGAGAAGAGTTATGCCCAATGTGAGGCTTCTATGAGTAAGAGGGGGAATTTGGGAGAGTATTTGGGCAGAGTTTGGCCGAGACAAATGGCTTGAAAGTGTGAATAAGGTGGGAGAGGTGGGGGCCTTTTATAAGTGGAGAGGAGGGGCACTTTTGGAAAGATTGAAATATTATATTATTTCAAAATGCTTTTCGGATTCTAAAGGTCCCACACTTATATAATTCGAGGCTAAGGTGATAAGGTTTAGAAATCTCCTCATCCAATAGGCTTTGGACAAGTGTAAGCCTTGGATTTTTCATTATCTTCTCATTTTATTTAAATCGTTAAATAATGAGGTCATCACTGCATCATAATGATGTCATAAATAATTTAATTTATTTAATGTCTAAAAATTATAAAAAAAAATACTATGATGTAGGAAATATTTTTATACTTCTAATGAATATTTATAGTCAAAATTTGGACTTGTGTAACCCCACTTAAGAACTGTTTTAGTAAAACAACTCATGTTTGTGTCAATTTAATTTTAACATTAAATAAATATATATTAATGTCATTTTCCATCCAATGTGGCTCCATGGGGTCCCCAAGTTGACCCATGGGTTGTCTTGGTCGGCCATGACTCATCCAATAGGAGTAGGGCAAGTGTCATGCTCATCTCATATTATTAAAACATTATTTGTACCTTAAACTACACTAATTACCTCTAATCACGATTAAGAACTTAAAAGTTACTATTCACCAAAAAATTATTTTAATCTCATTGAACCACATTTTACTTCTTAATTACAACCATGTATGTCGGATTTTTGAAAATCAAATCACAGAAGTGGTAATATTTCATTTAAATGAAAAATCAGTTATTTAACTACCACTTAGTGGTTTCACTATTCATCAAAAATTGAAGTTTTTCAGAACAAGGCCAAAATTTAACCCTAAGCTATAATTGATATTCCGAATTCAAAAATGATTTCTATTTTACAAAATTCCAAACATATAAGTTTCATTAATTAATTTTATAATTAATTCCCACTGTTACGACAAATAGCGTGTTTTTAAGAAACAATTTATATCGAAAGATTGGCAATTGTTTATGTCCAATTTCAATGTTAAATTAATTCTAATGACCACCATTGGATAAAATAGTAAAAATATATTCTAATTATACCTTAAAACCACTAAATAGTATAATTTATCACAATAAATTATTTTGATTAAAAAAGTTGTTTTAAAGTGTTTTTCACTATTCATAAAAATTAGAAGTTCTCAGAAAGATACCAAAAATTCAACATAGGCTAATTTAGATATTCCGAATCCAAAAATGAAGTACATTTTGAAATATAAAATTTCTATAATTTTAAAAAGTGGTTATTACTATTCATAAAGGCTACTTTGATTAGTCACGGTGTTTTAGAACTCGAAGTTGCGTACAATGCAAGCTATTGCATTATTGAATGAGAAGCGTATCGTGGAAGCTCGGGGTGTTACATTCTCCCCTCCTTCAATAAATTGCGTCCTCGCAATTTGAAATTTTTCTTTGAATAAAAAGTTGAAAAGAGAAAATACCTTTGAGGAAAACCCACATTGGAAATAAGGTTAATAAATATATAACATTAAAAGAAAGCAGGATAAGTACAAAGGTCACCCGATATAGCCCATTCTAGGATTATATGAAAATATGGATATGGAGGAGAAACAAACCATCAAGGTCTGATGGAGAGTTATAGAAAACAGGATTAGGAGAAAGTTTAACCACAAGAAAATCACAAACTTGTGATTGGTTAAACGGTCATTGAATCCCCAGTTGGAAAAGTTAACCGACAACATTTTTGTTTTAAGTTACCTTTTATAATGATGAGGAATTTATTTAGGAGATTTACTAAGAACGTAAGGGAATATACATTCTTGTTATGTATACTTTCATTCGTTAATAAATTTTTACCACAAACCCAACTTTTACTCCAAATGGTAACGGAACTCAAAAATATTATATTTATCCTAATTGTATAAGGTTCAAAATGTTAACACATACCATTTAGATTAGTAAAACTATTTTGTAATAACCATGGACTTCCTGTAGGCTAGTGGTATGAAATAAAGGCTTGTCGCACTACGGTTGTGGGTTCGATTCCTGCAACTTTGTCCGACGCGACGGGTTATTCCCCACCCTTCTGGTTGTCCTTTTCCTAATACTATAGTATTATAATATTCCAAAAATAATCTTCAGAAATTCTTTAACCTTAAACAATACTATCCATGGTTCAACTTAATCCATTCCAACCTTAAAAGTTATCCAAAATACCTCCATCCAGACTTTCTCTAAAAGGTCTCTAAATTCCAAAATCAATTGTAACATCAGATTCCCCAAACAGAGAATATTTTCTCTTATTGTCACATACTAAAAATATGATTACCTTAATCATATTAAAACCTTACTGAAATCAAAAAGTACTGCAGTACAATCCATATATATATATCACATTATTCTTATAACCAGAATATAATCCATGAGTCCAAAAGCACCAATACATTAATTATTCCGCTTCAACTGTAGTCACAGCATAAGATTGGCCTTGATCCCTTGGCCTTTTCTGAGGTAAGTTTCCTTGACGCTTAGGACATTCATTTGCATAATGCCCCATTTCCCTACAATTGTAGCATTCAAATTTGACAGCCTCTTTCTTTCCCTTGCAATCACGAGCCTGGTGACCCTTTTCTCCACATTTATAACAAACTCCCATTCCTTTTAGGCACGTACCAGGGTGATTATTCCCACAATTATCACATAATGGAAAATCCTTCTTTCCATTTTTCCCTTTATCTGTCTCTTGTTCCACGGTTCTCTTCTTCTCTTGCTTTACTTTGTTGTCATAAGACTTAGAGAATTCCTTTTCTGTCTTGATAGCACACGAGACAATATCTCTGTATGATGAGAAAGATTGTGATACTAAAGCTGAACGGAGAAATGGTTTTAACCCATCAAAGAAACGATCAATCTTACTCCATGGGTTACGTATATAATCTGCAACATACCTCGTTAACCTTGTAAAGTTGGCCTCATACTTTGCGACATTCTCATCCTCCTTTTGTTTCAGACTCAGAAATTGCCTTTCCATATCTACTCTATGGTCATGAAGAAAGTATTTTTCTAAGAACAACTCTTTGAACTCCTTCCATTCCATGTTTGTTAATTCATCATCTTCCTTTTTTTTTGAATTAGTGACCACCATTGATCGGCATCTCCAGTGAGGCGGTAAACTGCCATGACAACATTTTCCCATTCACTACTCCCCAAGGCATGGAATATTTTCTCTAAGGAATTTATCCATTGCTCAGCTACTATAGGATTTGTACTCCCATTGAAGGTTGGCGGTTGTTGCCTCATGAAACGGTCTATCATTGATCCTCCACGTTGCGGATTAGGGTGCTCCATACGAGTAAGGTTGTTATTCATAACCTGCGTGAGTTGTCCCAGTACGGTGAGAAGCTGATCGGCACCAGTTGTATCACTAGATCCACCATAATTATCCTGAGCAGGAGGGCAATCCCTACACGGAGTGCGTGCGTTGATACGGTTTCCATTCCTTCTACTAGGTGCGATTTCTAAATAATGGCATAAACTAGATTAGTTCATGAATCAAAATACATAATTCCATACTTGTAAAACACTTAACATAAATTGAACTAATTATGGATATAATCCATAATTATAAAAATGTTTTCTTTGAGGAAGTATATACTCGTAACCCTTCATAGTGGTTTGTAAAGAAAATGGGAATTATCAAAAGCATATCCCCCGGGAGTGTCGTAACCAAGAGTGCAGCAAGGCCCGTTGTCGTGCACCAGTTCCCGTTCGAGTCTTTCTCAAAGCGGTGTTTTCGGGTTTTACCCCTAGGTACATCTGTGCCAGAGCCGCCTCTACCTGCTCGTATCCAGACAGGGATGTATTGCTCGGAAAACTCACAAAATCTATACAATACCAAAATTCTAGGAAGTTCTTCTATACTAATCCTCAAAGTTCATCTTAGGTCTATGTGCTCTAATCAGAGTTTATCTAAATCTAGCTTCCAAGGTTAGTACTAAACTGCCTCTGATACCAACTGTAACGCCCCGACCCCAGCTACCCAGAGCCGATGCATTACTTCGTAACATTGGCATGATCACAAAAGATCAAGTCTCGAAAGACCGATTAGTTTAGTAGCCTTGGAAATACTAGATACATTCATAAGTCTTTCATTACATCAAAAAGTAAACAAACTACAATAACATGGTCTTCATAGTCCACAATCATATCCCTTTCTGACTACCCCAGTAGGTCATTCATAAAATACTTCTTCACATCCTGGAAAAATATTAAAACATTGAATGGGTGAGCTCAGATGCTCAGTAAGGTTAACAATATAGCAGAAGCTTTCATAAATAAACATTAACATTTAAGGCAATGTATAACTAAAACAAAAGCCTTTTAAACTTGAACTTCAACATAATATGGAAAAAGTAAAGTGAGATAATGCCATTTACTTCTTTACATGGATGTTCTACTGGTCGAATAATCACATGCAATATCAATAACCACTTTTATAATGTTGGAATGCATAATGCCAGACTATCATAACCACATAGCCAAGGCCTCGTGCCAAGACTACAAATAATATTTTGTCAAGGCCTTGTGCCAAGACACTAGTTTGTCTCATGAGACCTGCCGATGCATCGAGGAGCTATAGCGGGCTCCACCCGTCACTTATTAAGTCCAATGCATTCCTCATATGAATAGGTTTAAACATATCATAAACCATAGCATAATCGTATCACATAAAACATGCATAAATGAAACATAACATTTCCACATTTCAATCACAAGATATCAATACAACACATTGATATAATAAAAATGCTTTCAAAACCATTTTCAATACCGAAATAAAATAAAGTTAAAACTTTGTATTTATTTTTCATTAAAAAAATGATGGCTTGTAGAGGAAGCCGAAACTCAAATAATGGTCACGGTGGTGGAGAAGTCGTTGTCGCCACATAAGTATGGAAAGAAAAAAATTCCCTTTTGTCGTTTAGCAAATCGCTTCGTATAAAAAAGATTCCTTTTGAATAAACGTAAAAGTCAAAGGGGTTTATACACCGTATAAAAGAAAGTTGTGTATAAAACCAAATATGCCTCAATGAAAGGGGATTGAGACGAAATCCTTAAATAGATCATTTTTAAAATAAAATAGATCAATTATGTGTATTCACTATAGGTACACATAAATAAATTAAAAATACAAAATAGGACATAATAATATCATGACATAATTTGAAAGTAGGAGATTAACCCAAAGAAAGGATATTGGGTTAAGAAATTCCCTTACCTTGTGTCCGACTTGACTCAACCGTTCTTTAACCTCCTGAATAATAAACTAGAGTTAATATATACCTTGTTAAGAACCATTTTAAATTTCATTATCCTTTTTATATCACTTATTACAATGTTATGAACATTATGTAATTATTTAAGTTAATAACGGTCGTTTTGTCGATCTTTGGTAACTTGAGTCAACAATAAACTTCTTATAATTACAAGTTGTTCATGTGGTAGAATATCCATTATATCCAGAATTATATTCATGATTTATATGTCATATATATCTTATATATCCAGTATATACATTCATTTATAATATTACGTAACATTCAGAGGTAAGAAACGAAATGCACCGTTCCTGGAGACGGTAAGCCGTACGTACGCATGAACGCTACTTTCATTTCAATTTCATATTTAATGGAACTAAATCATAATGATATAAATGTATAATATAATTCCAGTATAATATAGTGTATAATACCATATTCTCCATCCTTTATACATCCCACATATGGCATTAACGATTCAAATCACTTGAGGGGGCTGTAGTCCGCACTTCCGAAAATGAAATTATCGCGTTTTACCCATAATGGAAATCATAAAGTATGCCATAAATGAGAAATACAGAAGAATAAGTAAAACATAAACATATTATATATCATATATAAAAATAGTGACTTCTTAATGGCCACCTTTTGAGGTGTTATATGAGTGTTGAACAATCATCGTTTCGTGAGGCAGAAATTCGCCATCCACAGAAACCGTATGTTCTTTAACCATTAGATGTATGTGTGTGTAAGTGTAGCTCGAATCCTTATTATAACAACATCCTAGTATATTTAGGATACTGGTGTTGTTACAAAATAAATGAATAAAAAGAGTTTAGGGGGTTGGAGAAGAAAAATAAAGCAAAACAACATTAGAGAAGACATTACCTCAAAATCGGGTAACTCTTCTTGATTTGAGACAAAGGCTTCCTTGAGAAGCGTTCTGCCCAAAGTGAGGCTTCTATGAGTAAGAGGTGGAATTTGGGAGAGTATTTGGGCAGAGGTTGGCCGAGTCAAATGGCTTGAAAGTGTGAATAAGGTGGGAGAGGTGGGGGCCTTTTATAAGTGGAGAGGAGGGGCACTTTTGGAAAGATTGAAATGTTATATTATTTCACAATGCTTTTCGGATTCTAAAGGTCCCAAACATATATACTTCGAGGCTAAGGTGATAAGGTTTAGAAATCTCCTCATCCAATAGGCTTTGGACAAGTGTAAGCCTTGGATTTTGCATTATCTTCTCATTTTATTTAAATCGTTAAATAATGAGGTCATCGCTGCATCATAATGATGTCATAAATAATTTAATTTATTTAATGTCTAAAAATTATAAAAAAAAATACTATGATGTAGGAAATCTTTTTATATTTCTAATGAATATTTATAGTCAAAATTTGGACTTGTGTAACCCCACTTAAGAACTGTTTTAGTAAAACAACTCATGTTTGTGTCAATTTAATTTTAACATTAAATAAATATATATTAATGTAATTTTCCATCCAAAGTGGCTCCATGGGGTCCCCAAGTTGACCCATGGGTTGTCTTGGTCGGCCATGACTCATCCAATAGGAGTAGGACAAGTTTCATGCTCATCTCATATTATTAAAACATTATTTGTACCTTAAACTACACTAATTACCTCTAATCGCGATTAAGAACTTAAAAGTTACTATTCACAAAAAATTATTTTAATCTCATTGAACCACATTTTACTTCTTAATTACAACCATGTATTTCGGATTTTTGAAAATCAAATCACAGAAGTGGTAATATTTCATTTAAACGAAAAATCAGTTATTTAACTACCACTTAGTGGTTTCACTATTCATCAAAAATTGAAGTTTTTCAGAACAAGGCCAAAATTTCACCCTAAGCTATAATTGATATTCCGAATTCAAAAATGATGTCTATTTTACAAAATTCCAAACATATAAGTTGCATTAATTAATTTTATAATTAATTCCCGCTGTTACGACAAATAGCGTGTTTTTAAGAAACAATTTATATCAAAAGATTGGCAATTGTTTATGTCCAATTTCAATGTTAAATTAATTCTAATGACCACCATTGGATAAAATGGTAAAAATATATTCTAATTATACCTTAAAACCACTAAAGAGTATAATTTATCACAATAAATTATTTTGATTAAAAAAGTTGTTTTAAAGTGTTTTTCACTATTCATAAAAATTAGAAGTTCTCAGAAAGATACCAAAAATTAAACATAGGCTAATTTCGATATTCCGAATCAAAAATGAAGTCCATTTTGAAATATAAAATTTATATAATTTTAAAAAGTGGTTATTACTATTCATAAAGGCTACTTTGATTAGTCGCGGTGTTTTAGAACTCGAAGTTGCGTACAATGCAAGCTATTGCATTATTGAATGAGAAGCGTATCGTGGAAGCTCGGGGTGTTACAGGTAGGTACAGATAGCGCAGCTCCTGGATCGTCCACCACGGATCCTACCTAAAGGGTATGTACAAATAGCCTCCACAACACTCTCGCTCGTCAACCTCCTCCAAGTGTCGTCTCGCCGTGAAGTCCACCTCCGGATACTTACTCGTCGTGTAGTCCACCTCCAGGTACCGTCCAGTCCTCGAACACTCGGCCTCCGTCAGCACTGCCCATCGTCTGCAACAAACACAACGAGGTGCGGGCATAGCCCGTGCAGGGATGAGTATAAAGATACCCAGTAGGGACCCCGAGACCCTCAAGGACTCACTAAAACCAATAAGGATAACCACAAAGAAGATCTCAATAGATAACCTATACTTAGGTATATGCCCATACATATACCTAAGTTATCAAGTAACCCATCTCAATCATGAGGAAACACAAGGATTATGAAATCAACAGATAAACACTACCCAGGTATATTCTCATTCATATACCTAAGTTATCAAGTAACCCATCTCAATCATGATGAAACACAAAGGTCAAAAGACTCAGCTTAAACCAGGATTTTCATTATCAAAATCGTAACTGATAAATACAGTGGTCATGTCACGACTCCGAGGTACTTCTCACTAACCTAAGACTGCTGAGGTACTCCTCTTGTCGAGTACCGCGGGACAACCACTCAAGCATAGTAGTGCTTCCCTCCGGGGTATGCCACCCAACCACAGTAGTGCACACCCCCTAGTAGCCTACAGAGGTACTCTCCGGACGTGTACTGCGGGTCTACACTGTCACACAGGTAGTGCTCCGTCCGCCATGGGTCTGCACCTAATAATTTAGTGCTCCATACAATGGTCTAGTCGACTCACTCTAAGTCGAGTCGGTCAAGCAGTCATCAGGTCTCAGTTGGCTACACGGTCTCCGTACTCCGCACGCTCATCTCTGGGAGGGTCTGCTCCACAAGCTATAAGTTGATACTCTATGTATCTCAAAGTCCCATGAAGAAGTATCCCAAAGGACCGTCTCGTCATAGGGGTCTCAACGCAACAGACGACGCGTCAATCGAACGCCTGGTCTTTGAGTTACTAGCCCTTTCGTCCGAGTGACCCGGTTGGTTTCGTGTGCGAACCAACCCGGCCGTATCTCAACTGTACCCCAACTCTCATAGGGTAAACTCAAAGGGATCGTTTCTCAACGTGATCACCAACACCGCTGACGGTTCGTCAAACGGACGTTCGGTCTGAAAGATATCAGCTTTTCCGTTCTGGGGCCCGGTTGGATTTCAGGTACAATCCAACCCAGCCACTATCCCACAGCAACCAATACTTGGGAGAAGTATTCCAAAAGGTACCTCTCATCAAGAGGAATTCAACGAGACAGACGGCGCGTCAATCGGACGCCCGTTCTGTGAGTTATTGGCTTTTTCTTTCCAGGGGCCCGGTTGGTTTCGTGAGAGAACCAACCCGCCCACACTCTGATGACATTCAAACATCGAGTGGAGTAAGCCAAAATTTCCGTCTCATCAAGAGAAATCCATCAAAGTCAACGACACATCAATCGGACTCCCGAAGTTCATGTTATATGCTTTCACGCTCCGAGGGCCTGGTTGGTTCCGTGCACTAACCAACCCGACTGAACCCAAAGTATTCTTAAACCTTGAGTTTAATATGTTAAAACGGCCGTCTCGGTCGAAGGATCGCATCGCCGCTGACCATGCGTCGATCGGAGGTCCGTAGCCCAAGATATGGGCATTTGACCGAAAGTGACCCGAAAACGGGGGGTCTGGGCCCGGACCGACCCAGCCCAACCCCCCTGGGTCGGCCCGAATTGGGTCGACCCGACCCGGGACTGGGTCTGAACTGGTTGGCGCGACCCGTCCCGGCCTGGGTGCGACCCGGCCCGGCCGGTGGGTCGGCTCGTCCGGTTACGGCCGAGCGGAGCGGAGCAGGGCGCTGCCCCCACGTGAAGAACTGCGGCCCCGCGTGGGGCCGCCCGTGCCTACGGACGCAGAAGTCGGCCGCGTCCCACCACCCCCCTCCGGTTCTGCGCGGTCGCAGGACCGCGCTCCACCACCGCGGCTTCAGCCATGGCGGATTCTTCCGGCGGTGCTCCGGGAGCCGCCGCCCCCGACCGCCGGCACCGCCGCGTCGGTGCGGTGCGCCGGTGGGGGCTTCCGCGGACCACCGGACGCGCTCCGGTGGTCCAATTCGCTTGCGGTCTTCGCCAGTGATCATCCCGGGACCCGACCTTCGCTGAAAAGCCTTTAAAACGCCTTTGCATACCGCCTCACCATCGTCCGTCGATCCAAACTTCGACAACAAAACACTGGGTCTTCAAATCGCCTCCTCGGCCCCGACTCCGCCGGCGTTTTCGTTCGGCCCCAATGGACTGGCGCGACGGCGTTGCGCTTCTTTGACGCGTTCATTCTTCTCATTTCCGTGCGGTGCAACGGCACCGCGTTTCCTTTCACGTTCCGCAACAAAATCAAACAACAAGGGGGGAAGGAGGGTCAGCCGTGTTCGTGCGGTCCAACCATCCCCTGCTAGTATGATAACATGCGGCCCAAAATGAAACCAAAAAAGGCGACAGATGAGATCACGATCAATAATAAAATAATCACCACAACTTACTACAACAAAAATTCCCAACCCGCAAGGAAAACGTGTGTGGATCAACTAGATAATAAGTTGATATGTGTTTCCTTGTTTTCTTTAGAATGAAAGAAACGAGGGAATAAAAACATTCTGAAACATAATTACCTACCTCAAACGTTGTCGTCGAACGCGAGTTCATTGCGAAGTTAACCATCGCGGAAGAAGAGGATCTTCGAAGAAGAGAAGGATCATCGTGGAAGAAGTGTCGTGACGTCACGGTACACAGCGTCGCGTCATCGATCTCCGAGGGTTTGGTGTTCTTCGTCGGAGGTTGGAGCGTTCTTCGCGTTCTTTGCGTTCTTCACGTTCTTCGTCGAAAAATAACTCTTTCCTCCAAATCTTCTCCACGCCACAAGTTCCAACAGAAATAAAATAAGTGTTATCTTATTTTATTAACGCAGATGAAACGTTTGAATTTCAAAAGAAAAGAAAAGAACAATTAATTCAATGAATTAATTGAAAGGATTTAACTGCCCAATTAATGAGGCGTATCTTAACCCGAAAAATGCACGGTTGACATTCATTAAATAGGGGGGTTGCGGGTGTGTTACTTAAAAGAAATGAAACGGTGGGGCTCGTGTGGGCCCCACCTCACAAATATCCTACCATGTGGGTAGGATATTTTGGGTTCCACCCTATCCACTTAACTTAGCATAAGTGGCTTTTAAGTGGCTTTAAGTAAAAAAAAAAGTTGTCGCACCACTTTATTTAATTTCATAACATAACCCCAAAATAAATTAAAAACCACACCCGAGAAAACACAACTCCAGAAAAGGTGTTTCTTAGCAAATATCGACACTGTAATTCCATCAGTGCCCTCGGAATTCGATTCCGAGCACCGGTTCAAAAGTTAGAAAAACCGGCTCGTTCGTTCACATAACGTACCCGAGCTAAACTTCAGAAAATGATTACGGGCACACCGGACCTCGCAATCAGGCGCCGTCAGAAACTGTGTTCTTGTAAAATTCCAAAAAAAATTAAGCAAAAAAATTTCCTTGAAATTTCTGGGTCTTTACATTATTCCCGCCACAGGGCTTTACGTCCCCGTAAAGCTTCAACACAAACTAGGGTCACAAAAGCAGTACAGAGCACGTATCTGAGCCTTCCGCTCCAATGTGCTCACCTGGATGTTCCCGTACTGCCAAAGAAAGTGCACCCGAGGAATCGATCATCCTCATAGGATCTGCTCCTATCGATCCTCGATCCCCACTGGAACCTCCGTGAAAGACAACCCATCGCCATCGTCCAGCTCCCCATGGTTGATGATATGCGCAGGGTCGAGCATGTATCTCCTCAGTTGAGATACGTGGAAGTTGTCGTGCGCCTGGTGCAACTGAGGTGGATGGGTCAAGCGGTAAACCACCCCGCCTACCCAGCTGAGGACATAAGAAGGTCCACTGAACCTCGGATATAACCTGCCGCCTTGGTCACATCCCGTAATCCTCGTTGAGGTGAGACCCGTATAAGGACGTGATCGTCATCCACAAACTCCAGAGGTCTCCAATTCCTGTTTACAACTGGAACTCAAAATGACTACTGCCATGAGGGTAAGGTTGACCGACTCAAGAGTGATCGGTCGTACCCTTCTATGCATGAGTTACCCTGTGCTGCCTGGGGTTTCCTTTTTTTTCACCGACCAAGGAAAACCCATTCTGACGTCGTAGTTAAACCACAACCTTTTTTCCTAAAACTGTCAATTTGTGTACGAAATGTGATTGCCCAGTCAATACTCAAACCAACTTCGTAAGGCCTCGATGCTGCCACCAAGATATTCCATCCGAATCTCTCGCCGCGAGGGTCTGACCACACGGTCGGCGTAGGTGTGATTATCGAGTCTTCTCCCAAGGTATCTCCAGACGTGAGGGTCATGTCTACTGCTTACCAGAAACTCTAGGAATGGGACAAGATATGTGGAAGGAACGAATGATTCGTATGAACGCCTGTTACTACGGCAGCTAGTAGTGGACATAGATGGTCCCTTGAATCATTTTTAGAGACATTGGGTTACACTCCTTGACCACATGTAGCCTCACTCTTCTTCCTCCCTCCATATCCCTATACCTGGAGGGGATAACTAAGGTGGGTGGTTATAGCATGTTGAGATGTACACCACCTCATGCTGCTCTCCTAGATCTGCCTCCACATCTGCTATTTCGCAGACTCATATCTCCATAAATCTTCCACTTCTTGAAACATTTAACACGCTCGAGTCTCTAAGACTAGCACCAGTTTCCTATTTCATACCACAATGTGCAGTCTTCATCCACTGCTGGATGATCTTCACCTTCTTTGCCTAAAATATGAAAGAGATTCTAAAATTTATCCTTTGCCGAAAAGAGAAACTTGGTCTCATCCCCTGGATGAACCATGCCCATTTCCTAATACAGTCAATCCCGACATGAATGATGCATTTTTGCCAAGGATGACGTCGTAAGGCCTCGACGTAACTACCAAGAGATCCAACCGTCACTCTATCCTCTAAGGGTCGAGTCACACTGTCGGTATGAGTGTGAGGTCATTGGGTCTCCTCTAGTAGAAATCTCAAAAATGAGGGTCATGTCAACAGTTTTTAACCGAGACCTCTCAGTATCAACCAAACAGAAGGACATGAAATCAAACATCACCAAGATAAGTGTCTTTTTATTATTACAGGTCATAGTACAAAGACACGAATACAACAACAATATGGAACTAGAAGTACAAGGGACGTATCCACTAGTTTTGCTCCTATACACCTGCTCCCAGAGCTCTATAGCCTTGTCCACTGCTCAGTAGTTGCTCAAGCACTCGTTGCTGCTTCTACCTCGGTGGCTCCTCCAACGCATGCGGATCGACAGTGCGGGGAGTCGGACAGTCACGTGCCAGGTGAAACTTCCTGCCGCATTCATAACACTTCCTACTCCTCGTACGGCTGTCTATAGTCCTCTTGGACCCCTACATCATCTGTATACTACCCATAGATGACTCGGCTACTGATCGAAAACTGTCTGGCAAAGTTAGAAGCTCATGTACACTCTCTGTGTGTAGAGTCACTGGCACAAACTCCACACTGAAGAAGGTCTCGAAGTCTTCCCATGTGAAGGCCATCCCGTCGCAAAACTAGAACAAGTGGATCCACCACCTTCCTGCTACTGCCTGAAGAAGGGTGGCATCAATGATCACCATGAAGTCTGTCGGCGTTCCCAGTAGCCTGAAGACTCTCAACACAGCATCCAACCAATCCTCAGCCGCCTGCGGGTCCGTCTCTCCTCAGAACCTAGGTGGTCTCTGGCACTGGAACTCGTGTAGTGCGCTCAAGTGGCATGCATCGCCTACTACTGGGGCTGGTGGCATCGATGTCCCAACGTATGGTAGTACCGCTGGTGCCTCAACTGCAAGAGGTCCCTTTACCAAAGCCTCGTCGCTCGACAGGATATCAGTACGCACATCCCTCTGGGCTCTAGCTGGTCGTCCGAGAAAAGGAATTCTGAAAGAAACAACGTGACATGGTCAAATGATTATACCTGGTGAGCTAACCTGGTTTGACATGTCATTTAAAAACTTCTGGAAACACACACGCAATCAGTGTTTTCGTGTACAAAGTTGGAAATCAGTTGTCAGGGTCCTGGTGTATGGATACATCAGCCTCCCGCACCAACACTGGACTCTTTGAACTGAAAACCACACTCGGTTCTCTTAACACTATTGCTTCACAGAAAGAAAATATCAGATTTATAAGTTCTTGCGGTAGAACCGACTCCTTTGATACTAATTTGTCATGAGCTATCCTCGGGGCCCATTCCGTGACTACCCCAAGCCCTCCTTCCATAGGCTAGGGGATGGAGACTAGCACCAATGGTGTAAATCCTGATAACTGGGAAGGCATTGCCTTTATAAAAGTAAACAAAACACCACAGATTACAAGCAGAAGTAAAACACTAAGTACAAAGAGAAGTGCTGAAAGGTAAATGGGACAGAATACAAACCCCAATGAAAGTACAACTACAACTGAACAAAGTAAAACAGAAAAGAAAATAGCTGGAAGGACAAGAGCAGCTCCTGGGTCATCCTCCTCGGATCCTACCTGAAGGGTAGGTACAGATGGTGTAGCTCCTGGATCGTCTACCACGGATCCTACCTGAAGGGTAGGTACAGATAGCGCAGCTCCAGGATCGTCCACCACAGATCATACCTAAAGGGTAGGTATAGATAGCCTCCAAAATGCTCTCGTCCGTCAACCTCCTCCGAGTGTCATATTGCAATGAAGTCCACCTCCGGATACTGACTCGTCGTGTAGTCCACCTCCAGGTACTGTCCAGTCCTCGAACACTCGGCCTTCGTCAGCACTGCCCGTCGTCTGCAACCAACACAACGTGGTTCAGGCATAGCCCGTGCTGGGGTGAGTATAACGATACTCAGTGGGGACCCCGAGACCCTCATGGGTTTCACTAAAACCAACAAGGATAACCACAAAGAAGATCTCAACAGATAACCTCTACTTAGGTATATGCCCAAACATATACTTAAGTTATCAAGTAACTGATCTCAATAATGAGGAAACACAAGGATTATGAAGTCAACGGATAACCACTACCCAGATATATGCACATACATATACCTAAGTTATCAAGTAACCCATATCAATCATGAGGAAACACAAAGGTCAAAAGACTCATCTCAAACTAGGATTTTCATTATCGAAACCGAAACTGCTGAAGTGCTCCGTCTCTGGAGTGTACAATGGTCCTGTCACGACTCTGAGGTACTGCTCACTAACCTAAGACTACTGAGGTACTTCTCCTTTCAAGTACCGCGGGTCAGCCACCCAAACACATTAGTGATTCCTGCCAGGGTATGCCACCCAAAAACAGTAGTTCACACACCCTAGTAGCCTGCAGAGCTACTCTACGGACGATTACCTCAGGTCTATCCTATCACATAGGTAGTGCTCCATCCGTCATGGGTCTGCACCTCACAAAGTAGTGCTTCTTCCACTAGACTAGTCGACTCACTCCAATTCAAGTCAGTCAAGCAGTCATCCGGTCTCAGTCGGCTATACAGTCTCCGTACTCCGCACGCTCATCTCTGTTAGGGTCCGCTCCACAAGCTACAGGTCGATTCTCTATGTATCTCAAAGTCCCACAAAGAAGTATCCCAAAGTACTGCCTTGTCACAAGGGTCTCAACGCAACAGACGGCGCGTCAATCGAACGCTCGGTCTGTGAGTTACTAGCCCTTTCATCCTAGGGGCCCAGTTGGTTTCGTGTGCGAACCAATCCGGCCATATCTCAACTGTACCCCAACTCTCATAGGGTAAACTCAAAGAGACCATTTCTCAACGTGATCACCAACGCCGCTGACGGTTCGTCAAATGGACGTCTGGTCTGAAAGATATCATCTTTTCCGTTCCAGGGGCCCGGTTGGATTTCGGGTACAATCCAACCCGGCCACTATCCAATAGAAACCAAAAATCGGGTGAAGTATGCCAAAATTTCAGTCTCATCAAGAGGAATTCAACGAGATAGACGGCGCGTCAATCGGACGCCCGGTCTGTGAGTTATTGGCTTTTTAGTTCCAGGGGCCCGATTGGTTTTGTGAGCGAACCAAACTGACCGCACTCCGATGGAATTAAAACCACGAGAGGAGTAAGACAAAAGTTCTATCTCATCAAGAGGAATCCATCAAAGTCGACGGCATGTCAGTCGTACGTCCAGAGTTCATGTTATAAGTGTTTCCGCTCCGAGGGCCCGGTTGGTTCCGTCCACGAACCAACCCAGCCGAACCCAAAGTATTCCAAAACCATGAGTGTAATATGTCAAAACGAATGTCTCGGTCCGAGGATCGCATCACCGCTGATAGTGCATCGATCGTAGGTCTGTATCCCAAGATATGGGCATTTGACCGAAAGTGACCCGAAAACGGGGGGTCTAGGCCTGGACCGACCCGGCCCAACCCCCCTGGGTTGGCCCGAACCTGGTTGACCCGACCCAGGTCCTGGTCTGACCTGGTTGGAATCACTCGGCCCGGCCTGGGCGTGACTCGGCCCGGCCGGTGGGTCAGCTCGTCCGGTTACGGCCGAGCGGAGCGGAGCGGGGCGCTGCCCCCGCGTGAAGAACCGCGGCCCCGCGTGGGGCCGCCCGTGCCAGCGGACGCGGCAGCCGGCCGCGTCCCACCGCCCCCTCCGGCCCCACGTGGTCGCGGGACCATGCTCCGCCACTGCAGATTCAGCCGCGGCAGATTCTTCAAGAGGCATATTCTTCCGGCGGCGCTCCAGGCGCCGCCACCCCCGACCGTCGGCGCCGTCACGCCGGCGTGTCACGCCGGCGGGGGCTTCCGCAGACAACTGGACGCGCTCCGGTGGTCCGATTCGCCTGCGGTCTTCGCCAGTGATCATCTCGGGACCCGACTTTCACTGCAAAGCCTTCAAAACAGCTTCACGGACTGCCTCACCATCGTCCGTCGATCCGTACCTTGACAATAAAATGCTGGGTCTTCAAATCCCCTCCTCGGCCCCGACTCCGCCCGCGGTTTTGTTCAGCCCCAACGACGCGGCGCGATAGCGCCGCGCTTCTTTTCCACATTCTTTCTTCTCATTTCTATGCGGTGCAATGGCACCAGGCTCTCTTTCACGTGCCGCAACAAACTCAAACAACAAGGGGGGAAGGAGGGTCGGTCGTGTTCATGCGGTCCGACCTTCCACCGTTAGTATGATTACAGGCGGTCGAAAATGAAACCAAGAAAGGCGACAGATGAGATCACGATCAAAAATAAAATAAGCCCCACAACTACCCACAACAAAAATTCCCAACCCACAAGGAAAACGTGCGTAGATCAACTAGATAATAAGTCGATCCGTGTTTCCTTGTTTTCTTTAGAATGAAAGAAACGAGGGAATAAAATCAATCTCAAACATAATTCCATACTTCAGGAGTTGTCGTAGAACACGAGTTCGTCGCGGAATTTATCATCACGGAAGAAGAGGATCGTCGTGGAAGAGAAGGATCGTCGTGGAAGAAACGTCGCAGAAGGAGCATCGTGGAAGAAGCGTCATTGACGTCGCGGTACACGGCGTCGCATCTTCGATCTCCGAGGGTTTGGTGTTCTTTATCGGAGGTCGGAGCGTTCTTCGTGTTCTTCGCATTCTTCACATTCTTCATCGAAGAAGAACTCCTTCCTCCAAATCCTCTCTACGCCACAAGTTCCAACAGAAATAAAATAAGAGTTATATTATTTTATTAACGCATATGACACGTTTGAATTTCAAAAGAAAAGAAACGAACAATTAATTCAATGAATTAATTGTGATGATTTAACTGCCCAATTAATGAGGCGTAACTTAACCAGAAACATGCATGGTTGACTTTAATTAAAGAGGGGGGTTGCGGGTGCGTTACTTAGAAGGAAAGAAACCATGGGGCTCGTGTGGGCCCCACCTCACAAATATCCTACCAAGTGGGTAGGATATTTTGGGTTCCACCCTATCCGCTTAACTTACCTTAAGTGGCTTTAAGTGAAATAAAATAAAGTTATCACACCAATTATTTTATTTCTTAACTTAACCCCCCAAAAAAATTAAAAACCACACCCGAGTAAACACAACTCCGGAAAAGGAGTTTCTAAGCATATAGCGGTGCTGTGATTCGATCGGCGCCCTCAGAATTTGATTCTGAGCACCAGTTCAAACGTTAGAAAAACCCGCTCATTCTCTCACTGAACGTACCCGATCTAAACATTGGAAATTGATTCTGGGCACACCGGACCTCGGAATCAGTCGCCGTCAGAAACTGCGTTCTTGTAAAATTCCAAAGAAAATTAAGAAAAAAAATTTCCTTCAAATTTCCGGGTCTTTATAAATTGAACCCCTACATAACCCTTATATATCCCTGAAAAATATTAATTACCGTATGGATGAATTTTAATATAATTCTATGGATAAAATAATCACTACCCAATCCCTGAGATCTTTTTCTGGGTATAACCATCATATAAGTTATGATGGGATCACTCGATACTATCTAGACACACCCTTCAATTATAATGAACAAGAAAAATATATATATATATTTTCCACAATCATTGTGAAAATATTTATTCCATTAATAACTTGATTTACTCATTAAAATGAAATAGTTTCTACAATAGTCTCGCTGAAATTTGATTATCCAATGTAAATGAAATGGGTTTCCCAGCAATATATTTAGGACATAGTCAATGAATGGAAATTAAACAGGTTTCACAAAAACCTCTTAAACAAATAATCGACACATGTAAAGTTAACAGGTTTCACAATAATATCTCTATTATATAATCAACCCAAGTAAATGAAATGAGTTTGAGAATAATCTCTTTACAACATAATAAACCCTTGGAAAAGAAAAATGTTTCAAAAAAAATATTTGAATACAAACAGAATTCATCCCAAGAATGTATGAGGATAGAATAAATTAAAATATCCTTAGTGTATGATGATTAACTATGAGGTTATTTGATTTTGGTGAATCTAAATACCATTAAAATTCCATTAAAAATATTCTTAATGAAATTTATCTTAAAAATTCCAATGCATCTCATTCCACATTGAAACATTTCAATCGATATCCTCATTAATTGAATGGAATTAAATTAAACTTATAATATCCTAATAATAATTACAATCATGAGATAAAATTCCCAACAATATGTATATATACCTCATAAAATCATATAGGTGTATAACAAAATGAACTCCCCAAAGAATGAAATAAAGTGACAAAAATATAATACCGCTTTTGTAACATTTAAACTATAAACATTATGAAAGGGAGATCATCAAAATGATATGAAAATTCTAATAAATTTATGAATAATATTAATCAAATACATTTTTTTGTTTTTTAAACACAACATAAAAAATAATTGGTTAATATAGAATATATCCCACAAAAATAAAAGTGATACTTGAAAAAACCCTTACAAATATCATTTCATTAAAATGGGAATAAATCAATGAGATAACTATGTTTGATAATTTTAATTCCAGAATATAAAATTAGAAATAAATAGTTATGAAATCGGTGTTCATTTCATGAATATTATTTATATAACCTAAAAAAATCATTGAATTTTAACATAGTGAATGGGAATTTAGTTAAGAAATCCATTTTTTACTTTAGTAACTTTTGAATCATGAGATCTGTGAAAGAAAAAAATCAATTTAACATTGAATATAAAAATATAAATTAAACTCATTATATAAAATTTCCAATGGTAGTATATACTCTGTATTCTTGTTATGAGGTAAATGATATCAAGTAAGTGTCAATGTAATTTAAATTAAGAAGAAAACCCTTACCTTAGGTCTGATTTGTCATTCTTGTCCTATATATTCCTGAAAAGTAAACATGATTTATTTTTATACATTTTTTATAAATATTTACATGTTTTTTATTACATTTATATAATTTATAAACATATTATATGCATTTACATAAAATAAATGTTTATGCTGAATGTTTTGACCATATTCGGTATATGTGTCAAAAATGACTTCTGTAGGTAAACTATAATCATAGGATTCATTATTAAAACATATCAAAAATAATAATAATGAAATAATTCCAATATTTATAACACAATTAAAATTTTATAACTATTAATTATTTATTTTTATGAATAATTAACCTATGGTACAAATAGGGAGATAATATGTTTTTCGTACTCATGAATAATGTGCTCATTTTTTCAGTGATCGTTATGTAAAGAATACAAGTAACATTTATGTTTCCATAATGATCTGTATATGATAACTAATAACTATTTAATAATATATACTTTTATATAGAATTATTTTGATATGAAATTAATCTAATCATATCAAGGAGGTGGTAGTATACACATTCATGAATGTTGTCATCACTTTATCAATGTGTGAAAGAGAAATAATTAAAACGATATATTAAATTTACATAATGTTATTTATGTAACGAATATAAAATATATATTTTTTATGTGACATATTTTTATTTAAACCCAACATTAGTAAATTCCATGTAATGTGTGAATGTATCACATCACTTTGAGGAGGCATTAGTCCACACGTCCACAAACAATGTAATAATCTTCCCAGAAAATGAAAAGCAAGATGGTATGTGTTATATAGAAATTATATAAGTTATTATAAAACATAAATATCATATTTACAATATAAGTACATTTCTTCATCTAAATTATTATCCATGATATGTGGTAAAGAAAAAACAAACGACATCATTTCGTGAGGCGGTAGTTCTATACACACACGAATTGTAAGTTCGTTACCCACTCTATGGAAGTGTCTATAGGTTTAAATGAAACCATTATCAAAAAAACATATAAATAAATTTATTATACAAATTATATTATATAATAATTTAATAATAATAATTTAATGGGGGCAGAATGTAATAATACACTAATACATGTTGAATAATGTTACATTTTTTTTTCCGGGTAACTCCTTTTGGTTTCCACCAAAGGGATCCCGTGGTTGGATTTATACCATAATTTAGAAATATAGTGTTATATAAAGGATTTTTTTTCTTATTTGGGCTGTGTTTTTATATTCAAAATGTCTTGATAGGTGTGAGGAAAGTTGGTTGAGTGAGTGCATTTTTATAGTGGAGGGGGAGAAACATTATTGTAAAGAAACAAATGTAAACACTATTGGGAGGTATCCCTTACATAATGGGCATCAAAATATAAAATTAATGTATTAAAAATGAATTAATTTCTAGACACACTCACACCACACAAAAATAATAAAATTTTTATTATTTATCCCTAGGCTTTTAAGTGTCCATATTTTTTCCTGTGTTTTTTCATCTAGGTTTCCAGTTTTCTAACCAATGTAATTCATAAATTTTGCCTAAATTAAAGTGTTAAATATATGAAAATTTAGAAAATTTAATTAAAAATATTAAATCTAAGTTATAAAATAAAAATACAATATCATTTGAAAATTAATTTTAACAGAAAATCATGGAACACATAAAAACACTAGCTTAATCATAACTACACTAAAAAGGTATTACTTTTTATTGTTAAATATGTTAATTATAAGATATTTATTTGACCATGGATAGACCATATTTTATATTTATTTATTTAAAAGGTCAAATGGATGATGATAAGATTTTTAGTAACCTTAAATTATTTAATAAAATATCATTATTTTTTTACGTACTAACTATATAATCAATTTGATTGCGTTTCAAAAAACATTAACTAAATAATATGATATCTAAAAATTAAAAATAAATTATTATGAAAATAATATTACATTTATATTCCACACAAATATCTATAACCTAACCTTTGTAGATTCTTCCCTACTCCTAATCTTTATATGTTTTAAATTCAAGGAAGATTAATTTTTTATTTTCCTTACATATCTTATTATATTGGAAACATTCCTAGAATACTATCTGAATATCTAATAAAAAAATATATTATGTATTTAGGTTCTAAATATTTCTATACAATGGTTCTTGTACAAGTGTTGGGTCATTTATAAGCCTTATATTCAATGTCTAATCATTAAGTAAGATTGTTTTACCATAATCATTGTAATTAAATATAATGATTTTCACTAATCATTTTCCTTAAAAAATAAGATTCTCATATTTGAATAAATATGTAATACTTAATCCAACTATTCATATAATTTTTTTTAAATTAATTCATTTAAGTGGATAAATTTATATTAAAATTTATCACGCAGACACTGTGAAACAACATTTTCTAAAGGAGAAAAGTTCAAAATATTGAAATGATTTTATATCCAATTTCAATGTGAAATTTAATATGTTGAACTAAATTTGATGTTATTATTTATAATTTGACTAATTATATGTTCAGTGAAATTTTAAAATAAAATTTATCTATATAAATAAATTATTTTAAATTTTAGTTTTTAATTAAAATGTTGTGTTTTTGAAAATTCATCCAAAAATGAATCTTATCTGAATAATATCAAATAATCATGAAAAGTAAATTTTGATATTCTTATTTAAAATATTAATTTCACTATTTCATTTAAAAATAAAAAAATCATATTTTATATTTATAATAGGTTCTCCATTAAAAGGCACCAAAACTTCTTTTTTGAAAAATATAGTTCTTAAGCGTAAAACTAAATTTAGTTCTTTTCATATTCACATAAATTATATATCATGAATGAAAGAATAAATTGATAAACATTTCTATACAAAATATAGCTATTCTTATTCACACTCTCAATTATATTGTCCAAGTTATAGCTTTTATATTAAATAATAACATCAAAAGTATATTATCATCTGTAAGACCCATCATTTCATGTAACACATGTTTTTGGATAAAATGGTTGTACATGTAGTGATAGATAATCATTTTGATTCACATAATGTGATATAACCTTTTAATTTAGTATATCTCAATCTGTCAAACAATGCAAATAAATTTTACTGAATTAATATTTCATAAAATACCAGGATGTTATATCCAACCCCCTAAAAATGAATTTATTCCTCATAATTTATCTTGGTCATAAAATGATTAACATTTATGAAAATAATATATTCAAACCCACATCATAAAATGGGTTAACAAAAAATCCTCTTAAAATTGGACTTTAGATAATATAAAGGTCACTAAAAGATACACATAACTAGGATTCCACAAAGGTGGAAAATATGTGGGAATTAAAGAAAATTATAGATAATTATAGACATTGATTTAGGTCATTGATCATAAACAAGTGAATGACCAATGGAATTTTAAGGGCCACAATAACATATATCATGGATTATCTAGAGGGCCATCAGTTCATCATTATTAAAGGTACTAGGATAATAATTTTTCATGATAATATACCTATAGTTACATAATTTTCATACTAACTAGACCAAGATAGAAATGGAAAAAGTAAATATACATACTTGATGAGTATAATTTCATCCTATAATAAATTACCACAAAAATGAAATATTTTTCTCAAAATGATGGGTATTAAAGATGATTTTTTACTTCCTAAAGAAATATAATCCACATTTAAATATCACATAACAATAAAAGGGATAGTAATGTTATTCAATCTATGTTTAAACATTAACCATATCCAATATGGTCTGCACGTGGTGAAATAAATCACAAAATGGATAAACATTCAAATGATACACTATTCATCAGAATTCAATAGTAATTACCAAATTACAATCAAAATTATAACCTAAATTAATATTCATAAAATTATTCAAGAATTTAAAAACATAGTTATAAATCCAAATATAAGATGGATTTGATTATATATTGTTCCAAGATAAATCATCCAATAAATCTCAAATAAAATCTCAAATGTCTCCAAAAAAATAATCTTAAAAAATTTCATGATAACTAGGACATTGTGTAGGACAGTGGTAGTCCATGAAGGCCTTATATTCCTTCAGTCATGGTTTCATGTCCCATGGTCTATTTAGATACGGTGGGTTCTTACCCAGTATACGAGATGTCAGCCTTTTTCTTCAATCGATAAAAGTATTTCCAACTTAAAAACACTTCAGGTTTATATAAAGGCTTACAAATTCCTAAAAAAAGAAAATATCTCCTATAATTTTATTAATAACACCAATATTTTTATTACATAAACCCATAAAATGAGTTTTTTAAGACATTTATCTCATTATAAACCTTAAACATATATGCCTATAACGGTGACCATAACATTGGAGATAACCTCATATGAAAACATTCTAATATCCAAAGTTATCTAAAACGACCTTTTTATAAAATTTATAATAGTCTAGTACTAACCCTCATTGATCCCATGATAAGATATATGACATTGAATATCCAGATATGAAGATGATAATTATCACCCAGATTCTTCCATAACAAACATACAACAAAAAAGGAAATCATGGATCAATTACATTATAGAGGACCATTTAGGCTTTGGGTTTTTGTTAAATTATGATAAAATATTATATAAATAATTCATACCAACATGGACTCATAACCGACTAGTTCTTCAATTTGATCACCATATCGAATTTAACCCTAGTTTTCTTATTTTAGAATAGTTTATCAACATCATCCTTCATAAGTTCTATATAGACATAAATAATTCAATATCATTCTTTAAAATATGTGAAAAATGAAACCTAATGAAGGTGAGATCAGATGCTCAGTATTGGTAGACATACAAATTACCAATTAAGTATCATAAACGATAATAAGAGTGCATAAGGGTGTGATGGGATAATAAAACTACATAAGATAATCATAAAATAACTAATACCCATCAATACCTAGACTATCAAATATGAAAACATGGATAAGCCAATAGTCATACAAATCAATAACAATGAGTCGTGTGATATCAATATTGATCATTAGAAAGATTATAAACCGGTATAATGAAATGATAAAACATATTTTCATCTTGAAAAAAAATCTCAATGAACACTTACAGAATCCATAAAAATTAGAATAACAATACATATGAAATACAAAATTATTATTTGGGTTTAATAATCAACACTCGATGCATTGAATCGTAATCTGGGTGCACAAATCATATATGGTATAATGAGATCACCCATAGCTATCCAGGAATACCTATAATTTATAATGTCTAACAACATAGTATATAAATAATTCATCAAAACACATTGGAACAACATTTATTCATCTCAAAACATGATTAACACATGAAATGGAAATATGTTTCACTATAATCTGTTTGGAACATGATTAACACTACAAAATAAATTGTGTTTCCAAAAAAATATCTTATGGGAGCAATAATCCTATATAAAATAATTCGGTTTCACATCAATATAAATAGTACATAATTAACCCATATAAGCGATATATGTTTCATGAAAAACTCTTTTCAACATAATCAACCCATATAAAATAAATGGGTTTCTAAACAATCTCTTGGTGACATAATAAACCCATGGAAAAGAATTGGTTTTAAAAAAATTATTTAAAATAAACATAATCCATAAAAAGAATGAATTATGATGATATCATTATAAAATTTCTTCAATGTAGGATAAGTAATAGTATGGTTTTTTGAATTTGATAAAATTTCATACCATTATGAGTTTAATATATATTTCTCGAGGAAAATAATCTTTAAACATTCCAATGTGTGCCATACCACTTTGAAAAATTTGAATGATTAACCCCATGAATGTCATAAAATTAATTGAAAATTATAATACCATGAGAATAATGGTATTCTTGATATAACATGTTAATGTATAAGTATATACACCTTATAATAGAATATATGTGTATAGAATAACAATCATCAAAAGGAATGAAAATTTTAGAAATAATCCAATAAAATTTATTAAATTTTAAATTTAAATCACCATGAAAGTTATATAATAAAAATAATATGTAAAAACACATAAATTTAAGGGTAATTATAATCAAAAATATTAATATGATGTATCTACACCACACAATAAAAATAAGTCATGAATATGGAATATATCTTACAAAAATAAATGTGAGATGAGAAAACCCCTTAAAAATATCGTATAATTGGAGTGAGAATAAATAAATTATTTAATTTTGTGAGAAACTATTAAATTCACACAATTAATATCTATATATTTAATAATATATTAAATGTTAATTTCACACATATTCTTTTCATAACATAAACAGTGAACTGAAAGTTTAACCCAAAGAATGTAAATTATGTTATGAAATCGATTACTAATTTACTAACTATTAAATAAAGATATACATGAAAAAATAACATCAATTATAAATTTAATATCATGAAATAAATTAATCTAATTATATAAAAATTAATACGGAAGTAGATACACTCTATAAATGTAACTAGATGCATAATGAGAAATAAGTCTAAATGGAATGTAATTTATGTTGAAACCCCCTACATTAAGTCAAACTTTTCGTTATTACCATCTATCTTCTAGAGAAATAAACTTATTTTAATTTACTACTTGATTAAGAACCATTTTCATGATTATTATTACCTTTATATAACTTATAAACTGGTTGTATACATTTACATCAGGAATAAATTTTAACATGAATATTTTGACCGTATTCAATTTTTTTGCAAAAAAATGAAATTAGTTGATCAACTATGGTCAATGGGTTCTTTAAATAAATATATCTCGCATAATAATCATGAAATAATTATCATATTTACAAATCAATTAAAATATTTAATTCAATCATTAATGATGGTTATGAATAATGAACCAGCATTACAATCATGGAGATGGTAGGTCGCACGTATGCATGATTAACGATCTGATTTTTCAATGACTATTATTGATATAAAGAAAGTGAAATATATTATTAAATAATGAAAATTATATAATAAATAAAATTCTATTTAATCATATATATTTATAATTCATGTTATTTAATTAGATTCACATCATATCGAGATGGAAGTAGTTATCATGTCTACGAACGACGTTATCACATATTCAGTGTGTGAAAGGGTAATAAAGAAATTAATATATTATATTTTCACAAATGTAAATATTTCAGGTATATCATATATATATTATGTATATCACATGTGTTTAATTAAACATATCCTTAATACACTCTATCTAACGTTTAATCATATTACATCTCTTTGATGAGGTGGTAGTCCTCACGTCCACAAATAATGTTTTTTTATTTACAAAAATTGGAAATCATGAAGGGATTTATCATAAAGAAATTATATAAGAATGAGGAAAACATAGAAATAATATATATATTGAATAAAAATATTTTCCCCATCATAATTCCCAACCATGAGAGGTGGTAAATGAAAAAAAAACGATGTCATTTCACGATGTGGTAGTTCTCCAAACACATGAACGACATGTTAATTACCCATTTGAGGTTTGTGTTTGTATGTTTAGGAAAAACACATAAAATTATAACATATTAAAATATTGAGGGTATTTATTTTAATATGTATTCATGGAATAAGAATAATTTAATTAGTGGAAAAAGAAATAAAACCTAAATACACAATGACGAGTGTAACATCTTTTTGGGTAAGTCTGTTTGGTATGAACCAATGAGATTCTTTTTTTGGATTTCCAAAAATATTGTGGACTACAAGGGTAGTGGTTTAATTTTGGGAGATTATTTGATCATGGTATTTATAATATAACTAGATTTATATGTGTAAGTATAACATAGATGGTCGATGCAATTTTATTGTCGAGTGGGTGTAGCATTCTAGTAAATGTAAAAAGATAATTAATTTTGGGAGGCCCCCCTTAAAATTTTTTTTATAAAAATTAAAACTAAATAATTAAATACTACTTATGATAGTGAATCATTAACACCAAAGAATAATTAAAACATTTTAATTAATTGTTCCTTAGTCTTTATGTTTCCTTATTTTTATCATTTTCATATTTCATTTAGGTATCTAGTTTTCTAACCTATACAATTCATCAATTAATAATAAATTATGATGAGATATATTATAAATATAGACAGAATAATTATAATATGTTATATCTAATCTATTAAATAAACAACCCATGTGTTTTGAAAATAAACATTTACATAAACAAATAGAACAAACAAAAACGCAATTTTAATGCTAACTGTAGTGAGAATGTTTTTAATATTCGTGGGTAAATTTTTTAATTATAAAATAATTATTATATCATTGATGGTCAATATTATTCATTTAATAAAATATAAAAATTACTCAAACAAAGATATGTTTTTTATTAATTCAAAATCATTTAATAAAATATCATTTATTTTATTTAATTATTTAATAAATAATCCATGTGTCAAAATATATTATGAATTAAATATATTTATAACATATCTAAAAAATAAATAAAATGATTTATCAAAAGATTAACTAATTTATATTCCAAAATAGTATTTATAAACTAACCTATTTACCATCTTCCCAACTCCAAAGCATTATAATCGTTAAAAAAAAGGTTCCCTTTTTTTCAATCACATAATATATTACATAGGTCACCATCATGGAATTATATCCCAATAACAAATAAAAATATATATATTAGGTCATTGAGGGATGAAATACGTTCATAAAATGGGTTTTGAACATGTTTTGGGTCATTTATACACCATAAATTCTATGATTAATAATTCATTTATCTTGTTTTTTTCATAATCGTTGTAATTAATTATAACTATTTTAACTATTAATTTTCACTAAAAAAATTTTATTGATATTATTAGACCACAAATTATAAATGTATTAAAAATATTTACATTAACATTTTTCTATTTCAAGTCATATATGTTCTAAAAATTAATTAATATTTAATCTTATAGAAGCTGTGAGACATCAGGTTTTAAAGGAGGAAGGTTAAAATGTTTGAAATGTTTTAATATCAAATTTTAATTTTAAATTGAATCTAATTAAATAAATCTGATTTTTTGATGTATAATTTGACTGGTTATACATTGAATCAAATTGAATAATACGATTTAACTATAAAGATAAATTAGATGAAAAAGTAGTCTTTATTTTAAAATTAGGGTTTTTCACTGTGAATCAAAAAATATTCTTCTAAAACAAATATCCAAAAAATCAAAAAAAATATATTTTGATATTCTAATTTATAAAATATTTTTTTTTATATAAAAATTATAAAAATGTAAAAAAATATATTTAAAATATTTTCTCCGTCAAATGGATGTAAATGTAATTTTTTGAATAATTTTGTTTTTAAGCATAAACCTTGATTTCATTCTTTTCATATTCATATAAAATATATTTTATAAATGTAAAAACAGTTTATAAAAATGTGTTAAAATCATATACATATTCTTATCCAAACATGCCTATATAAAATACCAGAGAGTTCTTTTATACTAAATAATAATATCAACAATATATTTTTTTTCAGTAACACTCTACCTTTATTGGAACAAAAGTTGTCGAAGAAACAAGATGTTACATGATGAGTAATATAAACATGTGTATTATTATAATGGAATATAATATATGACTTTTTTTAACACAAACTATAATATAATTTCAATAAATTTTAAAAAATAGATATTTCATATAATACAAGGATGTTACAATCAATTTCCAAAGGATGGAAACTCTCCCAAATAGAACTCAGATAATAATGGGATTGGTTATGTTTCTAGTTATATCCCTAAATATTGTTCTGAATGTAGGAGTCAATATTAAAAATTATCACAATAATTTATTATTTTTACATAAATTTTGGGTTTGTGCATCCATATGAACATCCATTTATTGTTTTTTTATCTACATATGGACCTACTAGATTGGAGAAGATTACACTTGAATTGAGATATGTTCATAGGGGGATCTTTGGCAAGCATGATGATTCTGAAACTCAAAGAATGAGTACCTCCCCTTTCTCTCTTTATCCCTTCTTTTACTAAAGATTATTGATTGAGGGTCATCACATTATGGAACAGGAGGTCAGTTGTGGAAAACATTCAATAAAAAAGTACATGTCTATTTTTGAAGCTTGATTTCATGATGGCCCTATTATTGGATTTGAGTAACCTAATGATTAACAGAAGTATGAATAATACATAGAGTAGTATACTAAATTGAATTCAGATTCTCTACTTTCTAAAGAGAATAAAATAATCTCTTCCACAAGAAGGAATGATAATTTGAAAATGGATTCCCTGCATCAGGTAAAAGAGAATAGGGTTGTCTCAGATACCCTTAAAATATGTGAGGTGAAAATATCTAACTCTAAAGAGACTTGAATTGATTAAAAAGATGTCACATATCCCCTAGTTTTCTCATAGAGTTAATGAATAGTGTTACTGGACAAATGATGAAGAGAATTATTTAGGTAGTGGGTGTGTTAGATGGTGAGATGATTTTCAAAACAAATGACAAATAATCAAAAGAAAATTTTAGAACATAACATCAAAATTAAACTAATTTATTTAGATTCATTTACTTAGGTAATGATATTTAATGGAGATAATGTAATGAACATGGTGGATGGGAACACACAAAATGACAGAAATAATTTTGTAACCTTGGGAGAAATCTATAGGGATGCATAAGTTCAAACTGGTAATGATTAAACCCCCATAGTTAAATATAGAAGTAATGAGTGTACCATACTCATTGACCATTGTTTGATGAAATTAATTTAAAATAATACTATATAGAGTGACTCAGATGACTCCAGAGACCCTCATATACCTAACCAATGTGTAAAAACCTAGAGGAGATGTCATAATCAAATAGTTAAAGGTTGTAGCCATGGATGAGTATATTAAGGGTATCGACGTAATGAGAACCATTTTTCTCATGTTGAGATAAATAAAAATTGCAGCCATTGAATATTTTATAATTGATGAGGGTAGTTTTTCTACATTTGACACTATTCGGATCCTTCATTATATTTCTCAATAAATTGGACTTGGTAATTGATCTTTTTTAAAACAATATTCATCTATATTTTCAATATAACATAAATGAATCATGGGTTACACTAAAATTAGTCAAATATATGTAAGTAGTGAAATTTTTTTATAGAAACACACATACCTTAAATTTCCATAATTTATTACATTTTTATATAATAATTTAAAAAGTTAATTTATTAACATAATATACATTATGTTTTAATCTATTTTTTTTAATTTTTGGAATTTTATTCAATATATACTTAATATTACATTTGAATATTTTTTCAAGGTTATTCATTATTATTATTATTTATTCATTAATAATATTATTTTGTGTTATTATATTTTTTAAAATATTTATTACTAATTTTTCATTGTTTGATATTTTTTTTTCAATTTTTAATATTTATTTATACAGGTATATTTATTAACATTTAATTTTCTTTATATAGATCTAATATATATATAAATGTTTCCATTAACTTTTAGCATAAATTAAAATATATTTTTTTAAATATTTTATAATTAATAATACTTATTCAATTTTAAAATATTATTACAATCTATTTATTTTTTACATTTCTTTATTGAAATTTTTTTCATGGAATCATTTAATATTACTTACTATAATTTATTCACTAATTATTTTATTAATTAATTTTTTATAATGTATTCATTTTTAATCTTTACACATTAAATAATTTTTTAAATTTATTTATTTTCAGTATTTATTAATACATATTTATTCATTAACATTTAAAATTATAATTTATTTTTATTGTACATATTTAATATGATGTAATCTTCATTATAAAATAGATTTTCATTATATTTATTATTAATTTATAAAATTTACCAAACGTATTAGCATATTTATATTTTTTTATTTCAATTTATTTTTAGAAATTAATTTCACACATTTATCAAATTCATGCTTTTAATATTATATATCATTTAATAATGTTAATTAATTTCATATTATTTGTAAGTTATTAATTTTTAATATTTATATTTAACTTTCGTATTTTTTTAATTTTTATATATAGTTATTTTCAAATCATTGTAAAAGGAAATCAAATATATATGATTTCTAAGTGTTAAAATAATGAAGCACTAATAAAACAGATATTTTCCAATTCATTTTATTTTACTGCTATCCAAACCGATATTTTTCCGTTATTTTTTAATGTAATTATAAAAAAGTTATTCTATTAAATTAAACCCTAATAGAGAACTCTATCACCCACATCATTCAATCTCTCATGGAACTAGCCTTTTCCAACCCAGTTACATGATCTTCTTGGACAAATTTATCCTTTCAAATACAATTATATGTGATTTTTTTACTCTATTTTAGACAATCATTCATTTCAACACCATTTTAAATTATTCTTTTCCAATGTACTATATTACTAGCCTCTTGGCATACCTTAGTGGATTTCTTGAGTAATATATGATAACCATTATTGTTTCAAATCATTTTGGATACACAGTATTTGGGTCATTAATATTTTTGATAACATTATATAGATCTTAAAAAAATTATTGTCATATTCCAAGAACGTCATTATTTTAATGATATCAAATACTGTTTTTTATATTTCTAATATGTTTTATGTTTTATTATAAAAACATATTTTCTAGACAGAATAAAAAATTCCATGTTTTTACCCTAACTTTAGTTGCTACCATTAGTAAAATTCATCTACTAATATAAGCTTCCATCTATTCATCAATCTAACACTTGTTCAAATATTTGACTGGCATGATAAACCATCACGTTGTGCTATAATAAAGTAGACCTACCACCATAGCTATGTACATCTATCACAATCTTTTTTCATATACCATTTCTACTATAAGGTGCTACTATCAAAAGATGTTACCTCCAAGTGGATAAACAACCATACGATACTACTACCTCCCGTATAAAAACCAACCATTGAAGAATTATACTATATAGTGATTCTATAACCTAGTATATCTCTATTAGAAAGTATCTCCTGCCAAAATATCTACTGACAGACATTCATGGTATAATATCAATTCAAAATTAATTTCAAAATTAATTCATTTATAGAAAGATTAAGGCATCCAATTCAGTTAGAGACACATGTATTTAAGTATTTTTTTCATAATAATAAATATTTTTATTTTTATTGAATGAGTTAGACATTCCAAATATATCCATTATTGTGATAATTATGCACTTTTATTATTATTTTTTATGAAATATATAACTAGTCCTATAACAGAATATATTTAAAAGACACACGATGTTTGTAAGATATCATTGTATGTGGGTGTGTTCAAATCACGATACATACTCATAAACATTAATATAGTGAGATATATAGGTACTCTTGAGTGTGGGAACTTTGAAACAAAGAAAAGTTTAATTTCTGATGTCATTAGAACACTCTATTTTACTTCATTTTTACTGAATAAATTGGATGATCCAAATTAAATTTAATTCCATGTATTTATACACAAATGAAGCTAATTATAATGAGACTCACAAAATATTCACACCCTTTACACCATTCTATTTATCTTTCAGCTAAATTTTGATGCTGTCTTTTTCTTTACCATGTTTATCTATAAACATAACCCCCTATACTTAACAATAGAGTTCTTGACACTCTTTTCAATTTATATTCTGTTATACCCTCTTTTATATCTAGGAACAAGTTAATATATGAACTATAATATATTTATACAATTAATGACTGTAGAAGAGGCTTTGGTACAACCTGGATAGTCAAATTATAGTTGTTTGTAAAATCATAATCAATATTGAGGATTAGTTTATTTTATAATAAACCACATCAATGTAAGTGTTTATAATGTGGAGGTAATTGGGTCCGAACTTGATACTGAACCCCTCATTTATGTTTTTTAGATATCTTGTATTTTTTTCAATATTTCTAAAACCAAACCATTTATTATTTTCTAAAACCATAAAAACCCATTAAATTTATAGTTGTATTTTACATTTTTTATACATATATATGTATTATTCTAAAATATTAGTTTAAAAAATAAAAAACTTTCTAAAATAATTTTAATTCTAATTTAATCAAATAATAGATGACCTCTATAAAATATCCAATTATACTATTTTTTTTTTTGGGAATTGTTTATTATTTTGGGTATTTATGTATTAAATTTATTAACAAAAGAGTTTATGCACTTGAGTGTTCCTCTTCAAAAAACTATTCTTCTCATATTTATTATATTTTCTTATAATCACAATGATCTATTGTTATCAGAAGGCATAATTTTATATTAGTTCTAGATTCTAGACATTATCAATAATAATTACAGAGAAGGAACTACTAGTATTATGCCTCATTATATTAATGAAAATAGTTTTTAATGCAATATCATGATAATAATACACTTTGAGAGTATGTGGTTTTATATTTTTAGTATTAATGAAGAAAAATATAACCAAAACGATGCTACAAGAAAAATATTGATATATTCCACTAAGGATGCTTATGACTAAAAATATAAAGCCTTGAAATAATTTACTTATTCATTAAGATATAATGAATTTAACAAAATAATTGAAAATTTAAATTATACTTATATTTTCAAAACTCTTTTTATATCTGATAAGGGAACCTCATATGTTAATAAAATGTATTTAAATATTTATAAAATTAAATATTATATTTTTAAGATAAATATAGATGTGTCCATTTTTTATATATATCACAAGTTAATAGAGATTATGAACATGATTAATGTATTTTAAAACAAAATTATTTATAGTGATCATGTACTGTGACTTCTCAAATTTTTTCAACACAGATGGATATAAAATTCAATTTCAATCAATTAATCATATGATATGAGTAAAAAAATATTCATTAAATGGAATTACTATGGTTCATGTGATTTTAATGTAAAATATAAGAATTAATTGAAAATTAATGATTCCACGAATGAGGTTACTATCTAAGAGTGGAAAACAAAATGAAAAATCTAACAATATTTTCCTAGAATGAAATAAAATATAATATATATCCAAATATAAATTTTATGAAAAGGCTATATAATCTACCTAGATTGATTTTGGAGATAGAACCTGTGATTTAAACTAGTGTGGAGAATGAAAAAATGATATATTAATTACATGTTTCATAAGAAACACATCTGAGGTAATAAATACACTTCATGAATCTCCTGAACATATATCAAATATTTTAGAGAATGAAATTGTTAAAGAAAATCGATCCAAAGATGATTTATTTAAATATGTTAAAATTAATAAGTAATAATTTAATGAACTAAAGGTTATGTATAAAATTTTAATGAAATAGAATGATTTATATTTTTATTTCAAATATGAATCATCAATTGAAAGGAAAAAATGAATGATCAATTATTAAATGGAAAAAATCAATATTAAATTATAATGGGAAAATAAATATGGTTCTATAAATAGTCAATAATGTTATAGAAAATATTTCAAGTATTATGGTCAACAAACAACACATAAATACACTACAAGGTTGTTTTTTTCAACCTGGATAGATAAGGGTTTATTTAAATAAATTTATTCTTACTCATTGTTCTTTACTTTTGATAAGTATTTCATATAATTTTTTATGTAGTGGAGTTTTTATTTCTAAAAGAATAAAATATACTTATAAGAATCTATGTAAACAATTATTTAGTCCTAAATCTTTTATCCCTAACATTTCTTGACACAAGAACATATAGGTAAAAAGATTATTTATTTTACAAATACTTATATATGAAACCTACATGAACTGTACCATTGCACATATAAGGCATCTCAAAAATTCATGTACTAGAAACATGAATGGGGACTAAAAAAGATTCATGAACATTATCAATGTTTATGGTTGACATGTCACCATTGGAGAAAATACTAATAGAAATGAAATTGGACATTTTCAAATGGGTTACCCTAGTATTATTTGTGTTTCTGATTTATTATTTGTAAATAGATTATTAAATAATATTCTTATCATCTCAAAGTTATTTGTTGATGGTTATAATGGTAATTTTGATAATGATGATAATGAAATTTATGATTCTAAATATATATTCCTTTTTTTATTATAAGAATAATAATGTTTGTGTTTTTTATTTAAATTCATAGTTTTCTATAAAAATATTATTATTGAAGTTAAATTAATAAATAATATTTAATTTAGAGTAATATACTATCACAAAATAAAATACCCTTACATAGAAATATAACTATAAATGTATTAGTCAATGATCTCCAAAACAATAATTCCCAACATTCATAGTATGTTACACATGCTGAAAAGTGAACAAGCACAAAATATCATTCAAACCAATGAAATTATTTTAAACTTATCAGCACCAAGGGTTAGTTCACATGGTATTTTTTGGCCCTTAAATATTCTATTAATTAAATTGGAAGCACTATGATTTTATTCTTGTATATTAATATTTAGATACACCTGTCATACTTTCCAACTCACAAAAGTGATGCTTGGTCATAATTTTTAAAATATCAAAAATATATTGAAAATCATAGTGTAATGATAATAAAATCGAATTTATGTTTTAAAGACCAGTAAAATTCAAGGGAATGTTTTTATTAATTTTCTTTGGGATTTTACAAGAATGTAGTTTTTAACGGAACCTGATTCTGTGGCCCGGTGTGCCCGGAATGATTTTCTGAAGTTTGGCTCGGGTACGTTCAGTGAACGAACGACCGGGTTTTTCTAACTTTTGAACCGTTGCTCGGAATCGAATTCCGAGAGCACCGATGAAACCACAGCGCCGGTAATTGCTTAGGAACACCTATTCCGAAGTTGCGTTTACATGAGGGGAGTTAATAAAAATTGTGGAAGTTAAAAATAAAAATTTAACAACAATTTTTATTTTCCACTTGGTAGTTTCATCCTAAGTAAGGGAGTCGGGGGTGGGACCCACATGTGTAAACCAAACTTGAGAGGATAAGGTGGGGTGGGACCCACACGAGCCCAACCCCTCACTTTCCTAACTCCTCAAAACCCCCCATTTAATTTTGCCAACATATCTCCTCATTAATTTTTAACATGTTTTGTTTAATTAAATGAGTGGACATAATTTTGAATGTTCAAAATTTAAAGTGTTTGGCAAAGGAAATAAAAGAAGATTAAGTCCTTATTTTATTTTGGTTGCATCTTTGTGTTGAAGGGGGGAACGTTCTTTTCTTTTGGAAGAACTTCATCTTCCGGGCGAAGAACTTTTCTACCATGACGAAGAACGTTGTCACGTCTTTCTTCTGAAGAATGACGATGTGCCATCCCTCGTTCTTCTTCCCACTTCAAAGGAAGGGAGACGCTGTTCCACCTCAGACAATCTCCATCTTCGTCTTCGAATCCTCTTTCCGCGACACCGACCCGCGACGCAACGTCTTTTTCTCCGCGACGGAAACCTCATTCAAGCCACGCTTGAGGTAGGGGATTTAATTTATTTTGTTCGAGATTACTCCCTTAATTTTTTTTATTCTTCGAGAATATGTCCAACTGCTATCTTTTAACGAGAGGGGGACGGGCCGCACAATGAGGGCTGACCCACCTCCTTTTTCCATGTTGGATTCGTTTGTGGTTTGAAATGGGAGTGGCGCGGTGCCGTCGCATCGGGCGGGTTCGTGCGGAAAGAAATGCACAGTGCCGTCACGCCACGCCGTGAAATCATACAAGGACGTGACGCCGTCGCACCGCGTCAGTGAAACCCGAAAATACCGCGGCCGGAGCGGGGCAGCGGCGGAGGGGCACGGTGTCGTCGCGCCGTGCCGGACGAACCAGGCCGCGGCCGGTTCCGGGCCGCCGGTGTCGGCGAAGGCGGAAGGACCGGACATCACCGGTCCTTGTTGGCAGAACCGGCCGGCCAGTGCGGGCTGGCCGGATAAAGGTAAAACTGGGGGATTCAATTCCCCCGGCCGGCCAAGCAAGCAACCCAATTAATGGGGTCGTGGTTACATGGAAATTGGGGGGGCAGTGCCCCCCCCCCCCCCCGCGAGCCGGAACGGCTCGGCCGCTTGGCCGAGCTAGCTGGCACCACACGCCAATGCGCTGGGTCTCCGACCAGGCCGGGCCGACCCAGACCCAGGTCGGGTCGACTCGGTTCGGGCCGACCGGGGGGGTCTCGGGCCGGGTTAGTCCGGGCCCGAAACCCCCGTTTTCAGACCGTCTTCGGTCTTTTGCCCATAACAAGCGCTACAGACCTCCGATCGACGGACCGTCAGTTGCGTAGTGATCCTTGGAATGAGACGGTCCTTTCCATATCTCACAATCAATGTTTCAGAATACTTTGGGTTCGTCCGGGTTGGTTCGGATACGAAACCAACCTGGCCCTCAAAGTGGAAATGCTTATAACTTGAGCTCCGGACGTCTGATTGACGTGTCGTTGTCTTTTATGGATTCCTATAAGTGAGACTGATCTTTTTGCTTACTCCGCTCTAGGTTTAGATGCCGTCGGAGTGCGGTCATGTTGGTTCCCTCACGAAACCAACCGGGCCCCTGGAACGAAAAAGCCAAAAACTCACAGATCGTGCGTCCGATTGACATGTCATCTTTCTCGATGAATTCCTCTTGATGAGACAGAACGTTTGGCGTACTTCGCCTGAGTTTTGGTTTCTGTTGGATAGTGGCCGAGTTGGATCATACCTGAAATCCAACCGGGCCCCTGAAACTGAAAAGCTGATATCTTTCAGACCAGACGTCTGTTTGACGAACCGTAAGCGGCGTTGGTGATCACGTTGAGAAACGGTCCCTATGAGTATACCCTATGAGCATTCAGGGTACAGTTGAGATACGGATGGGTTGGTTCTCTCACGAAACCAACTGGGCCCCTGGGACGAAAAGGCTAATAACTCACAGACCGAGCGTCCGATTGACGCGTCGACTATTGTGTTGAGACCCCTATACGAGGCGGTCCTTTGAGATACTTCTTCTTGGTACTTTGAGATACATGGAGTATCGACCTGTAGCTTGTGGAGAAGACCCACCAAGAGACGAGCAAGCAGAGTACGAAGACCGTGTAGACGACTGAGGCCTGACGACAACTTCACCGACTCGACTTGGAGTGAGTCGACTAGCCCAGTGGATGGAGCGCCCGGTATTTGGTTGCAGACCCACGGCGGACGGAGCGCCTGGTAGTTGGCAGTAGACCCACTGTACTCAACCGGAGGAGTACGTCTGTAGGCTATTAAGGGGAGCGCCCGGTATTTGGCGGCAGACCCACAGCGGACAGAGCGCCCAGTGTTGGCAGCAGACCCACAATACTCGACAGGAGGAGTACCTCAAAGACTTGGATTATTGAGCAGTACCTCGGAGTCGTGACAAGACCACTTTACACTCCAGAGACGGGGCTATTCAGTAGTTACAGTTTTGATAATGAAAATCTTGGTTTGAGCTGAGTCTATAACCTTGTGTTTGCCTCATGATTGAGATGGGTCACTTGATAACTTAGGTATATGTGTGGGCATATAACTGGGTAGTGGTTATCCGTTGATTTCATAATCTATGTGTTTCCTCAGGATTGAGATGGGTTACTTGATAACTTAGTTATATGTATGGGCTTATACCTAAGTAGAGGTTATCTGTTGAGACCTTCTTTATGGTTATCCTTGTTGGTGTTAGTGAGACCTTGAGGGTCTCGGGGTCCCTACTGAGTATTGTTATACTCACCCCTACACGGGCTATGCCTGCACCTCATTGTGTTGGTTGCAGACAACGGGCAGTGCTGACAGAGAACGAGTGTTCGAGGACCGGATGGTATCCAGAGGTGGACTTCACGGTGAGATAACACTCGGAGGAGGTTGATAGGCGAGATCATTGTGGAGGCTATCTGTACCTACCCTTTAGGTAGGATCCGTGGTGGACGATCCAAGGGCTGCACCATCTGTACCTACCCTTCAGGTAGAATCCGAGGAGAACGTACCAGGAGCCTCTTCTGTTCTTCCAGCTGTTGTCTTTTTCTGTTGTACTTTTTTTCATTTGTAGTTGTACTTTTAGTTGGGTTTGTATTCTGGCCCATTTACATTTCATAACATCTCTTTGTACTTAGTGTTTTACTTCCGCTTGTACTCTGTGGGGTTTTGTTTATTTTTATAAAGGCAATTCCTTCCCAGTTATCGAGATTTACACCTTTGTTGCTAGTCTCCAGCCCCTGGCCTATGTAATGCGGGCTTGGGGTAGTTACGACACGAGCCCGAGGATAGGTCGTGACAAATTGGTATCAGAGGAGGTTCTACCTTAGAACTTGTAACTCTGAAATTATCTTTCTGTAAAGAAATAGTGTTAAGAGTACCGAGTGTGGTTTTCAGTTCAGGGAGTCCAGTGTTGGTGCGGGTGGACGACGTATCCATACACCAGGACCCTGATAATAGATTTCCGATATTGTGCAAGAAAACACTGATTGTGTGTGTGTTTCGAGAAGTTTTTTAAATATCAGCTCAAACCAGGTCAGCTCACCAGGTATAAGTATTTTGACTGTGTCATGTTTGTTTCTTTCAGGATACCTCCCAGCGGATGACCAGCTAGAGCCCTGAGAGTTGTTCATACTGACAGCCCGCCGAGCGACGTGGCCTCAGTATAGGTCCCTATCCCATTTGAGGCACCCACAGGCGCACCAGCGGTACTACTACCCGTTGGGCCACCGATGCCACCATTGTAGAGACACGATGCTTAACGTACATGAACATTCCATTACTTTTGCGGAATACTTAGTACATAACAAAAAAAACACACACACAAGGATCGTAATAGTTTAGTGTCTTTGGAAACTCGGAACGTAATCTTCTAATCGTGTTGAAAGATCTTCAATATATCCCATAAAGATCTTCCGTTTTTTTTTACCTAAAACAGTTCTTTATATCCAGGGGAAAATAAAACATAAAAGGGTGAGCTCAAATTCTCAGTAAGGGTAAACAAAAGAAAAATCAATCACATCATATTCATAAGAACATAACTTTTGGAAATCTAAACCTGCAAAAGAGAGCATAATTTCATAACATGGGATAAATCATGGCAGTGAAATGTAATCACAATAATCATAACTTAAAACATGAAACTTTGTGGCATACACACATAATCATAGAGATTCATTTCTTGTCAGTCAAGACTCATTTCCAAGACTATCTTAGTGGACAAAGTCCCTTTCTGAACCGAGTCACCCTCGTTTCAGTCCTGTTTCGCTGAATCGGTATAACCTACCGTTCCAGCCATGTCTATCTCATGAGATATAAAATCTTTACCCAATGCATTGGAGGGAGATATAGTTCCCACCCATCTCTTAATGATACCATTCTTATGTGTGCCACAAAATCATAAACCATACATCATTTCATAACCCATGTAATAAAAATGGGATTCTTAAACATCATGACAACATAAAACAATTCATATAAGATAAAGGAATTCATAAAAATAATTCCATCAAAACATAACCAAATCAATGTAATAATAGGGATAGAAACAGAACCATATGTTAACTTAGATGGAAAATAATTTTGATAAAACACTTGAACTCCATTCTTGAGGAAAATATCCTTTCAACATCAAAAACACTTTTCCTTTCTTAACATGTCATACAATTACAAACTAAAAGATGTTGATTAAAAATAAACATGAAAACTTGTAAAGGAAGCGTCTTGGAAATAATGTTTTAAAAATCCATTAATGTCGTATAAGTTAAAAAAAACATTCTTCGTACTTTTGTCGGAAAAGTCAAAAAGTACCTCGTACGGAAAACGACAAAATATTCCTTTCTTATCTTTTACTAAAAATTCACTGAAGGGTAAAATTGGATTTAAACAATTGTAGGTGGATGGAAATAATATTACATATTGAGGAAACATGGATGTGGATGATAAAATACACCCCAGTAAATGCCAAAGTAAAAACAATCTCGGATAAAAATGAGATTGGGATATTTTCCCTTACCTTAGGTCCGACTTGCTTTGTAAGTGTCTGAACCTCCTGTATAATGATTTCAATCATGTTATTGAATTATTCCAGAATCATATTCATTGTTATTATATCATATATGGTCCACTTATGACTTTATATTACCCGTTCTTTTGTAAATTCATGTTAAAGTAGCGTTTTGGGTAAAATCGTCTCATTTGTCGTTCGTGTTTTTAACTTGTAATTATTAATATGATTACTTGGATCATGATTAATTATATCCAGAATGTAAAACATTATTTATATATAATATATATTCAGAATATATATATATATATAATATCGATAAATGGAATGAAATACACCGTTCATGGAGACGGTAGTCCGTACGTACGCATGAACGCTGTTTTCGTTTCCTTATTGAATTGAATGGAATTAAGTAGATGACATACATATAAATATACATAAATCCAGTATCATTATTATGTCATATATTTCATTAGTACTTATTATATATACTTTATAATCATTAATGAATGGTTAATCATTGAGAATGAATCTCATCGCGTCGTGGAGACGGTAGTCCGTACGTACGCACGAGCGATGATATCGTTCCCATGGTCGTGGAATTGTGTTGAAGTGTATGTATACTATTTCAGTATCACTATCACTTTATTATAATCATGTATAGTTACTCATTACACCATTATACCCATCCAATTAAGGTGGTGACGGAAAATAGATTACACCACGGCGTGGAGACGGTATTCCGTACGTACGCACGCACGGTGATTTCCTTTCTTCGTAGGATGGATAGAAGGTTAATTAGAGGTGTTTCATATTTATAATAACATATAAGTATATTATAAATACTTATGTTATTACTTTATCATGAAACAACTAAAGAAGAATAAGTTGAAGAAGAATGAAATTGAAAAAATCGGTAATGGATATTACCTCTTCTTTGGAACACCTCTTTGAATCCTCCACTTAGGGAACTAAGATTGGTCTATGAAGAAGACAAGGACCTCTAGGATTATTCTAGGGAAGTGGAGAAGGGATTTTGGCAGGGGTTGTCCGAGCTTGAGTGCTCAAATTGGTGTGAGGAGGAGGGAGAGGAGGTGCCCTTTTATAAGGGAGGAGAGGGGCACTTTAGGAATATCTCAAAATATTATTTTATATTAAAGTCAAAATCGGTTTATAATGGTTCTAAAGGGTCTTATTTCGAATCTAAAGTGGGGATGGGTCGATATCCTATCAACCAATAGTATTTATACAAGTTTAGGTTATTATTTTAACCTTATCAATTAGATTTAACTCTAAGTTAAATAATTTAACTTTTACCGTGTCTTTTTGTTTTCTTACACTATATGGTCAATACACATACTATAACATGCCAAAAGAACCCCAAATTGTTTATTATTAATATATATATCCTCATCTAAGTCATTTGGCCGTACCTTAGATTTTTAGGAATAAAATAACAATTACTAATATAATATTTGATTTAAAAACTATTTTGTGTCAATTTTGACACTATTTGATATATGATTTTTGTGAAAGTCACAGTAGAATTATATGTTCAAACCATGTGGATTAAATCAACACTAATATATCATAGTAACCTAGAAAATTAGTGGGATTCATAAAAAGTCTCAAATTACATTTATTTTGGTGTTTATAACATCAATTATGTCAATATTTCATTAATAAGATATTTACTGCATCATCTTTGTGACATGAATATATTAAGTTATATGATGTCTAAAAATTACAAATAAAATACCATTATGCATGAAATCTTTTTATCTTTCTAATTAATATTTATAGACGAATTTATCTTATGTATAACCCCATATTAAAAATGTTTTACTTATTAAACTTAGATTTTAACTATTTTAACCCTTCTTTAAATAAATTAATAATAAATGTCCTAATCTAATCTAAGTGGGCCTAAGTGGTCATATTTTATTCCTAATATTGTTTTTGGTAGATTTACATTTGTCCAATAGAATTAGAACATGTGTTAGGGTAATAATAATATCATTTTTACCCTTAATTACCCTATTTACTTTTAACCGTGGTAAATAAAAGTAAAAAGTTACTATTCACCAAAAATTATTATCATCTCATTGAACCACATTTTACTTACTGAAATCAACTGTTTCTCTCGGATTTTCGAAATTCCATTCACAGAAGCGGTAAAATTATGTTTTATGAAAAATTCAGTTTTTTTAACTACCACTTAGTAGTTTCACTATTCATCAAAAATTGATGTTTTTCAGAACAATGCCAAAATTTCATCCTAAACTATATTTCATATTCCGAATTCAAAAATGAAGTCAATTTTACCAAATTCATAACATAGAAGTTTCATTAATTAATTTTATAATTAAATCCCGCTGTTAAAACAAATAGCGTGTTTTTAAGAAACAATATCTATCAAAAGATTGACAGTTGTTTATGTCTGGTTTAAATGTGAGATTACATCCAATGACCAACATTGTATTAAATTGTAAAAATATATTCTAAATATACTTTAAAACCACTCAAATTAATAATTTATCACTATTAATTATTTCGATTGAAAAAGTTGTTTTTAACTAAAATTTAGTAATTTTCACTATTCATCAAAATATGAAAGTTATCCGAAAATTACCAAAATTTCACCCTAAGATAATTTCGATATTCCGAATCCAAAAATGAAGTCAATTTTGAAAAATAAGATTTAAAAAATTTCAAAAAGTGGTTATTACTATTCATAACGGCTAGTTTTAATAATATTTTAATAGCATATCGTTGTTTAGTGAAACTCGGTATTGCGTATTACACACGCTATCGAGGAAGGTCGCGATTGCGTGTAATACAAGGAAATTCAAGGATGCGTGTTGTGCAAGCTCCTTTTGGTGTAGCGTACAACACAAGACATTAGTGAAATTAAAAAGAATATTTTTCATAAAATCTTGGGCTGTTACAACCAGCCCCCGCAGCAAAGGGTGCACGTCGCTTCAGCGCACTGCACGAGTTCCAGTGCCAGAGGCCACCCTAGTTCTGGGGAGAGACAGACCCGCAGGCGGCTGAGGATTGGCTGGAGGCTATGGTGAGAGTCTTCAGGCTAGTGGGGACGCCGACAGACTTCATGGTGATCCTTGCTGCCAGCCTTCTTCAGGCAGCAACAGGCAGATGGTGGAGCCTGATTCTCATGATGCATGACGAGGCAACACTTCTTTGGGCAGACTTCGAGAGCCTGTTCTGGGCAGAGTTTGTACCAGCCACCCTTCGAGCAGTGCGTATACATGAGCTACTTCAGCTACAGCAGGGCAGCATGATAGTGGAACAGTATTCAGCGAGGTTCACAGACCTCTCGCGCTACTCCACAGATATGGTACGAGACCCGTTCTTTAGGGCCCGAACCTTCAAGCAGGGGCTCATGCGGGAAATTAGAGATTCTGTTTCTTCTCAGATCATTTCGACCCAGACATGGGTGTTGGAGAGAGCCCTCTTAGTGGAGAGTTTCCTTGATGAGCAGTCTCCAGCAGCACGACCCACCACTAGCCGGCTTGCGCAGAGTCTTCTGTAGTAGACAGTAGACAGATGACGCAAAGGTCCAAGAGGACCAGACCTACTGGTGGCCGACTGCCCGACTCAGGTTCAGTTGTGCGGGGGAACCAGGGTGGAGTCAAAGCCAGTCGTGCCGAGAGTGGACAGTGTTACTCTTGCGGCGGGATTGGTCACATGGAACGTGACTGTCCGACCCACCATGCAGATGACCATCAGTTAAATTAAGAACCTCCCAGGCAGATGTAGAGGTTCGACCAGGGAAGACCGCAAGGAGCAGGCGGCCATAGAAGAGGAGCTGGCCGTGCAGTTGGAGGTGGGCGATGCTTCGGGGTGTTTCCACCACCACCACCAAGAGGCCCACCCCGGTCTCAGGGGACAGGAGGACATGGGAGAGCTCAGCTTCAGGCAGCTGAGTCCTATGGTCATGGAGCTCCGTAAGTAGATGAACAGGAGCAGGACTAGCTCCAGACCTAGAGGATATTGATCATGTTGCTTCTAGTTTTGTTGTTGTTACATTTGTGTATTTGTACTATGAGATGCAATAATGAAAAAACACTTATCTTTGTAAAGTTTGCTTTCATGTCCAATTGTTTGGTCGACATTGAGTGGTCCCGGTTAATACTGTTGACTTGACCCTCACTTTCGAGATTTCTATTAGATGAGACCTAGTGACCTCACACTGATGCCGATAGTGTGACTCGACCCTTGGAGGCGAGAGTGACAGTTGGATCTCTTGGTAGTTACGTCGAGGCCTTACGACGTCATCCATGGCATGAATGCATCATTCATGTCAGGATTGACTGTATTAGGCAATGAATGTGGTTCATCCAGGAGATGAGACCGGATTTCTCTTATCATAAAAGAAGAAATAATAGCATCTCTTGTGAGACTAGAGAAGTTACAGGTCATCCAAGAGCGGATGAGGACAGAACAGGGCTGACAGAAGCCTTATGCTGACAGGATTTGGAGGCCTCTAAGTTCGAGGATGACGATCACGTCCTTATACGAATTTCACCTCGATGAGGTTTACAGACATGTGGCCAAGGCGGTAAGTTATCCCGGAGGTTAAGTGGACCTTCTTAGGTCCTCAGCTAGGTAAGAGAAGTGGTTTACCGCTTGACGCATCCACCTCATTTGCACCAGGTGCACGATGACTTCCACGTATCTCAACTGAGGAGATATGTGCTCGACCCTTCGCATATCATCAAACATAGGGACCTGGACTTTGGCGATGGGGTGACTTTCACGGAGGTTCCAGTGGTAATAGAGGATCGACAGGAGCATATCTTATGAGGATGGATGATTCCTCGGGTGAGCTTTTACTGGCAGTATGGGAACCTCCAGGTGAGCACACGAGAGCATGAGGCTCAGATGCGTGCTCAGTACCGCTTTTGTGTCCCTAGTTTGTGTTGTAGCTTTACGGGGAAGTAAATCCCTGAGGTGGGAGTAATGTAAAGACCCGTGAAATTCCAGGGAAATTTTTTCTTCATTTTCTTTGGGATTTTACAAGAACGCAGTTTCTGACGGCACCTGATTCTGAGGCCCGGTGATCCCGGAATCATTTTCCGATGATTGGCTCGGGTACGTTCAGTGAATGAATGAGTGGGTTTTTCTAACATTTGAATCGTTGCTCGGAATCGAATTCCGAGAGCACCGATGAAACCGCAGCACCGGTAATTTCTTAAGAATGCCTATTCTGGAGATGCATTTACACGAGGGGAGTTGATAAAAATTGGGGAAGTTAAAAATAAAAATTTAACAACAATTTTTATTTTCCACTTGGTAGTTTTATCCTAAGTAAGGGAGTTGGGGGTGGGACCCACATGTGTTAACCAACCTTGAGAAGATAAGGTGCAGTGGGACCCACACGAGCCAAACCCATCACTATGATAACTCCTCAAAACCCCCCATTTAATTTTTCCAACATATATTCTCATTAATTTTTAACAAGTTTTGTTTAATTAAATGAGTGGACATAATTTTGAATGTTCAAAATTTAAAGTGTTTGGTAAAGGAAATAAAATAAGGTTAAGGCCTTATTTTATTTTGGTTGCATCTTTGTGTTGAAGGGGGGAATGTTCTTCGTTTCTTTTGGAAGAACTTCATCTTCCGGGCAAAGAACTTTTCTACAACGACGAAGAACGTTGTCACGTCTTTCTTCCGAAGAACAATGACGCACCATCCCTCGTTCTTCTTCCCACGTCAAAGGAAGGGAGACGTCGTTCCACCTCGGAAAATCTCCATCTTCGTCTTCAAATCCTCTTTCCGCGACACCGACCTGCGAGGCGACGTCTTTTTCTCCGCGACGGAAACTTCGTTCAAGCCACGCTCGAGGTAGGGAATTTAATTTATTTTGTTCGAGATTACTCCCTTAATTTTTTTATTCTTCGTGAATATGTCCAACTGCTATCGTTTAACGAGAGGGGTCCGGACCGCACAAAGACATCCGACCCACCTCCTTTTTTCATGTTGGATTCTTTTATGGTTTGAAATGGGGGTGGCGTTGTGCCGTCGCACCGCGTGGGTTCGGGCGACAAGAAATGCATGGCGCCGTCGCGCCGCACCTTGAAATCATACAAGGAAGCGACGCCGTCACGCCGCGTCGGTGAAACCCGAAAATATCAATATTGTATTGGGGTCACGGCGGAGGGGCGCGGTTCTGTCACACCACGCCGGACGAACCAGGTCGCGGCCGGTTCCGGGCCGCAGCGGAGCAGGGTGAACGGCGCCGGTTCCGGGCCGCCGGTGTCGGCGAATGAGGAAGGACCTGTCATCGCCGCTCCTTGTTGGCAGAACCGGCCGGACAAAGGGATAACCGGGGGATTCAATTCACTTGGCCCGCCATGTAGGTGGCCACATTAATGGGGCTGCGTTTATAGGGAAACCGGGGGGGCAGTGCCCCCACCCCCCCCCCCCCCCTCTACGAGCTGGAACGGCTCGGCCGTTTAACCGAGCCAGCTGGCGCCGCGTGCCGGGTCACCGTCCGGGCCGGGCCGCGCCGACCTGGACCCAGGTCCGGTCGACCCGGTTCGGGCCGACCGGGGGGGTCTCGGGTCGGGTCGGTCCGGGCCCGAAACCCCCGTTTTCGGACCGTCTTCTCTCTTTTGCCCATAACATGGGCTATAGACCTCCGATCGACGCACCATTAGTTGCGTAGCGATCCTGGGAACAAGTCGGTCATTTCGGTATGTTTCACTCAAGGTTTTAGAATACTTTGTGTTCGGCCGAGTTGGTTTGGATACGAAACCAATCGGGCCCTCGGAACGGAAACGCTTATAACTTGAGCTCCGGACGTCCGATTGATGTGCTGTCGACTTTGATGGATTCCTCTAAGTGAGACGGATCTTTTGGATTACCCCGCTCGAGGTTTAGATGCCGTCGGTGTGCGGTCGGGTTGGTTCACTCACGAAACCAACCAGGCCCCTGGAACGAAAAGGCCAATAACTCACAGACCGGGCGTCTGATTGACGCGCCGTCTGTCTCGTTGAATTCCTCTTGATGAGACGGAACTTTTGGCATACTTCTCATGAGTTTTGGTTTCTTTTGGATAGTGACCGGGTTGGATCATACCTGAAATCCAATTGGGCCAATGGAACAGAAAAGGTGATATCTTTCAGACCGGACGTCCGTTTGATGAACCGTCAGGGGAGTTGGTGATCATGTTGAGAAACGGTCCCTATGAGTATAACCTATGAGCGTTCGGGGTACAGTTGAGATATGGCAGGGTTGGTTCGCTCACGAAACCAACCGGGCCCCTAGGACGAAAAGGCTAATAACTCACATACCGGGCGTCCGATTGACACACCGTCTATTGCGTTAAGACCACTATGACGAGGCGGTCCTTTGAGATACTTCTTCGTGGTACTTTGAGATACTTGGAGTATCGACCAGTAGTCCGTGGAGCGGACCCTCATAGAGGCAAGCGAGCAGAGTACGGAGACCGTGTAGATGACTGAGACCTGATGACTTTGAATGACTCAAATTGGAGTGAGTCGACTAGCCTAGTGGACGGAGCGCCCGGAATTTGGAGGCAGACCCAGGGCAGACAGAGCGCCTGGTAGTTGGTAGCAGACCCGTGGTACTCAACCGGAGGAGTACCTCTGTAGGCTATTAGGGGGAGCACCCGGTATTTGGCGACAGACCCACAGTGGACGGAGCACCCAGTATTTGGCAGCAGACCCGCGGTACTTGACAGGAGGAGTACCTCAAAGACTTCGATTAGTGAGCAGTACCTCGGAGTCGTGACAGGACCATTGTACACTCTAGAGATAGGGCTCTTCAGTAGTTACGGTTTCGATAATGAAAATCATGGTTTGAGTTGAGTCTATGACCTTGTGTTTTCCTCATGATTGAGATGGGTCACTTGATAACTTAGGTATATGTGTGGGCATATACCTGGGTAGTGGTTATCCGTTGATTTCATAATCTTTGTATTTCCTCATGATTGATATGGGTTACATGATAACTTAGGTATATGTATGGGCTTATACCTATGTAGATGTTATCTGTTGAGCTATTCTTTGTGTTTATCCATGTTGGTTTTAGTGAGACCTTGAGGGTCTTGGGGTCCTACTGAGTATCATTATATTCACCCCTGCACGGGCTAGGCCTGCAACTCATTGTGTTGGTTGCAGACGATGGGCAGTGCTGACAGAGGCCGAGTGTTCAAGGACTGGACGGTATCTGGAGGTGGAATTCATGGTGATACGACACTCGGAGGAGGTTGACGGGTTAGAGCGTTGTGGAGGCTATCTGTACCTACCCTTCAGGTAGGATCTGTGGTGGAAGATCTAGGGGTTACGCCATCTGTACCTACCCTACAGGTAGGATCCGAGGAGGACGTCCCAGGAGCCGCTTCTGTTTTTCCAGCTGTTGTCTTTTTTTGTTGTACTTTTGTTCAGTTGTAGTTTTATTTTCAGTTTGGTTTGTATTATGTCCCATTTACTTTTCAGCACTTCTCTTTGTACTTAGTGTTTTACTTATGCTTGTACTCTGTGGTGTTTTGTTTTCTTTTATAAAGGCAATTCCTTCCCAATTATCGTGATTTACGCCTTTGGTGCTAGTCGTCAGCCCCTGGTCTATGGAAGGCGGGCTTGGGGTAGTCACAGCACGGGCCCGAGGATGGGTCGTGACATATGTGATCATGTATGAGACTTTTAAAATCATGATTTTAAATTTGTATGATCACAACATAGTAATAGTTATAGAAATTATGCTATTAGTTTCCCGTATTAAAATCATGTTGTAGATATATTTATTATAACCCTTTAAGAAATGTCATGGACTATGCTAAATGGGTATAGATATAAAATTAATTTTTTGGTATATGATATGAATAATTATTTTTAAATAATTAAAATATTTATTGTTATACCATTTTTATAATTAATAGAGTTTTTATTATATAACTTATAAATTTAATTAATTGGGATTTTTTGGTTATAAAGTCATTATAATCAACGCAATGGATAATTTACGTAAATTTTCATTCAATAGTGATGATAAAAAAAATTTGTATATTGAATATCTAGTAATTCATAATGGGCATTTAATATAAGAAATATTAATGTTCAATAATCATTACATGTCAAATTTTTTGAAACAGATCGACATGAACCTATGTCACCTTTATGAAATCATTGAGGATAAAATTTGTATGTTGATTATATATTATAAATCTAGTGACAATTATATCTAAATTGTATAAAAGAAAAACATTTAAATGTAACTATGTTATATGAAACCTAAAAAAATTAAGTGTAAAATACTTTTATTTCTAGAACCATTAAACACACAGAGACCATCCCATATATGATGATTAATGTGACTTTTTGAAATGGAATCAGATGGTAATTTGTCTTAGAAACCACATTGATTATCATGGATTCATATTTTTTTGTGAATCTAATATCTTCATAAAATCAATTAATATTGAATTCTTGAAAATTGAAATGAATAAAGAGCCAAATCAATTTCATAAAATAGATATCATAAATATTCTTTGAGAATTAAGGACTAGTTAACCAGTATCACAACATGGGTTTTTAGACACAAGTTAGAGGAGTTGGGAAATATAATTACAAATAAATCATGATTGGTTTCACAAGAATACATTCAAGAAAGAACGTATTGACTCTGATGATACCTTTTTACATATAACAAGATGTGAAACTATCAAAATATTTCTTTCTCACTTGATCATTTAGATTTCATATTATATATAAATTATGCATAGTAGGGAATTCACAAATGGATATGTAATTGATAATGATTATGTGGAATAACCTCATATATTTCAAAACACACACTTCCAAAATATGTTTTTAAATTAAAAAAATCATTAAATGGTTTAAAATATGTACCTAGAGCATGGTATGATAGGGTCAGTTAATTTTAAATTTATAAAGGTATTTCTAAAGGAATATATAACCCTGAATAATTTATTAAAACAATATTAAATGATTTTATAATAGTAATAAACTATGTTGATGATATTATTTTTTGTTTATAAAAAATATTTCAATACATAATGTTCAAAAATGATTCATAATAAATAAAAAATTTATTCTATTGGGGTAGTTAAAATTATTTCTTTCTTTTGAAATTTGTCCAAAAAAAGAAGGAATTATTTTAAATCATATAATGTATACTAAATATCATTAATTTTTTTAATGCAGCATAAAAAAGGCAGTGATATTTCAATTAGTACCACTTAAATTATATATATTTTATAAATTGGGAACCTAGTTGATAAAACTACATATAGTGGTACAATTTGGTGGCTACATTAACTGACATCTAGATGAACTGATATAAATTTAATTGTTTGTATATGTTTTCATTATCTGTGAATACTAAAATATTTAATATTATTACTTTGAAAAATAATTTTTACTTACCTCATATATATAGATAAATTTTAATTTTTTTCAAAATGAATGAAATTTAATTTAGTTAGTTTTTAAATGGTAGGTTTTATTATTGTATGCCCGAATATAAAATTATCATCCACATTATTTCACATTTTATATAGGTTTATAGTTTCATGGTGTAGTATGAAATAAAACCTGGTTTCAAAATCTAATACAGAAGCTAAATAGATAGTTACATGATGTTTTTGGGCGAAGATTTTGTGGATGAAACACGACTTAATAGACTATAGATATAAATTTTCATATATCCCTATAAACTGTGATAATAAAAGTGCTATTAAAATTTCCATGAATGTTGTTTCACATTCTAGAACTAAAAATATTGACATAAGACATCATATTTGGAAATTCCATCTTCAAAATGGTGAAATGGCGCTTGAATTCATTTGAACTGAACATTTGATTACTAATATAATCACCAAGACATTGAATTTTGAGATAATAATCTATATCAGGCATGAAAACAGAATTATCTATTTTTATTATAAGATTTTATTCAGGTTTACTTTTTTTGGTATATGAAAATCAAAATACCATTATTATTGTGGTTTATCTACCATCAGTATGCACGCATTATGAATGATTGTTTCATACTACCATAGTTATGCTCGCATAATATCATTATTTCATTTTATAATATATAATTCTTAGGATACTATGGTGGACTACTGTGGGCATGATACTATGATTGTTTATTGTGGATTGATCAACTATTGATTGACCTACCATCTACAATAATTTAATTGGTGTCTTCCATTACTAATTCTACAACATCTATAACTTTTTAATAAAAAATTATTGTTTATCTAAATTTATATTATCCATTTAATATTTAATTAAAATATAATAATCAAATATGTAAATAATACTTTTACCTAAATTAAAGTCAGATGTAAAATTATCTCAAATGAACACCCCTATTAAAACCATTCATTCATGTCTCAACATGTGAATATCTTCCATTGAGGATTAACCTTCAAACCAGATTGTAAATGGTTAGAATTAATCATCCTAATGTATAACTTAATGAAGGATGAAATTAGATGAAATACATTGGATAACTGATTTAAACTATATAACAGAATAAATTTTAGATTGAATATCATTTTTGAGTTGATGATTATGAAATTGATTTTTCTTGGTTATCTATAAGAATGTATCTTGTTTAGAATGCGATTTAGGATAAAGGATGTGAAGAATGGTTCTCACGGAATGATTGTCTATTATACCCTAGATTGATATATATATATATATATTGAGTGTCAGTATGATGATAAGAATTATCTTAATAGAATAGTAGTGGATATATAATTTTCAAAAACCATGGTTTAAAACATATGTAGTCAATAATGATAAATTTTATGATAAATTAAACTGATAAAAATTACCCTACATGGCTATGAAATTTATTTGAACCTACTTTTGAGACATTTTTGGTGTGGAATACACTTCAATCAATGAATTTGAGGCTATTTTTAGTAATGAATCTATAAAAATTATATGATGAAGTAGGGGAGTCTTCCCCTATTTTAGTCAAAGAATGTAGGGATCCAATAATAATTAAGTGCTCTAATATAGCTAATGTATTTCAAATTACACCTCAATATCTCTATCTCTTCCCACCAAAGAGATTATTCTAGGGGAAGGTAATGAAATAAAAGCTACTAATTATTTCAATGGTGATAATTTTGATTGATATACTTTAGTGATTTTTCGTAACACTGAATTTTATGTGGGTGGCAGAGATGTTGATGATAAATTATTCCCATTAAAAACTATTTGTGAGTAGGGTATGCCATTAAATGAAGACAAGAAGATAATCAACCCTTATGATTTAGACAGAGTTATTATTCTATAAGCCTTATTATGCTGGCTATTTTAGAGAGTGACAATGATGATACAACCAACAATGCTAAAAATTTCATAGGATTAACTAGTATATCCTTATCATATTCATTCACAGATAGTGGTGATATTGTTAATTTTGAGGATGATGAATAAGGGAATCCACTACGCTTTGTTGGTAATTACATATTAGTTTCCCAAAATGATTCTAAGGTATCTTTAGTTGAAAGGATTGATAAGGAATGACTTTTGGGAACCTCTAATTCAGATGTGTCAGTATGAGAAACTGATCATGAGGATGTTGTTATGCATAACTAGAAGAGGTCTACACCACTTTGTTTTTCTCCTACTAAAGATATCAGAAAAGAGAATATTTGAATTCATTTAAAGTAGGTTTTTATATGTTATTTTTTGAACTCATAGATATTCTTCATCTGAGGAACAAAATCTTAGTGATGATTGCATATACTCAATTATTAATTTTGATATCAATTATCTCTAAAATAGAATTCGCATAAATATTAGGAAATATAGAATCATAGATCATGTGGGGGACAAACATTATGTGTTATATATATTCCAGTTTGGATGACATGAGATCGAGTCTAGCATAGCGAGAATTATCTTCATAAGAAAGGATAAATGAGTTGTCTATTACATGAGATTCTTTTCTTGTGCTCTACCACTCCCAATCACTATAATAGTTATTGCTATCCAGGTCCAATATTTTTAGAGAAATTTATTTCCATATTTTCATGTTGATTTATTAACATCTCCTCAGGATGATATTTTCTGATAAAATTTGTGGGTAATCACATTTATAAGCTTGTTAGGGAGTTCTTGAATGAGTATATGAGTGATAAAAGTACAATAAGAAAAACGACAAGGTATTATATTGACATATGTTTTACAAATAATATGTTCAATTGTCATTTTACTGTCTTAGATGAGATCTGAATATGCCACCTATAAAAAGATCCATTAATGAGAATGTAACTAAGTTGATGAATTTGTCCCCCCTACTCATGTTTTTAGGGAAACAAACTTATCCTTTTCAGTTATTTGGAGAAATTTTTCAGGATAATTATTAATTTTCTATTTTTTAGGAATAATTTATCAACACCTCCAATATAGTAGTCATAACACCTAATCCACTTCAATCCATTTCCATTATATCTTCTATCTCAACCCCCTTTCAAACAATATCCACTTTTGTTAGTCCGTTTGAACATACATCTATTTTAGTAGTAAATAATATTTGACTAGTTCTATGTTGTGTATTATTTAATCATCCTACACTTCCTATTCCTCATTCACCTCCTATTGTTCCTATAGAGAATAATTCATCAACCACCAATTAGGCTCCAATAGGGTTTTTATTTTTGATTTCCACTTCAATGGTGTTGCATATATTGAATTTTTATCGTCATGAAAACCCTTTATTTTTATCCATACACTTGTATTCATTTCATTTCATGTTGCTTCTATATTTCTGAAAATACATAAATGGTGAGAAATATTATCTAGAATGAATTACGAAGATAAATTAGATATGAACATCTATTATTAAGAATATTGTATTCGTTTTTTCATCTAATTATCTATTAAATGGAATATGTTTAAATGATTTTATGGTTCTAAATCCAATTATTTATTATCATTAAAAAATGTGATATTGTTGAATTATCCTAGTCACTTCATTATTTTAAAGATTTTGATCTATTTTTTTATTTCAAATAAGATTTATGGTCTTTAATAGACTCATGTTTTCTAAAAAAACAATATAATTTTATAAATCCTGAACCTAACATTAAAATCTGTCATTATTTAAATTCATATACAACACTAAGATAAGTTCAATTCTATAATATAACCCAATTTTAATTATGTGACCTCCATGATCTATTCTCGGGTTGTGCTACCATTGAGTGGAATGACTGGCACCACCACGTATATCTACTACCGAGTGAAGTTACCTCTACTGCTACCATTGGATAGTGATACCATCAAAAAATACTACCACCAAGTGGATCTACCATTATAATCTACCACTATATACACTATCAAAACTAACTATTTAGTGAATATACATCCATGTGATTCAATGACCAGGTACATACACCATCAAGTGATTGTACCCCCAAAATAGCTACAGCCATTCATTCGTTCGACTATAGTTGTTCACAATTAATTTCTAAATTAATTATTCAATGGAAATATCGAGGAATTAAATGAATTTAAGGTGCCATGGATTTATGAATTATAATTCATAAAAAACTTCATGGATGGATTTAATAAATGAGTCATAATTTCCAAATCTCTCTCTATGTAGGAGGATTTTGGTATTTTGATATGTTTTTCCTACAATGGATAATTAGACCCAGAACTCTATATACTCAGATGAGCCTACTCATATGTGTGATATATAAATATATATATATTTCTTTGTAGAATGTGAGATACAAAATCATTTACAATATTATTGAGTGACAGATAAATTAACATGTGTGTGGACACTATACAATAGAGAACAAAGAAGATTATAAAGACTAAAAAACACACTATTTTACTACATTTTCTATGAAAACTCAATCGATTTATTTCAATTTCCTTGTAATGGATTTTGGAACAAATAAAGATGATATAATTGGGCTACAAATAATTTTCATACTTTTTGCTCTCTTATCCTTATTTTTTAACTTAATTGTTTTCTAAGTTTTTATTTACCATATATATCTGTAAAAATAGTATCCTATATTGATATTACAGACTTCTTGACATAATAAACCATTTTAATTTTCGTGTACACCCATGTAAAACTTTGAATGTGGTCCCATATGACCTTGACTCCATTTATTCTCTAGATAACTATGGAAGCGTCTTATATATATCTCAGACTATTAGAGTGTAGTTTTTTTAAAAACATGATCATGGTTTTGGATAATTTTGTTTAATAAAAAACTACATTATAGTAGGCAATTTATAAGTTCAAGGGATTGGGTCTAATCATGAGATTGAACTACTTGTTTAAAATCCACCATGGGATATTTATTTCATTATTTTTAAATCCACAACAATTAATTTTTTTAAAATTGAAACAAAATATTACTTTGATAGTGTTCATTAACATTTTTTATAGACAGTGCATGATTGTAATGGATTAGTCTCAAAACTAAAAATATTTTTTAAATAATAAATTTATTTGAGTTTTAATAAAAAAAATTAGAACCTATATGATGTATCAGATTATATAATTCTATGGTTTTTGTTAACATGGAATATTTTATTAAATTAAGTTATTTAATTATTAACTAATTTTAATATAAAATTTTAATTATAAAAAAATTCACCCATCCTCTTCAGTCGTTATCATTGATCAAATATAGAATCTGTAGAATTTCCCTTGAACGTTTGTAGTTTACCATGGAAATTGTGTATGAAAATGAAAACAAAATTATGAAGTTAATTTTTTTGTAGAAATTTAATATGGAATATTCCCATAATGAAATGAAATATATGGACCATATTATTATTTTGATTTAATTTTTTGATATTATCATAATGTGTAAAATATATATTTCAACACCCTTGCACATATGAAATATAAAATTTATCATATATGAATATATATATATATCTCTGTGTTTGTATTTTTTTATATACATACACATATATCTATATTAATAAATATATATGTTATGTAGATGTGGTTAGGGGTTTGGAATAGTTGTGTACTATGTTTCGGGTCCAGTACATTTTGATTAATTGATTATTTAGAGTACATAATTATTGATGAAGTATAGTTTTATTCTAATAATTGAGTATGTCTAAAAATAAATTGTCCTGCTCTCTGTCTAATTTTCTCTCATTTTCGTATTACACTTTACATTAATTATGATATTTTTCCAATTATATTAGTGAATGAAACACTATACTATTTATGTGTTATGTAGTGGATACATATACATATACCTATATACTTATTGTTAACATATTTATGTATCAATTTATGTGTACAATATATTTATACAGATTGTGTTTTTTGTTATTTTTTTCAATGAAAAATAAATTATTCTTATAGAATTTTTTTTAATTGAAAATGGATGAATGAAAATTTCATGAAAAATGAGTATGTTGAAGGAGTTGAAGTTATCATAAATCCTGTTATAGAACAAGCATAAAACCTATATCAAATCCTTCTTCCTTTACAATTTAGATATCGAACTATAAATTTTACAAATGAGAATCAATAATATATTATTTTTCCTATAATTGGATGTATATGTTAATTTTGGAATAAACACAGTGAACAAAAAATGTACATACTAACTAGGATGATACTTCTATTTTTTGGATCATTTAATATGAATACTATTATAAATAACGGTGAGGAAAAAATGTAGAAAATGTTATTTACAATTAAATATGACCTTCATGATTTTAAAAAGTTTTTTAGATTTTAAAAAACAATGAAAAGATACAATTTTACACATGTAGTAGTAAATATACATCATTTTTAGTTGTGTTAATTTTATAAAGTTAGAAATCTTGTAGTAGATGGTGTTACACCTGTTTTAATGAACTACATGGTCTCTTGAATCATATGTTGACCAATAAAAATGTGTTTCCCATTTTATCATTTGATGGTAATATATCAATATATTTAGTGGGTAATATCTCTAAAATATGAATTCATGTCTAGATGATTGTATATTATTTCTCAAGAAACATAAATAACTCATAAAATTCCACAAGGTTGGGAGAAAATTATATAAAAAAGTTGAATAATTCCCAGTAAATGTTTTATACTTGTTTACCATAATTCATGGGTTTACATCGATATACTGATGTCGGGGAACCTATAGACAAATAATTATGAATAAAAATACAATTATTGAATATGGGATACTACATCACGTAACAAACTCTTATCGGTACATGAAAAATCATTATGAGTGTCCTAAATCTTGGAATGATCTTGGAAACCTCTATCTTTTCATATAGACATATGTAATAAATACTTTTTTATAAAAATTAGTACACATAGTAAATGGAATGTGATGTTGGTAAATTATATGTTTACATAATTGTTCTTTATTAACGATAAATAAATTATGTTATATATTCATATATTTGGACCAAAAATCCTGGAATGAATATTTATATCTATTTCTCATTAATGATTTCAGATTAGCTATTTTTGTGGGATATTGGTGTTATATTTTAATATATTCATATAATTGAAGATTTCCCATTGAGATTCTTGTGATAAAGGATAATAAATGAATTATTAACTTATAAATTTTTTTCAGTCTATATAATTACAAGTATGTTGGGGTGTCTCATTTTTTAAATATGATACACACTTATTTGTGATTAAATGTTCCATGAATACTGTTTTTTTAGAAAATAGAAATTTTTTACCCAAACCAGATAATTATCAATCATGAATGATAGTAATTGATGTAAATAATGAAAATATAATATCACTATCTCCAATAATGTGTGATAAAAGATTTGATAATTTAATATATTTTGAAACTAATTTTTCTATGAATATTTCAAAAAACATTATGAAATCAGGTAGGAAAAAGAAATCAATTTGTTTGATTTACCATACTTGTTTAATGTTTATGCCAGAAATAATCTTAATACTACACACAAAGAACAAAATATACTTCATAGTTAAATTTTCATCTTACTAAATATACTAGAAAATAAAATGAAATTATTTCTAGTATAAACCTGATTGAAATGGGACTAAGGGAAGAGTTGGCACCAGTAAAGAGTGAAACATGACCTTTTAATTTTGAAGAATCTTACGGTCTACCTAGAAAAGAATTTTTTTTATTTTCCATAATCATTAATGGTGTAAGAAGACAAGATTTATATTCATCAAATATCAATAATTACACGTCAATGGCTAATTTGAACTCATTTTTTCTAAAATCGCAATACTGATTTCTTACTATTCCTGAATTAAAGAATTTATATTTACATTAAATTCTACATTAAAATTAATGACGTTACTAAAACTATCATTAATTGATATAATGGTACACCTAACCATTTACTTGGTCATACAATTTCAAATATGTAGCCTTATAAATTACATATATATGTAATTCATTAAATAGTATATGATGATTTTAATAGGTATCAACCAGAATCAAATTGGGATAAAAAGGCTTATTCTAGAGTGATAAATTTTTGAAAAAGATATTGAATTATTTTTCATTTATCTATCTGATGTTGATTAAATTTTTAAAGACTTTGATTTTCCATGTATTATTTTTTAAATTGTATAGAATATTTTTCAGAAACCATGATTGAATTTTGTGCGATTTATTGGCATAGTGCTCCCAAAAATAATTGTTCAAAATAAATTAAATATTTTAAATATAATTTGTATGCAGTTATCCAAAAAACGTGGAATGGAATCTAAATGTGGTTTGAATCAGAAATTTGAGAGAATCATTGAGTTCGTAACACAGGTTTTACCCACGGTGTGACACAACCTTGGTCGATGCAGTGTGTTTAAAAAATCCATCAAGGGAATGATATTAATAAAATAATTAATTAAATTTTTTATTATTAAAATATTTATACTATGAATTATGTTTCATTAAATGGGATTTTTATAATAAAATTTCAATTTAACTCCCATAACCATGGATCTACTGGAGAGAGCATTAGAGGATCCCTCTAAGGTGAATGTTGATATAATCATAGATCACAGATCTGAAGGAAACAAGATTACGAATATCACCCATGAAACTTATGTATGCGATTTCATCATCAGCAATTAATATATATTTATGATGAATGTTTCGTTTATTCGAATTATTTCCCCATTATTAATTTCTATGAATAAAATGGATCAATCAACCAATAGATTTATCCATAATTCTGGTGTATTGGGCGATGTGTTTATTTATGTGGATTTTCTCTTGAGAATTTCATTATGATAATTTATTCTTCATTTTTATTCTAGGATCTATAAATATTGGACAAAACTAACAAGGAATGAGGTTTCTTCCAAATATATTTGGTTGATTTTTTTCCATTTTTCATCATTCATTGGGGTGTTCTTTTATTTTTCCATGATTATACATCTACAAATAATATTTTTCATTTCACATATATTTTTTGGTAAAATTAGTCCATATTCATGATATAAGATCAACACAACATAGTAGTGGTTCAATGATCGAATCCATGGTCTATTGGAGGGTTTTAGATACCCAAATTCATACTGTTTAGTGTGAAATGACGATTTGAATACTATGGTGTTGTAAAAAATTGTTTCAATAGATAGAACATGTTGTTCATCGATAAATAGTCTTAGTTTATGCGGATAATTTATTTTATAGTGAGTTGAATAACATAATCATTGTATAGAGGCACAAAAATTCACACGAAATCTAGATATGAGATTCTAGAAATTTCATCACAACAAGATTTGTAACATGGAGACACATTCCATGTTCACCTCTCTTATTGTTAGCTAGTCATTTTTATAATTTTATGTATCCCACATCATGTTACCTTGTCCCATGGATTGGGACCTATCCCTAGTGGCTCGATGTGTGCCTTAATGGGTAAACAGACATCGACTTGAGTACATGGTCATCATCGCATCGTGTACTCCCACTTGGATATGGCCTGAGAATCTTTACATGGAATAATGAATGCCTTAGGTCATGGACTAATCAATGTCCTTGTTCATGGGTAGAGTACATAAGAAAATAACATGTCATGTACAATTACATGGATATTAACATAGGACATGGGTCGTTTACATGAGCTGGTGTCGGGGTCGAGGGGACATGGAATGTAACTTACTACATACTGTTGACTTCATTAAAGTTGGCTTCAATCCCCTTTCCTCTGTATCTTAGAAATATTTTGTTTGGGTGTGTTTCCTGTATCCATTACTTAAGGGATAGTATATAATCCCTTCTTATACATATGATTGTGATCCCTTCATTGGGAATTCATATTTAGAGTTTTTGGAATACCTTCATGGGAACTATGGTGAAATTTTATATTAATCATTATTCTGAAGGTGGAGTTTTGTGTATCATAAATATCAACACTATGCAAGCACCCATTGTCTACTTATTGTGTTAATCCAGATTGAGTTGTTGGTATACACCAGGGCCTTCGGGGTGATCGTCATATGTCTATCGTATCTCTTCAAACATTCAACATGAAATCCCTATGGCGAGACCCGACAGGAATTAACTCTTGGACATACATAATAAGTGCTATCATACTCAATTGCATGTTCTCCTAGATGACTACTATATGAAACCATTGACATGGAATCTTATGCTGTCATTATGGTAGTGAATTATCATTATACTATCTTTATGTTCTCTCTATATATAAATATTTTTGTTATATGTTTTGAAGATATATACATGTGTAGATATTTATGTATTCTTTTGTTGTATGATTTTTTGTTTTAGGTTTTCCTACTGTGTATTTCTATTCTTAACCCTACATGGTCTTTTCTCTTTCATGTCTTGTCTTATTTAGATGATGGAACTTTTTCCCAATTCTTAGATGGACCTGGACCTGATGGTTTAGAGTGTGATAGGAGTTACCTAGTTGTCTTCCTATGGTATCTTAAAAATATTCCCCATTTTTACTTTTGGGTTTTATTTTTTAGTATCTTTGTAGTGGTATTGTATTTGGCCCTATTTACATTCCTATTCTTCTTATCATACTATATTTGAGGGACATATATGTATGAATGAATGGTTGTTCAGTTTTTTTATATACCAGAATTATATAGTCTTAGATATGTTTGCATGTGTATAGGTACATAGGCTAAGGCCTCTATTGTCAGTGATATTCATACACAGTGTTATTTATCATCTCCTACCATATTGGATGCATTCTTAGGGTGTCATGAAATGGGCCCCATTTGAATGGTTCATGAGAGCATTGTTCTTTGAAAATCATATCACGGAAGAAACCTTATGGGAAAATAGATTTATGGAGGAGACATTTTTACTATTACCACTACATAATGGGAACGAGATCAATATTACATTTTAATAATTGTGATGAGATTTCTTCCTATGTAGAATCCCATAATGTAATTTGTTTCTGAATTTTTTTCTCGGAAATGTCACAAAAATATAAATATGATCTCATTAAAGGAATATATTCCACATATAGGTTCTTTAAAATACATTAGTATCATATCTAGTTTAGATGAATAATATATTTAATAAGATAATAGAAAATCAACAGTTGAACAATGATTATTACGTAAAGATCCATCTAATCCCCACCGTATATAAGTATACCTACTCCCCAAAACCATCCACACCAATGGTAATAAATTATGTCATAACACTTTATCCTAAATTTGAATCAAATATATTTGGTAAATTTTTATTTTAAAAGTTCCAGAAGTTTAATTTTATGTGATTTTTATCAATTTAAAGCTAGATGTTACCTTATTGTGAGTGGTGTAGTCTAAAATATCCTAACATACATTCTACACTATTAAAAACTCCAAAACATTTACATGAGAGTGGGTATTGAAGTATCTTCAATGAAAAATTCCATGTTTTCAATTCTTGGATTTTACCATTGTCGATGATGATATTAGAACATTCATTGTATTTCTATTTAACCATAAAATGATACATGAGGTATGTACTCTAATTAAATTCATATTAAAAAAACATTAGAAAAAAGATGAAAAAATTTCTCAAATGTAGTATATTATTGATATTAAAAATTATGGGGGAAATTGGAGGTTCAATCTAAACAATTTAGTGGACCACCCATGAAATCAAAATGTCTTTCTTATAATACCTTCACCCCCCCAGTTCCACAATTGTATATATTAATATTATATGATCATGTAGATATAACATTCAATGATAAAAAATATCATATATTTAATATCTAGAATATATATTTATATAGGAAACTACATATGTGGTTGTTATCAAGAGTATAAATAAGATTATGATATTTGATGGTAATGATTCATAGTTGTGAATACAATCATGGGGTACATATTCATAGTATCTTTAGCCCAGAAAAATGATTTACTATGTTTATTTCCATTTATAAACATTCATATTTTCTTTAGGTATATATATTACTATAGTACAGAAGGAATCTATTTCAAACCATGTTTTGGAAACAGTAACCCCTCTATCATTTCTTTGAAAAAATTTCATTAGAAATTTAAAAAATAAATTGTAGAAACATGAACTAAATATGGAGTTTGAAAATAATATAATAAGCGATAAAATGTTCTTAATTCTTATAATGAATGAATAAAATTATATTATACAATATTATAAAATATATTTTTCATTTCAACAATACTTATTTTTTTTGTTTCTAGGAATCAATTGGTGTTAATCGTAATAAATTTTGGATGCCTTTCATGTTTCTTTTTTAACCATATCATTGTTTTACAACCAATTTACCACACACAATGTCTATTTTGAAATTTTAATGTACTAAAATAAATAATTTATAGGTATGTATGGAAATATATATTTCATATTTTTATTTTACAATATTTTTTATGATAGGTATTTCAATCATTATCTAATAAATCATGCTATGATGTTAGTAACTCAACACATGAAGACTAATCATTTCATAAAATGGAAATATAGTATGTTATATATAGTATTATTTAACTATCAAAATATATTTTCACACATTATAATTATTTTGGATACTTATTTTGTATATTCTAAAAAATGATGTTAATGCTTTTGGTTGTTATGGTTTTTGATGTGTGATAGAAATTATACACCATTAATAAAGAATCATCCCCCAAATTTTTTTTTAATTTTAATTAAAATTTCATTCGAAAAAAATTATTTCTATTTTTTCAGCATATTGTATATAATTTAAGTACTACCAATACTATACTCTCTAAAAATAATATGTATATTTATATTCAGTTGATTCTACAAGGTAAACTATGTCAAAATAATGACATCATGTTGTGGTGATTACATATTGTATTCATGTTATTGTATAGCTTGATATCGTGAGGATATATTTTGGATGTAAATAAATAGCATCATAATGTTTAGATATTAGTTTTCAAACATTAAAAGAATTTTTTTCAATTGATCTATAATTTATTTCATTTATGGGTTTGGTTGAATCATAGAAATTGGAAAAACCCATCAATGATGAGCCAAATAAATAAGGGATATTTCAATTAATTCTCAGGGAGAAGTTTCATGGAGGGTTATGCACTACAAATTATACAATATTTAGTGACAATTATAAATCATATCATCCTTATTTGAGATTATACTGTAAGGCTTTAATTTAAATAATATAGAAAACCAAATGGGTCGAGGATCCTACTACCCACAAATATGAATCCCTATTAACAACTATTGGGGAATTTACTTCCATAATTTTATCCTTATAGGATTAATTTTTTACACCTTTTACTTTGGATGAGTTTGTAAAAAATAATAAAGGTCCTATTAGAATCACTTCTACATCAATAATGAATAATCAATTTGAATTCATTTATGTTCATATTTGATTCATTTAGAGACATTAAAATTAAAAGTTACTATAATTAATAATATAGTTTCCCTACCCATATCGCAATATAATTCTAAAATTAAAAATGAACAATTAACTCTAATGGATTTTTAACTACATTTTGATGTTTAACGTATCGTGCTTCTAGTAAATAATTACACGTAAATTTTGTTTAAAACACATGTCCCATTGTTAAAATCAATATAAAAAGAACATATTATTTTCAAAACACATTAAAACAATCTATAGTTACTTTTCAGGTTTAGTAATCAGTCACAATGAAATCATACATATGATGAGGCCAATAACAGTTTTAGATTTTTATGTTAATATAATAGTTTCAATTATCTTTAAAACACATCACATTTTCAAAATTGAGAAAACATGATTTTATTATTAATATATTTTTTGTAGTAATTGATAGTTAAATTTTCAGATATAGGAATCAATAACACATCAATATGAATCAAAATGCTTCTAGTAAGACTAAAAGTGCTTGTTTTCACATTAAATGTATTATTTTAATTTAAAAACTAATCATATTACCATAACTAACAAAACAAGATCATATTTTCTTGATAATTTAGGGGAAAATATATAATTCATTTTTGAAATGTATCAATTGACTACACATCAATCCAATACATGATGTGATCTACATAACTAATAGTGTGTGTTTGACATTAAAAGGTTAATTTTATTTTAAAATGCATATTAAAATAAATCACTAAATAAAAAACTATAAATATTTTCAAAATACAAGAAACCAATCATTTTTTTTTCTATATAGACCTATTTCTATCCTAATATACGATGTGTTCGGTATGAATCAAGGTGAATTTATTTAATTTAAAAGTGTCATTTTATATTAAAATAATTGTCACATATACAAAACAAATCAAATGAACCCTGATTATTTTAAAAAATATTTAAAATGATCGATAATTGATGTGTAATGTGTAAGAATTAAATTAACCTAAATATAACACATTATGTGTCTGGTAGTACTCAAAATGCTTTTTTTTCGAAGTAAAACTACCATACTTCTCTAAAATATATGTTATATACCCAAAATCAGGTAAAAAATATCATATTATGTTGAAAATTTATAAAATAATATATAATACTTTTATAAAATTTATAAATCAACCACACATCAATCTTAAATGTGATGTAATTAAATAAAGGTTAACTAAAATATTTTTTAGGTTAAATAAGTGTAATGAGAATATTTTTTCAATTGGTAATGGGTAACTCGATGTTTTTATATGTTATGGAAGGGTAATATTAGGATTTATTTAGTTAATAAAGGGTGAAATGAAATTTTCTTATGTTATTTAAGGGAAACATGAAGATTTATTAAGTTACTAAAGGTTAACATGAATATTTTACCAAGAAGGTTCAGCCAAGGGTGAAGGACCCATGGCTCCAAACTTTATTGAAAAGAAAGATGAAACAGTACATAAGAGTTTAGGAGATGTTAACATGCAGTAACCCACATCTTAAACAAAACACAAGTGCACATCCAGAAGTTACCTTTTCCGAGGCCGACCACGACCCCTGGCTCCACCCCGATAAGTAGGATGTCGACGTCCCCCCCTTTGATTCCCCATCACAGGAATCTTAGAAGAGGAGTCCTTGTGCATTATATATTCAGGTATTGCATCCTGAAGAAAAGTGGATTGCTGCTCCTTCAATTCATGAGGCCCTGCTTGCACCCCTTTTGTGACATGCACATCCCTGTCCAAGTAATCGGCTACAACCTCAGCATCAGATATCCCAGTACACCTTCTATTATGGCATCCTGCACACTTCAAACCATCTAAATTAAGTAAATCAAATTCAGGATTATTAATGTTCTCTAACATGGAGAAGAAATTAGAAACTGGTTTATAGGCAGCAACTGAATCCTTTTGTTCCACCACCGCTGAGGGGTCCAGCTCCAGATTTCCTAAATTATCCTGCTCCACATTAACCAGGGAAGAATCTGTCCTGTGGAGACAGTCCTCCCCTGAATCTACTTGTGAGTTAACAGATTCAGTAGCAATTAAGATTGCTTGATTTCCTTGTTGCTCCAGTTTCCCTTTCCTAACCTGCTTGACATAATCAGCAGGCTTTGTCTCATGTAGACAGTCCTCCCCTTGAGCAATATGCAAGCTAGCACATTCAACAATATTCTCAGTTATACCTGCCTGAATTCCCAGCTTATCCAACAAATCACCATCCTCCACCACATTATATTCCTGTGGCTTTTCTTTAGAAGTTGAGCAGGCCCTCGGTTTCTTGTGCAGCACCATTTGGAAACCTTCATCATCAATAATCTTCATCCTCCCCTTACCAAAATTAGGGGCCATTTCAACATGATCAAGCTCCTTATTGACTTTTTCTTGAACCTCAATTTCATGTTCTGCTTGATGCTCTTAATCCTCAGAAACATCAGCCCATGACTTATTCATAATGCCCATCTCACCATTGATTCCAGATGTCATCTGCTCCAAAGTTTTAACAGTCTCTATATCAACAGCAGCAGTAGTATGTTGTGCCTCATCAGCCTTTTGCAAACCATGCTGAACAGCTTCAGCAAAAGTTGGAGTTACCTTGTGAGGATCCTTTGTTTTGGAGCCATGTTTACTGCCATATGCACCTTTCCTCTTACACTGATCCTGGGAGTGACCCAGTGATTTACATAGGGAACATTTTAAATTCCGACGGCATTGAAAAGGAGTATGACCAATGCAAAGGCAGGACTTACAAAAACTAGGCAACCACTCATACTGGATTGAGAGTTCCAGCTTGATTTCACCAGCAACCAGAAATACTGTATCTATCAGCACATTTTCCAAATCAATTTCAACTAGGACACGAGAAAAATGGCCATACCTCGAATGTTCAGTTTCTTTGTCTACTTTAATTGGGCAACCAATGGTAGAGGCAACTTCCACCAGGACAGATGGATGCCAGAAAAACCAGTTTAAGCCTTTGATCCGGACCCAAGTCTGGGTACAAGAGTTCTTGATTGCCAGAGGACATGAAAGAGGATCCCATTGTTGAACCATGATATATCCAGGTTTCATCGACACTGGTCTGAAGCTCCAGGCCGCATTCTGCATTTCTTTCGAAGGGAAAACAATTTGAAAGGTACCTCTTCCAATAGAAATTAGACGCCATTCCGTAAATCCCCAGCTCTGAGAGAGCTGCAATCGCACATCCTCAGCCCTGACAGGTGCATCATTTCGAGTTCCAGATAGTCTGGCAAGAAGGGAAAATCGGCATTCTTCCAGTCGATCTTCCAATATCTTCGGGTTTGCTTCGATAAATGCAATCGACCCATTTTTCGTAATCCTTTTGCAAAGAGATGCAGATTCATACCTGGAATCACAGAAGAACAGGTTCCGGGAAGCCGATCCATCAAGCTTTTTCTTAGGGTTTTCTGCAGCGTTCATCAACGAATCTGTAGTGTTCCCCTTCCCTCCACTTGTAGACACCACTTTCGAAGGAGGAATGAATACTTCCTTCGGATCGAAGTAACACTCCAGGGGATTCGCCATCACCAGATCAGCAAAGTCGAAGGTTCAACACAGTCTTCCTCGTCGACTCCCGCATCTCCCCCCTCCTAAAAATATAGTTTTATGGGAATATTTCTTAACATGAATATTTATTTTTCCACAGAAGATTCATTTGAATATTATAGAAGTTATTGATGGTTAAATTTTTTTATTATTACAGAATGGTAACATGAATATTTATTTTGTTACTAAAGGTTTACTCAAGACATTTAGAAGTTACTAAAGGTTAATTTAAATATTCCATATTTCACATCATCTTAACTAGAAATATATTTATGTTGTTTAAGGGAAACATAAATGTTTCATAATATCTTGATTGGAGACATTATTATATATTAAGTTTATAAATGGTAACATGAACATTTATTATGTTACTTACGAGTAATAAATATTTATTTGGTTACTAAATGGTAACATAAAAATCATTAATTTTATAAAAGGGTAGAAATATTTTTTTATGTTCAATCAGTGTAACTCAATGGTTTATTATGTTACTAAAGGAAAACATTAATTGAGATTCCAATAATATAATTTTGCTGATGGATGGGAAAGATCCTTAAGTATCATTCATATAGTCTCAAGGGATTCCACTAATACATAATTATTTCTTTTTTCAAAGTATGTGTATATTTTTTTTTGAAGATTATTATATTTTCAAGTTCAGTTCCCTTGGAAGTTATATTCGAGATGAATATTAAATCAAAAGTTTCTATAAGAGATTAAAAATTAACAAAAATTTATTTCAAAAAATATATTAGCGAAATATTTTTTTTACTAAAAAAGTTTCATTTTAGTTTAGAACAAGTTACGTATTTTCAAAACTGAGAAAAGAATGTTATATTTATTTGAACCATTAAGATAATAATCTATACTTTATTTTTATTGTGTATGAATTTATTGTGCACCAATCTGACACATGATGGTGTCGATATGACTCAATGTGAATTATTTCACAAAAAAATTATTATTGTGGTTTAAAAACATTTCATATGTATAAAAATAGAAAAATGATATCAATTTATCGAAATAATTTAATAAAGGGTATTTAATTGACTTTTGGCTTGTATGAATTGAACACACGTCAATATGACACACAATATGACTAATACGATTCAAATCATGTGTTTTCACATTAAAAGTGACATTTTGGATTAAAAAAATCATAAAAATAAATCGATGATAAAATTATATTATATAATATTGATACATTATGTAATTGATAAATAATTCATTCATGATAGATGGGAATCCACCACATGTCAATCTAACACATGAGTTATCCGGTATGACATAAATTATGTGTCTTCAATGTAAAAGTGTCATTTCATTTTAAACAATGAATCACATATCCAAAAACAAGAAAAAATATTATTAGATTATACATAAGTCTTAATAAAGTTTTCCAAAATCCATTTTCAATATATATAAATTGACGGCATGTAAATCTGATACATGATGATATATAATTTTTCCATCACATGAAACTAATACCTTCATTGATATCTTATTCTACACGCAAGACCTATTTTTATGAAGAAACAATATATTATTAAAATATTATTATTTAATATAAAAAGATATAACCAAACAATTGAATAGGATGTTATTAATAAGAATATAAAACTATTGTAAATATATAGTTTATAATAATCATTTAAAAATTCATTGGACTCCAATTAATTTGAAATTAAAATATAATCATTTTGAATTAAATTTGAAATATATTCAATTTTATGCTCCAAAATGTGATTTATCATAATAAAATAAATAAATTAAAATTATTAATCATTTTAATTAAATTAATATTTATTTTATTTAGGTAAATATTTTTTATATTAATCCAATTTAATTAATGTGAATTATAATATAAGAAACATGATTTTATGAATAAAAACAAGAATATTATAAAGATGCTTCAAAATACTTTTAACGGAGAACCGATTTTAAATATGAATATTTAAATTTTTATAAATTTTATAATTAAAAATTTGAACCATTTTTTAAATTCAATTTCTCAAAACTATGTTAGGGATAAATATTTTTTACTTTTATGAAATATTTCATTTTTTGATAAATATTGAAAAATACTGAATTTTAATTCAAAACTATATTCTGGTATAATTTTTTTTTTGATAAACTATATTTCTAATGGTATTAAATGTTAAATAGATATCATTTATATAATATACTCTAATTTAGGTCATTTTATGAAATTTAATTTTGAAATTAAATATCATAACACATCAAACATTTGAACATTTCACATTAAAAACCTGCTATTTCGTCCAATTTATGGGATTAATTTAAATTATTTTCTTACACATAATTGATTAGAATTTAGAGAAATTGAATCAATATTTTGAATCCAAATAATGTATTATTTTTAATATGTTCAACTTAGTTTTTGACCAAAAATATTAGGGAATGTGAATAAAATTAATTATAGTGATTAACCATAAAATTAGCCTAACATAGTTCTGATCCTTATACAAAATTTCAAAAATGACAAAGAAAATTGTCTAAAATTTCATGGATGAACATATTTATACCATATCCCCCATTTTATATAATTTTTTTCATTATTGGATTGAATTTTTTCATTAAACATATTGGTGGAGATCACATTGCAATATTTTATTGGAATTTCACTCCTCCAATGTAAAATGGAACCTAGCCCTCCCACATATTCACACATCTTGAGATTTTTGGCTCAGAAATAATCTTCCCACATAATATTCCAACATCCAAAACCTAATAACAGAAACCATACATTGTTTATAATTTAACTCAATGAATTCATTTTTAAACGCATAGGAGATACCCGAATAAGGGGTAATTTTATTCAACGATCACCTTCTTTTCATTTAATTCTACACCACTTTAATTCATTTTATATAAATATTCTATAAATAAAATATATAATAAATATACAGAGTTTTTTTATGTTAAGGGTTTTATCTACATCTATACATATTTCAATCAAAGAGGTAAAAAACTTACCATTTGTGTACAGAGAAGTACCGCTTCACGAAATAATATTGTTTTTCTTCCTTTACCACATCTCAAAGATTTGAATTATGATAGAAACACTAATTTTATTTAAAATATATTTTTTAAGTTGAATAAATAATTATATAATATGTATGTGTTACACATAAATTCATTATTTCCTTCTATTTTAAAAATGATAACATTGTTTGTGGAAGTGTGGACTACCACCTCCTCAAAGTGATCCGATTCGTTCATGTTATACTTGTAATGTATAAAGGATGGTTTTAAATAACTTATATGATACATATGGAATTGATATGATACTATAATTATAATATACACATATATCAACTAATTTTTATTATTTTTATATGGAAACGAAATGAAATTAGTGTTTAGACGTATGTACAGTCTATAGTCTCCATAAACGACGCATTTCATTTCATATCTCCAAATTTTATGGATTATTATATATATATATATATATATTGAGTATATAATATAATTACATAAATTTTTATATTATTTTAATTATTTAATAATGATATATATAATATAAATAAAAAAATTGTTAAAACATACTTGAAAAACTAGTGAATTATCACTCGAAATAGTGAAACAAATAAAATATTATCCACAAATGGGAAATATAATATTATATAAATTTAATATATGATATTATATATATCATTATGGTTTTGTTATTTATAATTAAATTCTTAAAACCACTATAAAATAGGGTAAAAGACATTCACCAAAAAGTAAACGCAATTTATGGGATTTTTATCACACTTTATACATCTGTGAGATAAATTTCATATTCACCAGTTAATTTATATTTTCTATATATGGACCATTTTGATATATTTTTTCAATAATTATTTAATATCCATTGAATTTTGAGTTTCAATTTTAATTATTTTTTCTAATGGTATTTTTATTAAATGTTAACATGTGGTAATGAATTTTGTAACCTAGTTCCATTTTATGGGGTTGTATTACTACCCCATTGTCATTGATATTATAAGATTATGTGTGTTATAAATTTTCATGATAAATTTTTGTATTTCCAAATTATTTATTTGTATTTACATTTTAAACACATATTCTAATAATTTATTGACTCTCACATCCATGTTCTGGGTTTTTAGTGGTTTACATAACAATCCCATTTTTTAGGATAATTTACACCTAAATTTCAACTAAATAAAATTATTTGGTAATTTTTAAATAACCCATTTAATTATATTATCCACTTGTTATTAATTACATTTTTAATGAAATAATTATATTAAAAAAATGTTATGAACTCAAATAGTTTTATAGAATGGTTTTCAAAAAACAGTCTTCATTTATATATTTAATCCAAGCACCTATTTTCATCTATAAATAATTTTTTTAAATTATGTAATATATTTTTTTACCATTAATAAATTATTTAATAAAATTTGTTTTTACACCTCATTTTCTATTACCATTTTCTTTCAATGGAATATTATTTTCGCATTCCCAATAAGAGACATTTATAACATTGTTACCCTGCAATATTAATATTATTTATACCTGGAATATAATTTAAAGATCTACGTACAATAATTTCATTGAGGAATCTATTACTTTTTTAAAAGAATAATTTTTTAATAAATGTTACCAAATTTCATCTTCGAAAGAAATTATTTTCAAAAACATTTTAAAAATAAAAAGGATATTTACCTCAAGAATATTTTATAGCATCGTTATGGAATATTTCAATTCATAAATGAAAAAATAAACAATTTATTTTTATTGTACTTGTCTTATGTTTTGTTGATATTATCCCTATTATTCCAATGGGTGTTCTTTCCATTGATTGGGCCACGGATTTCATTGAAATCCACTTCTTGGATTCTGTTTATTCCTATTGGTATATCTAATTCCCTATTAAAATCGAACATTGAATTTTCTATATTAATCAATATCATTCAACATTTATATGTTCATTTACAAAACTGTATTCCATTTTTACATATAGTGAATTTCATGTGATTTAATATGGAGATATTGATAATTAAATATCCATTACTCATTATGTATATTTGAAAAGGAATATTTGTTGAATTAAATTTATTATTTGATATATGAGGAATGTTTTGGACATGTAAGATACATGTTGGGGAAATTTAATGCAATACCCCAGATGTGTTGGTAGTCTATTGAGAAAAAAATTGTTTTTAGAAATCCCTTTGAGATTGTTCCCAAGTAGAATAAAAGGTTGTTGACCCAAATATTTAAACTATCTTCAGAACTGTATTGAATGCAGAATTCTAAACCATATTTTTAATGGTATTGACTGTAATGGTGTAATTTTCTTAGGAAACATGATTTTTAATAACTAATAATCTCTTTAATTTGACATTAATTTATTATTATGCATGATATATTTTTCATCGACATTATCTATGGTTGAATTTCCTTATCAATTAAATGATTAAATGTTATTTCTTTCAGTTAGATTCCATTCCACATTGATTATTCATTATCCAATTATTTGAATGGTATATATTTCTAGTTATTACCCTATAATACTATTTAATCACTTCCATCTTATTATATTGATAATATGGGATGTGTGTTCAGTTTTAAACATTCCATATTGATTATTCTCATTAATTCATTATTTGTTGGGTTATGCTTTACCCTTACAGTTGTTTTTAGCTCAACCTTACTTTATTTCCATTCCACAATAATCCAATAAATATACTAAGAAAGATATTTAATGATATTCTATTTGGGAATTATATTATAATGAATGAAAAAAAATTGTAGATTGTTTCCTCATTTGTAATTCAATACTCTTTAATGTATCTGGTTTTCGATGAATACTAATCTCTTAAGATCATATGGATTTGATTCATTGTAATCCTAAAAATGTAAAGGTCATATACAATTATGTGAGTCTTCTAGAATTTATTCACTACAGTTGGTACCAGATTAAGTTTAGTAGAATCCTTGGAAACTATATTTATGAAAAAATATTTTAGATAACATAAGCCTATGATAGACAATGAGGATAGGTATAGAAGAAAATCCTGGAATTTTGGTATGTTATATATTTAGGGGGTATTTATAGTACTAAATCCAAATCATTATTCTATAATTGGATGTGGATTTGTCATAGATATTCCTACGGGAAACAACTGAAAAAGATGTGTTGGGCCAGAATTGAGTGTAACCCTATACTTGACAACGGTCCATACTGCATAATTAGTTTGACACTCCTGGTGGATATGCTTATGGTAATTATTATTTTCCATAAAAAAATATTATAATGGATTTTCATGCATAATAAAATTAAATTACCTATGTTAAAACATAGACCAAGGAAGGACCTACATTGAAATAAAATAGATGAAGTTTTTATATATTGGTGTTGTATTGAAAATTTCTATTAAAAGGATATTTAGTGAATAAACTTATACCAAGTATGTCCACAAAATTGTTGAGAACATCATATGAATTATATTAATATAGTTTGAAAAAAAGGAAATCCATATGCATGGTGACAACTCATTACCTCGGAAAAGGTGGAGGGTCATGAACCCATCACCAAATCACTATAAAGATTGTGTACCAACCATCAGTCTACGTGATGTCCATGATAATGTATAATTTATTCTAGTAAAAAATTTTGATAAATAAATGTTAGTTATGAATGAGTTGTATCACTATATGGTTTATATATTAATTTATTAACCATGTTTTTTAAATAGTTAGAGGAAAATATAATAACATGTTCTATCAATATTACAATATGAGTATAGTTCTTCAAAAAGGGGGTTCATTATAGGATATCCATTTTATGGAATAACAGTTGAATTAGAGTTTGATCAAAGAAGAAGCAGAATATAGAATTATCTATATGGAATTGAAATGTGACAAGTAGATATATTTCTGTATATTAATAGAAAGTAAAATAATTACACAAAATAACGAAAATGATCAAAAAAATGTTATCCTAATACATTAAATTTTTATGTTCTTTTAGATTATAATAGATCTATGAAATTGAGGCCGTTATATTTCAATTTATCATTCACTTATTTGTGATATATGACCTCAATCACTTACTATAAATATTAATCCTTTCCCTCCATGCCTAAATACTCACATTCCACTAATATTCTCTTATATAAAAAAATAGTTATATGTTATTCCATGTGACCATGGTACATCCCATTCTCTCTGTTCTAGAAATTTTTTTCCAACCCTTCTCATAATGTGGGATTTAAATAAATGAGTTTAAAAATATCAAACAATTTTTTACCATGAGAGAGTTTAAATTATGAGGACCCAATTTATTTATGTTGGAGAAAATGTGAAACCACGAAAATTATAAAATAGTACCTTTTTTCAAAAGTGTGTTTGACACACAACAACACACATAGATAGTAATATAACCTCTCATGAATTTATGGTATATTTGATATTTTAAATAAATGTAATTTATTCTATTTCTTTAATGGAATGAAATACAATGATTTCTGGGATGACAAGAAAAAAATACTTTGTTTAATAAGTTGTGATACATGCAGGACAGATTTATACTGAACAAAAATGGATTATCAAAATATTACTTCATAATTTAAAAAGATTAAATAAGACATTAAATTAATGGTTATAAATAATATTAAATAACATAGAAAAGTTTGTGTTTTCTAAAAATCTAATAAAAATACATCGGTTTCCAATTAATTAAAAATTTAAATATAAACCAATTTAATATAGATGAAATATCTTTATTTTAATGCTTCAAAAGTCATTTTGAAATAATAAATGAGATTAATATAATTTTTTCAATGATATTAATGAAATATATTTGTTATATATTCTAAAAAAATATTTTTCATATTCATCGAATTGATTTTATATGCATTAAAGGAGAACAGACCCAATTTAATGCATAAATAACAATTTTTTATTAAGGAACATTTATTGTTATTTAAGAGAAAACCAATTTTAAATATGAATTTTTAAAATTAAATAAATTTTAAAGATAAAAATAAAATTAATTTTGAATGAGTAATTTTTATATTACATTAATGTGATTTTTTGTATATAATTTTTAGATTAAAAGTGAAAATACTAAATTTTAAATCAAAAATGTTTTTTAATATGATTTTTTTGAAAGGATTAATTATATTTTTCATTGGATTTAATTTTTAATTAGATAAATTTTATATCAGTTAATAAAAAAATTTCATCGGAATCAATTTCACTTGGAAATTAAATATGTAATCATATCATTCTTTTTGTTATTTTACATTAAATCCTTGTATTGTTAAGACATCTACGGGATTAAATATAAATTAATTTTATACACATTATTTATTGAAATTTATAAAATGGATTCTATATATGAAATCCGAATAACTTTTTATTTCTAAAATGGTTATCTTATTTTTTTTAAAAATATATATCTATAAATGTTATTAAAATTTGTTACAGGGATTTAGAGAACAAATTGCATAAAAAAATATTAAATATAAAACTTAATGGCCAAAATCACCTAGAAACATATCCAAAATAAAATTTCTATTCCTATTTCTTCACAATACACATTGCTATATGATAGTGTCTAGTCTGAGTAATGTATCACTAAGTGTGGGAGGGGTGAATCAGTGATACTCTTTTTCTTTTATGTTTCTTTTCAATTGAATCAAACCTTACATCCTATTAGAGATTTCAATTCCCGGCTGAAAACAAACTCAATACACATCTAGAAAAACAAAAATGAATTAGAAGGTTCACTATTCTATATGAATAGCTACATCCATGGTATGGTTTGGAGATGATCAAATACCATAAAATCCAATAAGAAAAAATATCTTTGGATAAAAGAGAGTAGGATGTACCCTTTCACTTGTGTAGCACTATAAAACAATCCCACTAGTGTGTGTGCACCCTCTTAACACAGTATATTAATACAATTGTTTTGTGAAAAGTCATGTTAACTTCATTTTCTTCAATTCAACAAATCTATTAAAATTGTTATATAATTCATCTACTCTTTTCCCATATGAATGGAAATAACCACCTTGGCATTGTTATGAAATACTAAGTCTAGTTCTACTAAGCTTGAATCTTTCAAAACAGAACTCCCAGAAAGATTCATTCAAAACAAAGCTCTGAGTCTGATTGTTTTATAACAAAGATCATAATCTGAGTCTTTCAAAACAAATCTTCCAGTCTGATTCTTTCAAAAAATGCTCCCAGTTCAATTTTCAGATAGAAAACAATAGATTATGATCAAAACCACTTCAATTCAAATATAAAATTTTCATTTATAAGTGAATATGAATGAATCGACACTACCCAAAACAATTGTCAATCCCAATGGAATTAGTCTCTTATTCACTCTAGAATCATGGAGATTCTCTCTCTTCTGATGTTAGTAGTGCAATTCCCACAAGTACAATGTACATCATTCATATAATAGGTGACCCAAAACATTTTTAAGTGGGATTCCCAAAACACTTTTCTACTCACATAAATTCACCAAAATCTTAATTTCTCTTGAAATCTCATAGCAATTTTAACTTCATCAAAGCTTCTAAATTCATCACAAAATTTCTACAATCATCATATGTTCTTTTCGGACACCCATATCAGATTATAATATGATTACAATTGATGAACAATACATGGGTCAAATCATATGAATCTGATTATTTCATGATGATTTCACTAAAACAATTCTTGATACTATACCAAATGATTATGTTTTATGTAATGAAATTCTCCACATGAGAAACAATCCCTCTTTTAAAAGAGAGGCTTCCCCTTGAAAATTCATTCGTCAATATTCCTTTATTTTATTTTCTAATGACCCAATTGGGAAAACACATCATCTCCAACAACTAACATCATTGACCAACACGTGATTGTATCATGACTTCATTCATGACTTCATTCATGACATCGAATTCATTGAGTATTAGATTTAGCATTACCTAAATTCAATTGGAAAGTATTGTAACATTCCATTCATTATTGTTTCTTTATTTTCATCTCAACCCAACCATGATATTTGTGGAATACAAATTTTCTTGATATGATCATCCTGAATACGACCATTCTGTATACGATCATTCTAGTTACGATCATTCTTGAAATGGTCATTCTGGATATGATCCTTTGTGGTTACGATAATTTGGGTTATGATCACTCAGGTTACAATCATTCTGGATAGGATCATTTCTGGTTACAATAATTCTATATATGATCATTCTGGTTATGATTATTGGGTATGATTCTTTCTTCCTATGATCACTATGTATGATCAAATACAATCTGAAAAAATGATCACCCCAAATGAGAGTGTTTTGAAAAAAAATTGGTGTCTCATATCCTTTTGGAATCACCTCTTCCATTTTCTCCACATTTAATGGAACCACATTCCATCGGCATCGCCTTTCCCATCAACATCCCCATTTTAATCGACATCTCATATTCCATCGGAACCACATTCATCAGCAAGACCTTTCCATTGGTACCCCTTTCATTATAACTATATTTCCATCAATATGACTTAGATTGTATTGAAAAAAATTGGTATCACTTCAATTACATTCAATCAGAATCAGAATGTTTTGAATTACAATCGATTCAATTAGGATACGATTTTTTTGAAAGACAATTGATACATTCTAGATATGATAGTTTTCTGATTGTTTTGAAAAACTATTGGAACCAATTATTTTCCAATGTTATCTAAATATGATATATCTAAATTTGATTCATTTCATATTGTTCTGAAAAACAATATGAATATGATTCTTTTCTGCTTATTTGGAAAAAAATTCGGTTCCACTTCTTTCATTCTTCCATATGGATACAATAAATCTGAAAATGATTCTTTTCTGATTGGAATAATCTCTTTCTCCCCCTATTTCTTCTATTAATCTTGATTAAAAAGTTCTCAATACAACTCATTATTTATATGAAATAAAAATCAGCAATGCATCGTCATAATTGAAACACAAGTTTTCACCAGTTCTTGTGTGAAACAGATAAAAATTCACTTCCAAGATGACACATTATCCATTGAGATTGAATCTTCTTGAATACTATGAATTATTACATAAAACAAAATCTCAAAAAAAAATTCCAAAAAAAAGTGAAGTGATTTATTTCCATCAAAACCAAAAATGACAAATAAACTCTTGAAACCTTCATTACCTTCAACATTTTCTTGGTCCCAACTATCTCCCCATTTTATTTTGTTATCAAACATATTTCAAAAATCACATAATTTTGAAACCTTATGAAATGGATTACATTTCAATAATTCTAATCCTACATGTGCTAACTCATTGTAAGAAACAATAATCATTAATAGAAAACCCCTGCTATCAAAAAAAGTGATCACAACAACCTATTTAATTTCTCTTTCTTTTTGTCATTCCCCCCAGAAAAATAATTCAATTTCATTAACAACAACCACTCCCACAAATAGTTAGAATAGATCACATAGTAATCAATGTTGAATTCAATTCTTACCCACAACTCTCTATTATTTGCAATAGATATATGAAAACAAAAAATTCTACCCCTTTTAAAAAATAATCCAATGGAAATATGAGAGAGGGTATAGTTACACATACCTCAACATTGAAGAGAAAAAGGTTAGACACCCAAGTTCAACCTCATTTTTAGAATGAATCCTTCAATAATTGTTTCTTTCAAGTTATCAGCATGTTTTTCCAGTGTTTGGATATAATCTATCTCTAATTCATTATTCTCCACATGCTATTTTATGATATTATATTTTATATCAATATGTTTTGAACAAGAATGTTTCACTTTATTTTATGTGAGATTGATTGAACTTTGATTGTCATAACCCAAGAGAATTTGTAACTTCACATTAGAAAATAAATCTTCCAATAGTGTTTTTGTCAAAATAAGGTGAGTGGTGACTTGAGTAACAACAACATTCTGAGCTTCAACCGTACTGAGATTTAGGGAGTTTTGTTTCATCGAATGTTGAATAACACAACTATTTTGCAATTAGAATACACCACTTGGTGTAGATCATAAATAATCAACATTTTCTGCCCAATCGGCATCGGAATACCCAAATAAATCAATATTTTTGGAGCTACAATTCCTGATTATGAATTATATTGTTCATCTGATGTGTATGAGAATTAATATTCTACCAATAAGACGTTATTCTAATAGAGCACTCTGAAATCATGAACATAAGGTAAAAGAATAAACAATGTTGGGTCTTGAGTCAGTCAAATAAAATAAATGTCCAATCATCTTCTGATAATGATTTTGATCAAATATATTTCCTTCTCAATATTTTCTCAGTATTGTTCCCACTAACATGCGTATCGAAGATGGTTTTTAATCTCCCATGCCATCCCTCTTGATATGTTCTTACGCATATTTTTCTTAGGATAAGAAAATGTATTGTTTATTTTGCTGGATTTTTAACCCAAGAGTTTATTTCATTTCTCCCAGCATATAAATTTCAAATACCATCTTCATTTCCCCAAAAATCATTCATAGAATCCTTCATCATTACCAAAAAAGATAAAATCATCAACATAAACAATTACAATGAGGGAATACTCTTTACTTTCTCTGAGGTAAATATTATTATCCACTATTCATTTTTTAAAAATTATATTTCATAATCATGTTTCAAATTTGGAATACCATGCCCTCAAAGCTTTATTTATGCCATAAAATGTATTTTTAAATCTACAAAAATAACCTCCATATTATCTAATAACAAAGCCGCGATATTTTTCAATATAAACCTCTTCTTCAAAATCACCATTTATGAATAGAGAGTTAACATCTATTTGAAATATCATGTAGCCTAATTTTTCAACAATATCAAGAATGATTCTGACAATTTCAAGTATTTCCAATGGAGAAAAGGTTTCATAAATATCAGTACCATCAATATATGAAAACCCTTTGCAAATCAACCTTACACTGTTTCTTATAACATAATATTTTTCATTCGGATTAATTTGGAAAACCCATTTTGTGCCAATTATGTTTTTTAGAATTTCGTAGGCATTCCCATGTATTATTCTTCATCAAACTATCCCTATTCTTCATTCATGTCTTGAAACCATTCCAGATGATCAAAATCTTCATTCACATCATTCGGTTCAACTTTTGAATAAAATTAAATATGTGTAATGAAATATGTGTAATGAGATATGTGTAATGAAATTGGTTGTTCTTCTTGTTTGGACCCTCTGATGGCGATCACATATTATATTTTGTGCTTCCATGTGTTTCCTCATACATGGATAAGATTATATATTGCCTTTGTCATCATTGAAAAATAATTGAGTCTAATTCATTACCTTTTTTAGGATTACAATTCTTTGTATCCTTATCAGAATTATCTTCTTCAACTTGGTTAAATTCATTGTCATCTTGAACATATTTCTCTTACTCAGATACATCAATCACTTTTACATCAACTGAATCAAAAAAAAACTTTTTGTTTCTTTTTTGAATCATCTGTATCCTCTTCCTTATGGAGAATAGCAATGCAATATTCCATCATCACAATTCTTCTCAAACAAACCTTAGTTTTCACCTTTCTTCTTTATAATATAGGGACTCTTGAAAACTCCAATGTGCTTCAAACATGGAGATATTAAATAATGAAATTCATAGGGAGTCATACCAGATTGAGGCCTATGGGAACAATGGTTCTAAATATAAACTACATTACTCATGGATTGTCTCTAAAAGTAAAGAGAAAGGCCTTGCTCAAGTAACATAGTTCATCCCATTCCCACCAGACTTTAATTCATTTCTTCAGTAGCCCCATTCATTCGGGGAGTATATGAAGATATATATTCATGATGAATTCCATTCTTCTCAAAGTATTCTTCAAACTTTGCACTTTTGTATTCTCCACCATTATTACTTCTCAGCTTATTCACAAAATACTCACATTCTTTCTCAACTTTTCATCTGAAACATTTACACATTTGAAAGGCATCTGATTTTTGATTCAGGTACATAACACAAGTAATGCGAGTATAATAATCAATTAATATAATAAATTACTTATATTCATGTGTTGATTATTTTCTGATAGGCCCAAATATATCAGAATGGATCTGCTCCAGAGGTTTTTTTGAACAAATATCAACTTTCTTATGCACATATTTTTTAATTTTTCCTTTCAGGTAGATAGTGCATTACCAATCTATTATTCTTAAAAAATTAGTAATTTCTCAAAGACTGTATCTTTTAGTTAAATTTATCATGTTTCTTTGACACATATGCCCAATCCTTTTATTTCATAACTGATTCTCTTCAATCATACTCATGTAATAGGAGTTTTGTGAGTCAACAACTTAAAAACATTTCTTTTCATACAATTCCCTCTTATAACAATCATTCCTTATTTTTCAATCTTTACAACAAATCCATCTATCTTAAAGATGACCTTTTACCGTCATCAAAAATTTTGATACACTTAGTGATTTTTGTTTCAGCCCATCAACATACAATGTTTTCTATGATTTCATCTTTTCTTTTCCAATAATGGCTGACCCAACACATTTTATATTCAATAATTTAGCATTGGCAAATGTCACTATTCCTTATTTATAATATTTCACATCCTTCAACAATTTCATGTCTCCTATCATGTGAGAAGAACACCCACTATCAAATATGTAGGGTAATTATCCTTTCATGGAATTTAATGAAGTTTCAACATGAAGCAAATTTTCGCTATTCTTTTCATTCATCAACTTAATCTATTTAGAATTGAGAATCTTTTATTGATCCGGTAACAAAAAGACATCTTTTTCCCTATTTCTAGGTTATTCACATCATTCACAAATTGTTTATAGGGGATGAAACCGATTTTAAATCCTCTCATTATTCATCATAGATTTCTTTAAGGCAACATTCTCATTTTTATTTCATTGGGGAGATTGACTCTCCCTCAACCACTTAATTTCATAACATGTGGGACAATATTAATGTTTTCGATTAATCTGACACATACTATATGTGTGCCAGAATCCCCCACAATACCATCAATACCCATAAAAAATAATTTCCCACTAAAACCTCCATACAAATCAGAATTGTGAAAACATTATTCAACCATCTTATTTTCATTTTGAATTGGATTAATCTTATTCATTTAAAGATTTATAGGATTAGATGTATTTGGACCTATTTCAGATACTGATAAAATATTTTCGGACTGAAGATGTTTTGTAAGTTCTAAATTTTTTTCTTTGACCACATATATAACCATAACATCATTATTCTTTTTCAGACACAATTTCATTCTTCTTCTCACCCTTTGAAGGTGTCTTTTGTCAAAACGTCTCATGTTTCTCATTACTATATTTTTCCCTAAATTCAGTGATAGTTTTTTGGTAACATAGACTTTTATTTTCAGAATCAGATATTTTTTTTGGGATAAGTTCTAATTATTCTTCTTTTTCTGTGAGCATTAATTCCAAATGCACATTACGATTCTTTTCATCATAAAAATAATTCTTCAAAGTATCAATCTATTTAACTGTATTCTCTTTCTCACTAGAAAACCATTCTTGGTTGATTTATCATTCATATTATAACTTTTTGATTTGATTTTCAATCCTTCTGATCATTCTTGTACATTCTTTCCACTCTTATTTCAAATAAATTTCAAGATGAGTTTCTTCTTCTTCTTCAGAACTATTGCTTCTGAATTCTTCATCATTCACTATTTCATTTAAGTTATTTTCCTTACCATACATAATGTATTTTTTAGATTCAGCATCACTCTATTTTCTTCTTCATCTTTGTACAAGAAAATTCTTGTTTTTTCTTTCAATAATTTATCTTCTTTTCCATTGTCTCTTTTTTTCCTTCAACGTTCTTATTATCTTTCTTTCTTCAATACCACTATCCACTTATTTCATTATTCGAGGAAAGTTATCAAAAAAAAATACAAACACCTCCTCATTAAAAACATTTCAAGGGAGGATTCCCTTTTTATTTTATGGTACCTCTTTTCACATTTTTAGAAAACAAGTGTAGGATTTCATTGAGATTTTTACAAACCGCATTTTTAAAGTCAAAATAACCATCTTCATCTTCGATAAAAGTTTTCATTGAATTTTCTTTCTTCATAGAATTCAAAGAGATTTATCTATCAAATTTTTTATCTCATTATAAAATTATCTCTTCTCATTTCATTGGTAATAAGAGTTCTATATAAATCCTCAAGAGACAATGTTTCAGGATCTCTAACTTCCAGTGATGAAACTATTCCATCGAATTTGTCAGGAAAGATTCTCAATATTTTTTAACAACAGTATATCCTTTCATATTTTCACCAACTCATCTGATAGTACACACAATGTCATTCACCTTGGTAAATAATTTCCCAATCAATTTGTACTCCCCCATATACAAATATGCATACTTCAATATCCATATTTTTAACTATTCTTTCTTCACTTTTCCATTGCCTTCGTATATGTTTTTCAATATATCACATGTACATTTAACTTTGGAATTACCATTAACTCTCAAGAATTCATTTATAGAATGTGATGATAATATAGAATTGTATTCCCATCCATCATTCTCAAGAAACTTCATATCAACAGGTGTAACAGGATCACTATCATCAATGGTTGGAAACCCAACTATGGTAGCTTTAGGAAAATCATAATATATAGACATAAGATAAAAAAAATTAACTTTCCATATATGATAGTTCTTTTCACCTAAAACTGGAACACCATTACTATTCATATTGTTCGCATTCTGTATCTGCAATGAATAGTGATTCAAACCATTCCTCTGATACCAATTGAAAGTGTGTAGTCGTAGAATTGTTACACTATGAAGGGGAAGGGTAAATCAGTTATACTCTTTTTCTTTTATGTTTCTTTTCAATTGAAACAAAATTCACCTCCTATTAGAGATTTCAATTCCCTACATAAGGAAAACTCACCACACATCCATAAGAACACAAATAATTACAAGGATAACTATTCAATAAGAATAACTATATCCTTGGTATGGTTTGGAAATTATCCAATACCATAAATTCCACTTTGAAAACAATCCTTGGATAACAACAAGTAGAATGTACCCATTTACTCATGTACCACTATGATTCAATCCCACTAGTGTCTGTAAAACCACTTGGAACAATAGAGTAATACAATTGTTTTGTAACACTCATGTTACCTATTCTTATTTTTAATTCAAAAAATGTATTTAAATTTTAATAAAATTCATCAATTCCTCGCCTATAGGAAATGTAATAACCAAATTGACATTATTATGAAACACAGAGTTTGATTCCTCCAAGTCTGATTCTTTCAAAACTGATCTCCCAGTCATATTCATTCATAACATAGGTCTCAGTACGATTCATTCAGAACAATACACTCAATCTGATTCATTAAAAACCAAGCTCCCTGTTAGATTCATTCAAAACAAATCTCCTAGTCCAATTTTCAGATATAAAACAATAGAGTATAATCAACACCACTTTAATTCCCAAATACAATTGTCATGCTGAATAGAATATGAATGAATCAAGTCCATACAAAACAATTGTTAATAAAAATAGAATGGATCTCTTCTTATCCATAGAAACCCTAAGAATCTCTCTCTTCTGATTCCAACATGGAATGTCCCACATGTACAATTTGACTCATGCCCTTTATAGGTGACCCAAAACATGATTAGGTAGGAATCCAAAAATAGTTTCCCACTATCATAAATTCAACCAAATAAAAATTTCGCCTAAAATATATATGTAATTATGGATTCTTCAATTCTTCTCAAAACTTCTACAATATTTATCTCTTCTTTTCCAGACTACCATTTCAAATGTCAATACGATTAAAATTGGTGACCAATACATGGGACCAGTCATCTAAATTGGATTCTTTCATGAAAACTTCTTTAAAAAAATTATTGATACCATACCAAATGAATGTGTTTAAATAAATGATCATATCTAAATGAGATTAAATCACACTATTAAAAAAATGCACCCCCTTGAAAATTCATTCAATAATTTTAAATTTATATTTTTTTCTCTTGACCCACTTGAGAAAACACATCATCTCCAAAACTAACTTCATTCACCAACATGTTCTTATATCATGACATCATTTATGACATCGAATTTATTGATAATTAGATTTATCATTATCTGAATTCATTTGGAAATTATTCTAACATTACATTAATTCTTTCTTATTTATTTCATCTTAACCCAAGGATGATATTTTAAGAATACAAATTTTCTGAATACGATCATCTTAAAAATGTTCATTCGGGACGTGATCATTCTAGTTATAATCATTCTGGATACAATCATTCTAGATATGTTCAAATCTGGTTATGATCATTCTTGTTATGATTATTTTTCTTATGAACCTTCTAGATACTATTCTTCTGGATAAAATCATTTCTGGTTACTATCATTTAGGATATAATCAATATGGTTACAATTTCTGGGTATTATCATTTCTATTTATGAACATTTGGTACAATCAAATACAATCAGAAAACAATGATCTAAACATATACTATTGTTTTGAAAAATAATCGGTGCCTCATCTTTCATCATCATTTCCAATTCCATTAGAACCAATTTGATCGGAACCACATTCCATCATAATCACAATTCCTATAGGCATCCCCTTTTTCATTGTAGCCTCCTTTTCCTTCATCACCAACTTAATCTGCACCACATTTCTATCTGTACCACATTCATCTGCATCGTCCTTCCTTTGGTATATCATCAATTGTTTTGAAACACAATCGGTATCACTTCTTTTACTTTCATCTAGAATCCAAATGTTATGACTGAAAATTGATTCAATCAAGTAATGATTGAATTTTTATTCTATAGAGAAACAATTAAAACCACTTATTTATCTATGCCATCCCAATACAATAAATATGAATACAATTATTTCATGATTTTTTTGAAAAACAAATGAATACAATTATTTTCTGATTGTTTTAAAAAACTCCCAGTACCACTATTTTCTTTCTTCCATCTGTATATGATAAATCTAAATATGATTCTTTATTGATTTGAAGAATATATTTCCCTCGTCCTTTCTTCAATCAATCTTGAATCACTAGTTCCCAATACTACTCATGATTTATATGATATAAAAAATGGAAAATCATTATCGCAATTGAAACACAAGTTTCACATCAGTTCCAATGTGAAACCGATGAAAATTCACTACCAACATGATAAATTCTCCATTGAAACTAACTCTTTCTAAAGCCTACCAATTGTTACATAAAACAAAATCTAAAAACAATTCTTTCCAAAACAAAGTAATGTGATTTATTTTCCTCAAAACCAACCATGAAAAAAAGACAACTCATGAAATCTTTATCACCTTAATCATAATATTGGTCCAAAATAATCTAATTTGGTTCTTCATAGAAACTACTTTATATGAGATTTTATTTGAATTACATTTGCAAAAAATTTACATGAATGCCCCTCATACTCCATTATAAAAAGGAACATAGATTTCATACTTATTCACAACAATCTAGCCAATTCACTCTCCCAAATTCTTCTCAAATAATATAAAAACCCCTTCCTTTAATCATAGAAATCTCATTTTGGGCATATAGAAATCTGAGAAATTTTTTTAAAACAAAATAGCTACCCAAATTATAGGTAACATTATTCAATCATCACATGTAATTCATTTTCTTCTAAAAAACATAAATAAATTTATATCATGATTATATAAAAATAATAATTATCCTTAATATAATTATGTGTTTTTATGTTATAGTCTATATATATACATAAACACACTACCATCAAAAGGGTAACGAACATTCCATTCGTGTACAACAAAGATCAACCTCGTGAAATGTTGACATTATTTTTTACGTTACAACCTCTATTGGTTGTGAATTATGATGTACACACTAGTTTTATGTGAAATATGTGGAATTTATGTTGCCTCCATACATCTATAATTGTTATTTAACACATAAATTCATGTTTTCCATTTTTTGTAAATATGATAGCATCATTTGTGAAAGTGTGGACTATCACCTCCTCAATGTGATGTAATTAATTAATTATATAAATGGAACCTATAAAGGATGTTTTTAATAAAAATATGTGACATTTATGAAATAGATATAATTTTATAATTATATTATACATATATATCATTCATATTTCATTTTGTTAATGTAGAAAAAATTTAATGTAGTGTTCATGCATACGTACGACCTGTCATCTCCTTGATCGGTGCATTTAATTTCCTATATTAAAATTTTATGGATTATTATACATATATATATATATATATATATATATAAACATATACTAAATATTATTGATAATTAAATCTGTATTTACATTATTATGATTATTAAATCAAGCTGTATATAATAGGAACAAAAATAAAATGATAAAATATAGTCGGTAAACGATGCAATTAACACTCATAATAGTGATAATAATGAAACATTATTAAAAAAATGAATAATAAGATATTATAAAAACTTAATATATGATATTATCCAAAAAACTCTTCTATGACCCAACCATTTATTAGTAAAATATTTCTTATGATTTGATTAGATGTATTAATATGTTTATAGAAAACACATTCACCACTTTTGATTTATTATATCTTATTCTATTTGAATGAGCATTAATCATATTTACCAATTATAATATAGTCATCGAATTTTTATCACATAATTATTATAAATATAGTGTTGTAAAAAATAATATTGACATAAACAAAGTTAGTGATTCCCTATACCAAAAGAATTGTACCCTATGATGCCCATTTATCAGAGATTCCAAGGTAGATAGTATCATTTTTATTTCCCTATAACCAATCCCAAGTCATGATCAAAATACAAAAGCATGAGAGAAAGTATTTATAAGGGAAGTGAATGATCATCGAGATCACAACCTAAACCGTATACACTGAACCACACCAAGAAAGTCTCATTGTCAGCCACCTTACTCTTTGGCCTTTTTATAGTGTATTGAGGAGATATTTATCATGCGCCTAACACTATGACTATATAAACTATTTTTACAAAAAAAATGGATATATTTACATCCTATTATTTTTACTTTATAAATTATTTTTTATCTTAGTTTAATAAAAAATAAAGAGTATTTTTTGGAAATATTTTAATTTACCTAATAAATTTATTTTGTTGAATTAATGGATTTTTTGAAAAAAATATATTATTTTAAAAATAAAATATTATTAAATAACTTTTATTAAAAAAAATTATTATATAATTATTCTAAAGTCTAATTTAATTTTCAATGGGTTTGGAAAACTATTATTGAAAAAACACAGTATTCCTTAATATGTGTGTATTCAATTTTAAAAGTGAAAATTCATATATTTAGAAAATAATTTAGATAATACAAATATTAGTTTTGGAATTAGTATATCAATGTTTTCCATCAATTATCTTTTCATGGATTTCTAAAAATAGTCAAATTTTCAAGTACAAATTAAATATCGTATAAATATATTTTTTGTATTCTAACATCATAATGAGCCAAAAATGGTGTAATATGTAATATAAATGTTGTAAACTACCAAATATATTTTATTCAATTTGAAATATTGTGATTTTATTATGTGATTACTTTTATAAATCTATAATTAATCCCCCAAAACCATTAATATATTTGGATGTTATAAAATCATTTATTTAAGAATATGACTCAACATCATATATGAAATAGTCAAATATTATTATGTACAAATATTTGACTACTAGTATAATAAAAACCTCTCACATGTTTCAGAAACCATGGGAATGAATCTATTGTAAATTTTATGTTTCATATTATATTATTATATTGATTCCAAAACCTAAGTATGAGAAATTATAATGAAATATGAAATCATTTCCTATATAAACCTATACAATTTCTCAAATGTCTACACTCAAAATTATTAGATTATGCCATTAATCTACCCTAGCCTCTATATAATCGTACCAAGGTACACCCATTATCTATAGAATCCACTCCTATGAATTGGGCATCACACACCCAAGTAAGGGATCATCCACCCTCATTCTCTTTATCAAAAACCAATTTTATTTTTCATTTCATAAATAATTTTTTTCTCTATTGGTAGATATTCTTCCATACCCCCCATACATTCCATTATGTATATATATATATATAAATTTAGAGGCACCTTTCACTCTGATTAAAACTTCCTATGATCATTTATGTACACATGTAACTGTGTCAAAATTTTGTAAGGGATCATCACATTCTCTTCTTCATAAAAGTTTCCTTTTTTATCTTGTGCCTTCTACAAAAATTTCCTTTCATTGGTATATGTATTTCCATGTACCTATTATAGAAAATTTTTCCTCTATGCCAAAATTATTTTGTAGTGATTATCGTACCCATTTTCTATCAAGGGTATTCACATTTATACACATAATCCTCTTTTAATTTGGATTTATGTTTAATTATTCCACACTCCATGTTCATGGAATAAAATGTGATGAACATTTATTCCTTTTTCTATGAACTATATTTCACACAAAATAATTTGAATTCTATTAATTTGTTGGGTTTGGAAATAATTTTATAGTGCTTTAATATATTTGTAAATGTTTAATCTCATGAGACGTTATGTTGGGACAATTAGTGAACCTGAATCTTATATGGGACATTTTCCATCATAATGTCTTAGTAGTAATCATAGGACTATTTTTATGAGGTAGAGTTTTATATTTTTTCCACTTTTCTCGTATTATGATTATCATATATATCATTCCTTATTTTTCATATTCCTTTAATTCTCTATTGATATTCCTATTTTCTGACATGTTTTACCTTATTCCATGTTAATTTACTAAATATGATTTATATCTCACCCCTTTCCTATGTATATCCCTAGGTTTTCATGTTCATTTTTAAAATACATGGAATATTATGTTGATTTTAAAAAAGTTTTCAATATAGCTAATTTATTTCATGTATTAAGTTTTTATGTAATATACCTATTCCCCAAAGACAATAGACTTCTTGATCATCTTGGTTTTATTAATTTTAATCTTCTATAATAAATCGGGTATTATTTTGAAATAAATTCATGGGTTGTTAGAGTCATTATGAAAGGAAAAATTTAGTTATTTTGTTATTTGGATTAGAGAAATGTAGTCAAATACTTATGATTAATATTAAATGTAGGAAAAAATTCATAATTTTTTTGATGTACAATGTATGTGGTTTATATATAAAATAAATATCATTCAAGACTATATAGTTTTATGTTTTTATTGCATAGAATTACCTAGAGGAAACAAATCCAACAATGTGTTTTGGTCCAGACATGGTGTAACCAGTTACCTGAAAACGATCCTTACTGTGAACTTGGATTGACAATTCTTGGGGATATGATTTGGTAAATTCATAACATTATTACACAACATTTTTAAGGGAACTAAAAAATTCAAATAAGATTATATATTTGGAAATAGATCATACATAACATCGATTTAAGCCTAGAAATTGATAAGTCAACAAAATATAGGTAATTTATAAGTTCTACCATTAATGTCATTGGATTCCCAAAAAATGTTTTTAATGGTTCAAAAAACCACAACCATAATATTTCTTTTATTCTAACCAATAGTTTGAAATAGGTGGAATGGGGTAAATAATCAATGATGTATCAAATTTTATTACTATTCTAGTTGGATAGCCATCATAATAAGAGAAGGAACTAGAATATCATAATGATACTCTCTCAGATGACTCATATTCAGAATATTTTAATAGATAATGTGGAGGGTCTAAAACCATGTTATGAGGGAAAAAGAAATTATTGAGTCCATTATGTCATAAATTAATATGAATTTCAAGGGATAATTTTATCCCTTAATCTTGTAAATATGGTTCAACTCCATTGTGCAAATATTTTCCATCATTCGATGCTCTGATCAATATATGTTTCTAATGGTTTCTTATTGTATGGAGAGAGAATATGACTAGTGGTGGGAATTGATCATGAATATGAATAATGATGAAGAGATCAATGTGATGGGGTGGATGGAATTTGGGAATATTTATTTGGAAAAATCTTTTTCATACACACTTTATCATAAAATGGAAATATATTTTCTTCCCGTTAAGAAAAATGAAGTTGAATCTATCTGGGAATACGAGTAAAACATTACAATACTTGTATGATATGATTACTCCATTGTTTTTACCACCAAATTGAAGGTTGGAAACTTATTTGGTGTGATAAAACCTAATGATATAAAATCTCGGGTGATTCATGACATTGATAGCTATGAAGAAATTTTTGGATTCTCCCTCAAAGTTGAAATAGAGATTAGAGAATCTCAATAATTATATAAAGTGTAAATTTGATTTTAATTTTGGATGTTATAATGGGAAATAAAATTGTGAAAAAAATTTTAACATCCCACTTGTCAATGGAGCAGAAAGAAAAACATCGAAAATTGCCTTTGTGGGATGATGAAATAATTTTTTTGGGGGAAGGAATGGAACCTATATAAAAATTCTAGATAAACGAATCTCAATAATATAATGGATAAATGAATCATGTAGTCAACCCCCAATGATTTTTTAATTTCCTCATATTAAAGGAACCATGGACCTTTGTAAAATAATGAAATAAGACGTGGGTTTTCAGACACAACTAAGAACCTCTTGGGAAATAATATAGAGAATTTACCATCACAACTACGGAGGGGGCCTTGAAAATTAAGTGGTGATAGGTACAAAAATTATAATATCAATAATATAAAACATAATTTATTTATTAGGTTTCGACAAATACCTTCATATCACGATGCTCTAGTAGAACTAATTAATCAAAAACACAAATCATAGTTGTGTAGTTATCAGTGTAAACTGAAAATGGAAATATTATTGAATCCCATTTATATAAGTCCTTGCTTATAAAACATTGTGGTATGAAATTCCATTAAATACTATTTATACTAATATTTTTGGAGTTTGATGTTATTTTAGGTATCAATTGTCATTCCCTATATATAGTCATCAAAAATTACATTGATAAGGAAATCACTCTCTGTATTGTGAATTGACCCGTGATTCTATTAAACTCAAGGAGGATAGTGGATCTTCATCAGGACTAACATCTCAAACATTGATATTATTTCGTTATTGGAATGTTTATCTAGATGAATATATTGAGTCTAATTAAATAACCATCCTCATAGAGATTTTTATTGTGAGGGAATACGCTGATGTGTTTCCCAATTAATTGTTTTGTCTTTCTCCTTGATTAGAGGTTAAATTTTCAATCCATATTAGTATTGGGGAATAACCTTTATCAAAGACATTATATAGACTGAACATTGTCGAACATTATTAGCTAAAAAACTATAGGATAATTGGGATAATGGTTCGTATGCCAAAGTTCTTCACTTTAGGGTACATCGGTCCTCATCGTCAAGAATAATGATGGGTCAATGCACCATTTTATTATTTTTTGTGAGATCAACAAGATTACAATAATGAAAAAGAATCCCCATACACTAATTGATGACTTGTTTGATTAGCTATGTGGAGGAAAATAGTTCTCCAAGGTGTATCTACAGTCGTGATATTACCGTGTTAGGGTGAAGGATGATGATATTCTAAAGACTATTTTTATGAGGTACGAGCACTACGAGTTCAGAGTTATTCATTTCATGATCACTAATACTCTATAAAAATCCATAGACTTTATTAATAGAGTTATTAGATATCACCTCAACAAATCTATTGTAGTCTTTATCGATGAACATATATTGCAAAACAAAACCAAGGAGGTTCATGAGAAGCATCTAAGAACTATGAAATATAACATGTGAAAAGAGAATATTTATTCCAAGTATAACAAATTTGATTTTTGGATAAGGATGAATCATTATTTGTTAAAATCATCACAATAAAATGGATATCTATAGACCCTTTAAAGAAGAAATAAATTAAATAATGGAAGTGTCCAACATTTGTGAGATAAATTTGTTGTTCCCTTGGGTTAGTATGGTATTATCATGGATTTGTGATAAAATTTCTCATGATATGCAAACCCTCTTACCATGATAAATAATATGGGTGTCTGTTTTTCTTGGAATGATGAATGTGAACAGTGATTCACGTTGTTGGTAGGTAGGAATGTCAATACACATGTGCTTACACTACCTATATGTGGAGAAAATTTTATAGTATTAGGTGATTATTTGAGGAATGGATTGGGATGTGAGTTAATAGAAAATAAATATTTCATAGACTATACTTTATGGAAGATGAATGTTCTTGAATTGAAACACCCAAAACACAATGTATAGTTCCCTATAGTAATAATTTAATTGAAAATATGGTGGAATTATCTATTTGTGGAGATGTGTGAAATATTTACAGATCAAACAAAGACTCAAATATGAATTCAAACATAAATATATAAATATTCTCCAATGAATATTGTTATAGGTAATCAAGGACGATGACTACTCAATCCAATACCATCCTAGAAAATAATATAATTAGGTAGATTCTATAATGATAAATGATCCAGAAATTTTATCATAAATGAGAATTGAGAGGGATGTGATCTTATGATATTTGGAAAGGATGGACAGTGGAAACATAAAAGGACGACCATCATCAATGCTTTCACAAAGGATTGTTCAACCATGTCTTTAGGAGAGGATAATGTATTCTCAAATAGGTGATATGAGAATTTAGAAGATAGTGGATATTAGAATAATTGGGAAATATTTGAAGATCAGTGTTAATAAATAATGAATTGTAAGATTTGGTTCATGGATCTGTGTTCCATCAAACATTGAGCTAATGAATGTTTTCGTGGATGATGCACATGGTTTAACCTTTTCTATCAATCTTGGATGAAAAAATATGTAAGTATATCACCAAGAACACTATTAGTGGGATAATATAAGGAACATGATAGTAGAATATACATCAATGTTCCTAGTATGTTAGGATGTGAGAGATGAAAGAAAATTTTATAACTGAATGATGCAGCCATTACACATACCATCATGTAAATTTAAAAACATAACCATAAACATAATCAATAGAATTAAAAATACATATTAGAGAAATAATTCTATATGGGGTTGTTATAGACCATCTTACAAATAATCCTCAATTTATCAATATTCGAGGGGATTTTTCACAAGATCAACAAATATAGACAAACATCAAAGAAGTGGAATGGATAAATGGATTACCACAATCGATTTTATCTAATCGAGTTATAAGATTTACCTCCTTGTTTTATAAAATTGATCAACTTTATCTAAACACAGAGTTGAACTTCAACACATATTATAACCCAAAAACTAATTGCCAATTTTAGGAGACTATCCCAAAAAATGAGGAAATTGTGAGTTCATGGTTGATTGAATTCAATGGAGGATGAGACCTATGTCTTCCTCTGGTCTATTTGACTTATAATTTTAATATCTACTCAATAATCCAAATAGACCACTACAATTCCATTTATGGGAAGATGTGAAGAACTCATGCATGCTAGGATGATGTTGGGAAAAATAGATAAGTCCTAAAATTATCTAGGAATTGTTGGAAAGGGTCAATACCATTCAGCAGCACATCACAGATTCTCATAGTTAAGAAAAGAGCTATGATGATAATTATATATGAGACCTATATTTCAATTTTAGAGGCACAATATTCATCAAGATATCTCCATGGTAGAAAGTGATGAGATTTTCAAATAGGTGAAATCTTATTCCAAGATACATCATCCCATTTTTCATCCTTGATCACACCCAAGAAGTGGCCTATTAACATTCACTCCCACCTAACATATCCCAAGAACATGATGTATTCCATGTATCCCTCTTGATAAATTCCACACAAGACCCCTCACATGTACTCAATACAGAGGTGGTAACTATCATGACCCATCCAAGGGGCCCGTGTCGGGACTACCCCAAGCCTGCCTCTCATAGGCCAGGGGCTGAGACTAGCACCAAAGGCGTAAACCCCAATAAAAAGGGAAGGAATTGCCTTTATACAAGAAAAAAACACCACAGAGTACATAAGATGAAGTAAACACTATGTAAACTAAGTACAAAACTAAGTGATGAAAGTAAATGGGCCATAATACAAACCCATCTGAAAGTACAGTACAACTGAATGAAAGTACAGCAGCAATAAAGTAAATCCACAACCACAGAGTCGTCCACCGGCTACCCCACCTGAGGGGTGGGTACATATGGTCTCCTCAGCTTCTTGGGTCTGGTCATCCACTTCGTGTTCGTCCCGCCTGTTATTCCACCTCCGGGTACCATCCCGCTCCAAAAACCTAAACCACAATCAGTGTTGTCCGTCATCTGCAACCAACATAATGTAGTGTGGGCATAGCCCGTGCATGGGTGAGTATATGATACACAGTAGGGACCCCGAGACCCCGGAAGGTCTCCCAGAATCGACAAAGGATAAAACACAAGTTAATATACAAACATGAAGTTTCAACCAATTCTACTTAGGTATATGCCCATATATATACCTATGTTAACAATTCCAGTTCGGCTCCAACTCATGAGCCCAAGTACAACCCAGTCCACACAGGAATGTACAACCCCATCCGCAAAGGAATGCAAATCAATCATATCGAAGATAATGATTCAATATCAAGACTCATCTCACGCAGGTGTACTACTCATGAAGAAAGCTGGAGATAATTAGATGTATCCATTGAATCATCTCCTCCGTCGAACCCACGTTGGATCCTAGTAAAGAAGTATTCTTTGCAAAACCCACGTAGGATCCAAGTATAGTAACCTTCATCGTCGAACCCACATAGGATCCAAGTACAGTCTTCATTACTTCCAAACCCGCGTAGGATCCAATTACAGTCGTCCTCATTGCCGAACCCACGTAGGATCCAAGTACAGTCACCATCATCGTCGTAGTCACAACTAGCTCTAGGGTTCTCGCACACAACATTCTCGATTGCAGGAGAGTCCACTCCACGAGAAAAGGGGGGTCGATACATCAACTATCACGAATTCCAGAGTTGATGTATCACAAAGTTTCGTCTCTCCAATAGGAACTCAATGTGACAGACGACGCGTCAATCAGATGCCCTGTCTGAGAGTTATTGGATTTTTCGTCCCAGGGGGCCGGTTGGTTTTTAAGCTAAAATAAACCCGACCATACTCCAGCAGCATACAAACCTCAAGAGGAGTAAGCCAAAAGAACCTTCTCACTAATAGGAATTCAACATAACTTACGGAACATTATTCAGACGTCTGGTCGTTAAGTTATAAGCATTTCCGCTCCAAGGGACCGATTGGTTTCGGGTTCAAACCAACCTGGCCATACCCAAACAATACCAAAATCTTGAGTGTAATATACTGAAACAAACAACTTGATCCATGGATCCCAATGCAACTAACGGTGCATTGATCGGAGGTCCGTAGCCCAAGGTATGGGCGTTTTAATGAAACTGTCTGAAAATATGGGGTTTGGGCCCAGTCCGACCCGGCCCAAAACCCCCTGGGTTGGCCTGAAACTGGGTCGACCCGACCTGGGTCCAGGTCTATCCCACTTGGTGTGTCCAGGACCGGTCCACGGTTGGTGGCAGCCCGGCCTGGCCCACGGCAGGGCGCGGCCTGCGTCCCATCTCGGAGGCCGGTCACGGCTCAACTCGCGGTCAAGCGGGGTTCGAAGGGGTGTGCGCCCCCTGTTTGCAAAACGTTCAGCCATTAAGGCCGGCCTTTTGTAACCATAGGACCCAAGGGGGTCCCACCTCTAGGTGGAACCAGAGGCCAGCTCAGCCGGCCACCCCTTTGATGACTGTCGCGACCCTTGGACGCAGCTCATGTCCGACCGGCGCGGCGCAACAGCGCCACACCCCTCCGTCGCGGCCCGCTCCGGCTGCAGACCCTTGAGTCTTCGGTTAGGCACAACGACACCGCTCCCCTCTGTCGTGGCCTGCTCTTGGCTGCGTCCTCCTTCGGCCTCACCGTCATGGCGCGACGGCGCCATGCACCGTTGCCGCAGCCAGCTTCGGTCGCAGCCCTTTTTTTTCTCGTGCGGTGCAACGACACCGCGCTGCCTTCGTCTCAACCATCAATGGGGATCAAAAAATAAAAGGGGAGGAGGATCGGCCGTGTTTGTTCAGTCATATATCCTCCCATTATGTCGATAACAATCGGCCAATTTAATTAACGAATAACATTAAATTAATCATGAAAGTAATTAACGCCTACCTCAACAAAAATTGTCGAACGACAGGTGTCGTGGAAAATCGTGTCGCAGGATGAGGTTTTGTAGACGTCGATGGAGAGCATCAAAGGAGGAAGCAGTGTCTTCCCTTTTTTCATGTAGAAAAGGAAAGAGGATGCATCGTCGTCCTTCAGGGATTTGGCATTCTTCAACGAAAGGTGTCATTATTCACGGGAGGACAATGATCTTCCAAGTGAAAAGAAAAATCTTTCCTCCAAACACATCACACAACAAGCCAACCAACCCAAAATAAAATTAGGCTCATCCTTATTTTATAAACTAAATCCACGTATTTCAATTTTTAAAATTCAAACACATATCTCACTTGATTGATTAATTGTATTGGCATGATTGAAGAGGAGAGAGGGGAGAGTTATACAATTAATGGATACCAATATTTATTGGAGAGTTTCCATATAATTATTATGGGAGTTCAAAGAGGTTAAGGGTTATTGAATGTGAAAAGATGGGTTCTCATGTGGGCCCCACCTCCCTCATAACAACACATGGGATGTTGGGTGGTTGTGGGACCCTCCAACAACTTCCCATGAGAGTGTTTAACTTCCAAGGTTAAAAAATAAAATGGTACACAATTTTATTTACTTCTCACTTAAACCCCAAAATTTAACTTCTTCTACTGAGTAAACACATCGACGGTAAAAGTCATATTAAGCAAATATCGGTGCTTCAAGTTCATTGGTGCCCTCAGATTTCAATTCTGAGCATCGGTTCAAAAGATAGAAAAACCCCGCTCGTTCGTTCACTGAACGTACCTGAGCTAAACTTCAGAAATTGATTTCGGGCACACCGGGCCTCGTAATCAGGTGCCGTCAGAAACTGCTTACTTGTAAAATCCCAAGGAATTTAAGAAAAAAAAATTCATTGAAACTTACGGGTCTTTACATTACTCCCACCTCAGGGCTTTACGTCCATGTAATGATATATCACAATGAAGGGGGAAAATGAGGGTACTGAGCACGCATCTGGGCCTCCCGCTCCCATGTGATCACCTATAGGTTCTCATGCTGCCACTTGATGCGCACTAGAATAATCGACCATCCACGTAGGACCCACTTTTGTTAATCCTCGATCCCCACTGAGACCTCTGCAATTGTCTCCCCATCATCGATGTCCAGCTTTCCATGACCGATGATATGTGATGGGTCATGCACGTATCTCCTCAGTTGAGATATGTGGAAGACGTCGTGCACTCGGTGCAACAGAGGTGGAAGAGCCAGGTGATAAGCCACCTTTCCTATCTTGATGAGAACCTAGAACGGTCTGACGAAGCACGAGGATAACTTGACGCCCTGACCAAATCTCCACAATCCACGTCGAGGTGAGACCCATAAGAAAACGTAGTCGCCATCCTCTAACTCTAATGGTCTTTTCCTCCTATTAGCATATGAATTTTGTCGTCTCTGAGTAGTCCTCATCTGCTCCTGGATGATATGTACCTTCTCCGTCCTGGCCTGGACCATCTGTGGTCTTATAAGTGCTGACTCCCCAGGGTTTTTCCAGCACATAGGTGATCTGCATGGTCCATCGTACAATGCCTCATATGGTGTCATTCCAATGGTGGAGTGGTATCTGTTTTTGTTCACAAACTCCATCAAGGGTAGGTGATCCGCCCAGTTGTGACCAAATTCATGGACACATGCACAGAACATGTCTTTGAGTGTTTTAATGGTCCTCTTCGTTTGGTCATCCGTCTGAGGGTGAAAGGCGGTGCTCAGGCATAGCTGCATCCCTAATGCCTCTTGAAACCCCTTCCAAAGCCGGGAAGTACAGTGAGCATCTCGATCGATGATGATAGACATTGGCACAACATGAAGCTATACGATCTCTTGAACATATTGGCATCCCAAGCTATCCACTGATCCCTTCATCCTGATAGGTAAGAAGTGGGACCATCTTGGTAAGTTGGTCTACGATCACCCAGATGGAGTCGTGTCCTCAGGAAGTACATGGAAGCCCAGTCACGAAATCCATAGATATCTCATCCCACTTCCACTTCGGGACATCTAAGGGTTATACCAAGCCTATTGGTACCTGGTGCTCTACCTTCACCTGCTGGAAGGTGAGGCCTCGTGAAACGAACTCTGCCACAACCTTCTTTATACATGGTCACCAGTGCTGTCATCTGAGATCCTGGTACATCTTCGCTACTCCAGGATGTGACACCAATGTGGAAGTGTGAAACTCTCTCAGAACCTCCTCCTGTAATACAACTACTACCATGGTATGTCCTCTAAAAAGGACGACGTGATCTCCTCCAAAAGAGAATCCATCAGGAGGCTATCCTAAGCATATCGGTTCACATCACGTCTCACAGTCAACGTCCCCATGCTATGCCTCTATGACCCGCAAAAGTAATAGAGAAGTGACTATGAGAAACTATAGAAAGGTTTCCCCATCTCTATCCATGAAGGATATCTGCAACGCAGTTAGCTGCTCTATCGCCTCTCCATGTAGCTGGATGCCCGACCTCCTGCTGAGAGCATCACCAACTATGTTCCCCTTCCAAGGAGTATAGACTATCTCAAACTCATAGTCCTAGAGGAACTCGAACCATCGCCGTTGTCTCAGGTTCAGATCCTTCTACGAGAAGATGTACGTGAGACTCTAGTGGTCAGAATAGACTGTAAATCGCTCGCCCATTAGATGAAACCGCCACATCTTCAGGGTGAAGACCACTACTTCTAACTCCAGGTCATGATTATTGTAGTTATTCTCAGGTTTCCTCAACTGTCGTGATCCATAGGCGATCACTGCCTTCTCCTGCATCAGAACACACCCGAGTCCGGTTCATGATGCATCGCAGTAAACTATGTAACCTACACCCTCATCTGGTAGCCTCAAGATGGGTGCACTGGTTAATCTCTGTCTCAGCTCTTGGAAGCTCTGCTAACATCTATCCGACCACACGAAGGGTTTCCCCTTCTTCATCAAAGATGAGAGTGGTGCTGAAACTCTGGAGAAGTCTAGAACAAATCTGTGCTAGTACCTAGCCAAACATAGGAAACTCAGCACCTCCGTCACGCTCCTGGGTGGTTCCCAAGCTAGCACTAGCTCGATCTTCGCAGGTTCCACCACAACTCCAGCCTTAGAGATGACATGTCCCAAGAAACAGACTTCTCGAATCCAGAACTGACACTTTGAGAGCTTACCATAAATCTGGTGCTCTCTATGTGTGTCCAGTACAACCCGCAATAGGTTGGCGTGCTCCTCCTCAGTAGTCGAGTAAATAAATATGTCGTCGATGAAGAATATGACAAATCGATTGAGGTCAGGCTGGAAGATCCGATTCATGAGACTCATGAACACTTTTGGAGAATTTGTTATGCTGAAATCCATAACCAAGAACTCATTTTGGCCATACTGACACCTAATGTCCATCTTATAAACATCATCATCTCTAACTCTGAGCTGATGATAGCCTGATTTGAGGACTATCTTTGAGAACCATCATGCTCCCTTGAGATGATTGAAGAAGTCTTCAATACTCAGAAGTGGATACTTGTTCTTCACAATTACCTGATTCAGGTGATAGTAGTCAACACAAAGTCAGAAGCTCCCATTTACCTTCTTGGCGAACAAAATTAGGGAAGGCCAAGGTGAAACACTAGGTCGGATAAATCCCTTGCCTTGCAATTCCTACAGTTGAACTCATAGCTCTCGATGCTCAGTGGTATCCATCCGGTATGCAGGAGTAGATATCGGTGTTGTCCATAGGTACAGTTCAACATAGAAGTCTACCTCTATGCGAGGAGGTAGTCCTGGAACATCATCGAGAAAAACGTCTACATACTGATCAACTACAACAAGAAAAATTGGACTCCGCACATCAACTGATCCTAGGATGAGACTAGCCAACTGATGAGTGATTCGTTGTCCTATCCTCTATGTGAGTCCATCCTGTGATGCAAAGGCTCCCTTATCGCCGGTTAAGGTGAACATGCTCCCATCGGTGCGAACACATCGCACCTTGTTCCAAATACATTCGATCTTATCATGGACCCCAGATAACCAATCAATGCCCAAGATGACGTTTTAAGGCCTCGACGCTGCTACAAGAAGATCCCAGACAAAGATCTCACCTCCTAGAGTAAGCTCACACTGATGGCACCAGTGCGTAATCGTCGAGTCTGCTCCCATTGGAGTCTCTTTCCATAAGGATCGAGCCAGCGGATCCATCAGGATCTCCAAGCTCTGAACAAGGGAAGTGTCAATGAAAGAATGACTCGCTCTTGTGTCTATAAGAACTGCATCAATGGTGGAGTAGACACATATATTACCTATAATCATCTCAATTGCACTATGGTCGTAGGACTCCACTTCTTGAAGCTGATCCTGTCTCTGTCCCCTAACTCCCTGTGGTCGGGGTGGACCTCCTGGTGGTGGTGGTGGTAGAGCCTCAAAGCGTCGCCCACCGCCCGCTGCTCGGCCAGCTCCCCTGCCTCGTCTGCCTGCTCCCTGCAGACCGCCACTATCAAATCTATTCATATTCCTGGGTGGTCCCTCAACCATCTTCTGCTCCTCTACATGGAGGCTCAGGCAGTCACAAGCCATGTGGCCCTGCCCACCGCATGCATAGCACTACCTGCCTCTGGCATGACTGGATTTGCTGCGTGTGCCCCACACATCCAAACCAGTATCCTGATGTCGCCCCCCTGATGGCCTGTTTTACATAGACCTCTGTGATATCTGTCTACTTCCAGCTGTAGAATACTTCTCTACGTGTTGCACTGTGGTAGGCCTCTCTACTGTTGTAAGCTTAGCAAGGAAGATCTCTACAAGTAGGGCTCGCTCTAGTACTCCGGCCTGCGTCGGAATGCTGATGGAGATCATCGATGACCTGATCTCATGCCTCAGTCCCTGATCGAAGGTCCGGGCCTAGAATAATGGGTCCCATACCATGTCCATGCAGTAGCGCGAGAGGTCGGTAAATCTCTCCAAGTATTGGGCTACCGTCATGTTGCCCTGCCGCAACTGCAGTAACTCAGGAATGCGCACCACACAGAGGGTGGATGGAACGAACTCTTAGTGAAAAAGGCTATAGAAATCCTTCCAAAATTTATATGGCTTGTCGTTCACCTGGAGCATCAGGATCCATCATCTACCTACTATCGAGTGCAGGAGACTCGCCACAAGGATCACCATAAGACCAACTGGTGTCCCTACCAATCTGAAGACTCAAACTACAGTTCCATCCAATCCTCGGCATCCTCATAGTCTGTCTCCCCACAAAACCTGGGAAGTCTCTGATGCTGAAACTCATGTAGTTCACTTAGGCGACGTGTACTCTCACCTGCTAGGGTTGGTGGCATCGATGGCTCGGTGGGTAGAGGTATTTCTAGTTCCTCCACTATAAAGGGGCCCTGCACCGAGGCCTCGTCACTCGATGGGCTGCCGTCTCGCACAAATCTCACAACCCTAGCTTGCTGCCATCATGGGTCCATCCTGAAAAGAAACAGGTGCACCATGGTTAATACAGTATACCTGGTGGGCTGACACAAATTAATCACAAGGAGAACATTGAAACACACATGCAATAAATTTTTTCGTGCACTCAGTCGAAAATCAGAAGTCAGGGTCCTAGGGTATGGATACGTTGGCCGCCACCCCAACACTAGACTCCTTGGACTGATAACCACACTCAATACCCTTAACACTATTGCTTCACATAGAATAAATTATTAGAGTCATGAGTTCTGTGGTAGAACCTACTCCTCTGATACCAATTTGTCACGACCCATCCTTAGGGCCCGTGCCGTGACTACCCCAAGCCCGCCTCCCAAAGGCCAGGGGCTGGAGACTATCCCTAAAGGTGTAAATCCCGATAAAAGGGAAATAATTTCCTTTATATAAGAAAACAAACACCAAAGAGTACACAAGTAGAAGTAAAAACTAAGTAAACTGAGTACAAACGTAAGTGCTGAAAGTAAATGGGCCAGAATACAAACCCAATTGAAAGAAAGTATAGCAGCAGTAATGTAAATCAGCAACCATTGAGTCGTCCTCTGACTATCCCACCTGAAGGGTGGGTAAAGATGGTCTCCTCAACTCCTCGCGTCTGGTCGTCCACTCCATGTATGCCGCCTGTTAGTCCACCTCTGGGTACTGTCCCGCTCCACAAACCTAAACCACGATCAGTACTGTCCGTTGTCTGCAACCAACACAATGTAGTGTAGGCATAGCCCATGCAAGGGTGAGTATAGGATACTCAGTAGGGACCCCGAGACCCCCGAAGTTCTCCCATAATCCATAAAGGATAAAACCCAAGGAAAGATAAAAACACTAAGTATCAACAAACTCTACTTAGGTATGTGCCCATACATATACCTAAGTTAACAATTCCATTTTGGCTCCAAATCATGAGGCCAAGTACAACCCAGTCCACACAAGAAAGCACAACCCAATCCACACAGGAATGCAAGTAAATCAGGTCGAACATAATGATTGAAAATCAAGACTCAGCTCACACAGGTACACTACTCATGAAGAGATGTGGAGATGATTATATGTAGCCTCTGAATCATCTCCTCTGCGAAACCCACGTAGGATCCAAGTACATAAGTCGTCACTGTCGAACCCACATAGGATCCAAGAACAGTGACCTTCACTATCGAACCAATGTATGATCCAAGTACATTCATCGTTGCTGTCAAACCCACATAGGATCCATGTACAGTATTCCTTGCTACCGAACCCACAGAGGATCCAAGTACATTCGCCATTGTCGTCGCAGTCACAGCCAGCTCTAGGGATCCCGCACACAGCATCCTCAATTCCGGGAGGGTATGTTCCAAAATCCAAGGGGGGTTGATACATCAACTATCACTAAGTACAAAGTTTATGTATCACAATGTTCCGTCTCGTCAATAGGAACTCAACACGATAGACGGTGCGTCAACCAGACGCCCGGTCTGAGAGTTATTTGCTTTTTCATCCGAGGGGCCCGGTTGATTTTTAAGCTAAAACCAACCCGACCGTACTCCATCTACATCCAAACCTCATCCTTAGTAAACCAAAATAACTGTTTCACTAAGAGGAATTAAACGTAATAGATGGTACATCATTCGTACGTCTAGTCATTACGTTATAAGTGTTTCCGCTACAAGGCCCTGGTTGGTTTCGGGTTTGAACCAACCCGGCCATAAACAAACATTACCAAAAGCTTGATAGTAATATAATTAAATGACCGTCTAGATCCAAGGATCCCAACGCAACTGACGGTGCATCGATCGGAGGTCCGTAGCCTAAGGAATGAGCGTTTGAACGAAGCTGTCCGAAAATAGGGGGTTTGGGCCCGGTCCGACCAGTCCCAAAATCCCTGGGTCGGCTTGAACCTGGTGGACCCGACCCGGGTCGGGGTTCGGCCCACATGACACGGCCCGACCCGACTGGCATGGCATGGCCCGGTGGGGTACCGCCCGTCCCGCGTCTGGGCGCGGCCTGGCCCGGCTGGCGCGGCCCGGCCCGGCAAGGCGGGGCCTGACCCGCCTATGCGCGGCCCGACATACGGCTGGGCGTGGCCTGCAGCCTGCCTCGAAGGCCAACTATGGCACAGCTCCTGGCCGAGCGGGGTATGAAGGGGGGGGGGGCTGTTTCCAAAACGTCCGGCCATTAAGGCTGGCCTTTTCTAACTGCGGGACCCGAGGGTGTCCCGCCTCTAGGTGGCGCCGGCGGCCACCTCATCCGACAGACCCTTTGAAGATGGCCAAGACCCTTGGTCATTGCTCCTATCCGACCGGCAGGGTGTGATGGAGACGCGCCCCTCCGTCGCGGCCCACTCCTGGCCGCGTCCTCCTTTGGCCTCACCAACATGGTGCGACGGCATCGTGCCCCATCGCCGCAGGCCGCTTCAGCGACAGCCCTTTTTGTTCCTGCATGGTGCAACGACACCGTGCCACCTTTATCTCAACCATCAACTAGGATCAACAAATAAAAGGGGAGGAGGATCGGTTTTGTTTTTTCATTCCGATATCCTCCAGTTATGTTTTTAACAAGTCGTCAATTTAATTAACGAAGAACGTTAAATTTATCATGAATGTACATAACCCCTACCTCAACAAAATTTGTCGAGCGACGAGCATCGCGGAAAATGGCGTCACGGGATGAGGTTTCGTAGATGTCGACGGAGAGCGTCCAAGGAGGAAGCGACATCTTCCCATTTTTTCATGAATAAAAGGAAAGAGGGTGCATCATCGTCCTTCGGGGATTTAGCGTTCTTCAACAAAAGATGTTCTTCTTCACGGGAGGACAATGTTCGTCCAAGAGAAAAGAAAAGATCTCCTCCAAAGACTTCACACAACAAGCCAATCATCCCAAAATAAAATAAGGCTCATCCTTATTTTATTATCTCAAGCCATGCATTTCAATTTTTAAAATTCAAACAGATATCTCACTTAATTAATTAAGTGTATTGGCATGATTAAAGAGGAGAGAGGGGGGTGTTAGACAATTAAAGGATACAAATATTTATGGGGGAGTTTCCATATTATTATTATGGAAGTTCAAAGGGGTTAAGGGTTATGGAATGTGAAAATATGGGTGCTCGTGTGGGCCCCACCACCCTCATAAACACACATGGGATGTTGGGTTTTTGTGGGCCCCACCACAAACTTTCTTTGAGAGAGTTTAACTTCCAAGGTTAATAAAATAAAATTTTATAAAATTTTATTTACTTCTCACAAAAACCCCAAAATTTAACTTCTTCTCCCGAGAAAACACATCAACAGTAAAAGTCATCTTAGGAAAATACAGGCGATGCGAGTTCATCGGTGCCCTCAGATTTCAATTCCGTACACCAGTTCAAAAGATAGAAATACTCGCTTGTTTGTTCACTGAATGTAATCAATATAATCTTCAGAAATTGATTCCGAGCACACCAGGCCTCGAAATCAGGTTCGGTCAGAAACTGCGTACTCGTAAAATCCCAAAGAATTTAAGAAAAACAATTTCCTTGAAATTTACGTGTATTTACAGTAACATTGTATAATTAAATTTCTTATCATTAGTATGTGATAATGATCTTACATCATATAGATCATGTTCTAAAAAATAAAACCACACACCTTGACAAATTGATTTAGAGAAACAAAAAAAATTATGAAGTGATGTGGGAACTGTAGGAGGTGATGAATCAAGGTTACTCTCATCTATTATACTGTGTTTAATAAAAAATTTTGGGGAAATATTTCTAAGGGTGGGATGAGATTGTAATTATTGAAGCTTTAATAAAAAAAATTCCCTTGAGATTTAATTAAATTTATTATTATGGTTATAGAAATCATAGGAATTAATTTGGTTTTATTATATCCTATTTTATATAAATCGTCAATAAATATATTTACCATTCATAACATATTTTTTTATAGTTGATAACATGATTATTATAAATATATCATTTTAATAAATATAATTGACACATACAAAGGAAGTGATGAACTCAACTAGTAGGATCATAAACTATGAAGCCCATTTATCAGAGCGTCCAAGGGAGACAGCGTCACTGATATTTTTTCATTATCAAGACATTCTATGATCCAGAAACTTAAGCATGAGTGAATCCATTTACATAAGAGGTTAATGGTCATCGAAATGATGGCCCGAAAAAATATGTGCCAAACCACCCCATGGAAGTCTCATACTCACCCACATTACTATTTAGAAAATTTATTGTGTATTAAATGGATACGTATCAAGACCATAGATATATGATTATTAACATTATTTCTTATAGAATAATTGATCTATATCGTCCTATTAATGATAACTGATAGATGATTTTTCCCCCTGATGTAATATAACAAAAAAAGTATTTTTGTGTAATATTAAAATTCAAATAAAAAATTCATTTTGATGAATTAAAGGATTATTTTATATAAATAATATTTTAATGAAGTATATTTTTTATTTTTAGTAAATATAAATTATCATTTAATTTTTATGAATTAAAATTTAATTTTAAGAGTGGTTCGAAGACTATTATTGTCAAAAAACCCCCCAACATTTCTTATGAAATTTAGATTCTATTTTCAAAGATAAAAATCACATATTGATAAAATAATTTGGTTAAAATTAATATTATTTATGAATTTAGAATTTCAAAATTATCTAATGGTGAGGTTTTCATAATTTTCTAAAGTAATCCATTTTTTGGGTAAAAATTTAATACTTTATAAATATACATTGTGTATTATGAAATCATAATGACCCAAAAGTGTTGTAATATATACTATAAATGTAATCAAAGAACACAAATATTTCTAATATTTGAAAATTATGATATTTTTATTTTATTATATTAATTTTTCAAATCCATTATGAATTTTCCAAAATCATTATTTTATTTTAATGTTTTAAAATAATTTCACTAATCATTTGACTCACCTCTACATAAGAAAGGGAACTATTTTATTACATTCAGTCTACAACCTGATAAAATAATGAAAATAAATATCATTTGGTAGAAACCATGGGAAAAATCATTGTATGGTATATGGTTTTGGTAATTTTATTATATAGAGTCCAAAACCTATGTTCTGGGAAATAATAAAGAAACATCCACTCTTTTCCAATATAAACCCTCCTTGGATCTCATTTATCTTCACTAAAAGTCCTTTTAAAACATCCTTATTGTTCCTTAACCTCTCTATATTCCTCCCATGGAACCGTCAAGCTCTTAATAATCCCCTCCCATGAATTTGTAGTCACACACTCAAGTAAGGGATCTTCCACTCTCCTCTTTTTAATCAATAATTTATATTATGTTATGTCTATTAAATTCAATTTTTTCTTACTAGGATATGTTATTACTTATCCCCCATATAGTAAAATTGATGAATAAAAATTTGGAGGCACATTTTAGTATCATTATTCATTCTCATCGACCTTTTATATACACTTAATACCATACCAAAATTTAGTAAGGGATCCTCACATTATCTTATTTATTCAAGTTACCTTATTATCTCATGCCTTCTACATAAAATTAGTTATGTTTGTATTTGAATTTTCATTATCCTATTATTATTCCTTTTATATCAAAATTATGATAGACCTATCACTCTAATAATCCATTTTTATAAATTTTTAAGTGATGTTACTATGAAACAAAAATGGCAATATGATTTTTCCATGAAAAAAACAATTTTATAGAGATTAGAATACTAATTTATTATAATAGGTGTACACAATTATACACATATTCATATTTGAGTTGGGAATTATATGTACGTATTTGAAACTCTATGTTTGTGGACTAAAATATGATGAAAAAAATAAATTATTTATGATCTATGTGGCACATGTAATCGTGAGAATGAAATGATTTTGAATAGTGAACCAATAAATATATAACACTCCATTGTAATGGGTAATGTTTAGTCACATGAGAGGCCATGTTAGGACAAAAATTAAACTTGACGCCTTTATGAGACATTTTATATTGTGATGTATTGGTATTTATCCCTAACCTATGTTTATGATGTAGTACTTTAAGTTGTTTCAAAATTTCTCTTGTTAAGATTTTCATTCTATATCATACCCTATTATTAATGATCCTTTTATTTCATATTAATATGACTATGGTATATTTTTTCATTTATTCCATTATTATTACCTTACTATTCATTATATATCACCCCTTTTTTATTTATTTCCCCAGGTTATCCAATCCAGTTTAAAAATCCATGGAATATTATAATCATATTAAGGATATTTTCAATAAAGATAATATTTTCCAATTATATGATATTGTGTAATGTACCTAATTCAAAATTACACTAGACTTCAAGATCTTCCAGAATTAATTATGTTTAATCATATAAAAAACATGTATATTAATGTGAAATAAAGAGAAGATTTGTTATGACTATGCTTCTAGTAAAGGGTTTTTACATTATTATAACCATTGTACAGGATCCTAAAGGATGTTCACCCGAAAGGAAACCCAAATTAAAATATTTTCATCTAAAGTTTAACATCTGTGACTAAAATGTCATATTGAAAAATTATTTCCACTATGTGGTGTTAAAAATCCTCCTTTTGATGTATTATGCCAAGAATAGTTTTACTTTCATTGCATTTTGAGTTTCAATTTGAATTATTTATACAAATTGGATTTGAAGTAAAAGATACCAAGTGGAAAAGAATTTCATAACCTTATTCCTTTTTATTGGGTTGTATATCTTCCTATTTTTTTATTAATATTCTTATATTATTTGTGTTATCACATTTAACTATATATTTTCTTATTTATAGTGGTTTTATTTGAATTTACATTCTACACACATAATTTAATCACTGAATAATTCTCATATAAATCTCATGGTATTTTCATGGGTTCACATCCCAATCACATTTTTATAATGATTTTTCATACTCAATTTCTCATTAGGGGAAATTATTTAATCATTTTACAATTAAACCATTAAATTTTATCTCCTCTAGCCAATCTCGACATTTTCATTAAATAATACCATTTTTTCACTCTTTGGTACACTTAATGTTTTAGAAAATGTTATTAAGAAAACAAGAATTCAATTACATATTTAGTTGGAGAAAATTATTTATTCAAGAGATCCTATTTTTAAAAAATGTTTATTAACATTTTTGGAAAATAAAAATGTTATATTAAATACTTTTTTAACCAATATTGTCTTTTATAAACGTTTTCAAATGAATCATTTTATCACATTCTGAATAATGAACTTTTCTATCATTTTTAACATGAAAAATTAATATTCATTCTTACATTTTACGACATGTATGGAATTACCATCCATATTTTCATTGAGGATTCATTTGTAATTTTAATAGGATAATTTTTAATTAATTATTTTTTTAAAATTTATTTTCAAATAAAAGGATTTTCAATGTGTTTTTCAAAATGAATATCATATATTACTCTAAATTTTTTAAAGGATATTCTTAGATTATTTCCATTCATCAGCAATAGAAACCATTTATCTTTACACCATATTAGATATGTTGTTTTGATACCATCCCTATTATTAAATTGGATGGTTTTTAATTGACATATTCATAGATAGTTCTAATATTAAATTCCATGATTCCTTTTAGTAAGTTAGAAATATTCGAATTCTTATTATCATTGAATGTTGAATTTCCCTTAATTATCCATATCATCATGAATATGTTCATTACCTGAATTACATACCATTTTTAAATATATTGAATTTTATTTCATTTAATGAGAAATATAGATAAAAGTTTATCCTTTTCTCAATAAGGATATTTGATAAGGCATGATGTTTTTGAATGGAATAGATTATTAGATATACGTGGACTGTTTTGGACATGAAATATATGAGTTAGGGAACATGAAAAGTAAGAAATAAAACAATTGGTAGTCTTTTGAGATGAAATTAGTTCAAAAAATATTAAGTTTTTTATAAGAATAATCTATGGTTTTATACCCCCAGATTTAAATTTTCTTCTGAAAGGTATTGACATCATTATGCTAAACTGCCTTTTAAAATGTCATTTTTGTAATGGAATCATGTACATAAGATGCATGATGTCTGATAATTAATAATTTATTCATTTAGTATTTAATTATTATTATCTAAGAAATTTTATCGTTAAAATTATCTATAAATTAATTTCATTATCGGTTATTTTATTAAATAACATGTGTTTCAGTTATTTTCTATTCCAATATATTTTATCCATTATCCAGTTAATTGATTGGAATGTGTTTCCCATGATTAAAATTATATATTTTTTATGAAATTCCATTATATTTTATTGATTATATATTGTGTGTGTTTTGTAATTACAATTCCATATTGATTATTATCACTGATTCATTATTTATTACATTTTAATTTTCCCTTACTAAGAATTTGATTTCAAACATACATTTTTTACTTTACATAGGAATACATGAAGTGCATTAAAAATTATATTCAAGGATATGAAAATTGATAATAAATTTATTCTCAACGATTAAAATTATGTTCTAATCAGTGTATTCATTTATAATACAAGATTAAAGTCTAAATACGGGTTTTCCAATACTAATAAACTCTAAGATCCATTGGAATTTGATTCATTTTAATAATTTAAATTAAATGGAAGTAGCCACCAGATTTTGGATTCTAGAGTTGGGTCATTATAAAAACTAACTACATATAAATTAAACACACTATGTGGTCGGTATAATTCGAATTGGTCATCTTCAATGTGAATTTTTTATTTTGGTTTAAACTATCCATCACACTAAAAATTTAAAGAAAATAATCTCTTATTATTTTGAAAATTTAGTAAATTGATTGATAGTTAAATTTTTCTTTGTAGGAGTCATTCACAGGTCAATCTAACTCGGTATTCAGTTGACATGACTCAAAGTGTTTGTTTTCAGTATAAACAAGTAAATTTATTTGACATCATGTATCACTTAGCCAAAATAGAGAGAACAATATTGGTATTTTTTAAGACTTTAGTAAAATGATTCCTAATTATTTACAAACATATAGGGATAAAATACTTGTAAATATGACTTAAAATGTGGTCAGTACGAGACAAAGTGTGGGTAATTTTTGTCTAAAAATTGATTCACATATCCAAAACCAATCAAATGATATCTGATTAATTTAACAACAAAGGAAAATGATAAATAAATTATTATTTAAGTTTAGAATTTAAAAAACCTAAATATGACACACTGTATGTTTTTTATGTCTCATGGTGAATGTTTTCAATATAAAAGTATCATTTTATTTTTAAATGTGTGACACATAGCCGAAATTGAGAAAATAAACATAAATTTTTCAAATGATGTTTCAATGATCCATAATTCATTTCTTACATGTAGGTTTTAACCACACACCAATCTGACATATGATGTGTATATTAAGACTATGTGTTTTTTATTTCAATATAATGTTTTCATTTTAATTTTATGTGTTTGTCACATACAAAAAACTTTTGCAATGAGATTGTATTTTATAAAAACATTAAGTCAATGATCTATATTTTATTTTTGACATTTAAGAATTGACCACACATAAATTTAATACATGGTGTCATTAGGTGGAATAAATTTGAATCATTTCAATATAAATATATCATTTTTGTTTGAAAAATCATCACACTCCAAAACAATGAAAAAAATATTTTTTTTCAAACATTAGGGGAAATGATTAATAATTTTTTAAAATGACTCAGAATCAACTTCATGTTAATATGACACATGATGTTGTTATTAAGACTCAATGTGTGGGTTCTAAATATAAATGTTCCAATTCATATTAAATCATGCATCAAATTTTCAAAATGTTTTAAAAATTTTCTATAACATCCCTTGAACTATCACATTATCAAATGGAAAAAATAGGTTGGTTATAGGACCTGAGGTGTGACACCCCAAATGCTAGAGGCTTTCGAATACTATTGAGAGTGTTTAGATATAGTGGGGAGACGATACCGCATAGTATAGAGTTACACTACAATAGAAATAAAAAATAAAAAATGAAAAAATAGATGAATAGATAAAAGAGGAAATATTAAAAGATTGATCTGGAAAGTAGAGAATCGGGTAAACAAATAATAATGAATCATTTAATGAAATGCTGAAATATGTCTAAAATAGAAACTAAATGTAACAAAAATAAATGAAATATATGGAATAAATAAACCCAAAATACCTAGGTCTCAAACCCCATGTCAGACCAATCACCCATGTTTTTTCATACCAGAAGGAAACAATCAATAACAAAGATCGTTCTCCATGAGCAAACCAGAATCCAAGTAATATAATCAATTACCAAATAATGGAATGAATATGATATGAGAAAAACATAGTCGGTTGAAACCACTATGTCTAAAAAATAGAGATGATAATTAGTTTATGCAATAAAGATATAAATGGGTGTATTAATTAATCAATTAATATAATACAATAATCAACCTAATAATGAACCATGATGGAATATCTCTCTTCATGTGGAATAAAAATTCCATTCATATGCACATATCTATGGCATAATGAAATAATTGAGAAGATCTATGTGTATAATCATTTCAACAATCTAAGAATAACTATATTTATAAGCACTACTTCATCCCAATCCAAGACCTCTATATAGGAATTATAGCCTGATAATATGACAAGGCTGCTATATAATCCTTACATCGTGAAATTGTGTTAATCCCACAATATAATCAATACAACATGATACTTGGCCAAAACCGTTATTAAGAATTAAAACTTCTGTCACAACACAACACATAATAGACATAATCTCACAATATCTTATCATATGACATAGTAGTAAATTCTATAAGTTACCATTTATCTTTCAATTACCTATTTATTATATCAAAAAGGTCCTAACCCATTAGGATATCTGATTTCACCCAATCATATCATTTTGAAAATAGATTTTCCAATAATCATTTTAAACATTTTTTAAAGTGGATATATCATAAGAAAATTATATGAGGTCTCATTTCATTCTAAATAGTCGTTATTACATTACACCATTCATTATTATTCAAGAGATCACTCAGCTAATTGGTAGCCACAAAACAACTCACAAGACCATCGAATCTAAGTGATCCAAGGAATAATTCCAAACATTATTTATTATCACCGACCATTACATTAATTATGTTTCTCGCGTTATCTAGAAAATATTAATATTTCACATACTTGATTAATTAAATAACCCATATTTTTATGTTTTAGACCACCTTCCATTAACCAGTGCTCAACATAATGCTTCCAACATGTAACACCAAAAAAAGAAAAATGAAATGATTATCACAAAGAAAAACTAAACTATAAAATTTCAAGATTAATATCCAAACAACTATGGTAAAGATATTAAACCAAAAAAATTAGATATGATTTTGAAGATAGGGTTTAAACAAAGTAGAATAACAAATCATGGATTGATTGATAGATTGGGATGTCCAGAAGGGAAGAGGTGATTCTGGAACCTCTTAGAAAATATCTGGGTCTTGAGAAAAGGGGACTTTAATTGATTTGAAAATTAATCATATATGCATTGCATCTTGAAAATAAAAAAGTTCCTGAAATACATTTCGTGTAATCATTTCACATAGTGTATTTTCCAATGTATGAGTTATTTCAATGAAAATATTTCCTCAGGAATAAATCACCATGCATGAATAATACATTTCATCTATTTATTACACGGTGTGTAATAAGTTAATGTCCTAAACAAGATCACGACATCATCCTAGTGATAGTTACATGTCATGTAATATTTATAAGGCTTGTAATTTCATGGTAGAAATCTTTAATCCCATCTTTTGAAAAAGATCCAAAATCCCATCTGATTCCCTCCAAACTCCCATGAACCCCTCATAATATCATTTTACACATTTATAACTAGAATCCACTAATTGAAAAAACATAAATCCCATATCATTAGGAAATTTTCCCAAGAAAGGTCTCTCAATATTTGAATAAGACTCTTCCAATGTGGTTCAATATTAATGGAAAAAATAGGTTTATTGACAAAATAAAATATGGTTGTACTTGGTAAAGGATGGGATCTTACAACTTCCACACCATATAATAGCTAATAATTGAACATATCAAAGTATCATTTTTGGGTATTTGTGAACATTTATTCCTACTATACACACACATCATTCTCTATATCCCATTTCATCTCTTCAATTCCCCCGTGCTTCCACTACACTAAAACTAAATGTATTGTCCAAACCAAGATATACTTCTCATTGTGGTACACAATTAAAATTCGATTCTCCTCAATGTATGAATCTACACAAATATCGATGTCCGCAATACCTACCAACAGATAATATGATGAAATATCAAATATTTTCACACATCAAACACATCATTCATGGAACTATAGTGTTATAGAAGCAATAATCGGTACACCACTAGTTTGACCCTTTCTACTATTTCAAAAGGCATTAAAACTTGAGTGTTATCAATCCTTGTTTTTAATACAGGTCTCCCTATCCTAGGAAACATGAAATTGAGAACACAATGAACAACATAAAGCTCTATATCACATCTCTGATGTTAATAATGTGATTTATTCCTTCTCTTCGAAGTCACTAGCCACCATTAAGTAAAACAACCTACTCTAATAGATCCGTTATTAGACTATGAATAACAAGTGAAGAATTACCTATATCAAACTGAAAAAGAGGTTAATTACATTGACTAACATAAAAATCCATGATATATTCCATCAATATCGATTCATAGAAGCTTCTATTATAACACCATGACCCAGAAGCACAAAGCTAGTGCATTATTTTATTTCATTGGAATTATTACCGAGAAACAAATCCAGAATGGCCAATTTGATTGAAATTATTAAAAATACAAACTACATACATGATAACCATGATAAATTGGTAAATAAAAAATAAAAAAAATAACACATAAGAAATGAAATAAACTACATCCTTAACACATATTAAATGATTTGTTTCTTTTTATCTTCGAGAAATAAAACATAATTAGTGTGAGTTAAAATGGATAGAAAGGGTAACAAAGGTAGAACAAATAATGATTTACTAAGAATAAATCAACCTTTAAAGGTAAATAAAAAATATTAAATTCCATTCAAATAACTAGATTATCGAAATTCAATATTCCAAGGTAAGAAAATGAAACACATTCCATTTATTCAATGATCTGAAAATTGAATGTATCCATCGATATGTCGATGAAAAATCTCACAAATGAATATTAAATAAAACAAAATGAGGTCGATGATTATTTATTGTATTCCATGTTCCCTATATATATGGAACCATTTATATCAAGTGAATTCACAAGATCGTTGAGTTATAACATAAAAACTCATCTATTTTGGCCAACTATTTTTTCTCATGAGACTACTGGTGCATCAAGGGGATACATATAATCAGACGCCACCAATGTAATAGTTGTACAATGAAGTATATTTCCAACAATTTTTTTTAAAATAAAGTGTTTATAAAATATATATACCAATCAAGAACGTAAGTGAGATTGAAAAGATAATAATTAAGAACATTCTTTAGAAGAATAAACATTAAATATTACATAGTGTCTCATAATATATTGAAACATTTATACAATAACCCCCTTGAATTAATAATACAAAATGAAACATAGAATATAATGAGAGTATGTATATTCATTTTATAACTGGGAAAATTGAATTATATACAGAAAATAAAAATGAATTGGTGTATAATAACAAATAAATCTCAATATAATATAATTTGAGACAAAATTTTCTTAAGTTAACCATCCTGTTATTTTTCTGTATTTATTCTCTAGTATAGTGTCTTAAAATAATTTAGTAACCTATATCAAACCTATAATAAAAATTTTATTAATATATATTATATTCTTATAAAGTCATGTAACTAGTTTGTTAATAATATTTCATTATTTTCACTATTTAAGGTGTTAATTTCCATGTTCTCTCAAATATGTTTTAACAGGTTATTTTATTATCCTATTATATAGATCATGGTTTAAAAATAAAATTAATGTAAAATAGTGACTAATTATATTATTTATTTAGTAAATATTTACTTATAATAATCTATAATGTATTTAGATTTGAAATGAAATGCATCAATCATGGAGATGGTAGGGCGTATATACACACGAATGCATCATTAATTTAATTTGTGTATTAAAATAATTTAATGTAAATGGTATTTTTATACAATAATTCTTGTAATATATCTACGGTATATATGTTACATATATTTATTAACACCTCTCTTATACACTCCATGTATTGCATGAACGAGTCACATTGTATTGAGGGGTAGTAGACCACACATCCTCAAATGAAATTATTGTAGTTACCCAAGATGGAAAGCATAATGGTATGTTAAAAATAAAAATTATATAAAAATAATGAAATTATAAATATCATATATATATATAATATAAATATATTTTCTATCATAATGGATACCATGAGATGTGGTAATGGAAAAATGAACAATAGTTGTTTTGTGAGGTAGTAGTTTATCTTAAAGAGAAACAGTATATTCATTACCCATTAGATGGAGGTATTTTTATGGTTAGGTAGAAATAATAACATAAAAATTACTAGTATATTTAGGATAGTGGTTTTTTATGAAATAATTTAATATTAATTGTATAGGGAGTGGACATGAAAATGAAAAAATATATATCATTGGAAAATGATAACTAAAAATTGGGTAACTTCTTTTGGGTTAGACCAAAGGAATTGCTTAGAATGTTTATATCCCAATATTGTATTCAAATTCTCTGGGAGGTATGTTGGGAATATATTTGGGAAAATTCTGTCCAATATAAATTTGATTGATATGTTTTAATAATATTGAAATGTGGTGGACTTTGTAGTGGAGGAGGAGTGGCACTCTTGACATATTTTGACAACTGAATTCTTCCCACATTTCTCATATTCCCATTAGATCCAATAATAGAACAAATTTTATCCAAAGTTTTATATTGTTAAAATATTCCAAAAAAATAATCTTTCGATATTTTTATAGGTAATTTTGGGCTTTATAGTTAAGGTTTAGTCCATTATTAAATTTAATTTAACAGTAATTGTTGTAATTACTTATAATCACATTCAAATATATTTTTGTCAAAATAAATTGGTATTATTAATAATTATAAAATATTATCATTATAAATTTTGAGTAAAATTTTTTAAATTAAAAGCGCATAATTGGCAGAAATTAATTTAAAATTCATCTGGCAGACTAGACAACAATGCATGTTTTTAATGAAAAAATTTCCTAATGTTTCATATGATTTTACATTCAATTTCAAAGTGAAATTGGTCCCAATGAAAACCATTAGTTTAAATGATATATATTTTATATAATTTTTCCTAAAAACCATTTAGAAGGGTAATTTATCCATATAAGTAAATTTAACAAAAAATAAGGTTTCAATTAAAATTTACTATTTTAACTATCCATTAAAAAATGTGTCTTTTCAGAAAAGTAAAAAAATATTGATCTTATCCTACTTTTTATATTTTAATTTAAAATATAAATTCTATTTGTTACATATTAAATTTAAAAAAAGGTTTAACATTTGATTTAATATATGTTCACCATGAAAATGATGTGAAAGTGACTTAATTAAAATGTAGTATTTTATGAATAAATTACGGGATGCTTTTTGTCTTAAGGCAACAAAAAATATTGGATGAATATAATAAAAACATTTAATTGAATATATATATAATATATATATACCACTTTAATATAATTCACAAACATTAATTAATTTAATTTATTATAGTAAAATGGCATTGTGAGCATAAAAATAATATTATTTTCTATTGTATTCAATCGGTTTTCAAATTAATTTATAGTTAATCTAAAACCAAGGAATTAATTTCATATTAGCTTAAACCATATAATTGAATTTGTTATTTATTAATATTCATAATGGCTAGTTTATATATTATTATATTAAATAATACAATTTTGATAATATATAATTTTTAAGCAAAACTCAATCTTCTGTTCAACGCAAGCCAATTAAGCAGACTTAACTTTTGTGTAATTCTTGCAAAATAAATGTGGAATGAATTGAAATATATATAATATATTTAATATATTTAAATTAGTAAATATATTTTTATGTATCTAGGTATTTTATTACCTTATGAAATTGGTGTCGCGTGTCATGCACTCCATCGAATATAATGTTCTTACATTAGAATTTCGGGGTGTCACATATAATATATTAGAACTACATTAGTGGCAAGTGAATCTCCCATAATTCAATACAATATAAATAATGGGCTCATAAAATGACTTCCAGAAACTAAATAGTTAACTCATATTTTCTATTAGTATGAGGATGAATGTTTTTGTGCAGAATAACCTTTAGTCGTAGATTGTTCTGAAGACCCATCTAGAACCATAAAATGAAAATCAGATCAATATCTTAAATAATACCAATTGGAACACCATTCAACAAAACTATCCCAAGATTTAAAATACGACATATGTCATTAATATTGAGGGTTTTCGTGATATAAAATAACTAGGATGTGTTTCTCATTCGATCCACTATCAATCTTACTATATCATTTGTATAGGTTGTCCATGGAAATCCAATCACAAAATCCTCAGTGGAATCATCAAACATACACTCTATAATGGGTGGAGGCTACAACCTCCCAACATACCTATTATGCTCAAATAACACATACTAACAAGATAAATATCTCACCACAAATCATTCTTTAACATTCTTTATTCCTGACCACCAGTATTGTCTATGTATATCATGATATATAATTGTTAATATAAAGATGTAACTCCCATCTAGATGAATGAAACGTCTCATCACCTCCTCATACATTCCCATAGGAACCCATATTTGACCATAGAGAATAATAGAATTACCACATCCAATATACCATTATGATGGTGTCTCCAAAACATATATGATGTCTCTCATATCTATGAACTCCAAATAAACTAATTTCCATATCTTGATTTGGTCCAAATGCATGGGTATAATTGTTGTTGATGTCATAGTTACTCATCCCTGAGACTCTTAAACTTCTTTATTCATGCTGATAAGTGTTCCATTATCCACTACTCATCCAAAGACCCCCATACCACATCTATCTGTATATTTCGACTCAAGTAATCTAAAACGAATGTTTCATTTCATGGTGTATAATCAAAAATTGTGTTTAATGATATTAGATACTTAACCAACCTATTATGATGAAGGTTCAGGTCCTACTAAGAAATTATGTGTCACGAACCGGATCTGGTCGCCATCAAACTGGAACCAAACCCAGCCTTTTCCATGGCTCGAAGAGCCTTCCTGGTCCCCACAGGCTGGCACAAGTGCCTGGGTATCATATCATGTTAATTGGGAATGGTTTACCTGAATTTATAAACAATAAACAACAAACAAACTCAATAAAAAAATCTGGATTTTTCAACTAAAACCGTCTTTTACAAAATTTCATAACTGAAATACATATGTTAAAACTATGTTTAAAGAAAATTAATAAGGTAAAAAAAACAAATAAGGATATCCCAAGAACCTCCACATGGAATGAAGCACCTCCCTCAAGCCATCTCCACGACACTACATCCCAATGGACAACTAAAAACCTAAACCAATGGAATAAAACATGTACCCAAACCTGTGACATAAAATAAGAAAATCTACTTACACCCAAATGTGTAAGTAGGATGTGAGAGAAATCCCAGTAGGATACCACCTCTAAGAGATTCTATGTGATAAACATTTCATGACAAAAAACATTCCAAGTTTTGTAAATAAGAAATGCTTGTTACAGTATTCTAACTGATGCAACAATAAATGAAAACAGTTTTCATATGGGAAATTTTTAAAGGACTAAAAATTTTAAAATAAATAAAAATTCTACTGAATTTTCCATCCAACAATAACGTATACCGACGGTAAGTAAAAAGGATCTAATGAGCACATGTAATAGGAAATAACCCCTTGGCACTAGCTAGCTGTGGGTCCGAGGTACCTCGTATCCCGGTGAGAGTAACCACAAAAAATATTGGTTCTCATGCACGAGCCACTAGTAGGGATCATACCCATAACCTAGTGGTCCCCAATAATCATCATCATTGTTTAGTTAGAGTTGTAAGCATCAATCGTGCTAACTGAAACTGAGGCCAAACCCCACGGATTCACTAGCATACTTGTACACGTCCACCCACCAAGATACACGGGTTTTCCCTTTGTGCTCAAACAAGTTCAACAATCCAAGAATTATAGTTTTCACACGAAAATATCACTTCCTCATCACACTATAAACAAAAATCCCCATGTACATCACACAAGTCAAAAATTCCACTTTTCATTCAAATTAATTTTGAAATCAAACTCACACCAAAATTACTTACAACACATTCCAAATTTCTTTAACACTTCCACAAATACTTTAAATGATTTTATAAAACCATTACACGATATTAAACTCACATAACATCCCACACACATGTCACATAACACCCTTCTCACATTTACTATCCATTTTATCAATAAAATCACAAGAAACATCCCACACCCGTGTTTCGCACACAAAACACAATTTAGTAAAACATTTTGGAAATTAAAAAAAATTCTAAAATTTTTTGGCATCTCAAATCACCACTTTACCATTGTAAAACCCACATTAGGTGAACACACTCACCCAAATAGTACATATACACCCTTTCCCAACATTTTTTAACCAAATAAAACATTTTCATTTTTTATAAAACAAACCCAAGAGGTATAACCATTGTTTTCACACTAAACCCATTTCAAACCCCTCATTCAAAACCAAAATCATACCAATAACAATCCAAAAGAGAATTTTCAGCCCTGAAACAATTATTAAACCACCCCCAAGTGTTATAAAAATACATCAAATAATACCACAAAGATACACATGAAAAACACATGTTTTCATAAATCACCTTCAAGAAGTACCACAAAGTTTTACACCTCAAACTCAATCAAAAAACTCTTTTCAAGGCCCACATGATAATAAAGAATTACCAAACCAGAATTTTCATCCCCTTTCAAGACTAATAAATCACTTTCATATGATATAAACTAATCAAAAACATTACCCCAAGATTCACACATGAAAAGTACCCAATTTCAAGATAAATTTGAACTAAAAATTAAATGTTTAACCAAATTCATCAATAACAGTTTTCACACCACAAAAAATAGATTATAAACATACTAAATTAATAAACCAAGAAAGATAACTCATCATAAAATGGTTCAACATGGAATCACCTACCTTTTGAGTCGAAACCCACAAAACATGGTGCGAAACCTTAAGCGCACCACCACCGCACCACAAGAAATATAAATCTAGAACTAGACCACCAAAAATTGACCCCAAAGATACCAAATCATACCTTGGATCGAACCCTAACTTGTGGAAATTTTAGAACATAATGAAAGAGGGTGGAAAACCTAAGGAGAATGAAAAATTGAAGAGAGAAACACTTACTCAAAACAATCTTGAATAAAACGACCCAAAATCCCCAAGAATCTGAATTTAAAAACATCCGACCATTCAAGTGATGTTAGAACAAGGATTATGAGATCATGTAGGAACTTAAATGGGGGAAAAGTAGTAATAATTGAGAGAGTTATGGTGGAAATAACTTACCTCCTCAAATCTTCCTGATTTTAGAAACCCTAAGAATTTCAGCACTCGACCGTGATGCAAACGAGCTCCAAAGAGGTGGGAAAGGTATGGGAGCTCGCCTGGGCTTTTTAGGGTCGAGTGGTAGGTAGTATCACTGAAAAATTCATTATAATGAATGTGATATTAAAAAATTAAAGAAAAAATTTATAACTGTAAAATGGGCTTTCGGGTTAGCCCAATTCTCAAATAAAAACCCAAATCCCCCATGATTTTGGATTTATAAAGGCTCCAAATTTAAATATGGTGTTAATATATCAGGGTAGGACATTTAAGAGTTGGAATTTCTGAAAAATATTAAAAAATGAAAAATTTATAAAAGGAACAAAATTTATTTTTAAATATGGAATTGGGCTCACGGATTGGCCCAATTCATGAAAACTCACCTATTCTCCGTAAAATCATTGGAAACACCAAAACAAAGCATGAATGGAAAATAAATTAAAAATAACTTTTAAATAAGTTGCGAATGCGACAATTTTCTCTATATCGAAAACTTTCCACCCTAAAAAGTCACATCATGGCCAAAGCAACAACCGAACCGAACTGAGAAAGCAAGAGGTACTCCCTTGCCAGGTTTCACCCCCAAAGGCCAAAACACCTCCAGTGATCAATTAAGGTATACAATTAAAACCAAAACATACACCACTTTCCTGAAACGATCAATCAAATTCATACTTTATCCCAAAAGAAAACTCCTCAAACACTATCCGAACAATACTCAAGCAATTCACCCAATGAACAAAAACATCGAACAACGTTACACTTACCTTTAACTAAACCATTGGGCGCTCTCTAGTCCCAACGTTTACTCAAGAAAGATGTTGGTAGCTAGATATTTCCGAATGAGACTATATAAACAAATAAAAAACAATAGATAAATATAAGTTACTAGTATGGGGAAACTAATATGCTTCCCACCATAAGAGACAACCAATATTTTTTTTTCGAGATGGAATCAGGACACTAACAGGGGGAGACCTGAATGGACTCCCTGGTACCTAGTGTAGACTTCCATTCAAAATTTACTAAGGAACATACATGAGAATCATAGTGGTTCTTCACACTATAAGAACCAACAGTCATAATCGACCAGCATGGGCCAGCACAAAAAGGCCCAAAAATTTCAAGATTTGGGAAGGTCGCACTGTTAGTCTGCACAGTATGTGAAACCGTGAACTAACTATGCTGATCAATCTTCCTACATGGATTCCAGGTACAAAGTCTCTCTTAATCGTTCACAAACCACGTGCTCAGCATGTCTAGCCAAATTTCCAACCATTCTCTAAAGACTCAATGGAAACCAAAGGGGGAGGGAATGACATTGGGCGATGTCATGGGTAGAAGGCCCTCCATCTATTTCCACAAAACGTGAACAAAAGAAGAAAGATAATGATACCAAAGGTTTAAACTCATCCTATCATTCATATTTAAAATAGGACTTTATACAAGGGTTTAAATGACCCTGTGATTTCCCCTGACTATGAGACAGCTTCTCTCTGAGACCTATGGTTGGAGCTCAAATGATTGAAGCATCTTCGGCCTCACAGTTAGTCTTTGGAAACCCACTGAATGAGAATTCTTCTTTCGGTGCCACCAACAACTACACTGCAACCCAAGATAAGTTTTCCAGACATAACAAATTCCATACTCACATTACCCTATCTCGATATTTCACTGAAACAAGGGCTAAGAAGATGCACACACATCACACCTTGTTTCTTGAGGTGATAAACAATAGAAGTAAAGAACACCTACACTCACCTTCCACTAAAATGGAAGATGTTGAAGTTTTTCCAAGGGATACATTCACCCAACACAATAGGTACTTTCGAAGTATTTCACAACTTTCAACTATATGGTCAATCGAGCACATGACATCATAAGGCATCACCGAACATGGCCATTGTGACTGATATAAACAATGCATGGAGAGGGACCTTATACAACATCCCCAAACAACACACAATTCTACAAAGTGGCCACAATATCCTATCATGACCACATTTCCCACACTGGTGTTTTAACATGAACTCATGCTTCAAATAAACTTTGAAGAACCCCAAAGGCCCTTTTAGACACCATCTAGACACTCATCCACACTAACAACCCGAGACCACATCGACCTTTGACGAATCATGAAACATAAGAAACTATGGTCTCTTTCAACCTTCCACGAGCACTCTCCTGTTACAAGAGGATATAAAAATCAAAGAAAGGAATGGGTGTAGACTCAATCGAAAAATCTCAAGAATAATATTCCTTATATTTTTCAACTAGAGGGTCTTCAAACGGTGAAACAATCCTGGTTGCACTTCAGTTGTGCACTAACCATTAATGGGGGTGTACCTTATCCAACGATTGAACCCAATGACACAACCAAGATGGTCCATTAGTCAAGATATACCAAAAACCATATCCAAACACATGAATGGAACCATCATAAAGGCATCCCAAATAATTTTTAAACAGATACCACTAATTGTCCCAATAACACAACTTACTACCAAACCCAAACCCAAAACACTGTTCAAGAAGGAGGGGTTTTTGGAATCAAAACATCCCACAACATTAAAATTTTCCATAAAACTTAATATAAACCATTACAAACAATTCATCAAGACAAAATGTTTGTCTTTAAAAACCTTTCTTTGAGAAAAAATGGTTTAGCGGTTAGTGCATCCACCAATGGTACCCCATGGGCTTTACACATGTATGTTTCTGTGCCACATTGGGCTCCCTCCTCATATCCATCCCATAACTCATCCAGTCATGTCATAAACCATACTTCTTCCCATATAACCCCATGCATGTGGTTTCTCATGAAAATACCAAATGTTAAAACAAAAATTCTTTCCACTTTTCAAAACCAAAATGGTCAACCAACACATCCTTTTTCTCAAAACCGCTAACCATGAGATCAAAATCCCAACTAACATCTTAAAAAAATCCAGAAAGACACAGCCATTTAGAAAATAAATCACTTTCAAGATATTCAAATCAATTTTAAAACATTTCATCCCATTAAAACACCCTTTGATTGTTTAGAAAACACTATTGGAAACACTTTTCAAAACAAACTTCAACATAGTTCCTGCATTCAAAAGAGGTGTTAGCACACCATTTTACATTTCAAAACAATTCTAAAAATTTACTTCCACCATTTCATAAATAAAACCATTCCCTCTTTATTTGAAAATCATTTAACAAAAACATTACACTTCTTAAAACCAAAGTTCCAAGATTTCAAAACCTAAGAACAAAACAATGTTAGAGGAAACTAGTTTCAGTGGGTGATTTGGGCATATGGTAGGAATCCATACTCAAATCACTTCACAATCATAGAGAGTGTTCTAGGGAATATCCTTGGCTCCACATGGAATTCCAGGCCCTGTGACCTCACTGAGACCATTAACCAAACTCTCTTTTCATTTCCCCAAATCATCATCAAACCAAGAAAACCAAAGGAATTAGATAAATCACGACTTCCCCTGGAGACTCGAATCCTGTCATGAGGTGTGGTGATCAGGAACACTACCCATAACTGATCTACCAAGTCCCAACAATCATAACATTATACTATCTCGATTGTTCCCTAAATAACGTGACCCAAAGAGTTACCCAGACCTCCTTTAATACCATTTTGTCACGAACCGGATCTGGTCGCCATCAAACTGGCACCAAACCTGGCCCGTGCCAAGGCTTGAAGGGCGTTCCCGATCCCCATGGGCTGGAACAAGTGCCCGGGTATCATATCATGATAATTGGGAATGGTTTACCCGATTTTATAAACATTAAACAACAAAAAAACTCAATAAAAAAATCTGGATTTTTCAAGTAAAACAGTCTTTTACAAAATTTCAGAACTGAAATTAAAATGTCAAAACTCAGTTTAAAGACAATTACAAAGGTAAAAAAACAAATAAGGACAACCAAGGAACCTCCACATGGAAAGAGGCACTGCCCTCAATCCATCTCTACGACACTACATCTCAATGGATAGCTAAAAACCTGATACAATGGCATAAAACCTGTACCCAATCTTGTGACATAAAATAAACAAGTCTACTTACACCCAAATGTGTAAGTAGGTTGTGAGCTAAAGCCCAGTAGGATACCACCTCTATTTGATTCCATGTGATAAACATTTCATGACAAAAAGAATTTCAAGTTTTTTTAATAAGAAAAGCTAGTTACAGTTTTCTGAAGGATGCTATAATAAATGAAAACAATTTTCATGTGGGATAATTTTAATGGACCAACAATTTGAAAATAAATAATAAAGCTACTGAATTTTCCAGCCAACAATACCGTATAACGACGGTAAGTACAAAGGATCTAATGAGCACATGTAATAGGAAATAATCGCTAGGAACTAGCTAGCTGTGGGTCTCAGGTACCTCGTATCTCGGTGAGAGTAACCACAAAAAATATCCATTCTCGTGCACGATACACTAGTAGGGATCATACCCATAACCTAGTGGTCCCAAATCATCATCATAATATTTTAGTTAGAGTTGTAAGAGTCAATCTTGCTAAGTGAAACTTAGTACAAACCCCACATATTCCATAGAATACAAGTACACGTCCACCCACCTAGATACTCGGGTTTTCCCTTTGTCCTCAAAAAATTTCAACTATCCAAGAAGTATAGTTTTCACATGAAAATATCACTTCCACATCACACATTAACCAAAAAGCCCCATGTACATCACACAAGTCAAAAATTCCACTTTTCATTCAAATGCATTTTGAAATCAAACTCACATAAAAAATTCCAACAACACTTTTCAAATTTCTTTAACACTTCCACAAATCCTTTAAACGATTTTATAAAACCAATAAAAGATATTAATCTCACATAACACCCCACACACATGTCACATAATACCCTTATCATCTTCAAAATTCATTTCATCAATAAACTCAGACGAAAAATCCCACACCCGTGTTTCGCACACAAAACACAATTTAGTAAAATATTTCGGCAATTTATAAAACATTATAAAAATGATTGACATCTCAAATCACAACTTTACCATTCAAAAACCCACATTAGGTTAAAACACTCACCCAAACAGTAAATATACACCCTTTTCCAACTTTGTTTAACCAAATAAAACATTTTTCAATTTTTATAAAACAAATCCAAGTGGTATAACCATTTTTTGCACACTAAACCCATTTCAAACCCCTCATTCAAAACCAAAATCACACCAATAAAAATCAAAAACAGAATTTTCAGTCCTAAAACAATTTTTAAACCACCCCCAAGTTTTATAAAAATACATCAATTAATACCTCAATGATACACATGAAAAACACATGTTTTCATAAATCACTTTCAAGAAGTACCACAAAGTTTTACACGTTATACTCAATCAAAAACTTTTTTCAAGGCCCACATGATAATAAGGAATTACAAAACCATAATTGGAAGCCCCTTTCAAGACTAATAAATCACTTTCATATGTTATAAACTAAACCCAAACATTACACCAAGAGTCACACATGAAAAGTACCCAATTTCAAGCTAAAATACAACTAAAAATTAAATTTTTAACCAAATTCATCAAAAACAGTTTTTACACCACACAAAATAGATTATGAACATACTAAATTAATAAACCAAGCAAGCTAACTCATCATAAAATGGTTACACATGGAATAACCTACCTTTTGATTCGAAACCCTCAAAACATGGTGTGAAACCCTAAGCGCACCACTGCCGCACCACAAGGAATATAAATCCAGACCTAGACCACCAAAAATTGACCCAAAAGATACCAAATCAGACCTTAGGATCTAACCATAACTTTTGGACATTTTAGAACATAATGAAAGAGGTAGGAAACCCTAAGGAGAATGAAAAACTGAAGAGAGAAACACTTACTCAAAACAATCATGAATAAAACGACCCAAAATCCACCAGAATCTGAATTTAAAAACATCCTACCATTAAAGTGATGTTAGAACAAGGATTATGAGATCATGTAGGAACTGGAATGGGGAAAAGGGGTAATAATTGAGAGAGTTATGATGGAAATAACATACCTCCTCAAATCTGCCCGATTTTAGAAACCCTAAGAATATCAGCAATCAATTGCGATGAAAATGTGCTCTAAAGAGTGGGGAAAGCAATGGGAGAGCACCTGGGATTCTTATTGTCTAGGGGGATGTAGAATAACGAAAAGATTCATTATAATTAATATGATATTAAAAAATTAAATAAACAATTTAAAACTGGAAAATGGGTTTTTGGGTTTCCCCAATTCTCAAATAAAAACCCAAATCCCCCATGATTATGGATTTATAAAGGCACCAAATTTATATTTGGTATTAATATATCAGGGGAGGAAATTTAGGAGTTGGAATTAATGAAAAATATTTAAAAATGAAAAAGTTATAAAAGAAACAAAATTTATTTTTAAATAGGGAATTGGGCTCACATTTTGGCCCAATTCATGAAAACTCACATATTCTCCATAAAACCTTTTGAAACCCCCAAAACAAAGCATCAATGGAAAATAAGTAATGTATGTGACATTATGTTTCATAATCTATTATAGTCTATGTAGACCTATAAAACTATTTCCAATAAGATAATGTATACCGAATATTTGGGCAAGGATCATTCAATATTACTCCAGATAATGAGTATTATAATTTCTTTAATGGAATATCAGTTATCTGAAGTAATAAAAAACCACTTCATACTCCTACATAGGAACTTCTCTAACACAAACATCAAATGTTTCATTGGACAAGGTATATTCTTTTTGTAGCATAGGTTAGGTTTGGATTGGTGGTGGTATTTTATTACAATTCATCTCCTAAAAATATATCTCATGAGTGTCTAACTAAACAAAAGTTATTCCTTTATTGGTCATCCTATGCATTATTGTTGTAAAATATTAGAATTACTAGGTGAAATACCGATAATAACTTTCTGAATGATTAAATCTATTAATATTTATGAAATTTTTTTGTTTCCCCCAAGATACCACATCTAAAACTACCTATGGGACCATTAACACTCCAGTATCAAATATGACATGACCAATGAAGTTCACATTGTTAATCCAAAACTAAATTTGGTTATCTTGGAAAAAATTTGATGTTGTCTCAATGTATTGAAGAAGATATCAATATGTTTGGAATTTATCATCTGATTATTGGGTTTAAACAATGATTTATCTAACAAAAGCCACAAAATACTTTCTCAAAATGGATGAGATATCTCATTCATTACGGACATGTATAACACTAGTGCATTTTTAATTTAAAAAATCTGAACAAACACACACAATAGATATATAATCCAAAAATATTAATAAGGTACTTTGTTGGTATCACCATCAACTAGGGGTGTCTCAATATCGAATTTGTAATGAATAAGATCACATAACCTCCTAACTTATCAAATAGATCCTCAATATGTGGATGGTAATACCAGTTCTTGATGGTAATTTCATTCATTATCAAATAATCCATATATAATAACAAATTTATCATGTCCTACATGTAAAAAATAACTAATTAAATCCATAGATATTTACTATGATATATGAAATCTTTGTAATTCGAAATCATCCAACTAAATATTGAAATCCTGAATCTCTTCTACTTCCATCCAGTAACATGGAAATGAAACTAGCTCTTCTCTTTGTACTGACTAAAATCATCATGAAAGACATTATTCAAATTGTCTATCACTAGAGTAAAACTATCATACTACACTATTCCATCATCTATAACATGTCTTGTTGTCTATGATTTGAAACAATTCAATATACACACAATTATTCCTACATGACTTGCTAAGAGATCCCACTCATAATGGTAAAGATATCTGGTTTTTTATAAATAATGATAGGTAACACCCCTATGGTAATAGTATATATGATCCTAATATAGAACTATTTAATCCATAACATGAATTAAATTAACACCCTTTCATTTCTATCAAAAATAGTTCCCATAAGAAAAGATAACCAATTATGTCTAGATAATATTCCTCACAACATTTTATATTATCTTAACTAACTCCCAAAGATGTATATTTTATCCAAAAAAGAATCCATGAATCCCATAACCAATCCCAAAACATTTCAAAAAATATAAGATGAAAATGAATTTTATTTTACTATATCAAACAAAATGAAATCACTTGTAAATGATGTAATAATTGTACCATTGATGGTAGATGTTTTTGCATCAACAATAAATCAATCAGACTATAGAGTCCACATGAATATACCCTCTTCCCCAAGATCTATTATTACATACATATATTATTACCTATGCTTGGAATTTCCACTTATTCATAGGGTAACTGCGTCCCCTACCTCAACCTGATCATCTAATTGAACTCTAGTTATCAATCTAATATGTGGTAGTTGAGTCCTTCTAAAATGTGGGTACCAATAAAAATCCCCTTCAACTAATGTAAAGACAAAAGTGTTCTTCATTAAATAGTAATAAATAATTTATTAAATAAATTTACACTTATTAAAACCCTAAATATCGATAATTATAGTTTCTTGGGGAATGAGGTACATTACACAACAATTTATAAAAGGACAAACAACTACTTTATTAAAAAATTCCTTAAGATAATTTCACATAAAACTATGTTGGATAACCTTGGAACATACATTATAATGTTGTGAGATATAAATACAAGTATGGGAATAAATAGGAGATAAAGTGACACATTTAAGATAATGGAAAATTCAATGGAACACAAAGATATTAGGAATGTTTAACATGAATAATGACACATCATATAGCATGATAATCATAACATGGTTAATATGTCAAAAACATAAAGCATTGTATCTTAAATATGTGTCAAGGATAACCGCCATAACATCATGATGGAAGAATTACCATTATGGAATAACATTTTCTACATATCCCCACATCAATTCTCTTGTGAATAAACATTACCAAATGTCTTGGAGTGATATATAATTATAGGGGAACTCTTCATATTCATTTTCTTATCATTATTAGGTGTGAAAAATATTTCACACAACAGGGATTCATTTTATTTATAATTTATTATGAAATCAAGGAATCTAGAATATATACACATATGAACCTAGTCCAAATGCATCTATTTATATATTTGAATAACCATGATAGAAAATGATTATGGTATTCACTACACATTTGTTTTAGCATAGAAAATCATAGTGAATCTTTAGTAGCATGATGTCCTCACATTAAAATTCATTAAAATTAGATGATGAGATAAAAATGGTTCTATAGTAATTTGGAAAAAAAAATTATATTGTAAATGATATATGGAAAAAAATCCCATCATAAGGAAATGTTGATAAAATAGATAAGGTAAAGAAGATAATAGAATAAAGAGGGGAATGAAATAGATCCCTTACTTTAGTGTGTGACTCAAAAGGAATGGGAGTGGATTTATAAGATTTTGTGGGAATTTTATTAGGAATATAGAGAGGGTATGGCAGTGTAATGAAGTGTGAAATGGATTTTTAGTGATGATAAATTGATGATTTGGTGCAATTTTTTAGGGAATGAGTTGGGATTTCTTTATTATTTCTCAAACATAGGTTCTGTAATATATATAACTAAATAACCATAATTTCAAACATTCCCATGATTTTTACCATGGTTAAATACAAATGGTATATTATTTAATTATTTTATATTTCCAATGTATGAAAATTATAAAATTATACCCTTTTTTATGTTGAGGTGAGTCATACTCCTAAAAAATTATTTTAAAACATTAAAATATATTAATGGGTTTGGAGGATTCATAATAGCTTTATAAAATTAATAAAATATACTAAAAATCTCATTAATATAAATATAAAACAAATATTTGTTCATGATACATTTTATATTATTTATTACATCACATTCACATTATTATGATGTTATATTAGAGAAAGTATATTTATACGGTATTTAATATTTACCCAAAAATCCGACCACCTTATAAAAATAAGAAAAATTCACTGTTATATAACTCTACTAGTAGGATTCCGAAAAAAATATTACTTTTATCTAAATAATTCTAAAAATTTGTGAATTATTAATTTTAAAATAATAATCACAATTTATTGATAAATAATGGGTTTATTTAAAAATAAAAATATTGGAACACTTATAAATATTAGATTTTACTTCATAAAAAATATATGATAATTTTTGTTTAATAAAAAATATTAAATAATAATGTATTATTAAAATTGTATTTATTTAGAAAATCCATTAATTCATCAAAACTATATTCATTAATTGAATTTAAATATTACCTAAAAATGATGTTTTTATTATATAGAAATAAATATCATTTATAATGTAAGAATAATTATTTGGAAATATATTCATTATTCTATAAAAAATATTGTAAATTCTCATATTTCAAGGGTCTTGATACATGTCCCTTTAATACACGGGAATATTCCCTATGTGTAATGTGTGGAACTATGAGAGGTTCATTAGGCGGTTCATCATACATTTTTTGGGTTGTGATATCAAAGAGATTGATCTTCTTCCAGAAATGGTATCAGACATTCATAAGTTATTGGATGTAAACATGGTCTTAGAAAAGGGAACAACCCATTGATGTTATATCCATAGATAGAAATGATAAATGGGATTCATGTCATATGATCCTATACATGGAAGCCATAACTTCATTTGTTTATGTCGATTATATTTGTTAAAACCCTATATTTACAATAATCATGTGATAAATATTCAATGGATATATAATAAATGGTAAAGATATGTAAAGGTATTTTAATTAATAAAGAATATAATAAAACCATGGATGATCATGGGTTTTCTTTAACCATATTATATAATAATTGTTTTAATTAAATCCAAAGGGGGATTTTATTTATAACAGTTCTAGTTGTTATAGTATTCCCCCATTAAGAAATATATCTATTGAATTTTGTATTTCCCACACTAAAAAAGATGATGGTAACTCTATTTAATCCCCTCCTAAAATTACCACAGTTCATATTTGAACTACTGTATTCTTCAAAACACCATGACCATGTGAATCTTCTTATTTTATAAACCTTTTTCTCCATGGTCAAAGATCACTCAGTAATTTCAATTCATTTAAAAGATCATCCTTTTTTTGAAACACCAATGGATTGATTATATTTTAGGGTTTTGGTATGTAATATTTATTGAGGGATATGTGGAATACATCATAGACCTGAGATAGTTTAGGTGGAAATGTTTGTCACTGGTCCACTGCTCTAATGAGATCAATGATCTCAATGGGGTCAATATATCATGGATAAAGAATTAACATATTTAAAAATGACATAAATTTGTTTTTTAGATGTATGTTGAGGGAAATTATGTCTCCAACATCAAACTCTAGGTATCATCAGTGATTTCTATCATAGATTTTTTGACAAGTCTGAGAATTAATGATGTTTTTCTAAATTGTCTTAACCTTTTCCACAGTTTCCTCGACTATTTTAGGTCCTAATAGTTTTTTTTTCAAAACCTCATCCAAACATTTAGTAATAATACACCTCTTCCCATAAAAGGCTTCATAGTGGGACATTTTGATGCTTGAGTGGAAGCTATTATTTTAATAGAACATGACCTGAGGTAGTTGTTGGTTCCATCCTCTTTAAAAGTCAATTGAAAAATCTCTCAACTTGTATTCAAGTGTTTGGATAGTCAGATTGGATTTTCCATCAATTTGTGCGTGATAATCCTTGATAAATTTCATACTAGTGTTCAGTTCCTGTAGGAGACTCTTCCAGAACATGTATGTGAATCTGAAATATTAATCAGATATAATCAATAGTGGAACTCTATGCAGCATTACCACTTCTAGGATGTATATTCATGAATGTTTATCTAGTAATATACCTTCTAGAATAATAATAAAATTCAAAGTATTTATAAAAAGATCCTCCAAAACCGAGATATCATTGATTCCTCAAGATTTCATCGACGACTGTTGATGAAGTCTGGGGTGTTTTTTCCCATTTCCCTGCAAGTATGGGTAGTGGTTTCATTATCCCCAAGTCTTTTACCTTTCATCATTAACATACTCACATACCCAAAAAATTTATGTATATTTTTTGATATACTTATTCATATTTTCCCACCAATAGTTTTATCAAATATTAGGATATGTATATGCAATTCTAGGATAGATAGAGAAGGTTTTACTATGTTCCTCATCAAATAATTCCTTCATTAGCATATTATTTGATGGTACACATATTTGTGACCTGAATCTTATAACTCATTCCTCATTAACATTGATATCTGATGATTTCCTAATCTTTTCTAGTGTTAGATTTTTTCAAAATTCATGCAGAGCCTCTTTGTAAACCCTTTAACCACTCCAAAAGGGATAGTTGAGCCATCATTTATGGAAGGATTGAAATCATTTCTTCTTTTATGATTCCCCTATCTATTAATTATAATTATCAGAATATTAAATCCCACTCAATTATTATAAATGATAAAATTTTCATATCATTTATACTTATGGAATCCACCACTATATTTGATTTCCCATGATAGTAGTGAAGTGAGAAGTCATCATCCATGATCTTCTCCACCATCTTCATAGGCACATACTCAATTATATTTGTTTGAATACACACATGCGACGTCTGTGATCAGAATATATTTTACACTTGTACAAAAATATATAATGTTTCTATATTTTCAAAGAATTGATTATTTTATCCGACTAGAGATCATTTTATGGGTATTTTGTTTTCATGAACATTCAACTTATTTGAATAATGGGATATGAATGTTTCATTAGTCATTAACACACAACTCAATACCTTCTTTAAAACATCATGGAATACCACAAAAATATCTCCACTTGTGGGTAGTTTGAGCACATGGTACATGATAAGTATCCTTCTAAACACCATGATGATCTTTCCAAATTCATAATTCCATAAAAACTTCACTCCCTTCCGAGTTATCTTTGTCAGAGGGTTTGAAAATAATGATAAATTTTTCACAAATCGATGACAATGCTCAGCTAATCCATGGAAACTATAGATATTTTTCATAGATGATGGCCTCACCATACATCAATAGATTCTATTTTTGAAGCCTCCATAGATATCCCATTTCGTGTGATGATATTATTAATAATAATTCTTACGTTAACAAGAAATTGCATTTTCTATACTTGGGGTAAATATTATCTTTTAATAAGGTGCCAAGCATAGAGCTCTGATGATATAGGTGCTCCACCTTTATTATGGAGTATATTAGGATATCATCTAAAAAGATACCCATAATTTTGTTATTGTAATATATAAAGACACTATTCATTAGTTCTTTGAATATTCATGGAGCATTACTGATCCCCAAAGGCATCACTATGAACTCATAGTGATCATTTCTTGTAAGAAAACAAGTCATGAGAATATCCTCTTTCTTCATCCATAATTCTTAATATCTTGACCGCAGATCCAACTTGGATATGTATTGTTCTCCATGTAGATGATCTATGAAAACATCAATCTATGGACTATGAAACATATTAATTATCATGATCTTATTGAGATAACGATAACCCATACAAAGTCAGATTAACTCATCCTTCTTATTATCAAAGAGGAATGCTCTAGCCCATCGTGAAGCACTTGGTCATATGATCCCTTTATGCAATTCTCATGTATTTTAATATTTTGTTCTAAATGTTAAAAAAACATTCTATATAGAGTCATGGAAAATAGTAATTCCTATTTTATTATCTCAATTTAAAGTCAAACCTCTCTACTAGTGGGTAGACTAAACAATTACTTTGGAAACATTTCAGTTTATTCCCTCATAACAAGAATGTTTTTGAATATAGCTCTTTCAATAATATCAATAATATGAACTATAAAATAACTCTCATATAGAAATAATATTCATGCTTGAGTTTTTGGTGCTAATGAAGATTCATTCTCCTCCTTTCACAAGTACATTTTTTTTGGGGAGGTTCGCAATAAAGATAGTGATTTCTTTCTCGATGAAATTTATATTGAATCTATATAGAGAAGGACAATCCATTCCAAGAATTGAATCAAATTCCACAAAATGGAGTATGAAATGGTTTTATGGGAAGTTAAATTCCCAAATTATAATGGGGATGAGTTATATACTTGGGATAAAATAATTACCCTGTTTTCATTTTTCACTGAAATCTCTACTTCCATGATTTGTATTAGTGATTGAATTATTCTACTGAACATTCATGATATGATAAAATGGGTAGAACTAGAATAAAAAAGTAAATTTTCTATTTTTGAATAAATAAATAGAATAACAATCACCAAATCATTATTAAGATCCACCTTAAGAGTTGTAATCTAAAAAAGATCACTCTTATTTCCTTAAAGGTTATTGGTTGTCTCAAAAAACCGATGGAATGGTTCTTTGATTTTCAATGTTCTGTGGATCATTGACGTTGAATCAATGAACAGTGCATTGAGTAGTGAAGGGAGAATTCATTTCTTCAAACAAATTTGTGTGTTTCTCTAGTCGGTAATCACTAGTTCTGTTCACATCATTCCCACACCTAAGTCATTTTCTTATCCCCATTAGGTAATTATCAAAGTTATTTATTCCACACATTTGACAAGTGGGATTCATAATTTTGTGGCGACTATTGTATTTCTCCAATGAAACAGAATAATTAAACTCCACATTCCACTTCTTATCCATTTTATACCCATATGATTTGTTGATATCCATTCTTACATTGAGGGAACATCAGATAAGTACCTCATACCTTTCAATGTAAAGGATCCCAAGGACATTTCATAGAATTTTTTTATCCCAAAAAAGAAACATACAACCTTGCATTTGGGGGAAATGAATGATCTAGAGGAGTGTCATGAATGTGTTTTGAATATTTACTACTACACCCTACTAGATTCAACATCTTTTTTCTTAAGGTCATGTAAATCAATTTCTATTTTTATATTGATAGTTTGACAAAAATATTTATCAAAAAACATTTTTTGGAATTTCTTCTACCCCACTTCATTGATCACTTCCATAAGGTTTTTATTTTAAATACTTTTCCTCCACTAATCATTAACCCCTTCAATACGATAAACATTCAGGATAACCTTATCTTGTTCAAAACATTGAATCATGGATAACATATTCTCAATGGAGTTGATCAATTGTTTCATGATTAAGTGATGAGAAGACCACTTGAAATTTGGAGGCCTTTGTTTCATAAATCTCTAAATTGAATCTTAATCTATATTAATGGGGTCTTGGACCTCCTATAGATCTAGGTTTCTATTCATTACCCGAGTCATCTAATAGAGTATTTCTATAATATTTGTGATTATATTTCTACTGTTTTGGGCATCTCATTGGTCCAGTCATTCATATCCCATCGTAGTGACTATTTACCTGATTCCTCTTATATCAGGCCATTAACTAGAATAAAGTAAAAATAAGGGATGATTATTTTTAATCCATTAAACATATTAACAATTATCCAATCACATTAATGATAAAATTTATAAATTATATTTGTTTCATTAACATATGAATTTATACGATTTAATCAATATTCTCCATGATCTATTTTCTAATATATATCCTTGTTGTAATTTTTCCCTTAATAATGGGTTATAATGAACTAATTATTTTTTCCATGAATATCCCCTTGGAGTATCAAAATATGTGCACTATATTTATTGTTATGTTGTACTAGGTTATGACGAGTCAGGCCAAATGAAACTTTTTAGAGTTGTTCCCCCAACGCAGATCTTCTCTAGAAACACATCCACCTATAGCATCGAGAAATGTATTGATGTTATTGATAAACTGCATACTATGTATTAAAAAAAATTATGTATTTGTTCTTATGCATATTCTTATCCCTAAGCATTTCCCTATAGTTTTTCAATCATAATCCCAAAAATAACAAAACATTTCCTTTGATACCATCTATAATTACCCTTTTCTTATTTATACATTAATACCAAATTTATTATATAATTTTACACATAATACAACCTATAAGATCATGAAATCTAGTATATTTTTAAATGAGTCACATTACATAATAGTTTAAGAGATGAAAATATTGTAGAAAAATAACATGGGAAATGTGTAAGAAACTTAAAACACTACATCATAAACATAGGTCAATACTAACCTATAAGAAAATATTGTAGAAAAAAGTCCCATAAATGAATTAGGTTCAATCCATGTACCAATATGAAATCTCATGAGACTAAATATTACTCAATATATTAGATCCATATATACTTATTGGCACACCCGTCGAATTCATTGAATTTTAATGCTAAGTGTGACACATAGATCAAAAAATTTGGAATCATTAAACATCATAATTTATTAAATCATAATAGAGAATGAAATAAATACATTTATGTTCCCTGTAAAAGAAGTATAATTGCATAAATTTGAATACCCTCGATTGAAAATGTTTATGGTATTAACTACAATATTGTTTTGGAATGAATAATCATGATGAAATTTTGATAGCATAACGGTGTTGATAAAAAATTCGTAAAAATGTGTTGATGGTAAGAAAATGGTCATCTCTTCATTTGGAAATAAATTGTGTTGAAATTAGATACTTAAAAACATATCCCATAATATGAAAATGATGATAGAATATATAAGGTAAATAAGTCACTTAAATAATGTTAAGAATGAAAAAGATCCCTTATATTAGTGTGTGACTTCAAAATCGTGTTAGGGGATTCTTGAAATCTTAGGGGAATCATGGGACGAATTTGGATAGGGGAGAAAAGATTAAGGATGTTTGATAAGGAATTTTTTGAAGGTAAATGTTTGATTATATTGGTTTATATAGGATATGAGTGGGGATTTAATTATAATTTTTCAAACATATGTTTTTTACACTATATAATAAAATAACCAATAAAAAAATATCCCATGGTTTTTTCCCGTGGTTCCTACCAAATGGGAGAGGCTGTCATTTTTTATAAGGATAAGGGGTAAAATTTGTGAAATAATACTATTAATTATAACGAGGTGTGTAATATTCTTATGTAAATGCTTTAAACAACATAAAATGTTTTATTGGATTTGGAGGAATTATAATGGTCTTATAAATTTAAACAAATAAATATAAAATATCATTATTTTAAATATAAAAAATATATTTGGTTGTGAATAACGTATATATAATTTATTAAATCACTTTTGTGTCATTATTTTTTTCATAATGAGAATATTATATTTATATGGTAACTAATTATACCTCAAAATTCAATTACCATAGAAAATTAGTTAAAATTCACTGTTGGATAATTTTGATGATATGATTCCAAAAAAATTAATTTTTCTAATTAAATTAATAATTATTTTCATTTTCACTTTTAAAATAATACTCACAATTTATTGAGAATTTCTAGGCATTTTTAATATTATTGTTTTTGAACCCTTATAAAAATTAAATTTGGCTTCATAAAAATTATGTGATTATTTATATTTAATAAAAATTATATAATAATAATATTTTCATAAAATATTACTTATTTAATATTTCCATTAATTCATCAATATAAATTCTTTAATTGAATTTGAATATTGACCAAAATTATATTTTTGTTTTATTATATTGAAATAAAAAATATTTATAAAGTAAAAAATAATAGGATGGAAATATATTTATTATTATATAAGGAATAGTTAACATTTCATATTGATATGTTCATGATACATATCCCTTCAATAAAACAAAAAACTCTCTATGTGTAGGGTGTGTTACAATGAGGCTTTCATAGGGGTGTTTCAGTATATATAGTTTTGGTTGTGATCTCGATAAGCTTGAACATCTCCATAAATGTTTTTGATCATACTTAAGTTGTTTGATCTCAGATTAGGATTAGTTTCGAGTAAAGCACAAGGATGTTATTTCCCATGGAAGGTCTGATAAATGGCCTCTATATGGTACGATCCAATTAGGTGAGGCCATCATTTCATTTTTCTATTTCAATTGTATTTTTGAAGACCCTATCACTATATTAATCATGTGTTAGCTGTTCAATGACTATATTATAATTGGTAACCATATTTAATACTCCATTAATTCTTATCAAATATAATGAGATCAAGAATGTTCATGTTTTTTCTATAACAATTTTTTATAATAAGACATTTAATTATGTAAAAAGGGTAATTTTATTTATATTAGTTTTGTTGGTTACAAATCTCATACTACCTGACCATAAAAAACCTATGTACTGACCCAGACTACCATAATCATGACACTCTAAAGCATGGGGTATACATTGAGCATTATTTTTCCACAAATTTCCCACTAATATCACTATAGTGGAACATAGTCTTGAGATAAATTCAGACTTCCATTTCTATTCGGGAAATTGTTTCAATTGATATTACTATCATTGCAGCACTTCATTCCACCAGAAGATGATCTCTTAGTTCACCCAATTGAAAAAACCATAAAGCTACTAAGGGACTCTCTCTAGTTCTTGTCCATGATGAGTCCCTAATTCATCACATATGAAAAGGTACTCAAGAAAAATAAGTATATACATAACCTGATCACATAGAAATTCCCATCCTGAACAAGTCTCACTCTAGAGATCTCATCAGCTACAAAAGTTGACACAATGTGATAAAATTGTGTGAAAATACAGCATAGTTTACCAATAACATTTTCTCATGTTTAAGGTACATTAACAGATAAACCTCCCCATCCCTCAACATATCTGTATTGAAGTGTCTAGGGAACATATAGTTGAATTTCTTCTATGATAAATCCTCATACATCAAATATTGATCTGTAATTTCCCACTAATTCTTCTCTTGTCTGCGAAGCATATACATTGAAATATTCACTCTCATATCTAAGAGTGTACCTAGTTTATTAATTATAATATTGACCAACTCAATACTAAAAATAGATTCTAATGGTCCTTACTCTCACTAATTGTTAGTGTATGCTAAAGTTGAAACTCCCTCATCAACTCAAACATCAAAGGAAAGGTGCAGATAGTCTTCCTTTTCATGGACCTCATAACCCCCCCATGAATATGTCGTCATTATAAACATTCATATGATACTTAAGAGATACAAGATTACATGGTTCACTTTTATTATGTAAATCTAATTTTCACTCTCACGATTCTCATCTCAATGATTACATGGGTGGATTTTTTATACTAGACAAATAGACTCCGGAAAACAATAGATAAAAATAAGGTCAACCTTAGAAGGTGACAACAATATAAAACCACTATATTATTCTCTCCCTAAACATTCCCTAAAAGTTATTTAGGAATAACATATAAGTTATTTCATATATTCCCATTTCAATTCCTTGCATCTATAATTTATATCATTTAACAGTTCAAACAAGAATATATATAACATGAAATAATTATTTATCTATCATTATAAAAAATTCCAAATACACCCCTATGTTCCTTTCACGATTCTTTCATAATAATATCATGTAATTTTGAGAAATTAGTATAAATTTGAAGAAACAATTACATCATACATCTTGAGAATCACCTAGGGAGAAATAATATCAACCATAAAAAGTGAACCCCATGAACAATAACCCCTTCCTAAGCACTCGTATTTTCACCTACACATGGGTTAGCTACTCTAATTCACACGCTCATTACAATGTACCAAAACATCCTAGTATCCCTTCTACTAAACCCAAATTTTAAATAAATAATGAAGTGTAACCCAAACCTTTGATACAACTTCTTAATGTTCTCGATTTCTCACTTTCCCATATGGAATAATAAATTTTGTTACCAGTCCATAATATCACCTCCCCTAATTCAAAAAGATTTTGACTAAAATCGAGGGTTTGATGATATACTGGCATGAATATACCCCTAGAACATAGTTACAATACTATAGAAATAAATAATATAAAATAATAAATATAATATTAATAGATGAAATAGTAAATAATATAACAAACATCTATAAAATAAAGGATGAACCAATAAATCAATAATAATGAATCATGTAATGCTATGATAAAAAATATATAAATCTAAAACTGAATGTTAGTCAGATAAAATAATGGTCTAACATAAATAAATCAATAGTTTATGGTCTTAAACCCCATATTAGTTTTGTATCCAAACATCATCACATGTAGAAAGAATTATTCATCATCATGATCCCTTAAACTCTTCCAAATGTGCATCAATGTAATTTCTTCAAGTACCAAAAATATGCCTGAATAAGGTGTGAGTAAAACATAGTAGATCGACATCACTATGTCTAATTAAAACTAGTCTGATAATGTGTGCATGAAATAAAGTGATAAGTAGGTGTATTAATTAGTTTATTAATGTAATACAATAATCAACTTACTTCGGCAGCATGCTAGATATCTTTGAGCATGTCGCACAATTATACCAATTGTAACCACATATTCATGGAATAATCAAATAACCTATAAGAGAAATATGTATAATAATTTCATAATCCCAATCATAACCCAATTTATAAGTATTTAAGAATCTTGGGATATGCCCATTATGTATGTATTATAGCATGAATATCTTCTAATCCCTCTATATAATAATTACATTATGAAACTAATCCAAGAAAGTTGTATAAGAAATACATAATAAAATTGGGAAAATCTCACTATATAACCATTACATCATTATGATGGGATAGGCCCACTCAATAATCATTATAGAATCCATCACAACACCGGTAACAACATCAAGGATATCACAATATCATATCAAAATATTTGATTTAAAATTATAGAAATTTCCATTTGTCATTCAATTTCATATTTACATTATCTAGTCGATCTCAGACCATTATCATTTTAGGTTGCACCCAATAATATTCATAAAAAACTATCCATTTAATAATCAATTCAACCATTTTCCATGGTGAATCTATCATAGTAAAATGACCTGAGGTACCATGTCATGCTAAACACAATTTAAGAGAATATCCAGTTATTTTTTATAAATGGTTTCTATCACCCAACAAGTATCAACAATCCAATTCACAATGCTAATAATTCCAATGGATAAAATAAAATATCAAACACTTGATTTATCATCACCATTCATTCAATTAATTTGGTCACATGTAGTTTTAGCGCACTCATAATATCACACATACCTTGTAAAAAACAGGAATTCCCATGGATTTTTTTTTAAATACCTGTAAATTTTACGAGTCCGTATTTTCTGACGGCGCTTGATTCCAAGGCCTAGTGTGCCTGGAATCAATTTCTAATGGTTTTTTTGGGTACGTTCAGTAAACGTACAAGCGGGTTTTAATAAATTTTGAACCGGTGCTCGGAATTGAAATTAGAGAGCATCATTGAACATGGAGCATCGGTTTTTACATTAGAAGACTTTCACCTCAACGGTGGATGGTCGGGAATAAAATTTAGTTTTTGGATTTTTTATAAAACTTAATAAAATAATTTGTAGCCACACTTTATTTTATTCGAACTACCATGTGAGTGAGTGTAGTTGGATATCAACTTGGGATTCAGTGGTGAGACTTCCACATCCTAACCTCCCGTGAGAGGTTATGGTGGTGGGGTCTACCTGAACCCAACATCCAATGTGTGGTTAATTGAGGTGGGGAACACCCGAGTCGCAAAACCTCCATATTAATGATAGGGGTGGGGACCACCTGACCCCTATTGATGGTGGGGGATGATTCTCTCAACACTCTCATAAATGAGGGAGAGCCACATGACCTCCTCCACCATAATTTTGCCAATGCAAACACAATTAGTTTTTCCAACACACAGCATCATTGTGCCAACGTAAATTAATTGGCTTACCCCTTTTTAATGTAAGTAACAGTATCGTTTAAATTTAGGAAGGTTCTTAATAAATGAACAATCATAAATTCCAACGATCGTTACCAACCTTCCCATCTCTCCTATATATATGGATTTTTGGAGGAGGATTTGGGAGGTCTTTAACAAGCGATGAAGCACTGGTAATGTTCCATGATGCCCTACACTTGGTGGATTACACTCTCAAACAAAGAACGCAAAGAACGGGAAGAACGCTGACAACACTCCTCTTCTCTGGCCTTCTTCCTCGGACCCCCTTCAATGTGGGATGTGATCATCTACCACGGATTGACGACCATCCATCCGCGACGTCAACGAACGTCTACCAGAAAATCAATGTTTGGGAGTTTCCTATTATATTATATTTGATTATAAACCTTGTTCTTCATCGAACAAAGTTACAGTATGAGAATTTTCAATTTCTATCACCGTAATGAGGAGGGCTCGGGCCGCACGAACACGGTCTAAACCTCCCCCCGTTTGTTCATGTTCGGTGATTACGGCTTGGAAAGGAGGCGATGGCGACGAGTACGGCGAACAAGGGTCATGGTACCCCCACCCTGCACACATCTCGGCACCCCTACTCCCCGCCTGCACCCTTCCCGGAGCCCACGCGCCCCTCCGGTGTGAGGCCCGCCGCCCCCGCGCCCCACCAGCGCGTTGCCCGGTGCCCCCTTGCCCCGTCGGCGTGCTACCCAGCACCCCCAAACCCTACTGCCACATTGCACAGTGCCCCCGCTCCTCTCAGGTGCCCTCGCACCCCACCGACGGCCTACCCGACCCCTTCTGGGGCCCTGCCCAGTGCTTCGACGCCCGGGCTGGTGCACCCACGGCCTACCGGTTACCAACCGGCTGGTCGCGCCCTGCATGTCCTACCTGATGGCCTCTTGGCCACCGGCCTCCCGAGCCAACCCGCAGCTTCCCCCACCATGTCGTTGGTCGTACTGGCCCAGTCTCTCTGTCCGAGTTACCGAGCTGACTAAGTGGTGACTACCAAGGCGAACTGCCCTCAAAGTCCGCTAGGTCGGGCCCAGTGGAATGTTTCAAAACAAAGAAGACTGACCCACCCAATGGTCTAGGTAAGACCTAGCGAGTCTGATAGGGTTGACCCAGACCGGGTCGGCCCAAACTGGGTTGGGCCGAGTCGGTCCGACTGGTTCGGACCGGACTGGGTTGGGCCGAGTCAGTCCGACGGGGTCGGACCGGATCCGGACCCATTACTGAACCATTACCTTCTTAGGCCATATCGTTGGCACCGAACGCCGGTTTGACGAACCGTAAGCAGCACCAGCATTCTTGTAGCATAGTCGTCCCATTGAGTATACCCCACTAGAGTTCGGGGCATAGTTGAGTCTTGGTCAGGTTGGATCATATACGAATCCAACTGTGCCCTCTTGACTAAAATTCCAATGACTCACAGACCGGGCATCCGATTGACGCACCATCTATTGCGTTGAGACCCTTTTGACATGGTGGTCCTTTGAGATAGTTCTACATGATACTTCGTGACACATAGAGTATCTAACAATAGAACATAGAGCAGATCCATCCAGTGATGAGTAGTCAGATTATAGAGACCTAGTAGTTATAGACATGACGAATGCTTGAACGATTATTCTTGGAGTGATACGATTTTCCCAGTAGACGGAGTGCCCAGTATTTGGCAGCAGACCCATAGTGGACGGAGCGCCTGGTAGTTGTCAGCAGACCCGCATTACATGACAGAAGAAGTACCTCTATAGGCTATTAGGGGGAGTGCCTGGTATTTTTCTGCAGACCCACAGTGGACGGAGCACCTGGTAGTTGGCAGAAGACCCGAGGTACTCGAAATGATGAGAACCTCAGCAGTCTAAGGTTAGTGAGAAGCGCCTTGGTGTCAAGACAGGGCCATTTTTCTTGACCGAGGAGGATTTCTATAGGTTCTATTCTTTCGATAATGAAAAATCCTGGTTTGAGCTGAGTTAATGACCTTTGTGTTTTTCTCATGATTGAGATGGGTTACTTAATAACTTAGGTATATGTATGTCCATATACCAAGGTAATGGTTATCCATTGATTTCATACTTTGTGGTTTATCTTTTTTGGATCTTGTGAGACCTTGAGTGTCTCAGGGTCCCTACTGAGTATTGTTCTACTCATCAGTGTACGGGCTATGCCAGCACCTCATTGTGTTGGATGCAGACGACGAACAACTCTGACCGGGTCATAGTGTATGAGTAATGCACGGTACACTGAGCTGGACCTCACGACGAGTCGTTACTCAAAGGACACGGATGTACGTGGAGCACTGAGGAGGCCATCTATACCTACCCTTCTGGTAGGATTCATGTTGGACAATCTAAGAGCTTCTAGACACCATCCAACTATTCGACTTTTTAGTTGTACTTGTTTTTCCTTTCCTTGTACTTTACTATTGGGCTTGCATTTTCGGCTCCTTTACATTCAATACACTTGTTATACAACATTAACATAGTGTTTTCTTCTTCTTGTACTCTGGTTGTGTTTTTTTATGATTTATAAAGGCAATGACTTTGCAGTTTTAGGGAATTACGCCTTTGGTGCTAATCGCCAGCCTCTAGCTTATGGAAGACGGGCTTGGGGTAGTCACAATACGGGCCCCGAGGGATGGGTCATGAAAAATTGGTATCAAAGGTCATCGGTTCTACCGCAGAACTTAGGAATTTTATATTTCTTTTCTATGAAATGATATTGTTAATGGTTTTAACAGTGGATTTCAGTTTAGGGAGTCCAGTGTTGGTGAGGGCGGCTGATGAATCCATACACCAGGATCGTGACTACCGATTCCCAACACAGTACACAAAAACACTGATTGAGTTTGTGTTTTCAAAAGTTTTCCTTAAGTTATCTCAAACCAGGTCCACTCACCAAGTTTAGTATTTTGACCGTGTCGCATGTGTTTCTTTTAGGATGCCTCCCCGCAGATGACTCGATAGAGCCCCGAGAGTTGTACATACTAACAGTCACCCAAATGACGAGGCATTATTACATGGCCCTCTTCCATTTGAGGCACCAGCGGTACTAATCCCTGTTGGGCCACCGATGCCACCATCCCCAACAGCAGACGATGCACTCCGCTTGAGCGCATTGCACGAGTTCTAGCACTAGAGGCCACCCATGTTCTGTGTACAGACGGACCAACATGCAGATGATGATTGGATGGAGGTTGTGGTGAGAGTCTTCAGACTGGTAGGGACACCAGCCGACTTCATGGTGATCCTTGCTACCAACCTCCTTTAGGAATCAGTATGAATATGGTGGAAAGTAATGCTCCATAAGATTTATGAGGTATCACTTCTATGGGTAAACATCGAGAGCCTATTCCAGGCAGAGTTTGTACCAGCCACCCTTCCAGCGGTGCAGATACAGGAGCCACTTCATCTACAACAGGGAAACATGAGTGTAGCTAAGTACTCTGTGAGGTTCACCAACCATTGTTTTTAATCAAGTGATATGATATGAGATTATTTATTTAGGACCCAGTCATTTGAGCAGGTACTCAGGTGAGAGATCAGAGCATCAGTTATCTCCCCCAACATCCCGACACAGGTAAGAGTGTTGGGGTGAGCCCTCCTAGTGGATATTTTTCATACTGAGCAGTATCCAGCAGCAAGACCCATCCATAGCCTACTTTCAGTGGTGTCTTCTTTAGCGTGTAGTACATAGATGATGCATAGGTCCAAGAGGACTAGACCAACAAGTGGTCTACTTCACGACCCACAACTAGTTGTGTCGGGCATCGATAGTGGAGATAGAGCCTGTCATTCCAAGAGCGGACAATGTTTCTCCTATGGAGGGCATGGTCACTGATAGAGCTGATATTTTCAATACATTTTATTTAAATTTCAATGATTTAATCCTCACCAATGTTTCATGACATGTTAAATTGCTTAATTTTTGGAATTTTGTTGAATTTTGAGCTAAATTGCGAAAATACCCTAATTCTGGATTTTTAATATTTTTTCAGTAGTTTGAAGTTTCAGGCATATCTTTTAATATAATAATCTAATTCGAATGATTCATTTTTTTAGTCACACTTGACTTATGTGATTCACTTTTTTCAACTGGACCAAGTTCTATATCTTCTATCTAGGGGGTCAAAAAAATCATTTTGTGGGAAAAGTTTTATGTTTGAATGTGTGGATCCCACCTCAATCAATGAAACACAAATTCGTCTACCGGTGTCCAAAGACATTAATTCCAACTGTGCATGCTAGAGGACTCCAAGGCCCGCATTAATTATGAGTTTCAAGGTTAAAGTAGCTCATTATGGATCTATGTGAGCGAAAAACTTATGTGGGAGATAAAGAGTATCCTTAGGTAGAGCAAGAGTCATGGAATAATTAATTTATAACATTTAAAAAACATCTCCAAAGAAACTTAAATTTATAAAAGAGACGGAGGAGATGATTTCTAACAACCCGTTATAATGTTCCAGAGGTTGATTCGGCCGGGGAGGGTTCCAAACAGAAGGCTATATCGGGTAGACAGAATCTAGAAAGAAGAAATTCCAGCCCTCCTCCTCTCAACTTCCCATTTCTTCTTACATTTCAAAAGGGGTTGTTATTGTAGAAGCCTTGATAAAGATAGTGTGCACTATTGGTTGAATTGAGATGCTTTTGGTTGCTAAACTCATCTGAGGCTAAGCACCAAGTGGTTGCGGATGACGACAACCGACAGACACTCCCTTATGAGTTTTTGATATTCATGTGTAATCTCTATTGCATCTCTCTTGAACTTATATTTCATTGATGAAAAAAGTTTTTTTATTTCACAAATATATTTTCAAATTATTTTTTCAGGATGGTTTCCCAATCTATGAAGTATAACAGTTGATTTCACTATTTAAATTTCATCAGTGTGGTCTTGCCATTGAGCATAGTGATTTCAATTAGGTTTGATTATTTAGAGGTTATGAAGTAATTGGATCACTTATATAGGAGGGGAAACAATAATATTAAGTATTTAATATCATATCCTTCCAAAATAAGGTGTTTATCCAGATGTATTTGGGTAGGCATTGAGTGATTCATTAGGGAGATAATATTTAAACAAGGAAGGGGGAAGTGTCTGGGAGGTTCAAGATAGTCTGTAACCACTGTTTAGATTTTGGTTTCAAACTTATTTTCCTTCCTATCAATTTTCTTGCTCATTTTCAAATTTTTGTTCTCTTTAGATTTTATTTATTATCTGTTTTTTATTTTTTAATCAAATACCCAATTTTTTTCTATTTCGTGTAAAAACAAACAAAAAAAGTGACAATTTTGCAACTCAAATTGCAACCTCCTTGAGAGAAAATCAAGGGACTGCTATATTGCATTGTTTTTTGTGGAAATATTTATTTATTTAGGATTTCACAACAAATAATCCTAACTTCAACTAGGGCCATTGCAGGGGAGGTTTCATGAGTTGATTTGTGTGGAAATTGTTTTTGAATGATCTGAAATTATAACCCAACTTTGTTCCCATTAGATTCTAAAATTGATAGAACATTCACTCTAGGGATATATCTACCAGAAATCCCCTTATCCCATGTTATTAATATTCTAATAATGCACTTAGAAGAAACCTGGTTGAAACTGATATTCCAATGTCGGAAAATAGAACCTTGAAAGAATTGGCTTCATCTTTTGATAAAAAACAAGAAAATACTGTTGAATATCCGGATGCACCTGCTGGGTTTGAAATTAAATCTGGTTTCATTCAACAACTTCCAAAATTTAATGGTTTTCCTTGGGAAGATCCACATAAACACTTTCAGGAATTTAGTTATCTTTGTGTCATCATGAAACCCTAGGGAGTTGATGCATATAAAATGAAATTGATTTCATTTCCTTTTTCATTATAAGGAGTTTCCAATGAATGATTTTTCTATTCATATTCTACCTTGATTAGGGAATGGAATGAATTGAAGAATGTTTTCTTTGAATTTTTTTTCACTATATCTAAGATTTCTTCCATTAGAATGGAGATTTGTGGAATTAGGTAAACTCAAGGTGAAACTTTGCATGAGTATTGGGAACGCTTCAAAAGACTTCGTTTCAGCTGCCCCCTCTATCAAATTAGTGACCGACTTTTGACTCAATATTTTTATGAGGGATTGTGTCTTACAGATATAAGCATGATTGATACTGCTGCAGGAGGGGCACTATTTGACAAAACACCAACTACTGCTAGGACATTAATTGAAAACATGGCCCAAAACGCTCAACAGTTTGGAATAAGAGGTCTTCTTCATGTGAAATATGCCCAAGAGTTCCCTATTACTAGTCCTAAAAAATTATGATTGCGAGTCAACTTTCTAATCTTACCACCATGGTGGGGTCAATGATGTTATCCAATAACCCACCAACACCCCCCAAACTTGAAGCAACATTTAAAACTAAAGTCTATTGTGGAATTTGTTCTTCCAATGACCATTTTAGTGACCAATTCCCTCAAATGCAAGAACCTTATGAGAAATGAAATGCTTTTTTTTCCTGGAAAATAGTTTCAATAAAACCCACAATGTAAATTTCAATCAAATAAAAATTTCAATCATGTATGGAACAACCAATCTAAATAAAGATTTTGATAGCCTGAACAACCTAGATGCTTTTTCCAAGGACAATCAAGCAATTAACAACCAAGATATTTCAATTATAAATCCAATGCTCATTCTAGAAGAAACATTCAGCCTACCCCTCCAACTCAAAATTCAGTGTGTAATATTGAATAAGAAATGAGGAAACAACATGAGGCAATGAAACAAGCACAAGATCATCAACAAAACCTAATGAATACCCTGATGACTCAGATGGGTGAACTAGCCTCTGATCATAGTTTCATAAATAATCAAATGAGTGGTGGTTTTCCCTCACTACCTCAAGTGAATATGAGAGATAAAGGGAATGAAAACGTGAGTGCAATTGAACATAGGAGTGGAAAACAATTGAATACCACTCAAATGGGGAAACCAAAACCTGTTGTCGAAACTCTTATTAAAAATCCCACCATTGATTGAAATTTTGGAAATTCTAAATGTTCATTGAAGGGAAACACAATGTCAAGAGAAGAAATGTTTCTTGAAAGAACAAAGAGGTATTAGAAGCGGATGTCTGGTTCTTTTGTTTCTCAAAGAAGTGCTCAGAATATCTTTGAAACAACCAAACAAACATTTCTTTACCCTAGGAGTGAACCACCAATGAAGTCGAGTGCTGAGAAAGAGTATGATAAGGAGGTTTCAGAGACTTTTAAGAAATTTCAAGTAAATATACCTTTGTGTGATGCTGTGAAACAAATCCCAATGTATTGAATGTTTTTGAAATAAATGTGTACCCAGAAGAGGAAATTCAATGGAGGTGGAAAGGTCAACTTAGGGAGGAATATTTCATCTATGATCCAGCTTGCCTTTCCTATCAAATGTAAAGACCCAGGAACCTTTCTAAATCATTGAACCATTGGGAAATGTGAATTAAAGGATGTTATGCTTGATTTAGGGTCCTCCATCAATGTTATGCATCATTTTGTTTACTCATCTCTTCATGATGGATAATTGAAACCCTCTGGGATCATGATTCAACTTCCTAACTGAAGTACGACCAAGCCTACTAGAGTTATTGAGTATGTTCCCATTCAGGTGAGAGATGCGATTTTTCTTGTGGATTTCTTGTTCTTGGATATGAAAGATGATCGGTTTAGTACCCATGCACCTCTCATTCTAGGGAGACGATTCATGAAAACTACAAAAGCAATCATCAATGTTCACAAGTGAACACTTTCACTAATGTTTCGAGGAGAGGTTTTTCATTTAAATATTTTTTGGTCCACTAAACACCCAGTAGAGGATAATTCATCCCCCCAAGTGAACATTATTAATTTGTTTTCATCTGATATGTTCCCTGATTTTTCCTATTATGAGAAACCAGTTGCTATTTTTTATGATGGAAATTTGTTTGTTGTTGAATCTGATCAACAAGAGAGGGAAAAGGAAGATCATGATGAGTCTTGGAATGCTAAGACTGTTTTTCAAGATTCTATTGATCTCATCATTTATGAAGATGTCTCTTTGGAAATCCATTGTGCTACTAGTGTTAACCAAGGATAAATTGAAAATTTTCCACTGGAAACAAATTATGAGAACATTGAAATTGATAATCATGGTGATTGTCCTTTAAAATCTAGAGCCCCACTAAACAACCCCACATATGTGAAATGTTCCTTGATCAATGAAAATACCCCAACTGAGTTAGATTTGAAACCACTTCCTGAAAATATCAAATATTCTTTCTTAGGTGAAAATGAAACATTCCCTGTTAAAATATCAAAAGAGTTGTCGAAGGACCAAGTGAATCAATTGTAAGGAGTCCTCAAAACCCACAAAAAAGTTATTCTATGGAAACTATCTGATTTAACTAGAGTCATCCCCTCAGTGTGCATGCATTGAATTTTCATGGAGGAAAATGTTAAATCGGTGAGACAATTTCAATGGAGGTTGAATCCAACACTTTTTGAGGTTGTTAAGAAAGATGTTACCACCCTTTTAGCTTCTGGAATTATTCTCCCCATCTCGTATAGTCAATGGGTGATTCAAATCCATCTACTTCCTAAAAAATGTGGCTTCACAATCTCAAAGAATGAATTTGGTGAACATGTTCCTATTAGGCTTCCAAATAAATGGATAATGTGCATTGATTATAGGAATTTCAATTTTTCTACATAGAAAGACCACTTGACACTGCCATTTCTTGATCAGGTCCTTGAATTACTGGCTGGAAAAACCCATTATTTTTTTCTAGATGGATACCCTGGTAATTTCCAAATCCATATTGCAACGCAGGATCAAGAAAAAACCACATTCACATGAACATTTAGAACATTTTTTTATAAGAGGATGCCATTTGGTTTGTGTAATGCTCATAGAACTTTTCAATGCTGTATGATGAGCATTTTATATTATTTTATTGAATCATGAACAGATGTTTTATGGATGACTTCACTGTTTATGGATTATTATTTGAAAGTTGTTTGGAAGTTCTGGCTCATGTTCTTGAAACATGGACTGATAAGAACCTTGTTCTTAATTATGAATAATGTCATTTCATGGTGGGTAAGGGAATTTTTCATGGACATGTTGTGTCTCTGGATGGAATTCAAGTTGATAAGTCAAAATTTGAAGTCATTTCTTCATTGCCCTAACCAAAAACAGTTAGAGACGTGAAATATTTTCTTGGTCATGCTAGTTTTTATGGGATATTCATTAAGGATTTTTTTAAGGTGTCGGTTACATTGTATATATTGCGCATGAAAGACACCCCTTTTGTCTTTGATGAAAATTGTAAACATGCATTTGGGGAGCTGAAACAAAAAATGATTACACCTCCCATTGTTCAACCTCCCTAATGGGACTTGCCTTTTGAAATCATGACTGATGCATCTGACTTTTCTCTTGGTGCAGTTTTAAGTCAAAGGCTGGAAAAGAAATATCATGTGATTTCATATACCTCTAGAACATTAGATCAGGCCCAATCAAACTACACAACCACTTAAAAGTAATTGTTTGTTGTTTTCTTTGATTTTGACAAATTTAGATGTTATATTCTGGGCTTTAAGGTGATTGTTTTCACTGATCTTTCTACAATAAATTTTTTATGAAGAATCATGATTCCAAACCAAGACTTTTGTGATGGATTATGTTGTTACAAGAGTTTTATGTTGATATAATGATAAATAAAGGAAGTTAGAACCTTATTTATGATCATTAGAGTAGGATACCATCTGTTTGGAATGGATATCCTCAGAACTATCTGCCAATTAAAGAAACTTTTCTAGATGAGGAGTTGTATTTTTTTCAAACTGAAAGGCCATGGTTTTCTGATTCGGTGAATTATTTAGCTTTTGATGGTGTTCCCCACCTGTTTTCCAAGAATCAAATTTCTAAACTTTTGAGTGATTCAAAGCATTACATTTGGGATGATTCTTACTTGTGGCATGCTGGTAGTGATCAAATGATTAGGTGATGCATTCCAAATTCTGAATTTCAATCTGTCATAAATTTTTTTCACACATTGAGCTGTGGAAAACACTTTGACTCTCAATGATCTAATATAAAGGTTCTTTATTCAGGATTGTATTGGCCTACTATTTTTAGATATGCTTTTTATTTCTGCAGGACATGTAGAAATTGTCAATTCCGAGGGAGCATTTCCCAACGGAATGTGATCCCACAACAACATCTGTTGTTTTATGATGTATTTGATGTTAGGGGAATCAATTTCATGGGACCTTTATCTAATTCCTTTGGATATCATTACATTTTTCTTGTTGTTGATTATTTATCCAATTGGGTAGAATCTATTACCACAAGAGCTGATGATGCCAAAACTATGTCCATGTTTGTGAAAAGAAATATATTTTAAAGGTTTGGATTTCCAAAGTTCATGATTATGGATCAAGGTAATCATTTTTGTAACTAGACTTTGGAATCACTATTGATGATGTATGGAGTTCATCATAGGGTCTCTAAACCCTATCACCCCCAAAAAAATGGAATGGATGAGTTTTCCAATAGAGAAATCAAACAAATTCTGGAAAAACCTGTGAACCCAAATAGAAAAGAGTGTTGTTTGAGACTTGATGATGCACTCTGGGCTTATAAGACTACATTTAAAACACCATTTTGCATGTCACAGTTTATATTATTATATGTAAATGCTTTTCACCTTTCAGTTGAGTTGGAACACAAATCTTTTTGGGCTGTTAAAACAAGAATCATGAATTTGTCTTCTACTAGAGAAGAAAGAAAATTTTGTTTGCAGGACATGAAAGAGATCAGAAATAATTCATATAAAAGTTCTTGGTTGAACAAGGAACAAACCAAATAATTTCATGATGAGATTATTCTCAAAAAAAACTTTAAGGAAGGTGACAAAGTGTTTTTGTTTGATTCCAGATTGAAGTCGTCCCTGGGTAAATTTCGTTCCAAATCATCTGGTCTATTCATTGTTACTCATGTTTTTCCTTTTGGTGCAATCCATAATAAATAACCAAGCAAAGGGACACCATTCACAGTCAATGGGAACAAGTTGAAGCTATTTAGATAGAATGTTCAGGATCCTCTGGGGGAGGAGATCCATCTTCATGAAGCACAATACAATTGATTCCAGGTTGTGTTTTTCCTTCTCACTTTTATTTTCTGTAATGTATTTGATTTCTTGAATTTCATATTCAGATATTTTTTACACAATGAGGACATATCATAAAATAAGTGTGGGGATGGTACATGTGAGTTAGATTTTGATTTTGTGTGCTTTCATTTCAATTTTTTTCCTTTTCATTGCTCTTTCAATTTTTTGTGTGTTCTTTTGTTTGTCAAACTTTGTGAGTTTTATTTAAAATTTTGAAAAAAAACTTGTGATATTACATGATAATCATTGTATTTTTTTGAAAACCCTATCAATGAGTGATCCAATCAATCCCTTGAATCTGTTTCTAAATGAAGGCTGAAAAAGACATTTTCTCAAGTTAAAAAATTTTGAAATAACCATTGAATTATCAATTCTATGCCATGAATGCTGTCTAATATTGAAAATCAGTTGCCTGTGAGTATTTTGAACCCATTTTTCATCTTCTTCACATTCATCCTGCTTCTTGAGTGAACCAAATAATGCATGTTCGATTGAACTAGAACTAGATCTATTTCTATCAAAACATGAGGGACAAGGTGAGTCTGATTGAAATGATTGAGGAAATTTTTTTGTTATTGAAATCCCCTTTTCCATGATTATCCTTTTTATTATGGCCCACTTTTTTCATTTTATCTTTCTTGAGCCCTTAGTATCTATGTACTGCCTTATAAATAGCCACATTACAAGCCATTTTCCCATTCCAACCTGTTGTGGAAGTATAAATGCCTGATCTATTTGAACTTATGTTTGGGGAAGATGACATGTGGTGTTCTACTTCATCTGGTGTTTCTTTGGGTGGTTGTCATAACATTGAAGAGATTATTTTTCTGCCGAAATATATTTTTCTGGGAGTTATTCCTATCTCGAGCTCTCAATGGAAGAGAGTTGATCTTGTCTGGTGTTCTCAATGGAAGAGATTTGTGCTTGTCTAGAGCTCTTAATGGATGAAATTTGTGCCGAATATAGAGCTTTTGAAAAATTAATAAGAAACGAAATGTAAAATTTGATGTTGAAATATTGACGGAATGAGGTGGAAACGATATTCATTGAGATTCTCAAATCAGAATATCATTGGAGGAGAGTAAGGAGGATTCCCCACATGAGTGAATATTAGAATCATGCATTTTTTTCCAAAATGATCCAAACCCTCCTTATTCCGCCCCATAAGTTTTGACATTTGAAACCCACCAACCTTCTGCCATAGATAAAACTTGAAATTCCCTCATGATGATCACATTTTTTCCCTCATGATGATCACATTTTTCGTGGCTCATATTGGGTGGAGATGTAGAAATATATAAAGCCTATAATGATTCTTTCATGTGTTTGGATGAGGGAATATTTGTTGAAAATCAATTTTTGTGTTGCGAGAAAATTTGAGTGAGGTAACTGTTTGTGTGAAGGAGAGGATAATAGGAGTGGAAATGGATTGAATAAACTGATTTTAAAACATGAATCATTTTTTATGAGGAATGATATCATTTGATTCTTGGTGGTTGATTGGTGAACCTCATTGGTTTGTGTTTTGAATATGCATTGATTTTGTTTTCATGATCACTTGTTCAGGATACCATGTTCTATGTGTGGGGGAATTGAAAGAGATGATATTTTCAATATATTTTTTCTACATTTTAATGATTTAATCCTCACCAATGTGTCATTACATGTTAAATTTCATAATTTATGTAATTTTGTTCTATTTTGAGCTAAATTGAGAAAAATCCCTAATTCTGGATTTGTATCATTTTTTTACTAGTTTTAAGTTTCAGGCATTTAATTTAATATAATAATCCAATTCGAATGTTTCTTTTTTTGTAGTAACCATTGGCTTATGGGATTCACATTTTTTGACCAGCCCAAGTTCTAAATTGTCTATCTAGGGGATCAAATAAATCATTATTTGGGAAAAGTTTGTATGTTCGGATGTATGGAGCCCACCTCAATCAATGAAGAAAAAATAGGCTACATGTGTCCAAATACATTAATTCCACCTGTTAGTGAAATATGTCTCTATGGTATGCGTGCAAGATGAGTTTCAAGGTCAAAGTCGCTCCTTAGGGATTTATTTGATTGAAACACTTATGTGGGAGATGAAGAGTCTCCTTGGGAAAGCAAGAGTCGTCGAGTACATAATTCATAACTTAAAAAAATGTATCCAAAGCAGCTGAAAATTGGAGGAGAGGTGGATGAGATACTTTCTAACAACTCTTTTGAATGGTCTAGAGGTATATTTGTCCAGGGAGGGTTCCAAAACGAAGGCTACATCGGGTGGACAGAATCTGGCCAGAAGAAATTCCTTCCCTCCTCCCCTCACATTCCCATTTCTTCTTTCATTTAAAAGGGGGTTGGCTTTTTAGAAGCACTGAAGAATATGGTGTGAACTATATCTAGAATTTAGATGATGTTCGTTGCTCAAGTGATGCGAGGCTATGCACCAAGTGGTTGCGGATGTCAACAACTGATGGACACTCCCTTCGGATTTTTTTGATCTTCTTGTTGAATCTATATTGCATTCCTCTTGAACTAATATTTCATGGATGAAAACAGTTGTTCTATTTCATTAATATATTTTCAACTTGTTATTTCTTGATGGTTTCCCAATCTATGAAATAGAATAATTGATTTCACTATTTAAATTTCTTCGGTGAGGTCTTGCCGTTGAGCATAGTGATTTCTATTAGGTTTGATTATTTGAAGGTTTTCAAGTAATTGGATCACTTATATAGGAGGGGAAATAATCATATTGAGGTTTTAATATCATATCCTTGAAAAATAAGGTGTTCATATAGAGGTTTTTGGGTAGGAATTCAGAGATTAATTAGGGAGATAATTTTCAAACAAAGAAGTGGGGAGTGTCTGGGACGTTAAAGATAGTCTGTAACGACTGTTTTGATTCTGGTTTCAAAATTATTTTACATTCTATCAATTTTCTAGCTCATTTTAAAATTTTATTTATCTTTAGTTTTTATTTATTTTCTTTTCTTGAGTCTTTAATGAAATCCCCAATTTTTTTCCATTTCGTGAAAAACAAACAACAAAAGTTACAGTTTTGCAACTCAAATTGCATCCTCCTTGAGAGACAGTCTAGAGACAGCTATATTGCATTGTTTTTAGGGGAAACTTTTATTGATTGAGGATTTCACGAAAAATAATCCTCACTTCAGTCACATGGCTAGTGACTATCTGATCCACCGTTTTGACCATTAGCAGATAGTTGAGAGACCTCCCAGGCATAGGCAAATATTCGATCGAGGCGGTCTGAAGGGCGCAGGCGGACATAGAAGAGGAGCCGGTCATGCTGCTGGTGGTCGACGACGTTATGAGGTGCTACCGCCAACACCACCAGGCGGTCCACCCGTACCATAGGGAATGGGTGGACAAGGTAGAGCATAGCTTTTTGTAGCTGAAGCCTATGATCATGGCACTCCAGAGATTATTCTGGGTACGATCTGTGTCTATTACACCTTAGCTGCAGTTCTTATAGAGTTGATGCTAGTCACTCTTTCATTTCCACTTCCCTCGCTCAGACCTCAGAGATTCTGGAGGAGCTGTTGGTTCGATCCTTAAATCTGTAGACTCCTACGGGAGCTGATTCAACCATTACGCACTGGTGCTAGCAGTTCAAGTTTTCTCTAGGAGGAAAGAGCTTCGGCCGGGAACTCCTAGTAGCGGCGTCGAGGCCTTAAGACGTCATCACGGGTATGGACTGGTTATCTACAGTCCATGCTCTGATCGGTTGTATTCGGTGAAAAGTGCATTGTGTATGCACGGATGGGACCAGGTTTACCATCACCTATAAGAACGGAACCCCTACAGTACATGACAGACATACTCGGAGGAGGGTGTAGCCGATCACTCACCAGTTGGATTGCCATACCGTTGGAGTAGTTGATGTGATTAGTTCGACATATCCTGTAGTGGTGGACCAGTATGGGGATGTTTTCCCTGACATTATTCCTGCACTACCACCTCACAGAGAGGGGGACTTCTACATTGACCTATACCCTAGGATGGCACCGATATCTACTCCAGCATATCGGATGGCTCATGCTGAGCTTTACAAGTTGAGGTTACAGCTTGAGGACTTACAGGTAAAGGGATTCATCTGGCCCAGTGTTTCTCCCTGGGCATCCTCGATTCTGTTCACCAAGAAGGCGGATGGGAGCTTGAGGCTCTGTGTTGACTATAGTCTCCTGAACCAGGTGACCATAAAAAACGTACCCACGCCTGAGGATTGATGACCTCTTTGATAATATCAAGGGAGCACGATTGTACTGGAAGATAGACCTCCGATCAGGCTATCACTAGCTCAGAGTTCGAGATGAGGATGTGCTGAAGACGACCTTCAGGTGTCGTTCTGGCCACTACAAGTTCCCGGTTATGCCCTTCGGCGTAACCAATGCTCCAGCAGTGTTCATGAGTCTCATGAACATGATCTTCTAGCACTTACTCGATCTCTTTTTCATGGTCTTCATCGATGACATACTGATCTACTTGACTACTGAGGAGGAGCATGCCTACCATTTGCAGGTAGTACGAAATACACTCTGAGAGAACCAACATTATGGTACGCTGTTGAAGTGCCAGTTATGGATACGAGAGGTTCACTTCTTAGGAAACATCATATCAAAGGCTATAGTTGTTGTGGATCCAGTAAAGATTGAGGCGGTACTTTCTTGGGAGCCACCAAGGAGTGTGACGAAGGTATGATGTTTCCTGGGATTGGCTGGATATACTGGAAATTCATTCTAGATTTCTCCATAGTTGCAGCACCACTATTAGCCTTGACGAGGAAGGGGAAACCCTTCGTGTGGTCAGAGAGATGCCAGCAGAACTTTCCGGATCTCAGGAAGAGGCTGACTAGTGCCCCCCATTTTTAGGCTTCTAGAGGTGGGTGTAGGATACATAGTTTACTGTGATGCATCAGGGACAAGACTCGGGTGTGTGATGATGCAGGAGTGTGCAGATATGTCGTTTGGTTATTGGAAGCTAATACAACATGAGCAGAACAATGCTACCCAATAAATGTAGTTAGGAGAAGTGGTCTTTGCCTTTAAGATGTGGCACCACTATCTGATGGGAGAATTTTTTATCGTGTACTCTGATCAAAAGAGTCTCATGTGTATTTTCTCTTAGATGGACCTGATCCTGAGATAGTGACGATGGCTTGTGCTCTTCCAGGACTATGAATTCATGATAGTCTATACTCCTAGGAAGGGGAACTTTGTTGTAGATGCGCAGAGAAGGAGGACTGGTATACAACTGCTAGGAGAGGTGATAGAGCAGCTGGCTACCTTACAGATATCCTATGTGGATATAGATGGAGTAACCTATCTATAGTCTCTTACAGTCACTCCCCCACTTCATTAGTGAGTCAGGGAGGCACAGCATGGGTACATTGACTGTGAGACGCGACGTTCTCTGATAACTATAGGGCAAGAACCTGATGGATTTTTCGAAGGTGGGGAGTAAGTCATCATCTTCAGAGGATGTACCATCGTACCTATTACACATCAGGAGAAAGTGTTGCTGGAGTTCCACACTTCCCCTCTAGCAGCACATCCAAGAGTGTCAATGATGTACCACGACCTTCGACGACAGCACTAGTGTCCAGTTATGAAGAAGGCGATAGAAATTTTTTTCTCATGATGCCTCACATGTCAGCAAGTGAAGGCAGAGAACCAGGTACCCGTAGGATTGGTCCATCCCTTAGAGGTGCCAGAGTGAAGTGGGATAGGATATCCATGGACATCATGATGGGTCTTCCACGTACATCCAACATTCATGGTTTGATATGGATGATCGTCGATCAACTCACCATGTCGGCCCACTTCCTACTGATCAGAGAGTAGGGCTCAGTAGAGATCTTGGGACGCCTCTATGTGTATGAGATAGTAAGTTTGCATTGATTACATTATTCTATTGTCTCCGAATGGGATGCACACTTCAAATCCCTGCTATAGAAGGGGTTGTAGGAGGCTTTCAGGACATGGCTTCACTTGAGCACTACCTTCCATCCTCAGACGGATGGTCAGACCGAGAAGACCATTCAGACCCTTGAGGACATGCTTCGTGCATGTGTCCTCTACTTTAGTCATAGCCAAGAGGACCACTTACCATTGGAAGAGTTTTAATACAACAATAGATATCACTCCATCATTGGTATGACACGTTTCGAGGATTCGTACGGAAAACCTTGCAGATCGCCACTGTGCTGGACAAACCCAGGGGAGTCAGCACTAGTGGGACCAGTGATGGTACGGGCCACACCGGAGAATGTTCATATCATCGAGGAGAATATAAAGACTACACAAAGTAGGAAGAATTATTATGCTGACAAGAGAGGATGGCCTCTGGAGTTCAAGGATGGAGACCATGTCTTCCTACAGGTTTTACCTCAACAAGGTCTACAACGATTTGGCCGAGGCGGCAAGATATCTCTGCGGTTCATCGGACCTTTCCAGGACATCACCAGAGTAGGCGAGGTGGCTTAATGCTTGGCTCTTCCGCCTCAATTGCACTGGGTGTGCAACGTCTTCCACGTATCTCAGCTGAGAAGATATGTGTACGACCCATCCCACATCATCGACCATGAAGAGTTGGACATCGATTATGGGGAGACATTCATGGAGGTTCTAGTGGAGATTCAGGATCGACAGGAGCGGTTCCTATGTGGATATTTGATACCTCTATTTCACGTTCACTGGAAGCACAGGAACCTCCAGGAGAGAACATGGGAGAAGGAGCCTCAGATGCATGCTCAGTACCTTCATTTTTCGCTAAGTGTGAGTTGTAGATTATGGGGATGTAATGCCCTAAGGTGGGGAGAATTTAAAGACCTGGAATTCCCATGGAATTTGTTTTTAAATAAATGGGAATTTTATGAGTACGCAGTTTTTGAAAGCGCTTTATCTCGAGGCCCGGTGTGCCCATAATCAATTTTTGAAGATTTGTTCGGGTACTTTCAGTAAACGTACGAGCAAGTTTTTATTATTTTTTAACCAGCGCTCAGTATTTAAATCAGAGTGCACTATTGAAACCGCAGTGCTGGTTTTTTTAATAAGACTTTCACCTCGATGGGGGATGTTTGGGAATAAAATTTAGTTTTTGGATTTTTTATAAAAAAATACTAAAATAAAGTGTAGCCACACTTTCTTTTATTCCAGTCGCCATGTGAGTGTTGGTAGTTGGAGCCTCTACTTGGGAGTTGGTGGTCGACCACCACACCCTAACCTCCCATTAGGGGTTATGGTGGTGGGGCCTACCCAAACCCGTCCTCCAATGTGAGATTAATTGAGGTGGGGACCACCCGATTCACAAAACCTCCATATTAATGATAGTGGTGGGGACCACCCGACTCCTATTGATGGTGGAGGATGAAACCTCTCAACTCCCTCATTAATTAGGGAGATCCCCTTGACCTCTTCTACCATAATTGTGCCAACACACACATAATAAATTTTTCCAATGCACCGCATCGTTGCACCAACGTAAATTAATTGACTTTCACCTTTTTAAATTAAGTAACAGTATCATTGGAATTTAAGAAGGATACTAATAAATGAACCATCATATATTCCAACAATCGTTACCTACCATCCCCCCTCTCCTATATATATGGATCTTGGGAGGTGGATTTGGGACGTCATCACCAAGAGACGCAGCGTTGGTAAATTGTCGCGACGCCCAACACTTGGGGGATTATGCTCTCTAACAAAGAATGTGAAGAATGCAAAGAACACCGACGATGATCTTCTTCTTCGGCCTTCTTCCCTGAACACCCTTTGACATGGGATGTGATAATCTACAACGGAATGATGGCCATCCTTCCGCGACATCAACGAATGAAAACTGGAAAATCAAAGGTAGGGAGTTTCGTGTTATTTTATATTTGATTATAAACCTCATTCGTCGTCAAACAATGTTATGGTATGAGAATCACCAATTTATATCACTATAACGAGGAGGGATTGGGATGTACGAACACAGTTCGACCCTCCCCTTGTTTGTTCATGTTTGATGATGACGACCTGGAAAAGAGATGATGACGACGAGGACGTCGAACAAGGGCCGTGCTACCCGCGGACTCCGCGAACCGCGCCTCCTCGTAGCGCCCCGACGTGCCTTCCCGGCCCCGGCGCACTACCCTGGCACATTGCCCAGTGCCACTGCTCCCTGCCGACATGTGGCCTGGTGCCCTCGCACCCTGCCGGCGCACTGCCCGGTGCCACCGTGCCCCAACGACACGCTGCCCGGTGCCCCCGTGCCCTACCGGTGTGCTGCTTGGTGCCCGGGAACCCCACCCGCGCACTTCCCGACATCCCACTGGTGGCCTGCCTGGTGACCCCGCGCCCCGCTGGCGGCCTGCACAGTGACCCACTGGTGGCCTGCCCGGCGACCCTCTGGCGGCCGGCTCGGCGACCCGCTAGCGGCCTGCCCGGTGCCCCCGCACCCTGCCGACGGCCAGCCCGACCCAAGTCGGCGGCATGCCAGGTACCCTGGCGCCCTGCCCGGTGCACCTGCGGCCTTCCTGCTGGCCACCCAGCCACTGGCCTCCCGAGCGGACACGCGATTTCCACCACGGTGTCACTGGTCAAACTGGCCCAATCTCTCGGGTCGGGTTACCGATACACCTATGTGGCGACTACCGGGTCGAACCCCCCTCATGGTCCACTGGGTCGAGCCCAGGGGACCGGGTCAAAACATAGTGGACTGACCCACCCAATGGGCCAGGTCAAACCCAGAGAGTCTGACCAGGGCGACCCAAACTGGGTCGGCCCTGACTGGGTGGGGCCGAGTCGGTCTGATCGGGTCAGACCGGAGCTGGGGCCATTACTAATCCATTACATTCTTGGACCGTATCTTTGGCACCAGTCGTCTATTTGACAAACCATCAGCGACACCAATATTCCTAGATCATAGCCGTCCTTTTGAGTATACCCCACGAATGTTTTGGGGTATAGTTGAGTCATGGGGAGGTTGGATCGTACACGAATCCAACTGGGCCCACAGGACTTAAATGCTAATAACTCACAGACCGAGCATCCGATTGATGCGCCGTCTTTTGCTTTGAGACACCTATGGTGTTACAGTCCTTTGAGATACTTCTACATGAGATTTCTTGACACTTGGAGTATCGAATAGTAACTTGTGTAGTGGATCCTTCTAGTGATGAGTAGTTAGATTGTGGAGACCTAGTAGCTGTAGACCTTACGATTTCTTGACCAATTCGTCTGGGAGGTATTCAATTAGCCCAGTGGACGGACTGCCCAGTATTTGGTGGTGAACCCATGGTAGATGGAGCACCTGGTAGTTGGAAGCAGACCCACAGTACTCGAAAAGAGTAGTACCATTTATGATGTTAGTGGGACCACCCGGTATTTGGTGGTAGACCCACAGTGGGCGTAGCACCTGGTAGTTGGATGAAGACCCAGGGTACTCGACAAGAGGAGTACCTTAGCAGTTTAAGGTTAGTGAGAAGCGCATTGGTGTCGCCATAGGCCCACTGTTCTCGACAGATGAAGAGTTTTCCATTAGTCATGGTTTCAATAATAAAAAATCCTAGTTTTAGCTAAGTTAATGACCTTTGTGTTTTTGTCATTATTGAGATAGGTTACTTGATAAATTAGGTATATGCATGGACATATACATAAGTAATGGTTATCCATTGATTTCATAATTTGTGGTTTATCATGGTTGGATTTTGTGAGACCTTGAGAGTCTCGGGGTCTCCAATGAGTATCGTTATACTCACCCCTGCACGGGCTATGCCCGCACCTCGTTGTGTTAGATGCAGACGACGGACAGCGCTGACCGAGGCGGAGTGTATAAGGACTAGACAGTACCCGGAGGTGGACCTCATGACGAGTCATTACCCGGAGGATATGGATAGACGCGGAGCACAGAGGGGGCTATTTGTACCTACCCTTCAGGTAGGATCTGTGGTGGACGATCCAGGAGCTGATAGACACATTACAGTTGTTTTCCTTATTAGTTGTATACTTGTTCATCCTTTCCATGTACTTTACTATTGGTCTTCTATTTCCATCCCCTTTAAATTTAGTACAATGTTTATTAAGCTTTTACTTAGTTTTTTCTTCCTCTTGTACTCTGGTTGTGTGGGTTTATGATTTATAAAGGCAATGCCTTCCTAGTTTTAGGGAATTACACCTTTGGTTCTACTCCCCAACCCTGGCATATGGAATGTGGGCTTGGGGAAGTCACGATATGGGCCCCGTGGGACGGGTCGTGACATACCTGATCAATTAAACATACCTTAGGTTTAGGTTTTATGGAACCTACTATTAACCAATGGTAAGAACCATGATTCCAAGTAGTAACGCTAAAAAAATCCAAAGGTGATGATGATAAAAAACAAATAATATTTCACAAAAGGTAAATAAAATAGTAAAGAAACCAAGTATATCATATTTAACTACAAAAACTGGTAAACAAATGGAATAGAGGGGTTAACCATATGAAAATAACTAAATGGGAATTTATTTGTTGATCCGGATATCTAGAAGGGAATACTAGACTGAAAAAAATCCAATAAATAATCTACATATTTATAGGAAAGCTATACCGTATTTTGAAAATAATCATTTGTGCATCATAGCCTTAAAACTACTAAGACCAAGAAATAAGTGGTTTGTAATCAATTAATAGTGTGCATATACCAAAATTTGAGTTACACTAGAAAACTCATAGCCTCTAGAAAAAATCACCCCTCTCAAAAATTAAACATTGTGAATTATTTTCATGATGTGTATCCAATTCACATCAGGTATATGTTCATGAATTATTCTTGGAGACAGTCTATCATCATGTAATATTTATATGGTGTGTAAATCCCTAATAGATAACTTTATTCCCAGATTCTAAAAAATTCCACTAACCACTTCTAAAGCCCTATAAACTCAAGAGAATACCTTATAATAAATTTTTACACAATTATACATGGGATCTATTCATTAAAAAATATATCAATGAACATTATGTCATTTATGCCCATAGAAATATCTCTATCTCAGAAGGATACTTGGAAATTATGTTTTGATGATAATGGAACCCAAAAAAAAGTGTTTTATTGAAAAAATCAAAGTGGGATATACATAACAAAATATTGGATAATACAATCTTTGGTTTTTTTCAAACAATAATAAAATGAAAAATAATTCATTTGTCACATAGTTTAATCAACCACACATCAATCTAATATATTATGTGGCTGGTATGACTCATAGTTCATGATTTAAAAATAAAAGTATTATTTTAGTTTAAAACACATGTCACATGCTGAAATATTATTATATAATATTTGATTGTTTTAAAACGGTATCGAAGTGGTCTATAATTCTTTTGTGGCATATAAAACTTGATTACACATCAATCCAGAATGAGATGTACCCATTATGACCCAATGTGATTGTCTTCAATATAAAAATTCCATTTAATTTTATAAAATAGTAATTTGAAACAATATAAATGAATAAGATAATAAAAACTGGATTATATCATTAAATATTTAGTAATTTAAAATATAATTAAAATTTATTATTAATTACGAGTGTAATTAATAATTTATTGTATAATTAAAAAAATATTATTATTAATAAATAATAATATTTATAATATTTACAATATATCGCATATTAATATAAGTAATAGTATAAGTGATAATTTCATTAATATATTTTGTCATTAAAAATTCCATTTTTTATAAATTGATTAAATTGAAATTGAAATTATTAAATTTTCACTTTATATTTCATTGTTACTAATATAATCTTTTGATTTGTTAAAGGAACAATCACTTTTATATAGAATGTCCAATAAAGAATGTTTTATAGAAGATATTCGATTTTCTATGTTGGGTTGTATGTTTTTGTATTAATTTTCAATATCGCATCAATGGAAATATTTTTTTTAAATTTTGAATTAAATGATAGTGAAATGTAATATTAGTATTTCAATTTAGTTATTTATGATATTAATATTCTAAATAGAATATATTTTTCAAGTATAGTTATGAAATATGGATTTTGTAGAGCTACATGTTTTCTTTGACTACCATGGCCTTTATCAGTGCTATGAAAAGTATGGATAAAGGAATCCTTTTAAACATTAGAAAAAAAATTAATGATGGTCTAGTGATTTTATGGTTTCCCATTATATCAGAATATTTAATCCTTGATAAATAAAATTTGTAGTCATCAAAAGTAGGTGTTTTATATTAATCCTAATGTTAGTTTTTTTTTTCATCCATCGCTAGCCCAATCTACTCAATGGTGTACTACCACACTTGGTGTGTAACAATGTTAGTGGATGTGATGATGTCTTATGATGCTTTGATTACCTAATTCTTCTAACATAAGTGCATTTTCATATGAAAAGTGTGTTAATACATAACTTCTAGTAATATTAATAAAAATATCGCAATAAAATCAAAATTAGTTTTGAATGAAATGTAATTCTTTAACCAGAGTTTAGTGTAAACATTCATAGGAACTTGAGAAATGGAAACTAATAAATTCAAACATCAAGAGATGTATATTATCACAGTAGAAAATATATAGAAGCACCAATGTCCTTTAATAACTCTCTCTTGATGAATGGATATAAACCAAAATCTATTCTTGGGTTTATTGACATTATTATGGCTGTTAAACTAACTAGGGGATTTTAATTATATTTATAAATAAATGTTTAGGTCAACTATGTAATCCCTTAAAAGACCCAGGGATGGTCTAGAATGTGGTCTATGACCTGAACATTCATTATACCTATCCTATCTAAAACCTATCATCCCAATAATGAAATAAATTATTGATTTTAATCAATTTATTTTTAATATAAATAATAACACATAATAATATTTGTATGTGTGGGAAAAATGTTTCAATTATATAAATATTAAATGACACCAAAAAAGCTAAACCTCCTTATAATTTTTTAAACTACATCAAAAGGAAAAATTTTATTCTCTATGATCAAAAGAACCCTTATAAAAATAATCTAGGTCAATTGTTATGATAAATTTATAACATACCCTTATATATATTCTATTAACTAATAATAAATAATTATTTAAGTCAATATCATGTAAAAACATCGGTATCTATAGCTATCGGTGATCATGGAAAGATTTGATATTATTTTCCTATTAGATCATGGAAATTTTTGAACATTGATTTCATTTTATTCTGATATTGAGGAATATAATATGGTTAATGATGATTATCATGATACAAAATTGGTTTTTAGTATGGTCTGAATCCATGTATTATTGTTGAAGTTATTTTTGGATTTGACAAGGTTGTTATGTTGATTCATTTAATTTTGTGTTGGATTTTTTATAATCACATATAAATATTGGTAACAACATGATTCAAATAATTTCGTACATGAATGAATTATTTCTTACATATGGTAAAAGTTATTTTGAGGATTATATTACTTTAGAATAGATATTTTAGTTGATGTGGGAAGAAAGCGACTATTTGGAAAAAATTATTAGAGATTAGAGGTGGTCATGGAAGCTGTTTAGAGAAATTTTTAGTTAAAACACAAAAGGGTGTTGACCAAACCATATATTGGATATTACATCAACAAAGTCAACTGATAAAGGAATGATAAAATTGATATAGTGATAACCATATTTTTCTTAAAAAATTCTTTGTTTCACATTATAAATTTAAATCACATTTTAGATATAGATTTGATTATTGTTTTTAAATGATCATTCTGAGGGTAAAATTATACAATAATTAAATTTTTTTCTTAATGTGGTTTTTTATTGAGGAATAAAATTATTGAACATGCCACATCTTGGAGCATCAATTGGTTCATTGTTTCATAATAAACAAGTCATGGATTCTCTTACAATGATAAAGTATTACCCATTATTTCCTTGAATGACACGTAATTGGGAAAAATCACATAATAGTTATCTAATAGATTTCAGGGTATCTAATAAATTTTAAGTTAGTTTATTTGATGATACATAGATATGGAAAAAATATATCCCACCATATCATGGTTTATTGGAAATTGAATAATCAGGTGTTTTAGTGATGTGGATAGATTAATGACACATAATATGACCCCGTGTAAATCCTAAATTTATATTAATCAGATAAAAGTAATTTACACGGGACTATGAGAAAAAATGGATCAAAATTGAAGATAATATAATGAAAATTTAACATATTCAATGTATTTTTATATTTTCATTAAAAATTAAAATAGGAATATTTTTTTAGAGTATTTTCATGTATATTGGTTGATTTTGTAGTGAATATAATAATGAAGTATGAATAAAACGCCTATGAGAGTCTTCTAGAAGATCCTGAACACTTAATTTCTTTATGTTTACATATTTTAATTTGAAAATTGATGAAACTCTTGAAAAAAAATTTAATATTTATTTTTTGATAAAATAGGTTATAATGTTATTATTATTGAATCAGGTTTAAAATATACTAATTTCAACATGATTTATTACTAAAGGAGTTTAGAATATGTTTACCTATCAAGGATATTCTTTTGACCATTTTATTTAATAATTTATTGTAAACAAGTACAAAATCATATTAGGATTCTTTGTAGAAACATATACCTTTATTGTAGTGATTGAAGACCCAGTTGGTTATACATATTAATGAATTTCATTTTTGATAAAGGGTCAAATTAAATTGATACTGAGTTTTATTATTTTTAAATTAATTTAAGGATAAATTTTTCTAGTTTGTATTCATAATTATTTATGTAATCATGTGATCTGATTATTTATAAATTAGTTTGATGATAATACCATTTTTAGAGATATATGAACATTATAAGTCATTTTTTAAACATTTTTTTGAGTCAGAGCTTATTGAATTTATTTCTCAAATTAATTATATTTCTGTATAAAATAATAACTAATTTAAAACATATACACATAACATTCATCATAAATGATATTTATCCATAATTCACCTCCATTGAATCTTTAAATAATTAATTACTATTGGAATAAATGTATTAAAAATTGGAATCAAAATTTCTCTTTGTGTTTCCATTAAAAGAAATCATTTTTGTTTAATGTTGTATATGAAGAGTGTTATTTGTCTGTATGACGAGTTCATTATGAATTTTTATATCAATAATAGATAATATCAATTATGTGAATATAAAAGGTACTATAATATTTCATTTCAATAATTATCATAGATGGAGGGTTATGAATGTTTCCTACTTACTATCTATTATATTAGATGTGCACTATATAGAAATAAATGTGTATATTCCTCATATGGGAGGTGTTGCAATGATTCTTTTTGGTAGGAATAATATTTAAAATTATTTTTATGATATGAATAAAATTAATTTATATCACTTATAGTAGGAATTAATTAAAGTCATTTGGATAAAAAATAAAAAGTAATTTAGTTACATTTAGAAAATATATACAATAGATATTTTAAATTTAGAATACTAGTATTTTTTATTAAGTGTTTTTTTATTAATAAATTTGAATAACCGATGATACATTTTTTGATGACTTATTTACAATGATTAATAATGTTGTATGAACTATTGTAGTTTTTTATGATAAATGATGACTCAATTCTTATTAAAAATATATCATACAAATTATCTGATAAACATAATGTTAAGGTACCACTACATTATGATGATGAAATATTTTTATAGATGATTTAAATATATATTTTTTTATAAGGTGATCAAAAGGACTTAACTTATGATAAATATTATAGGTAATAAAGAAATATTATAATTACATAAAAATTTAAGGGAATAAGAAATAAGTATGAAAGAGAGTATGTTGATTATATTTTAATGAATTTGGATAGTTGATATAAATTATATCAATTATTTTTCAAAAAAGAAAATTAAATTTCCAATAAAATGTTTAAATGTAGTTCTTTAAAAGTATTGATATTTTAATATTACATAAAAAATTTCAAAAAAAAGAAAAAAAATTATTGATTATGAGGATGAGTCTCAATGAATTTTTTTTTCAAAAACAAACAATAAAAGGTTTATAAGAAGATGTTTGAAAAATGGTAATGTTTTGAATTTCTCAAAACGTAAAAACATAAATTTATTATCTAAAACAAATGATTTAGAAATTATGTATGATGATACTAAGGTTTAATATTTATCTAAATTGGAGGAAAATTTATTTATTTAAATAATGAAATGATAATTAATTCACTAGTGATGACGATGAGAGTTATGAAAGTGACGATGAAAGTGAAATAAATGTTATAATGAAGTGATAGATGAATTAGTATCATTAAAATATCTCAAACTCATAGTATGATTATGAGAACATGATAAAGGACACTTAGGATTATATCAAAATTAATTATTTACATATAGGAAAGAATCCATATTTGTTTAAAGACAATACTTATTTTAAAGAGAATATTTTTTATGGAATGAAACTTATTTATGCTATGTAGGATAAGGATAATGTTAAAGAATGTGAAGTTCTAAATTTTTAGTAATGTTTAGTAAATGTAGAAAATTATATGGTAAAGTTGAAGATTAAATTAGAAAAATATGTTTACATAAATGGTTAATTAAGGTGGAATTTTAATAATAATAAATTTTGTTATATGAATTAATATTATTAATTGAAGGAAATACATCATTTAATAAGTTAAAAATTTTCTTGGGCATATAAAATATAAATCTAATATAATTGAAAATATATTATTAGATAAATTTTTAGCTAGAAAATACATTTTTTCTAAATATAAAAATCTATGAATTTTTGGCATTAATGACAATTATTTTAACAATATAAAGGGTTAAAATCAACCAAATACATGATAATCAAAGAATTCCTTTTAGTATCCGAATTTTTGATTCAAAAAAAGGACCAAGAAGTGAATGTAAAAATGGGATAAACAGGTTGGGATAAAATCAAGGCATCCATATATTTATTGAATAAAATTTTCATTATATAAATATTATTGGAGTTTTAGTGGATTTAAACATATAAAAAAGATAGTTTGGTAAATATTGTATACTTCTATGATTATAAGATATTTTTAAGGTAGTAGTTAGTTGGGATATAACATGACAAAAAAGAAGATTTTAAAATAAATATAAATTGAAAACATATAAATTAAATTTTATATATTATTATTTTTTGGACCCAAAACATTTTTAAGAATAACTAAATTTCAGATTTTGAATAATATTTATTGAATGATTGACCTACAGGGTCACAATAACAAGCATTTATATAACCATTTTATGGGTCAAAGAATTACTTTCTTAGTATTTCTCAAGTTTTTTACCATGGTAATTTTTTTATTCCTTTATTCGGTGAATGTGTATTGAAGAATATGAGGTATGGTCATGTTATAAATAGAGTATAATGAACATGTGGAAACCTATTTCAATGGGTGATATTATATCAACATGGAAATAAAGGATGAGTTCTTGCATTAATGTTTTGGATATCATTGACACATGAAAATGAATAAGATTACTTAATAGTATAATCTTTATTATTTTCTTATAATATTGAGATAAATAAATGGGATTAATTCTAGATGACTGAAGAAAAATATTCTTAAATCATCCCACTTGTTGGTGGAGAATCAGAGTTCTAAATTTTTGTATATTATTAAATATAATAATTTATTTACTAATAAATGTAATTCAAAATGAGATAAAACTTATTTATATTAGTTACTAATGAATTCATTTTTAATAAACAAAATTTGAAAGACTAATAATTGGTCATAATGATGTATGATATTTCATGAGGATTGTAGAAAATAAGTTTGGATTTTAATTAAAGATAATATTAATGTATAGTGAATTTTATTACCCAAGTGAAATACTTGATTCATATATTGAAAATCATGTTACTCTACATCAGTATATTTCACTATATACTATGAAAAAGTATCATTTAATAGAAGAATATAATTTTTGTATTGGTGGATAAAGAAATGTTGATAGACCATGAAAAAAATGTTTATTTTAGAGATTAGTGATTAGGGTAGTGTTTCAAATTAAAAATAAATTATTATATCATAAATATAAATATATTTATAATTATTTATTTTTCAATAATAATACATTTATATTGAATTTATTAAGACTATTTAGTGAGCCACAGATCATTAAACTGAACAATGAAAACATGTGGTAGTTTGGTAAAAGAGGAGTCGAATGAATATTCATTTATGATCTTCGAAACATAGTATGTTATAATTTTAACTATAATCAATCATATAACACTGTTTAATAATATAATATAATGGATTTATAAAACACAATTAGTGAGTTTATATAGTGAAAAATATGTTTTAAAAGTGATTAATATGAAACAATATTTTGAATACAACATGATATAAATTCTAAAAAACTGAAAAATCAACTAATGGGTATGATGAATAATATCATTCACCCTTTTCATGTGATAAATAATAATGAAATTCATTTTGTAAAATTTTATGAAAGTAACTATAAGTTTACAAATAAATTTTTTTTAGAAAAAAGTGTTAAATAAGGATAAAATTGATGAAAACTTCAAACATTAAATTGATTCCTAAATTAAAACTGAGAGTTGTGCTTAATCCAAAAAAAATAAAACAAATTTAGATTCTACATATGATGATAATTATTATATTGGGAATAAATAACACATGGTATATCGTTCCAAATATAGTAAAATATTCATTTTACAATTAATTCAGTGTTCAAAAAAAAGTTGTATAGAAATAGAGATGTGATGTGGCATAATTTAAAGCTCATTTATAGGGATTATTATTAGTATAAACAAATTTAGTTCATAAAAAAATTCCTCTACGATTAATTATAGATTACATAAGGTTATTTTTCTTATTTCTTATCAAATATGATGAAACATTTTCCTCATGGAAGTAATGTTAGTCTTCTATGGAGGTAGACTTGATGTGAAGGTTTACATAGAGAAACACAAAGAATTTTTCTTAGAGATGAATAAAAACGTTTTTTTCTATTGAATAATGTTCTATATAGGTTAAAAATATATTGTGGTATGGTATTTGAATCTTGTTTCATTTTTTAAAGAATTGAGTTTTTATTAAAGGAATAGTCAATAAGAATATCAACACCAAAGATAGTAAGAAGGTAAAACTCATTGTTAACATTTATAATGATGATATTATATTTTCCTGAAAATAATTTTGTGTTATCAAATATTATTTCACTAAAATAAAATATTTAATTGAGGTGTTGATATTGATATAGATGAATTATTTCTTAAGTCTCTAAATTTATCAAAATGGGATAACTTTTTGAATGCCTCAAGAAAATATATCCTCGATAATTTCACATTATGCGATGTTTAACAATATATACTAAGGGAATATTTCTCCATTATAGTTATATGATTCTAATGTAAATAAATATTATCTTTGATTTTGGGTAAGCATATTATGGTAACATGAATTCATACGACAATGTATATTATGATATATATTGGGTTGTAAGTATTGATTATATTAAGTCTACCACTGGTAAATTTTTCTTCTAATTAGATATATATTTTTTTTAAAATATTTATTATAACATTTGTGTTTTTTAAAATATATATAAATTAAATTATTTTGTTGTAACTCAATAAATAAAAAATTTATTTTGATGAGAACAATACTAGAAGATCTCAATGTATGGTTTAGTTTCCCACTATTAGTAGGTTATGATAATGGAAGTGAAATTTCACATTAATGAAATTTTGTTTAACATTTTAAATAAAAGAAAAAATATTTTTCATAAAAATTTATAAATGAGATAATAAAACATGGTGTTTTCAAGTTAGAGTTTTTCCAAATTAAGTATAAATTGATATATCTATTTTTAACAAACCATTTATGACTGATATATTTTAAATGTTGAGCTTGAATTTTAGAGCTCAACAGTATGAACATAATTTTCCACTTAGGAGGATCCTTTAATTTTCATTCAAAATTTATACATTGGACTTATTTTGGATACCTAATGAGTTTTTAAAGGTTTCGAGGGTGTTTGGTTCTTGTTCAGAGGATGATACCCATCATTTTAGATAAAGTAGACTCTACATTAATTTTAGAGTAAACCATGTGGAATTTCTGAATGGTTTTCCAAAACGTGGGCATGGTGTTTTTTTAGACAGTGGCACCTCACAAGGTTGGTGCACGGTCGTGTAACCAAACTGTGTGAATGCCCCATTTTCCCAAGTTCAGGAAGAACCATCTCGCATGGTTTGCGCATGATTTGACAAATTGTGTGGACAAATCGTGTGCAGGATAAAAACCTCTGTAAAATTTCCAAAACGTCCTTAATGATATTTTAATCCACCTCCATTCTCCTAATCTGAGAACCATTGTGATTTTCCTCCATTTTCACCCATTTGGGTATTTTTGTTGGAAAAGTTATGGATCAATAGATCTCCTTCATCCAAAATCTGATCGAGCTTCTGTTCATCACATTAGATGTGTAATAGTATGTTCTTGATTCCTTTTTATTCATTCTTTTTTTCCTTCACTCTCATCCTAGATATCACCATGTGAAATTTTTTCACTTTTTATAGATCTACTCTAATATGAGGCAAATCAAGGGCCATTACCAGATGATAATGATCGTACAATCCTAAGGTGGGTGGTCTATAAGTCATCCCTAGTATTCATTGTATTTGGAATGTTCATGTGGGGCCCACTAGTTTCATTCGGAGCCATTATATAAATTTACATTCCATGATAGTACATGTTTTAATTGTATAGTTATTCTCTTTATAAACATGTTATTAGTTGTTAGTGGTTACACCCACAACGCAGTCAGCATCATTTTGAAAGTTATGCCATGATTGGGTTTATTGTTCCAGAACGTTTAAGCCATCATTTGTTTGTTCCTTCACTTGGCCTTCCTAAATATGAGTCTTCTTATCCTAAATGACTTTTTTTAATGAGAATATCATAATTGCATGTACCATGTATTCTCAGCACATGACCCGTTTAAGGTAAGTGTTTCCAAATGGATATTCAATGTGAAATGTGAAATATGAAATAGAAAGTACACTATATATATAACGTGGTCGTAAACTAGTGAGATATAATATAGGTTACATGTTCATAGCACACCGTTCCAGGATAATATAAGGTAGCAGAGTGAAACTCTCTAATTAAATATGCCTTAATAGATAACTAAGAATTGATTAAATGGTTGCAACACTACTTGGCCTATCCACACTAATGGATTCAAAGACTTGATCTAAATGAATAATTACTTGATTACAATATCAGATAATAATGGACTGTCTCGAGGTCACCTTGTATTATAATAGAAGAATACCTTGGGTCTTGGGAACCCCATTTCGATTCTAGTATATGGTTTGTTTATGTTGATACCCACCTAGAATCCAGTTCATGTCTATTCATCAGATACCCAGTATACTACCATAGGGGACTTTTCATTATTACGTGATACCTCAGATACACTCCTTGGATCTAGTATTGACTTGTAGTTGACATTGTTAAATCCCATAGGGCCCTATCTTTTCTTAGTCCTGATTTACCTTGGTCGATCACCTTGGACTCATTAGGTTCCTTATTGTGCAATGTCATAGATTACTCTCTTCATATTACACTCTTACACCTTACCTAGACTCACATACTACATATTTAGATTTCCCTATGATTCATGTTACATTGGTTATTACCATGGAACTCCCTCATTGGATATCATTTCAGGTTACCTTGTTACATATTAGAATATTTACTACATATACTCTCACGAGGTGATTTCAGTGTTGGAAATGCCTCATGTGACCTATTAACATTCAATGGTAATTCCTTAATTAATTATCTTGTTACATGTTCATAAAATAGATGAGGGATGAAGCGGGTACTCGGTTATTTTGTTATATTTACTTCTTACTTTACATTATATTTTCATCCATGCACATTGCTATATTCCGTAACACGGTAAGGATGTTATAGACACTGGTGGTGGTGGCCCATTGAAATCTATCTCGCATCCTCTTCATGAATCGTACATTATCTATAGTATATTACATGGTTGTAAGAATTGACAAAGGGAAGAATAGTACTTCCAATACTTTATTGTGTGCTGATCGGATGGATCTTGATAGCAGATGATTGAGTAGGATCTCTGGATTCTTGGTGTAGACTTGTTTTATTTTACTTTGTTGAACATTTTTTCCTATTTTCTTGTATCCATGATTTTCTTTTTTCTAGTGACATGACATTAGATTATCAATTTCTGAGTTGATATAGTTATTGTTATTGTTGTTTATCTATTGCATCAGTTTTCTTCAACTATTTAATTATTTTCCATCGGTGATTTACAAATCTTTTATATTACTTCCATTATCCTAAACTCTACTAATCAGGGCATATTCTTGTCAAAAATACTCTCTAGGACCTCGCTGCTTGTTGATATCTTCAGGTATTTAAGAAGATGTGCTTTAGGCCATGTGGCCCACCAGGCTCGGGGCACCCGTTAAGTGGCATCTGAGTTCGGGTTGTCAAAAAGTGGAATCAAAGGTGGTTTCGTTTCATGATTTACTATTTGGAGACAATATATTGTAGAATATTAACTCTTGGGACTTGATTATAGGCTTTTCATGGGCATCACGAACCGTTTTGGGTGTAAAATCCAAGTTACCCAAAATGCAATTGTTATTCTACTTTTTCCTATTATAGTTGATATTATTTCACCATTAGGTGATGCACATTTTATGTGTTGTTGTTTATTATTTATCTATTTGAGGATATTTATCATCCTTGGCCCGATGATATTATAGAAAACAGTATTGTATCATGCATCATTATAGGCACCTAGAATTCACATGTCATGCATATTTCCAAGCCATATAGGTGCATTTCACTACATTTAATTTCATGACATGACTGTAATAGTGGGGTGATGTTATGATAAATTCTTGTACTTGTATTACATTGGCTTTTATTGAGTGATTTACTATCTCAATTCATGATGTGTATGGGCCCTCATGGGTTCAGATGAGTAATTTATCGGGTCATGCCATTATGTTATAAGTAAATGGGTATTGTTTTGGTGACAGGTGTATAGGAACTAATTCTTCGGACATGACTATCCATTCTAATGATAATTATAAAATCTAAAATGAATTTTTTGCACATACTTATCCCTCCTTTTCATGTTTATGAATATTAAAATAGTAATCCTAGAAACTAAATTCAATGTGACATGAAACATATACTTGATCCCTTACTGATAGCTAACATTCAAAAGGGGTAGTTAGGGTAGTATTCTGTGGGTAGTGAGATTTCATGTGTTCTTCTTCTATTAGTGGTTTTATCATATTATCCTATATTTGTTCTGAGTCTTGTTCTAGAATTTTTTTTCAAAATTCCACCACTACATCCTCATTTCGTTCACCATGAGGGTGGTGATGACCAATCTCCATACATGGTGGGCCCTAAACTGGCAATCTTAATTCAAAGCATCCCACTTGATGCACTACCTACTTTACCTAATATAGTAACCAATTCCCATGTTACTGATATTTTTCAATGTCTGATGTAGTCTATAAAAGGTTCTCCATGGGTTCCACCTACTATGGATGATCTGACCCATAAGTTCTTGTAGCAGCTGATTCCTACATTTTCAGGGGATGGAAGATCTTAGGCTGTAGAGTCTTGGCTAGAGGAAATTTTGTCTATCTTTGGGCATATGTAAATTCCTCCACAGTAGAGAGTACAGCTTTCTATATACATGCTTCATGATTTGTCCAAGCGTTGGGGGGATTTTGTTAACTAGGCAGATCATCATCATGGCATGTTATGTGTTGACTTCCAGATGTCCTTTTATGATCAGTTCATTCCTAAGTCACAAAGAGCTGATAGAGACAAGGAGTTCATGAATATCAAGCATGCTTCAAGGTCAGTTATGGATTATTCATCATGTTTCACTGATTTACAATGCTTTTCACTTCTTCTAGCTAGTGATAAGATTTCGCGTGATAGATGATTTGAGGATGGGATACAATATGCCATCTGAACTCAAGTGAATTTATTTCTCCTTTTTACCTTCTCTACAATAGTTTATCAGGCCCTTATCACTGAGCGTATGAAAAATAATGGAGCGAGTACCTAGATTAATGGATTAGTGCCACATCAGGTCATTAGTTATTTAGGTGGGAGGAAACATTCCATTGAGTTTTTTTATTAGGGTAAAGGTAGCCATAGTATCCAATTAGATAGACTTATAGTGTTTCATCAGTGTGGTAGACCAGGGAATAAGAAGCCATTGGGTGATAAAGATCCTATTAAGTGTCAGGCTTAGTCTGTATGGGTCATCTACAACACTTTTACAAGACCATTCCACCAGCTTCGAGTGGAAAAGTATATGTGCTTACTCGACTTTCATGGTTGAGTATTTTACATCGCATTAGATAGGGAGTTGGTGTAGGACTGGTAGGTATATCTAAGGCAGAGGTCATGGTTGTGGTAGTATGTTCCCTGATCACCCCCAACACCAGTAGAGCAGTCATGATCATTGAAGTCCATATGATGCACATGGTCGTGGATCAGGTGAGTTGCATGCCTTATAGCCAATATTGAGGGATCTGGCTGTGGGTCCATCTATAGTACGTGTTACTATTCCAGTAGCCTCTACTATTGTCTCTGTAATTTTTTGTACCGGTTCTTCAAAATCATTTATTTATATATCTACCATGGAAATTATCAGACAAGAGATATAGTATCACTATTGTGTAATGACCCTCTACACACTATTGGGAATATGGATGGAGGGAATACACCAGTATAGGTATTTCCCCCTTGAGGTAACTAGTTAACCTTTCTTCTAGAATCACTTTGTTCTAGAGATGACAAGCTTTTATTTACTTCTCAGGATGGACAAGTTGGTCCACAATCAAAACTTTGTAGATTCTTATCGCTGAATGGTTTCTTTTACATCACTAAAGGGAAACATTCATTTTTTGAATGGTTATTGGGATCTCTAGGATGGGAGCTTAGGACCAAAGAATCATGGTTTAGGTGGAGTGACCACCCAGATTTCAAATATTTTCATAGATGATCAAGGTTTTCTTCAAACTGATTTAAATCCAGTATATGATTATTTTATAAAATACTTTCATGATTAATTTTCTGGTTTACCTCATAATATATAGGTAGAGTTTTAAATAGAACATGATCCATGAGTAGCTCTAGTGTCCATTCCTCTATATAGGATGGAACCTACAGAGCTTCAGGAACTCACACGGATGATAGAGTACTTAGAGGCCAAAGGCTTTATATGGCCCAGTACATCCTCTTGGGGTTCACCTAAGCTTTTCTCTAATAATTCCAATGTAACTCTCTATTTATGTGTATATTATAGAAGGTTGATGTAGGTTATGGTCAGGAATCGGTATCCACTTCCTTGAATAGATGATCTCTTTAGCTAACTCAGAGGAGAAAATTTGTTCTCTAAGATCGACCTAAGATCGGTTTGTCATCAAGTGCGAGTCAAACCATCATACATACCTCATATATCATTCCATAACAGGTTTGGTCTATATGAGTATCTTGATATGTAATTCGGTCTTACAGATATTCATACCATTTTCATGGATTTGGTGAATAGGGTTTTCCATCCCTATTTCTTTTCTTTTGTCATGGACATTGTAGAAAACATCTTGGTATATTCACGCACTCATAACGACCATGCCAAACATCATGAGATCATTTTGAGTAAAATAAGAGAGCATAATCATTATTCCAAGCATCATAAATGTGATTTCTAGATCGAGAATGGAATCATCATAGGGAATATTGTTTCAAAATTAGGTGTATATGTTGACCCTAAAAAGTTTAGTGCTTCAGTTTCCTTAGAGTAGCCTAAAAAAAGTTTAGATATCAAGAGTTTCCTAGGGATCGCAAGATATTACAACCATTTCCTACAAATAATTTTCTCTTCTTTATTCACTTCTTACTGGTCTTCTAAAAAGGAATTAAGTTCATGTGTTCTGGAGAATTTGATAAATCCTGTTAGGAGCTGAAAGAGAGCCTTGTATCGGCACCTATTCTGATTCTCCCAGATGTAGGTAAATGTTATATTGTATTCTATGATTCATCGGGCATTGGCCTAGGAGAGGTTTTAATGCAGGATGACATAGTAGTTGGGTATGAATCTCGGATGTTGAGGCCCCATGAGATAAATTACCAGATGCATAACCTCGATATAGATAATGTTGTCATTTCCTTTCATTGTTGGAGATATTATCTCTTGGTTGATCATGTTGTGGTGTATAAAGATCACTTGAGGCTCATTTATATCTTTTATCAGTGTGATATGAACCTCCAACAACGATGATGGGTCAAATATCTACAATCCTTTGATTTTGATCATGGCTATATGTCAGGAAAGGGAAATGTGGTTGCAAATGCACTAAGTCGGAAAACTCAAATGTAGGCCATAAATAAATCCAGGGATGAATGGAACTTAATGTCCCTCATTTCTAAACTTCATCTAGAGTTTCACGATAGTCACGAGCATTCTTACCTCTCAGCCTTAGAAGTCACATATTCTCTCCTTGAGAAGGTGAAGTGTATGATGTTTTCAGATCCTGAAGGTTTAGTTCTTTATGAGAGTATATCAAGAGATAACCCACATCAGGACTAGTCTGTGGACACAGACTACGTCTTCTGTCTACATGGATGTATCTTGGTTCCTACAGATGTGAGAGAGGAGTTAATGAAAGAGTACCACACTTCTTAGTGGGGAGTTCATCCAGGAATCTCAAAATATGTATCGATATATGTGACACTAGTAATAGTGGCATGGGATGAAATTTCATATTATAGTATTCATCACTAGGTCTTCCACCTTTCAGCAGGTGAAGCCAGAGCACAAGCGACATGTAGGCCTGTTACAACCACTTCCTGTCCCAAAATGGATGTGGGAATATGTTGCTATGGATTTCATAGTTGGATTTCCTATGTTGTTGAGGGGTAGAAATGATATATATGTAATCGTTGAATGACTAACTAAATCATCCCGCTTCATTCCTATTCAAGAAACTTTCTTAGTTGATGAGATGGGAAAAATCTAAGTCAACAAGATCATACGACTACAAGGAGTTCCAAGTGCTATCGTTTCAGATATGGATGCTCATTTCACTTCCCGGTTCTGGTAGGGTTTTCAGAAAGTTATGAGAACTTAGGTTCTTCTATGCACAACTTGTCACCCTTTTCCGGATGGAAAATCAGAATAGAAAATACAGGTTTTAGAGCATATGCTCTGAGCATCCGTCCTTTATTTCCATGGTTCTTGGGAGAAGCATATACCTCTCATCAATTTCTCTTATAATAATAGTTTTCAGATGATGATTTAGATGGATACTTTTTATCTCTTATATGGTAGGCCATGTCGTTTACCCTTGTACAACATAGAGGTAGGTGAGGTAGCCCTACTAGGTGCTCGTCTCATTCCGGAAACTTCAGAATAGGTCTAAATGATCAGCAAGCATTTGACTACTGCTTAGTATAGACAGAAATATTATGATGATCGCTGTCTTCAGCCTCTTTAGTTTGAAGTTGGGGGTCATGTTTTTCTTCAGGTGTCACCAAGGCTAGGGCCTAGATGGTTAAGAATGTTGGGAAATTTGTCACCTCTTTATGTCGGTCCATTTGAAATTATAGAGAGATTCAGGCCGTTAGGCTCTCAATTACTAGTACCTTGAAATGAACAACGTCTTTCATGTCTCATAGATTAATCAATATGATGTGGACCTATCTCTTACCTTTGATCCAGAGGACGATGAGTTAAATGTTGATGATACATTTGAGGAATATTCAGTACGCATCATTGACCAATGCAGGAAGACTCTCTGAGGCAAGTTGGTTCCTCTCGTATGGGTGAAATGGTTGAACGACTGAGTACAGGACGAGACTTTGGAGATAGAACCCAATGTATGAACTCAATGGCAAGAGTTTTTCTTAGATAGTGTCCCCTTACCATTGAAAATAGAAATTGGTGGTGAGATAATTAAAGGGGGAAACTGTATGAATCTGGTTTTCACTCAGGTATGGATCTGTTAATTTTCAGATTAAATCTTCACATTGAATATATTTTGGATTCATAATGATTTAGTAAGGTTTCTGAGGGTGTGTAGGGCTTTATCCAAGCCCAGAACCCATATTTTTGGTGAAAATAGACTCTGGACATGGATTAGAGTAAACCGTGTGGGATTTCTACAAGGTTTTCCAAAACCGTGCAGATGGAATTTTTTTATAAAGTGGAACGCCACATGATTGGCGCTCAACAATGCATCCAAAACATGTGAACGCCCCATTTTCCTAGGTTTGGGCATAACCAACTCGCACGGTTTGCACATGGTTTGAAAAAAATGTGTGGAAAATTCATTTACAGGCTAAATACCTATGTGAAATATCCAAAAATCCCTTAATTATCTTTTAATCCACCTCATTCCTCCTAATCCAATAACAAGAATGATTTCTTACATTTTCACCCATTTGGATCTTTTTGAAACCCAATTCTATGGATCAAGGTATCTCCTTTGTCTGGCATCCGATCAAGCTTTTTTCTGTCACGTTTGATGTGCAACAGTGTGTACTCGAGTCCCCTTTAGCTATTCTTTTTCTCTTTCACTCTCAACCTAGATATTTCTATGTGAGAATTTTTCACTTTTTCTTTGATATACTCTCATCTGAGGAAAATCATGGGCTGATACCGGAGGAGAAGGATCATACAACTATAAGGTGGGTGTTCTATAACTCATCCGTAAATTATGTTGTTTTTTAAATGTTCATGTGGGGCCCACCTGTTTCATTGGGAACCGTTTCATAAATTTAAATTCCATGATTATACATGTTAGAATCATATGGTCATGATATTCTAAATTATGTGATTGGTTGTTACTGGTTACACCCTCATCTCAAACTACCTCTTGTCGAAGGTTATGCCATAATTGGGTTTTTAGTGTTCCAGCATGTTTGAGCCACTGTTCGGGTGTTCCTTCAAATTAACTCTCTAAAGGTGAGTCTAATTATCATAAATGACTTTTTGTTAATGGGAATTTCATAATGGTATTTACCACGTATGCATACCACACCACTCATCTAAGGTATGTTCTTTCAAATTGTTTTTAAATGTGAAATGTGAAATGTGAAATGGAATGTAATAAAAATATATAACATGGAATTAATAAATGAGAATGAATAAATTTTACATGTCTGTACCACCCCGTTCCATGTTCATGGGAGGTAGCATAGTGAACCTCTCTAATTGAATATGCCTTAATTCCTAACTAAGAATTGATTAAATGGTTTCAACACAACTTTGCCTATCCACACAAATGGAAGGAAATACATGAATAATTGAAAAAATGGTTTCAAATATACTTGACCTATCTCCACTAATGGAAGGCATGGCATGGACCAAATTAATTAATACATGATTACTATATAAAATAGGGATGGACTGACTCAATATTTCCTTGGATTCTGAGATGAGAGAATAATGGTTCTTGAGAACCCTAATTCGATTCCAGGATACGGTATGCTTCGATTAATACCCACCAAGAATCTAGTTCTTGTCTATTCCTTGGATTCCTAGTATAATACCATAGCTTCCTTTTCATTATTACATGATACCTTACATATTCTCCTTCCATCCATCATTGTCTAGTAGGTTCCATGTTGAAATCCCATAGGGTCCTATCTTTTCATAGTCCAATTTTACCTTTGTTGATATCCTTGGACTCAATAGGCACCTTTTTGAGGAATTCCTTCGATTACACTAATACCCCTTTGATAGAATCAGATACTACTAAGTTAGATTTCTGTGAGATTTATAGTACCTTGGTTATTACACTGGAACAACCACACTAGAAATCATTTTAGGTTACCTATGTAACATCATGGGACATTCACTAATTATACTATCATGAGGTGATATCGGTGCTGGCTATACCTCATGTGACATATTAACGTTAAATGGAAATCCCTTAGTTAATGATCTAGTTACATGTTCAGACACCATCCGAGTGATGAAGCAGGTACTTTGTTATTTAGTTATATGTACTACTTACTTTACTCTATATAGGTATGCATGCACACTGCTATTTTACATTACACAACCCGAATGTTATAGACACTGTTGGTGGTTTCTGTAACATCCCAAGTAAGTAATGAATAATAGATATTTTTATCTATGTATATTAATGAATTAGATAGTGTTTTAGAGGTTTAAAATGAAAATAAATCAAATCTTAAGCATTGAATACACTAATATTCTTAAAAGATTGTTTTACTGCCTTTTGATGGAAAACCCTTTTTAAATAAAAATTTTGACAATGTTATATTCTATATTTTTCAAAATAAACATATTCATTATGATTGGGGCATTGAAATTTACTTTGTGTGAATTTTTGGTATTTTTCTGACAATGTTCATTTTTTTAATGAATAGTGAAAAATACTGCATTTTACATCAAAACTGCTTTTTAATATAATTTATTTATATGATTAGATTATATTTTGAATTGGTTTTAAAGTGAAATTAGAATATATTCTTACCATTTAATCCAATAGTTGTCATTGGAATCAATTTCACTTTGAAATTGGACTTAAACTGGTGTCAATCTTTTGATACTTATTGTTTCAGAAAAAACACGCTTTTTGTCATGACAGCGGGAATTAATTATTAAATTAATTAATGTGACTTATATGTTTTGAATTTTGTAAAATAGTCTTTATTTTTGAATTCGGAATATCAAATATAGCTTAGGGTGAAGTTTTGGTATCTTTCTGAAAAACTTCAATTTTTGATGAATAGTGAAACCACTAAGTGGTACTTATAAAAACGGATTTTTCGTTTAAATGAAATTTTACCACTTCTGTGTTTTGAATTTCAAAAATCCAACATACATTGTTTTCAGTAAGAATTAAAATGTGGTTCAATGAGATTAAAATATTTTTTTGGTGAATAGTAACTTTTAAGCTCTTAATCGCGATTAGTGGTAATTAGTGTAGTTTAAGGTAAAAATAAAGTTTTAATAGAATGAGTTGAGCTTGAAACATGTCCTACCCTCATTGGATGTGTCATGGCCGACCAATAAAATCCATGGGTCAACTTGGGGACCCCATGGAGCCACATTGGTTGGGAAATTACATAAATAACTTTTTATTTAATGTAAAAGTAAAAATGACACAGACATAATATGTTTTACGAAAACAATTTTTAAATGGGGTTATACAAGTCATATTTTTTACTATAAATATTCATTGGAAATATAAAAATATTTCCTACATCATAGTATTTTTTTTAATTTTTAGACATTAAATAAATTAAATTATTTATGACATCATAATGATGCAGTGATGAACTAATTATTTGACTATTTAAATAAAATGGAATGATAATGTAATATCTAAAACTACATGTGTCCAATACCTATTGGATGGGTGTATTTTGAACCCTTATCACCTTACCCTCGAATTATATCAATGTGGGACCTTTTGAATCCGAAACGCTTTTTAAAATAAAGTAACTTATCTTTACTTTCCAAAAGTGCCCCTCCTCTCCTCTTATAAAAGACCCCCACCTCTACCTCCTTACCCACACATCAAAAGCCTTTGGATCGTCCGAACCCTACTCATTTTGTCTCTCCACTTCCCTCTCTTACTCCTTGAAGCCTCTCATTGGCCAGAAGTCTTCCCAAGGAAGCCATTGAGCTCAAATCAAAGGGAGTTACCCGATTTTAAGGCAATGTCTTCACTTGAGTACTTTTGTTTTATTTTGCTTCTCCAACCCACTAAAATCTATTTATTTATTTATTTTGTCACAAATCTAGTATCATCAATATACTAGGATGTTGTTATAAGAAGTATTCAATCTAAACTTACACACACCTACATCTAATGGTTAAAGAACATACTGTTTCCGTGGATGGTGAATTTATGCCTCCCGAAACGATGATTGTTCAACATTCCTTTAACACCTTCAAAGGTGGCAATTAAGATGTCACTATATTTATATATGATATTTAATATTTTTATGTTTTCTGTAAGCTTCTGTATTTTTCATTTTGGGCATACCTTTATGGTTTCCATTATGGGTAAACGCGATATCTTCATTTAAGGAAGTGCGGACTACCGCCCCCTCAAAGTGATTTGATTTCGTTAATGCCATATGTGGGACTTATAAAGGATTTAATTAATGGTATTATATATGATATTATACTAGAATTATAATATATCATTATATAATTATTATTCCATTCCATAAAAAAATACGAAATAGAAATGATTGTATCGTTCATGCGTACGTACGGCTTACCGTCTCCATGAACGGTGCATTTCATTTCTTACCTCTAAATGAAAATGTAACATTATAAATGAATGTATATACTGGATATATATGATATATATAATAAATACATCATGATTATAATTCTAGATATAATGGATATACGAACAGCTTGTAATTATAAAGGGTTTATTATTGACTCTGGTAACAATGATCGTTAAAACGACCGTTATTAACTTAAATAATTACATAGTATTCATGACATGGAAATAAGTGATATAAAAGGAATAATGAACTTGTAAAAGGTTCTTAAGAAAGTATAAATTAACTCAATTTTATTATTCAGGACATTAAAGAACGATGGAGTCAAGTCGGACCCGAGGTATGGGACTTCGTCTCAATCTCTTTTCATTGAGGCATATGTTATTTTATACACAACATTCTTTTATACGTTTTATATACCCCTTTTACTTGTACATTTATCCAAAAGGAATCTTTTTTATACGAAGCATTTTACAAAATGACAAAAGGGAATGTTTTTGTCGTACGTATGCGGTGACAACGACTTCTCTGCCGCCGTGACCATTATTTGAGTTTCGGCTTCCTCTACAAGCCATACCTTATTTTTAAAAGAAAAATAAATACCATGTTTTAGTTTTCATTTATTTTGGTATTGAAAATGGTTTTCATAATGTTTTTATATCAATGTGTTGTATTGATATCTTGTGATCGAAAGGTGGGAATGTTATGTTTCCTTTATGCATGTTTTATGTCATACGATTATGTTGAGGTTCTTGGGAATTATTATGAAGACGGGTGGTTCCGTGATATACTAAGGGTGGGTGAGCCCGATATAGCTCTCCAATGCATTGGGTAACGCGAAGGAGTGAAACGTTAAGGTTTATCCGAAGAGATATAGGGAATATACTGTGATGGGTATTCCAAACGTAGCCAAGAGGGTTACTCCCTACGTAAGAATGTTATGAATGCCTCAAGTTACCTTTATGACTTATGATTTCTATGATTTATTCATGATTTGATGAGGTATGTTAAAGTGATTATGTTTTATGGGTAAAGTATGATTTCTTTCTTATGTATATATGTACCCATGTTTTCTTTCCATATTTTTATATCCCTTACTGAGCTTTTTATGCTCATCCCAAGTTTTTTGGAAATGTTTTTCACAGGTCAAGGGAAAGGTACATGATATGATGATAGTGTCCAGGAAGTGTCAAGAATGAATCCATGTTTTATTTTAAATATATTTCCATTGATCGGAAAGAAGAATACTATCTTTATGTAACCACTTTGTTTATATGTGGAATGTAATGCAAGTTTTATGATCTAATTATCTAAAACTGTAAACCCGAAAAGATCCTCAATGTGTAATCTTGTAATAACTCATGATTTAGTAAGGTTTAAGGCTGGGGCCTTATAGTTGGTATCAGAGGTCGGTTTAGATAACATTAGGAGTTAGAATTCTTTTAAATGATTATCCAAAAATATTTTTTTTATTGTCAAATTGAAATGATATAGCATTTTAAGATTACAATGTTGCTTCATCTAAGACATGTTTGTTCAGAATGGTTTTCCGTAGAGGAAACTGGGTAGCAGTGCTAGGAAGGCATGCAGAAGGAAATAACCTTCCGAATCAGCATCCTGAGATGGTCGGAATTGGAACTGAACAGTTTTTTGCAATAATGGCGCAGTTGACTCAAGCGATAAATGGTGGTGGTATCCATACACGAGATCAGCCAGATCAACCGCAGAGGAACATGTCAGTGGTGGAACATTTAATGAGGAAACATCCCCCATCCTTCAGAGGATCATCTGACCCTGTGCTAGATCACAGGTGGATTAAAGCACTGGAGAAGATTTTCGATGTCATGGGGTGTTCAGACAATCAAAAGGTTAGTCTTGCTATTTACCGTTTGGAGGGTGAAGCAGATCTGTGGTGGTCGATAGTTAAGAATATCAGGGACGCCGATGAGATTGATGCTCTCGACTGGGATGAATTCAAAGGTATGTTTCTTGAGAAGTATTTTTCTAAGGCTGTTCGACATAGGATGGAAAATAAATTCTTGGAATTGAGGCAAGAGGAAGACTCAGTGGCTACCTATGAAGAAATTTTCACTCGATTGTCAAGGTATGCTCTAAATTTTATCCGAGACCTTGATTGTAAAATCAATCGTTTTTTCTCAGGATTAAAGCCAAAATATCGATGGGCATTATCTTTTCATGAGTTTAAAAGTTATGAAATGCTTGTTCGATGTGCTGATAAGGTGGAAATGGAGTTTTCCGATGACCAAGTGTTCTATAACAACCAGCAGAAGAAGAGACCAAGGTGGCAGGAGAAAGGTAAGAATTCTTCAAAAATGTCTGATGGTAAGAAAACTAAGTTTCTAGTTTGTGATAAATGTGGAAAAAGGAATGCTGAGGAATGTCTTCTGAATTCTGGAAAGTGCTACCGATGTGGTAAGATGGGACATAAGGCTCGTGATTGCACTGAAAAAGATCAGGGTGATGGTAAGACCAAATTTGATTTACAGTTACTGAAATTTTATAAGTGCAATGAGATGGGTCACTATGCAAACGAGTGTCCGACAAAGAGCTTGAGTGATGGGAAGCAGTTAGACTACAAACAGAATGGGGTGGTAAAATCCTTTGCAACTACTTCAGCAGATGTCGGGCCATCAAATGAAGTTGTATTAGGTACTTTGTTTTTTCAGATTATGCCAGTGTGTTGTTTGATTCGGGGTCTACACATTCTTTTATCTCTGAAAACTTTTCTAGTAAAATGGGAATACCATCTCAAGTAATTACTCCTGAACTTCTAGTAAAAATACCTGGGGGGAAATGTTGAGGCAAAAAGAATTTATAAGAATCTTCCTATCCTTATCCGTGGAAAGAACCTACTTGCGAACCTTATTGTTTTATCTCTAGTAGAGTTTGATGTAATCCTGGGTATGGATTGGCTCTCTATTTACCATGCTATGATTGACTGTAGAGCTGAAGAAGTTTCTTTTCAGAAAGACATTCAGTTTGTGTACATGAATGAAACCTTACTGTTGATAACTTATCAAGAGGCCAAGAAACTTGTAAAAGATGGAAATGAATGTTACCATGCACACATCATTGAAAATAAAAGAAATGTTCAAATTAATGATGTGCCTGTGGTAAATGAGTATCCTGATGTTTTTCCTGATGAGTTGCCTAGAATAATACCAGATCGGGAAGTTGAGTTTACAGTTGACTTAGTTCCTGATGCTAAGCCAATTTCAAAAACCCCTTATCGAATGGCTCAAATTGAACTTTTAGAGTTGAACGAGAAATTGCAAGATTTATTAGAGAAAGGCTTCATTCGACCTAGTACATCACTATGGGGTGCTCCTATTTTATTTGTTAAAAAGAAACATGGTTCTATGAGACTTTGCATTCATTATAGAGCCTTTAATAACATCACTGTTAAGAACAAATATCCTTTTCCTCATATCGATGATTTGTTTGATCAGCTCCAGGGAGCTCAGTTTTTTTCAAAGATTGACCTGAGATCGGGGTACCATCAGCTGAAGGTAAAGGAGGCAGATATTCCGAAGACCGAGTTCCGTACGAGATATGGCCATTATGAATTTGTAGTAATGCCTTTTGGGCTAACCAATGCACCTTCTGTATTCATGGACTTAAAGAATAGAATTTTCCATTAGTTCTTGGATAAGTTTGTGGTGGTTTTTATTGATGATATTTTGGTGTTTTCTAAAAGTAAATAGGAGCATGAAAGACACTTAAGGGTTATCTTTCAAACCTTAAAAGAAAAGAAATTGTATGGTAAATTCAGCAAGTGTGAGTTTTCGTTGCAACAAATTTCTTTCCTTGGTCATATTGTTTCTAAAGATGGAATAACTGTTGATCCTGCAAAAACAAAAGTTGTGGAAGAATGGCCAAGACCCACAAATATAACCGAGATTCATAGCTTCCTTGTTTTGGGAGGCTATTACCGAAGGTTTGTTAGAAATTTTTAATGATTATCTAGTCCAATGACTAAGCTAACTCGGAAGGGTGTTAAGTTTATCTGGACAAAAGAATGTGATGATTGTTTTCATGAATTGAAAAGAATATTGGTGAATGCTCCAGTTTTGGCACTACCTTCCAGGAATGGTGAGTATGTTATATACAGTGATGCTTCATTGAAAGGACTTGGTTGCGTCCTAATGCAGAATGATCAGGTAACTACTTATGCTTCACGTCAGTTGAAAACTCATGAGGTAAATTACCCTACACATGATTTGGAATTAGCTTCTGTTGTTTTCGCTTTAAAAATTTGGAGGAATCATTTGTATGGAGTAAAGTGTGAAATATATATCGATCACAAAAGTTAAAAGTATATATTCACTCAGAAAGAGTTGAACATGAGACAGAAGAGATGGCTAGAATTAATCAAGGATTATGATTGTACAATTCATTACCATCCAGGAAGAGCAAATAAAGTGGCCGATGCATTGAGTCGAAAAACTAATTCTTAATTAGCAATGTTGCATTTGGAACGTGATCCTTTGGTTAAGGATTTGATGAAATTTGGAATAGAAGTTTTTGGTGTAGGATGTTCTTCTATTTTGTTTCAGGTATCAGTGAAATCTTCTCTATCAGACAGAATCAATCAAGCACAGAAGCAAGATAGTGAGTTGCAGAAAAAGGTATTGCTGGTTCAGAAATGTAAGTTTCCTGAATTTAACACTGATAATGATTGCATTTTGAGATATGGGAAGATATTGTGTGTTCCTTGTGATTCACAGTTGAAGAGAGAGTTGTTATGTAAAGCTCATAGTTCTCCGTTTTCAGGTCATCCTGTCAGTAGTAAGATGTATAGAGATCTGCGAGAGGATTACTGGTGGGATGGAATGAAAAGAGATATTGCTGATTTTACTATGAAGTGTTTGACATGTCAACAGGTTAAAGTAGAGCGACAGTTACCGAAAGGGATGCTTCAGCCTTTACCAGTGCCAGAGTGGAAATGAGAGAATATATCCATGGACTTTTTGGTAGGATTACCAAAGACATCTCGAGGTAATAATGCAATATGGGTTATTGTGTATCGCTTGACCAAATCTGCTCATTTCCTTGCTATACGAGATACTTTCTCTCTTGATCAAATTTCCCGTTTGTATCTTAAAGAGATAGTCAGGTTACATGGAGTTCCCCTCTCCATTGTATCTGACCGTGATCCCGGGTTTACTTCTAACTTTTGGAAAGGCCATCAGAAGTCGTTGGGTACTGAATTAAATTTTTGTATAGCATTTTATCCTCAATCATATGGGCAGTCAGAACGAACAATTCATACCTTGGAGGATATGCTGCGTGCTTGTTCGATGGATTATCAGTGAAGTTGGGACCAACATCTTCCTTTGGTTGAATTTTCATATAATAAGATTTTTCATTCCAGTATAAAGATGGAACCATTTGAGGCATTTTATGGGAAGCTGTGTCGATCTCCAGCTTTCTGGGATGAAGTGGGTGAAAGGAAGTTGATGGGACCAGAATTGGTAAAAGAGATGGCAGAAAAAGTTCAGCTGATTCAGAAGAACATGAGAATATCTCAGAGCAGGAAGAAGAGTTAGGCGGATAACCGGAGGAAGGATCTATCTTTCGAGGTAGGTGATCATGTTTTTTTCAAAGTATCACCATGGAAAAGTGTGATGCAATTTGGTAAGAAAGGAAAGCTGAGTCCAAGGTTCATTAGAACATATGAAATACTGGACAGAGTTGGATCAGTTTCTTACCGAGTGGCTTTACCTCCGAGTTTATCTCAGGTACACAATGTTTTTCATGTTTCGATGCTGAGAAAGTACATGCCAGATCCATCTCATGTTTTGAGTCCATAGGTAGTTCAGCTGGAAGAGAACCTATCTTATGAGGAACAACCGGTCTAGATTCTTGACCACAGGGATCAATTGTTACGGAATAAGGTGATTAATGTGGTAAATGTTTTGTGGAAAAACCACATTATGGAAGAGGCAACATGGAAATCTGAAAATGCAACGATGGATAAGTACCCCCATTTATTCGATAAGTAAATAAATTGCGGGGACACAATTTTCTAAAGGGGGGAAGGATGTAACATCCCAAGTAAGTAATGAATAATAGATATTTTTATCTATGTCTATTAATTAATTAGATAGTGTTTTAGAGGTTTAAAATGAATATAATTCCAATCTTAAGCATGGAATACACTAATATTCTTAAAAGATTGTTTTACTACCTTTTGATGGAAAACCATTTTTAAATCAAACTTTTGACAATTTTATAATCTATATATGTCAAAATAAACATATTCATTATGATTGGGACATTTAAATTTACTTTGTGTGAATTTTTGGTATTTTTCTGACAATGTTCATTTTTTAATGAATAGTGAGAAATACTGCATTTTACATCAAAACTGCTTTTTAATCTAATTTATTTATATGATTACATTATCTTTTGAATTATTTTTAAAGTGAAATTAGAATATATTTTTACCATTTAATCCAATAGTGGTCATTGGAATCAATTTCACTTTGAAATTGGACTTAAACTGGTGTCAATCTTTTGATACTTATTGTTTCATAAAAACACGCTATTTGCCATCACAGTGGGAATTAATTATTAAATTAATAATTTCGACTTATATGTTTTGAATTTTTTAAAATAGACTTTATTTTTGAATTTGGAATATCAAATATATCTTAGGGTGACGTTTTGTATCTTTCTGAAAAACATCAATTTTTTATGAATATTGAAACCACTAGTGGTACTTATAAAAACTGATTTTTCATTTAAATAAAATTTTACCACTTATGTGTTTGGAATTTCAAAAATCTGATATACATGTTTTTCATTAAGAGGTAAAATGTGGTTCAATGAGATTAAAATATTTTTTTGGTGAACAGTAACTTTTAAGTTCTTTATCGCGATTAGTGGTAATTAGTGTAGTTTATTGTAAAAATAATGTTTTAATAGTATGAGTTGAGCTTGACACATGTCGTACCCTCATTGGATGTGTCATGTCTGACCAAGAAAATCCATGGGTCAACTTGGTGACCCCATGGAGCCACTTTTGTTGGGAAATGACATAAATAACTTTTTATTTAATGTAAAAGTAAAAAATGACACAAACATAATATGTTTTACGAAAACAATTTTTAAATTGGGTTATACAAGTCAGATATTTTTCTATAAATATTCATTGGAAACCTAAAAATATTTTCTACATCATAGTATTTTTTTATAATTTTTAGACATTAAATAAATTAAATTATTTATGACATCATAATGATGCATCGATGACCTCATTATTTGACGATTAAAATAAAATGGAAAGATAATGTAATATCTAAACCTACACATGTAAAAAACCTATTGGATGGGTGGATTTAGAACCCTTATCACCTTACCCTCGAATTATATCAATGTGGGACCTTTTTAATCCGAAACTCTTTGTAAAATAAAGTAACTTATCTTTACTTTACAAAAGTGCCCCTCCTCTCCTCTTATAAAAGGCCCCCACCTCTACCTCCTTACCCACACTTCCAAAGCCTTTGGCTTGGCCAACCACTGCTCATTTTGTCTCTACACTTCCCTCTCTTACACCTTGAAGCATATTGTTGGGCAGAAGTCTTCCCAAGGAAGCCTTTGAGCTCAAATCAAAGGGAGTTACCCCATTTTAAGGTAATGTCTTCACTTGAGTCCTTTTGTTTTATTTTGCTTCTCCAACCCCCTAAACTCTTTTTATTTATTTCTTATATAACAACTCCAGTATCTTCAATATACTATGATGTTGTTATAATAAGGATTCAATCTACACTTACACACACCTACATATAATGGTTAAAGAACATACTGTTTCCATTGATGGTGAATTTATGCCTCCCGAAATGATGATTGTTCAACATTCCTTTAACACATTCAAAGGTGGCCATTAAGATGTCACTATATTTATATATGATATATAATATGTTTATGTTTTCCTTAATCTTTTTTATTTTTCATTTTGGGCATACTTTTATGGTTTCCGTTATGGGTAAACGCGATATCTTCATTTAAGGAAGTTCGGACTACCGCCCCCTCAAAGTGATTTGATTTCGTTAACGCCATATGTGGGACGTTTAAAGGATTTAATTAATTGTATTATATATGATATTATACTAGAATTATAATATATCTTTATATAAATATGATTCCATTCCATAAAAAAATAGGAAATAGAAATGAAAGTAGCGTTCATGCGTACGTACGACTTACCGTCTCCATGAACGGTGCATTTCATTTCTTACCTCTAAATGAATATGTAATATTATAAATGCATGTATATACTGGATATATATGATATATATGATATATACATCATGATTATAATTCTGGATATAATGGATACATGAACAACTTGTAATTATAAAGGGTTTATTATTGACTCAAGTACCAATGATCGTTAAAACGACCGTTATTAACTTAAATAATTACATAGTGTTAATGACATGGAAATAAGTGATATAAAATGAATAATGAACTAGAAAAAGGTTTTTAAGAAATTATAAATTAACTCATGTTTATTATTCAGGACATTAAAGAACGATCGAGTCAAGTCGGACCCGAGGTATGGGACTTCGTCTCAATCTCTTTTCATTGAGGCCTATGTTATTTTATACACAACTTTCTTTTATACGGTGTATAAACCCCTTTGACTTTTACGTTTATCCAAAAGGAATCTTTTTTATACGAAGCTTTTTACAAAATAACAAAAGTGAATGTTTTTGTCGTACGTATGCAGAGTCAATGACTTCTCCGCCGTCCTGACCATTATTTGAGTTTTGGATTCCTCTACAAGCCATACCTTCTTTTTAAAAGAAAAATAAATACCATGTTTTACTTTTTTTTATTTTGGTATTGAAAATGGTTTTCATAATGTTTTTATATCAATTTGTTGTATTGATATCTTGTGATTGAATGGTGGGAATGTTATGTTTCCTTTATGCATGTTTTATGTGATACGATTATGTTGAGGTTCTTGGGCATTATTATGAAGACGGGTGGTTCCGTGATATACTAAGGGCGGGTGAGCCCGATATAGCTCTCCAATGCATTGGGTAACAGGAAGGAGTGAAACTTTAAGGTTTCTCCAAAGAGATTTAGGGAATATACTGTGATGGGTATTCCAAATGTAACCAAGAGGGTTACTCCCTACGTAAGAATGTTATGAATGCCTCAAGATACCTTTATGTCTTATGATTTCTATTATTTATTCATGATTTGATGAGGTATGTTAAAGTGCTTATGTTTTATGGGTAAAGTATGATTTCATTATTATGTATATATGTACTCATGTTTCCTTTCCATATTTTTATATCCCTTACTGAGCTTTTTATGCCCATCCCATGTTTTTTTGAAATGTTTTTCACAGGTCAAGGAAATGGTACATGATATGATGATAGTGTCCAGGAAGTGTCAAGAATGAATCCATGTTTCATTTTAAATATATTTACATTGATGGTAAAGAAGAATACTATCTTTATTTAACCACTTTGTTTATATGTGTAATGTAATGCAAGTTTTATGATCTAATTCTCTAAAACTCTAAACCCGAAAAGATCCTCAATGTGTAATCTTGTAATAACTCAATATTTAGTAAGGTTTAAGGCTGGGGCCTTATAGTTTCCCACTAAGATTTATCTCACACCCTCTTCAGTTGATTTTTGGTACCTAGATTAGATTTTATGGTTGGTGGTATTAACAAATGGAATTATATAACGTTTGATACTTGATTGTGTGCTGATAGGATGGAGATTGATAGAAGATAACCGAGTAGGATCTTGGGACTCTAGGTGTAGAGTTTTTTTCATTTACCTTGTGGAACATGTTTTGCCTATTGTCTTTTATCCATGCATTCTTGTTTTCTAGTGACATGACATTACATTATCACTATTCATGTTGATACTATTATTATTATTCTATTTTATCTATTGCATTAGTTTTCATCCTCTATTTTTTAATATTGATTCCTTTTGATACTATTATTTTATATTCTTATTTTGTGCTACAATTTACTAACGAGGGAATAATCTTCCCACAGATAAACCCAACACCCTTGATATTAGTCGGCATACTTTGGCGTTCAGTAAGATGTGCTTGAGGACATGTGGCCCACTACACATGGGGCACCAGTCAAGTGGAATCTAGGTTTGGGTCATCACATCAACCTAATGTTTCTCAAGACTAGGGTATGTGTGTGGATTTCATCTTATGAATTTTCTAAGATTATTATTGTTGAATAATATTTATTTTTAGTTATAAATATTCTGTTATGTGATTATTTATAGTTTTAATATTTATTTATTATAAATTAGTAAATTATTGATTGTTGTGTAAAAAATATTCCATTTAATTTTTAAATAATATTAGTGTGTCATGATTTGTTTTTATTATTTATTTAGTCGATTTTTTAACTTTATTTTAAAAAATTAATTTTATGTTTCATAATTTAATCTTTACAATTAATGTTTTTATTTTCATTCATTTGTTTATATTTAAATTATTAATGATTTATATTTTAATTAAATTTATCAATTTTTACTTATTTTGTATTTTTATTTTCTATTTAAAGAATTAAAATATGCTTCTTTTTTGTTCAAAAATTAATCGATTATTTATATTTTATTTGGTATTTTATCTAGTAAAATTAATTTTTTTATCCATTTTCATATGGATATTATTTCCCATAACATAAATTTTTGACTATTTTGAGTAAGTGAAATTTTTTTCCTGAAAAAATAAACCCCTAAGGTTCAATTGATAATTTTTCATGTATGTGAATTTGAAAACATTTATTTTATTTAAATGGATGTGTATTTTAAAATTCCATGTAAGATAAATTTTCATAGAGGATAATTTATCCTAGGTGATGGATGCACCCAAACTGATATTGTAAAGAAATTGAACAAGATGATATCTTGTGTAAATTTTTCCAATGAAGATATACTGATATAAAGGAGGGAAACTATCCAATACTGAAATTCAATGATGATTTCATTATGTTATGATAATGACCTATAATAGGTACCACATTTTCTCTAGAAAATTCGGGAAGAAATTAGAGAGATCATGTAATTGAAAAAACCTATAGCACGTGAATTGTTTGAAGAAGAAATACAAATATAATGAATTTGAAACATTGAACAATGATCAATGTTGGAATAAAAAACTATGGGATTAGGGAGGATTATTCATTCTGATTGAAACATTTGTTCTTGTGGTTGTGAAAATAAAAACATTAAATAAGCTCAATGGGTTTGGTGAGTGGGAGGATGACCCATTTATGATGATATCATATTAGATCTTTGTTCATTATTCTAAAATTTATATATACAACATTTCCACAAGATTATTAACATGGGGATTTATTATTAACATAATAAAAACTACTAGATTATTAATATTTGACCCAAACATCATTGAAATTTGTCATTTATTTATTTAAGTAGGGATAATGATTTTTGAAAATATTTTTTCATAGGGAGATATGGATGAAGATCAAGTACAAAAAAGATAATTGAAACTATTAGATCATATATGATGATGAAAATTCGATGAATTCTTATTTCACACAAGCATGAAAATTATTATTAATTTTACATGAAATGAAAATATTAGCTTCCACCAATTCATTTGAAGAAGGCTGACAATTACTTGAAGGATGAAATTCAATTGATCATGGTTGTTGTTTATATTGAAAATTTTCATTTTTTTATATTTTTGTAATTATACTGATCCACTTATAAGTGGATGATCTATGGAATATGGGGTGGCCCTGATATCCTCCATAATTTTAGATGTTTCAAAAATGAATAGATTTCCCAACATGTTTTACATAATTCTATAAATAAGTTTTGAAGTAAAACTCATGCTCAAATTCATTATATCAAGAAGAATAAAACCCATTAATGATAATTTCCTCAAATTTAGTTCTATATTTTTTTGTGGAATTGGATGGGGTTATGAATTTAACATCATAAAAATATTGTGGTCAAAATTTTAGGACATCATAAGATTAATTTTAGCTGTAATATGGAATTATTAACAGGGTTTTTTGGTGGTATATTTTTTTGGATTGATTTATTAAACTGAAGGTGTAGTGTAACAATGTTAAAGAGGAAAAATACTACCAGTAATTATACATACAAGAATGAGGAAAAATTTAGTAGGTTTGATTTTACGTTGATAAAATAATGTTGTATAGAATAGAAGGATGGGGACCCTGTCATTTTTTATGTACACATTTTTTGTGGGTTCTAGTATAGGATTTAAATACGAGAGAATGAGATTTAGTCAGTGACAATGAATAAGACATCATCAAATAGAGAAGGTTTAAGATGAATTATCATAGAATTTATATGAATCAACAAAGAATAAACTTGAACACGCTATTTCAATTTTTTGTATCTTTCTCTCATATTCTTCATATGAGTATCATGAATTAAAGTTAGATAGAATTTTTTTTTCATGTTGAATAAAACTTCGTGGTTTTTTTTAAAATTCATATTATTAAATTTCTTTTAAATTTTTGGCATCTATAGAAAATAATTTTCTAAATTTCATAATCCTTATGTGAATTTAGTTCTATTGAGATTACTTTTACTATGTTTTAGTCCAAAGAATCTTTAAAGAGGAAAAAAATGACTGTCATCCCTTTATAGGTTACTCTCTTCGTCAATGAGGTTAACCAATTTTTTTTAGGGGAATATGCAATTAATATTACAAAAATATAAAATTTATTTTAAACCAAGATGTTTAAATTTATATGAAACATTCTGATAAAAATAGTACTAATTTTTCTAAAATTTCATTTCTCACTTACTTATTGTCTACTTTTCACAATAACAAACCATTCTTCCCACTATTTTCAGAAAATTCAATAACTAAATAAGCCTTCGTAAATTCTCTTCAGGATTCCCTTCACTATAACCGTTCATTGATTTCCTAGTGTATGAGTATAAATAGAAATTTTATGTCTTTGATGGCCTCTATCTCAGTCAGTTAGGATACTTCATCCACCTATATTTTGATTTGTTTTAAGGTGAAGATAAAAACTATACATTAAAATAATATATTTTTCATTAAGTGTTATATATATTTCTTTTTAATGTGATAATGTAGTTAGGTTGTTTTTAATAAGAGGATTTTGATTTTTGTTTTTTGTGTGTGTATGTGTCATTATTAGTGAACTATTATTAAATAATTCTAAGCATGTCTGTTGGGAATAAGTTTTACATTAACCCAAAGAAATATTGTATGATATGATATGTAGATATTTCAGATGAAATTTAAAGTGATTGTGTGTTTTTTTAATAGATATATTTGACATTATTTATTTCAATCATTCTGGTTTACTACACAATGTATTAAAAAATAGTAGTATGATTGATCAGATAATATCTTTTTATAAAAAAATATCATGGTAGTAATAATATTTATGTTAAATAGTTATTAATAAAAACCAAAGATTCTCCTTATCAAAGATATAATATATTATTTATGTTGTGTTCATATATTTTATTAAAGATTCTGTGGGTACCTTTAATTTTATATTGAATTAATAGTTAGTACATGTTATTTCAGGTAATAAAATCATTCAAACAACATATATGTGTATTAAAATGTCATTAGATTTTTAGAAGTTATTTTAAAAGTTTATAATTATTTTTAATAAGTTTATTGTTGACGTATAATGTTAGAATATTTTTGTAGGGAAGTATATTTAAAACATGTTTTTTTGAAAACCTCATTTCATAGTTTATACCATAGGAAAACAAGATTGTAGATGATGAAGAAAAAATCCATAATGATAATCATTATTCGGGAAAAAATACATGTTTTCCATGTGTAATCTTGAATATTTCCTGATCTAATAGATTCATCAATGTTATAAAGAAGAAAATATTCTTATATTATTTATATTATTAATAAAATGGTTACTGAACATGATTTTTAACAAATGAAGAAAAATTATTACCCTTCAATGCGGTGGTGCATCCATTATGGTCATGGTTTTAAAATTAAAAATCCATAGTTACTTTAACCATATTTAAGTGGTGTTAATGGTCATATTGAATGATTAATTGTACTAAATAACTACATCATTGTTTTATAAATTGGTTATAGTCACAAATTGGTCATTAGGTAGTTGAACTGCTAAGAAACAAACATGTCATGATTTTATCTCATCACACAATGTTCTCTTGAAAAATTGATATTCTATTTATTAGATGTTGTGTCTTTATTAGGGTCATATAACACCAATCTATATTTGATGTCATTATTAATGAAACAAATAAAATTTTATGTGATGCCCTTATTTTATCCATGAGATCAAAATTAAAGATTATTGTATTACAGTTGATGTTGGTATATGTGAATAAAATTTAAATTTTAAAATTTAAATGCCAAAATTAAAATAAAAAATGTTTTATATGAGGGGGAAGTGAATTTAATAATCTAGTAGGATGTTGAAAACGGGAAAAACATGACAGCTTATAATGTGAATGAATATAGTGGTTCTTCAATGATTCATTTCATTATGTTAAAATACATGTATCTAAATATTAAATACAATTTTATAGAAGATGAGTACAACTATAGTGTGTGTGATGAAGTAGTGAATTGATGTAATGATTCGTTTAAAGAAAGTTGGTGTTTAGTTAAATTTATTGATGTCACAATTTCTTACTTTATAAATGATTTCTTATATATTCTATGGGATAATATTTCAACAATTTTATTATCTGTGATTGTAAGATGAGTTTTCAAATAAATCGTTACATTTATACATATTATGATTGTAGAAACTTTTTTGATCTTGGGGTTTCAATATCATGTTAAGGATGTCACAATCCAACCTAGGCTATTCATCCATCAGATAACCAAACTGGTCAATGAAATACCTGGTGCATATTCCTAATAACCCAGAGATAGAAACTAGAACCACCATTATAGAAAATATCATTTCCAGTGGTATCTTCTTTAAATAAAAACACAGATCAATAATAAGACATTTATATCTGAATAAGAAACAAAAAAAAGGAAGTATGAAACTGGAAATAGAAATATAATCAGGTTGCATAAAATAATTATTAATATGATAAAATGAATCAATAATTAAATCTCACAAAAAAAGAGAAAAGTTTGGGCCACCAAATATGCAACCCAAAAAGGTGAAAAAAAAACTATAACCCCTTATCCCTACATGACCTATAGCTTAACTCCACATCATATTACTCCAATCTGGTACATCCCATATCCAAAAAACAATAAATAAATTAAATTCACCTGAAATGAAACCATAAGAGATAAATATGTCATGTGGTATAGTAGGGTGTGACCAACATTATCTGATTAAATAAAAACCATTAAAATTTTTAAATTATTATGAATGACAATGTTTCTTGACTTACTAATATTTTTCAAGAATATATAAATATTTCATATGTTTATATACTAAAAAATATAGATTTTTTTTCTAAAAAATCTTTCTTATGTGTTTTTAGTATATTTAAATTTTTATAAAAGTAATATTATAATTTAAAATATGTTTTTCTAAATATTAATTTTTAAATATAAAATAAATGTTCCTATAAAAATGACATATGTGTTTATATTTCATCATAAAATGTGTACTTTTTTTCAATTTTTTTATAAATTCATAATTACTCTACATAATATAAGTAATAATCATATGAATTAATTATTTTTCATATGATGTTAAAATAATATTAATATGAAAAAATTTACCATTTATGATAGTTTTTTAATTATATTTTTTGATGATGATATTATTATCTAATGAAAATATAAAAACCTGTAGAGAGTGGAATATTTTTTGATGTTGAAATTTTCAATGAAAGTAATTTTTTCTATGAATATAAAATTTAGGAATTATAATATGTCTTGTAATGTTTTGAAGATGGAAATGGCCCCTAGAAAAGATGCCACACGTGTATTATAGTTATTCAAATTGATAATGTTGAGAGTATTTATTAAAACATTGGATTCATTAATTTCCATTGCATAAAATGACGTGAAGTAGGAGCCAAAATTAATTATTTTAGAAATATGGATATCTCAATAAGGATATAATAATTTTAAAATAAGTATATTTCTATGAATGTATACAGTTCCAATTGGGACCATAGTTTTTGTGAACGCATATCTCTGTGATTGTTATTTTCCAAATCAAAGGACAAATATGGGAATATGTCATCTATTATTAAATTATTCTCTTAGATCATGACCATTTGGTTATATATGAATTTTAATTTAAATTTTTTTAAATATAACCAAAAGTTGTATTTTATGAAGAATTCATGTGATAATCATTTTTCCTGTTTATATAAGAGACATCATTTTTTCTATGAAGAATAACTAATTCATGTTGTTATTCACAGAATAAAATATCATCCATAGTCAAGAGAGCTTCAGAATCTAGTCATTTAAATCTTATTAATTCTCTATAAATATTACTCAACATTGTATAGTTATATCATGAATCATTGAGATGAATCTAAATATATTTTATAGACCTTTTATCATTTATATTGATCATTTATAGAACATGTAAAAAGGGAGAGACAATAAAAAAATTTGAACCTTTGTGTAAAATATTTTGTTATATTACACTAAAATATCGATCTCTTTAAGAAAACCATCTACATCATGACAATTACTCTGCTCTTAGTGAGATAATTGGTGGAGTGGACTATAGTATTTAGATTCACTAAGAAACTATGATTTCTATGATTTTTATTATTCTCATTATTGTTTTTATTTCGATTTTATTTTAAAAAAATGGTTTGGATTAGTTCAAGGGTGATTTAATTGGGGTTAATTTTTTAAAAAATAATTCCACCACCCCTTATCCATTCTTTATATAAGACCCTTCAAATAACAATTTGTATTAGTGTAATATATTCTTAAGATCAGAACTCTAAATGGTTCATGCCGTGATGATAATTTTCAAAGGAAATTAATATATGATAGTTGACATGGAATATCTATGATCAAGGATTCCTATTTCAATTATAAAAATTATTCATTTTTAATGTAATTTATTATTATCTATTTGAAAAATATAAATATATAATTTTATATGAAAAATTTTGAGTGTTACAAAATTCCAAAATGAGATCCAAAAATGGGATATTACAATTGAATTTTATTGTAATCAGAACACCAAATCTAAGGATGATATTATACATAGTCTTGGAGAAGATGAGTTTAGTAGAGTTTATCAATATTCTATTGTAAATAAGATATAGAAAAATATATCAATAGATTATGAAGATACTGATACTATATGATAGATTAGGTAAAAAATTGGGATGTTATTATTTAATATATTTAAAATGATTTATTTTTAGAGAGTCACTCAGATGAATGAGCGGATGATTGAATGTATTGATAGTGTTCCATATTTATAAATCCTTAATTATTTTCTCGATCATGGATGTAATTATCTATAAGTTCTTCCATAAAAATTGATTAGAATTCCATATTCTATTATACATTATACTATTCTAAAATATTTCAAAATAAAATATAACATTGGAACACTCATGAAAATTATTCTATAATGGATTTCTAGGATGGAGATAAAAATATGATAAAATTAGGGAATACAAATTTGACGGAATCTACTTCAAAGGATGGGAAGATAAATAATAAAACAACATTTTTGTTCTCATATGTGGAAGATAAATCATGAAATTTAGGAACAAGTGATGAGTTTTTTCAATTTTCCATGATGTTAAAAACGTTATTTAATTATATAATATGAATCAAAAAATCATTTTATATGTACAATTATTTTTATAGTAATACCATAGAAATAAGACTTTGCATGTTCAGTAAGTTACGGTGTATTGAGTCATATTTCTACAATAATAATTATAATAAAATGTATGGGAATAAATATTTATATAAATAGAAAAAAAAATAAAGATAATAAATATATGGATGCTAGATGCATCACCTAATTGGACTGTAGTTATGAATCTTATTATGATTCTAAAGCTGAATTATTTAATTTGATGAAAAATATTTGTTTTGTGACCCAAATTCATGAGGTATATATTGCCTCTTATTCTTGTTCCAAATTAGAATACAACCATTTCATTGATGAGAAATTAAATTATAATTATGCTATATTATAAGGCCAATATGAGTCATTGAATAAAAAAACACTCTGAAGAAATCATATAATGTTTTTTAAGGAAATATATATTATAAAATATATATATATATAAAGAAATAATTGTTACACGTGTTGAGTATGCGTATATTGTTTTATCCATGAAAATAAAATAATATAACTACATGAATAAGTAAAAAATATAAATGATGATATATGCTTTTGTTACTGATGGTGGATATTTTAAAAAAACATGTTAATAACAAATAAATTAATCAAAAATATGGAATATTAATCATCGGATAAAACCAATTATGTATAGAAATTATTTTATACATATTTCAAATAATATAATTATGAATAATATTTTTTTTCACTATGGGTGAATTGTAGTTTTGTAAATTATTATTTTTAAAGAAAACATTAGATATATGGTATACATAATGATTCCATTTCTATAAATTTACCATATTAAAAATAATTATTAAAGTTTTTTATATTGAATAATTAATGAAAAACCTGATAAGTTTTTTTCATATTTTTCATGATGGATATTCTATTCATTTTTTTAATAATATATGATTTATTATAATGAATTAGTTAGTTAAATTTGGGGATTCATAAAATAAATTTTTTTATAAACTAGATCATAATTTTTTTATTAAATACAATATAAACTATTTAAATGATAAAATTGATTGACCAATGATTTTGATTACGAGTATAAGACATTATAAAGTCTATTATTTAATAAAATAATCTATGGAATGGATTAATTCTGATTTACCTCGACTCATATGGATAAAAATAATTTATGTGTTGCATCTAAAGTGGGAGGGAATAACAAATAATCATTTATATGAATTATTTTATTCACTTTACCATGACCACATGAACATATTCATATGGATTAGTTTGGTAAATATTTTTGTTATTTTTTTTCGAGATTTATATTGGATTATTTTTTGAGATTTGAAACCGAATTTATTTATATTTTATTTTAATTTTATAATATTTTTTAACGTGAAAATCGCTAAAAAAAATTTATTGATAATTAATCATTTGAGATAATTTGAATATTAGGAATTCAAATTGGTTTTATTAAAAATAGAAATAAAAAATACCTTCAATTCCCCAAGAAAATATTGAGGAAATTGTGATTTTGAAATGATACTGATTATTTTACAATAAATTATTATAATTTAATTGAGTTAATATAGAATACTTTCTTGTTATTGTGTTGAATACGCTAAAACATCTTTTTATATCATCATATAGTTCTAATAAAGCTTATCTCAACCTATGAGCAATAAAATAATTGAATATTAATGGTTGTATACTTTATTTTTTTGTGTCCAAATTTACTATATTGAAAATCAAATTTGATCATGGTAATTTAAATCTAAAGGCCATTTAATTAATTTTCCTTGTCTATTCTACAAATTCAAAATCCTAAATTGTTTTAAATAAAAAATCAAGGACATTGGAAGAACCTGTACATGGAAAATTTGATAAAAGTTATCCTTTTGATCATAAAAAATATCAAGATGTTTTTTTAATTAATTGAATAGATAAGTTTTTACATTATCCGATCTTTGATCAAAAAATGATGATTTGGTGCACGATTATAAACAATACAATCCTAAAAGTGAAGAAACTAATGAACCTAAAAGGGTAATTCCTAGACAGTTTGAAACACAAGAATGAAATCCTCTAAAAATTGTAAAAGGAATATATTATAAAAGAGTTATGACTACAATAACTGTGTATTATTTTTCATATCTTTCTGCCTTTTTCCTAATTGGAACCTAGAGAAAAAAATAAATATTATATAATGTGATTTAAGTGGTTTTGATTCAACAAGAGTTAAATTAGTTCAAAAAAATAATGTATGTGAATAACTTAATTGACATACAAATTTTAATGGTTCTAGATATAAGTAGGTATTTATAAATAATAATGATGTTCAATGTGTGATCACTTGGAATAAGGACTTATTAGTTTTTTATTTTATAATAAAGAATAATCAATAGATTTTGAGGAAAAATATTCCTCAATATCCATGTTTGGATAAATTATAGTATATCAAGCGTGTGAATCATATTTAGATGTTAAATTATAACATACTAACATTATATCTACATTTGCATTGTATTTTATGGAAAAAATAAATTTTGAATGACCTCATGGATTTGGAGACTGGGATTTTCAAAATTATATTCTCAAATATACCAATTCATTTTGTGGTCGTAAACATGAACCTAGTTCTTTCTATGAAATGTTATGTTAATTTTTTTATCAAATGGTTTCAAAGTGGGATTGGAATAAAAAACACACTCTAAAAAATTATCAAAATTTATATTATTTCTTAAAATATATATTGATGATGTTGTTTATGGAAGAAAAAGTTTAAAACTATATAATGAATGTTTAAAAGAACATTTAGAAATGAATTTGAAAAGAGAATGATAGATGATTGAAACATTTACTTAGATTTAAATTTTACAAAATGTATTTTGGTAATGATTATTAATAAAAGAAAAAAAAATTATGTTCTATTGAGAAGATTATTACTCAAAAACAGTAACAAATATTCACCACCATTGAGTTCCAACATTAATCTCTATTTTGATGATGCTATAAAGCTAGCTGAAAAAATGTTTAATAGTGGAATAACTAGAAGCCTAATTTGACTAAATACTAGTATAAATTATATATTATTTTAGGTTTTTTGTTTTTAATTTTTTAAACTAATTCAAATGAATATAATTATATGACTTCTAATATAATTTTTTATTTTTAAATGGATAAATATTATCTTTATTTTTTCTTTAAAAAGAATTTTATTTTCATTTAAGATCATATATTAATGTCTATTTTTGTAGTTTTAGAATATATAGAAAAATAATTAATAGAAAATATTTATAGAAATATCTATCCAATTAACCATGTAAAAAATAATCATTTTATATCATTATTAAATATTAAAGAAACATATCATGTTACAAATAGTTGTTCGGATTAGTTGTAGTTGATAAAAAATGCCTTAAGGGACTACATAATTTATATTAATCATGATTGAATAAAATAGGATAAACTATATTTTTAGTATTTCTAAAATGTGATAAATGATTGAATGACTAAGAATATTGATTTAGTACATGACTTATTAAGTGATAATTTAAAAAAAATTATAATCGTCTTTAATTTTTGTGTACTAAAATTCAATTAGCAGATATACTAAATAAAACATTGACTATTATCTTGTTTTCTTTTATTAAAAGTAAATTATATTTATATAATTTTAAATAATATTATTTCAATATAAATAGTAATTATATTTTTTCCTATATATTTCATTTAAATTTTCTGAAATATGAACAATTTATAAATTATTTTTTAAATTGTATGTTTTATATGATTAATAATAAAGTTAAATGTGTCGTATTCTTTTCTAATTTTATTTTATTCTTTTATTATTTTACAATTCTTATGTATGGAGGTTTTTTGTATTACAAAATGTAAAAAAACAACTACATGAAACCACTGAACCATTTCCAAACCTCTGAAGTTCACCATTTCAATCTCAAACCATTTCTACCCTATCGAACCCTTTTAACCTCAAACCAATTTCACTCATGAAAAAAATAAACATATAATAAATTGTTTTATAGATTTTCTCAAAAATCCAAAATAGAATACATTTATTGAAAAATATTATAATTGATAATATATAGATTTTATTTAGTTAGATCATACATATTTATTTGAAAATAAAATTTTAAAATTCCTAGGATATGAGTTTATTTTTGATTAATTGATAGATTACTGTTTTAATGATAAAATAATATATATAGTTTTTATAAATTTTGATTTTATCTTTGAAAAAGATTAATATCTATTCATATTTAATTTTTTTAGGAGGAGCTTCTAGATATTATCTATGTAATTTTTTGATTTCCATCATTTTGATCTCAATATATATTTTGAGATTAATTTAGAATTGGTTATTATATATGATATAAAACCATATTTTATTATGAAATATATATATTTGGTTCTGTCATTGTGGGAAGTATTTGTTCAACAATTTGGAAACTAATCATATGATCTTTGTGAAGTTAATTACAATCGGAACCATTCAGGGGAATGATGGGTTTTAGAAAATTATGCAATATGATATTCATATTCTATATTTTTTTTTAGATGAAAAGAATGAAAATAATTAAAATTTAATTAGGGTTGTATATATTTTTATTTTCAAATTACAATGATTTTCTATCCATATTAAAAGATTTTGGACCTGTTATTTGAAAAGATAGAGTAATTGTGATATATATTACCAAATCCATGATTCATTGACAAAATACTCAAGAATATAGTATATATAATAAAATTGGACATTTATCGAGCTACTCCATGAGTAATTTATTCAATTATGGTGATAAAGAAATATAATATAATATTTCTTAGTCTTACTATAAACTACTTTTATTATTTCTTCTAGTGTTATTAATGAATATTTGAATGAATTTATTGACAATGATCATCTAATTGTAAGACAAAAGTTAAAAACAGTTTAATATGAAGATGTTCATCCTTTGATTGACACTCAAGTTTATAATGCCTAATAATATTTTGTGAATGTGGCAGGCTGCCTTTTTTCTACATAAATTTTCATTACATTTTACAAATAGAGGATCTTTAATGTCTAGTGTCATGGAAATCTAGAACATAATACATGAAAAAAATATAAAAAATTTCTAAACCACTTTGAAGGCTTCATCATATGTTCATACTATGTATAATTACTACATCTCATATCCTAGAGACATACATCAAAGTAAATGGTGAGAAGAAGTCCCAGTAAAGAAAATAAGAGAAACACTTGACATGTGATCTTGAGTGATATCAATAAGCACATGATAAAAATATTAAAGTCCAGTGAAATGGAAGTATAAGAATATCATAATAAAAATAACATGAATCATAACATGAATATGTGGCTACAATATTTTATTTATACATTCATGAACATATCACCAAGGTTCATCCACGAGGTGTCATAAAAATTACCAAGGTTATTCACCATGGTATTATGAAACTTGTCATCTCTATAGATAAATTTTTTATCCAATGAATTAGAGAGAAATCAGGGTGAACCATTAATATGTATTTATTCACATGTGATAAACATAGATCATAATCAAATATTTCATAAATAACCCATATAGAATAAAACAAATGAGTTTCATTGTAAAATCGTGACATTTTAAATGTTTTTAAAAATAAGATCATTATATCATTTATGACCCATGGAAAGAGAGTAAGGGTTATATGTATGTCACTTCCAAAATCAAGTTGATAAATTTTAGGTATTTATAAATACCCCTGGAAATTAAAATAGATTTGGGTATTCACATAAATGATATAAGATAATTTCTTGAGGGAAAGAGAGAAAAATTTTGAGGCAAAATTTCTGCAGCATAATAGCTATATAACATGGTCTTAGAAAACAAATAAAAGAGAAGGGACAAGGGTTTCCCCTACATAAATGGATCATTTTATAGTATAGGGACATAATAAAATAGAAATAAGATCATGGTGTGGAAATTTTAATGACATACCACATGAAAATGAAACTTGAAAGGAAGGAGAAAAATGTGATTTCTTTTACGAAAATTCGGTAGCCTAACAGCATCACATAAAATTTCAAAAAATAAATTGATGAGAGTGGAAAGGTGATCTCAAAGAAAATACCCAATAATAATAATATGGAAACTATAAGACACAACCTAATGGATTTCATGACATAAAAGAGGAGGGCGAAAGGTTCCCTTACCTTGAAGAGTAACCTTGAATGCTTGATGGTCGGATCCTTGGGAGGCTAGAGGGAACCTTGGGAGGACTCTATGGGTGGTAAAGAGACTAGATATTTATTGATGAGTATTTTGGAATGAAATGGATGAGGTAATGGCTTAGTATTTATAGGAAAAGTGGGGGAATAAATTATTAATTTCTAAGGGACACCTCAACGGTGGTATGGGAAAAACCATGGGCTTGCCCATGGTATTTTCCCATGGTATTGGCCAATTGGGACACCTCATAGCATATCATACAATTCATAGGTCTTCCAGAATTATTACATCAATATTATATCATTAATGATGTCATTAAACACCCGAACCTCCAAATTGTATTTTTACTATTCACTGAAAATTTGATTGTTTCCGAAAAATTCCAAAAATTCACCCTCACATAATATAGATGATATGAATTCAGAAATGAACTCCATTTTATGAAAATAATTGTTTTTCATTTTTTTTAAAAAATCATTATTTATGCAAAAATAAAATGTTAAAACTATTACTCATTTTGTAACACCGTAAGAAAGTAATCAAGGACCCATAAAATTATCGTATAGCCATTATACAATAATGTATAAAAATATGATTAAATTTTATGAAAATAAATTTCTATAATTAATTATTATATTATTTATAAAATTCTAAATAATATATTTCTGACATAAAAAAATAACAAAACTTATATTATGATCATTTTTTCAATTTCAAGATGTCTAAATTATATGTATACATTAATGGTTGAAGTTTCAATTTTTTTGGCCAATTTACTATTAATTACTTTTCATTACTATTCATACAGGGATATTACTATTTATACATTTCTATTCACTAAAAACTATGTTGATCTTATTAGACTCTAAATTTTTTACTGGTCACAACATTCAAAGGCCATTTGTTGATAATAATTTCACATTCTTAATTATGTCATGTTTACATAAATATTTTTAAAATACCCTTTTTCCAAAATTCTTCAATAATATACATCCTATATTTATCCAGCCATTTGAAATTCACAAACTTTACCATAATTAGAAATAAAAATTTTATTTATATAGAAGGATCAACGAAATAACTAAGGATTGATTATATATCCCCTTATAACATCTGCATAGGACCTAAGTGTAAGGTGTGCTATGGTGATATAATCTTAGGGTGGATTAGACAACATTTCCTAAGTGGTGATTTCTATCAGCTTGAACTTCTCCCATAGGCAATTTCATTCATACATCACATGTTGAAGTTCGGCTTGGGCTTGGTCGAGAGAAAAGCCCAAATATGAAACCTCCTTCCCAAGCATCGAAATATGGGCTTCGTATGGCCTAAGTCTACTAGATGTGGCTATTCAATCTTCTTTATGTATTAATTAACAAATATCACTTGTATTTATAAACAATAATCTCTATAATGAGAGTTTTTTTCAATGGTCATATAACAATCGAAACCCAATGGATTAATATTAAATTATACTCACTTACTTATTTATGGGATATAGTTTTTTTGAGTATTAAATAATATAATACACAAAAATTAGGAAATAAATATTATTCAAATTTTTATTTCGTTACATTCTTCCCCCTTTAAGAAATGTCATACCTGAAATTTTAACTCATACCCACACAAGAGAAACAGTGTGGTTACTTCTGCCTCATATACTCCTCTAGTACCCACATGGCTTCTTCACATTTGTGGTTCCTCCACAAAACCTTAACAAGGTGGGCATTATTGTTGCGTAGAACCTTGTCCCAATGATCCAAGATCTCCCCTGGATTCTCCTCATAAGAGAGTTCATGTTCCAGTTGTACCACCACTGGATTTAGTACATGAGAAGGGTTAGGTATGTAATTCATTAAGAGGGATACATGGAAAACATCATGAGCTTGTGATATATTTGGAGGAAGTGCAAGACGATAGGCCACTGCTCTCATTTGATCAAGAATTTAATAGGGGCCAATGTACCTAGGGATGATCTTCCCTTTCTTCCCAAACCTCTTGACTCTTGTCTAAGGTGAAATCCAAAGAGAACCCCTATCACCAATATCAAACTCCAAGTCCCTTCGATTATTGTTAGCTTATCTCTTTTACCAAATCTGGGTAGCTTTAAATTTTTGTTGGATGTCATGGACGTTTTTTGTCATATCTTGCACAAGATTAGGACCAAGAAGCTTCCTCTCACCAAATTCATCCCAAAAAGTATGAGTTTTACATCACATCCCATAAAGAGCCCCATAGGGTGACATCTGAATGCTCGAGTGGGAACTATTGTTGTATAAGAACTAAACTAAAGGGATATGTGGATCCCATCCATATTTAAATTCCATTGGTCAAGTTCATAGCATTTCCTTGAGTGTTTGAATAGTCGATTCATATTGTCCATGAGTTTGGGGGTGATATGTCGTACTGAAATTAAATTCAATTCTTAGAGCATGTTGAATACTTCTCCTGAATTTTGATGTGAACCTAGAATCATGATCGGATATGATATAAAGTTGAACTCAATGCAGACTTACCAGTTCCTTCTTGTAAATTGTGGAAAGTTGACCTAGAGAGAAATATTCCCAAATAGAGATAAAATTGGAAGTCTAGGTGAGGCAGTCCACAATAACCCATATCGCATTGTTTCCTTTGAAGTTCTCGGGAGACCAATGATGATGTCCATAGTGATATTGTCCCAATTCCATGATGGTATGGGTAGTGGTTGCAATACCACTTTAAGAAGATTTCACCCTACCTTCACTTGCTAACATACCAGGCACCTTGAAGTGTAGTTCGTATTCTACCTTTTCATATTATTCCACCAAAAATAATCACAAAGTTCCCTATACATTTTTGAGGTTCCAGGATGTATAGAGAAAGTATATCTATAAGCTTCATCCATCATCTCCTTCTTCATTTTCGGAATAGATGGAACACATGGCCTTTTCCTAAATTTTATTAGACCTTCTTGATCAATATTAAAATTAGGAAAAATCCCATATTTTATATCCTCAAACTTCTTCTGTGACAAAGGATCTTCTTTCTAAGCTTTCTTGATCTTCTATAGTAATGATGGTTGAGAAATAATTTGGGTTAGGTTTGATCATTCCTCTTACCATATAATTCCCATGTGGAGTATTACTAGGTTATTTATCAAAGGATCTCTTTGAATATTCATCATGGAAAGAACAACTATTTCTTTCTTACTTAATGCATCAATGACTTTTTTTGCTTTTACGGGATGATAATGAATTGACAAATCATAGTCTTTAAGAAGTTCCAACCATCTTATTTGCCTCATGTTCATTTAATTTTGTGTGAAAATATACTTCAAACATGTATGGTCTGTGTATATATCACATTTCACCCCATAAATATAGTGCCTAAATATCTTCAGAGCAAAAATGGCCACAGCTAGCTCCAGATCATGGGTATGATAGTTCTGTTCATAAGCCTTAAACTGTCAAAATGCATAAGTAAATACATTTTCATTTTTCATGGGGATTCACCCAAGACCTTTTAGAGATGAATCACTAAAAATAATGAATCCTTGTCCACATGAGGGTATAGTTAACATAGTTGTAGTAACCAATCTCCTCTTTAGCTCTTAGAATCTTTGCTCACACTCCTTTGTCCAGATGAACATGATCACTTTTCAAGTTAACTTGGTAAATAGATTAGAATGTCGTGATAATTATTTCACAAACCTCCTATCATATCCCACTAATATAAGGAGACTACGAATCTTAGTAATTTTTGTAGGTTGAGGCCACTCCTCTATATCTATTTTCATTTTAGGTTCAATTATGATTCATTCATTGGTTACAATGTGCCCCATGAAAGAAACTTGTTGTAACCAGAATACACATTATCTGAGCTTCCCAAAAATACTCTCCTTCTATAGAGTTTTCAAAATATCCTTTAGATGATCTTCATGCTCCTCATGACATTTGGAATATATCACAATATCCTCAATAAAAACAACCACAATGTTATAAAGGTAGTCATTAAAGACCATATTCATCAAATCCATTAAAATAGCAGTTTCATTAGTCATTCCGAAGGGCATCACAACAAATTCATAATGCCCATATCTTGATCGGAAGGCAGTTTTTGGAATATCTTCTTTTTTCACACCCAATTGATGATAACCAAATAAAATATCAATCTTAGAGAAAAATGGTGCACCATTAATTTGGTCAAATAAGTCATCAATTCTAGGAAGAGGGTATGTTTTCTTCATTGTGATCCCATTCAGTTATCTATAATCAATTCATAGCCACATCAAACCATCTTTCTTCTTTACAAAGAGAACGGGTGCTACCCAAGGAGACACACTCGATCAGATAAACCCTTTCCCCAAAATATCTTGGTGTTCATTCTTTATTTCCCCTAACTCCACATGTTTTATCATGTATGGGGTATTTGAAATAGGATGAGATCTAGGTATGAGTTCAATGGGGAATGCTACCTCTCATTCTAGGGGAGGTATAGGTAACTCCTCAGGAAAAACAACAACATATTAATGGACTATGGAGACATTTTATATCCTTATACTCTCATTTCTTAATTATTCTTCCCCGATAAATCACATAAATAATGATATAAGAGGTGCTTCTAGACAAATATTAGGTTGATATTTCTCTCCTTGGAAGATAACTATAGTTTTTCCATTCAAGACTACTGAGATTTCCTAGCTTCTGCACTTGATCTTAGAATTATATTTTGAGAGCCAGTCCATCCCTAGTATAATGTCAAATTCTAGAATGGGAATGACTACTGTATTTTCGATAAGATTGTGATCACTAAAGTAAATACTAGGGTTTTTAAATAGTGATGATTCTTTGATAATCCAACCATGAGTTATGACTAATACCTCATGTTTTAGTATGGTGGGGGTTGATTCTATGTTAATTTCAATCATGGAGGAAATAAAAGAAAGCGTAGAACCAAAATCCAGCAATGTACTTGTTAGCTTTGATAGAACAATAAGTGTACATGCTACCACATCGTTCGGAGCATCAACTTCATCTATAGTGATTTCAAATGTACGATCCTATTCCCTTGGTTGTTTCTGAGGATGATGGTGGTTCCCCTCCACTACCCTTGGATTTGGACAGTGATTTCCAAAGTTCCCAAGTTGTCCACACTTAAAGCAGTTGACATCAGATGGGTCATGCATCGTCTTCCCTTTGTAATTAGTGTTTAGAAGGTGAGGTTTCACCTCACTACGACAATTCCTCGCAATATTACCATTGATAAAGAAAACATTTTCAATTAATTAACGTTTAATATCATTGTTTATAATCCCACAAAAGTGTTATTATATGGGTATTTGTCATATTTTTAGGTTTTAGTGGTAATTTGAGCTTAAATGCAAAAAGTTGGTAAATCTAGAATTTTGACAGATTGTTATCACAGGGGTATTTTATTATTTTCTATTAAAATATATATCCAAACATTGTGATTAAAATTTTATTAGAATCCTGATTTTATTTCCTCCAATTATACATTATAAATAAGGAGCTAATTCATCCGTCTAAAGGGCCTAAAAATTCATTAACGTTTGGAATGTTTTAAGGTATACATCATGGACCCCACCACTATAACGGAACCACAACATGGCCTTAAAAATACAATTGTAGTTATTCCACCTGGGATAGCACGGTGAAACATTGGGTCGGATCTACAAAAAATTAGGTAGTGTTTGGAATTCATAAAGCTATCATTGGAGGTTATACATTTGGAGGAACCTTACGGAAGCTTCGTCTAGAAAATTAAATTTCCAAAGAATAATTCATAACTCATTCATCATGTGTCCAAATGAGAATAAATTTTTAGGGTTAATAGAAAACAAATTAGTAAACAACTTCTATGAAGGGGTGAACGCGTGAATCAACCATTTTTTGGAACAACAACACACACAATTTCAGATTCCAGAAATCTGCCTATAAAATGAGTCCCTCACCTCCTTTCAAAGCATCTCTCATTCCATACCATTCCATCTGGGACACCGAGGATGACAATATTTCTAATTTATATTATATTTATTTTTTTGATAGTTTTTTAATGTCTTCATCATCTTCATTCATCTCTATTACCCTTACCATGGTGGGGTAAACATTTTGAGTGATTGGGGAAGAGTTGGTTTTCTATTTTATAATGCTTGAGTTCATGGATGTAATTGATGAAATTTCATTCTTATTGAAAGTTGTTTTCAAATTCATATAGTGGATTTTATTATTAAGTATGATCTCTCTTGAATTTTAATTTCTTTATTGATTTTTTCTTGGTAAAATAGTCATTATCTCCTTCCACTAATATCTAGTGTATATACGATGGAATAGACCAGGGATTAATTGTGAAGTATTCGATGATCGTTAGTACGTGTAAAAGGGGTATTATATGTTCATGATTGTTTTCGATAAACAAAACCCAATCAGGTATTTACCATTTAAATTAAGGACATTCAATACAACTATTTTACACATGGACGGAGAGTTGACCAAACCGAGATCTTGGTATGGTTTTCTCTCACCGTAATAATTTCACCAAGGACGTGAGAGCAATTGATTTTGGAAAATCAAATTAATAAACTAAGAAGAAGAGGTTTGAATTAAATTGATCAAGGATTGCATTAAAATTAGAAAACCGACCATAGCCTAATTTCCCTTTTTATTATCATAGTTTTTCAATCATTTAAATTTCATATTCCCTTTTAAAAAAACACAATATATTTACCCTCATTTTAAAGTGAAAAAATATTTTGTGTGCTCTAATCATCGGGATAAATCATAGGTCAACAACATTAATACATTTTAACTTAGGAAATAATAGTTTTTCTACACCCGATGGAAAGCGTTCGTCAAACATGGCGTTGTTTCTAGGGAGGTAGTGCCACAATCAAATTGTAAATATTTTACCTTATTCAAAAAAAACAAACAAACATTTTTAATGTTTTTTTCAATTGATTATTTCTTTAACTCATGGAACACATAAAAACAAGTGCATGAACAAGTTTCTAACTCACCCTGGTCTACAGTGTATAGTATTTCTTTTTTGGATAAGCAGATTCGGGGAGTTCTAATCTAAATCATCAAAGGTGGATGAATTCAAGGATCTAATTCAAAACCATAAAGGGATCCTTGAATAGACCAGGTTGGAGGGTTTGGCTAGGGAATTAGTTGAACACCAATAGTATTTTCTGGAATTTTATCTAGAAATAGTTTAGGTACAAAATGATATTTCACAGGTGTATCATCAAGAAGAAAAATATATTTTAGAGTATAACAAATATCATGTGAAAGAACTCAAAGAGGCCATATAAGAACTTAAGGTTCAAATAGAAAGGCTATTAGAATATTTCTATTCTACCCAAGAGAAATCAAAACCTGAGCTACATGGTGGGGATCAACATGATTTAAATGAATTTTGGAACGAGTGTGAATACCAACTTGGCCTCCCAAAAGAAGAAGACTTCGAACCATTAAAGGCAGAAAAAACTAACATAGTGGAATTTGAAGAACAAATAGATGAGCCTTACTACCTTCCATTATCTTATACTACTCAATTCTAAGAGGTTATTTCAAATGAAGAAGAGATTTAAGACTTAAAAACTCAGGGGGATAGTCATTTCATTAACTCATTATCTTTTGGTATGGTTAAAACTGAATTTTTTATCACCTCCTCTTATTTTTAATTTTCACATTCTGTCAACAAATATATTGACTTGGTGGTTGAGGAAAAAATGAAGATGCACCTGATGAATTTTATATGGAGCCCCCTGAGCATGTTGAACACATATCAGAAAGAGTTCAAGAGGATACAAAAGTGGATTTTCTTGAGGAGAATCAGATGCATGATACTCTCATTATAGGGGATGCATTAGATATTGTAACACCCAAGATTTTTATGTTATATAAATCATCAAAGGAATCTTTTTCTACACACAACACTTGCTTGGCTTGCTTTGCACGAAATCGCGACCTTCCTCAATAGCTTGCGTCGTACGCAATACTGAGTTTCACTAAACAATGATATTCTATTAAAATATTATTAAAACTCGCCGTTATGAATAGTAATAACCACTTTTTGAAATTTAATAAATATTATTTTTCAAAATGGACTTCATTTTTTGTTTCGGAATATCGAAATTAGCATAGGGTGAAATTTTGGTATTTTTCTGAAAACATTCAATTTTTGATGAATAGTGAAACCACTAAGTGGCCGTTAAAAAAACTGAATTTTTCATAAAACATAATTTTACCGCTTTTGTGAGTGGAATTTCAAAAATCCGAGAGACACGGTTGATGTCAGTAAATAAAATGTGGTTCAATGCGATGAAAATAATATTTTGGTGAATAGTAACTTTTTACTTTTTTTACCACTGTTAAAAGTAAATAGGGTAATTAAGGGTAGAAATGATATTATTATTACCCGAACAGATGTCCTAATTCTATTGGAAAAGTGTAATTAGACCAAAAACAAGCTTTGTAAAAAAATATGACCATTTAGGCCCACTTGGATTAGATTAGGACATTTATTATTAATTTATTTAAAGAAGGGTTAAAATAGTTAAAATCAAAGTTTAATAACTAAATAATTTTTAATATAAGGTTATCCATAAGAAAAATTCGACTATAAATATTCATTATAAAGCTAAAAAGATTTCCTACATAATGATATTTTATTTGTAATTTTTATACTTTAAATAATTTAATTTATTTATGACACAATGATGATGCAGTAATTACGATAATAGTGAAATATTAGTTTAATTGATATTATAAATACCTAAATAAGTATAATTGGAGACTTTTTATTAATTAAACTAATTTTATAGGTTAATATGACATGTTAGGATTGAGTTAATTAACTTAGGTTGAAGTAATTATTCTGTTATGAGTTTCAAAAAAATCAATAATTGAATAGTGTCAAAATTGACATAAAATAGATTTTAAAACAAATACTATATTATTAATTGTTATTTTATTCCTAAAAATCTAAGGATCGATCAAATGACTTAGATAAGGTTATATATATTAATAAAACACAACTTGGGGTCTCTTGGATATATATGGTATGTTTATTAACTACATAATATAAAAATACAAAGTGACATGGTAAATGTAAATCTAATTAACTAAGAGTTAAAACTAAAAGATAAGGATAATATAATGACCTAAACTTGTCTAAATTCTATTTGATGAGAGTATTTCGACCCATACCCACCTTATATTCGAAATAACTCAATTTGGAGCTATTTAAAACCGAAATTAACTTTATAATAAAATAATATTTTTAGTTATTCCAAAGGTGCCCCTCTCCTCCCTTATAAAAGGGAACCTCCTCCCCTTCTTCCTCACACCACTTTGAGCCTTCAAGCTCTTCTAAAACCTACCAATTTCTTCTCTCCACTTCCCTAGAAACAGACTAGAGGTTCTGGTCTTCTTCAAAGACCAATTTTAGTGCCCTAAAAGGAGGTCTCAAAGAGGCACTTCAAAGAAGAGGTAATGTCCGTTACCGATTCTTTCATCTTTATTTCTTCTTCCACTTATTCTTCTTTAGTTGCTTCATTATTAAGTAATAACATCAGTATCACTTATATACTGATATGTTATTATAAATATGAAACAACCGTATTTCACCATCTATCCATTTTACTGAAAAAGATATCACCATGCGTGCGTACGTACGGAATACTGTCTCCACGCCGTGGTGTAATCTATTTTGCACCACCACCTTACTTGGATTGGTATAATGGTGTAAATAATGACTATATATGACTATTATAATGTGATATTGATTATGAAATAGTATACATACACTCCAATACAATTCCACGATCATAGGAATGATATCATCACTCGTGCGTACATACGGGATACCGTCTCCACGTTGTGATGCGACTCGTTCTACATGATCTTCATTTCATAATGATTATATAAATGAATTGAATTAATTAATATGATATATATTACACTAATACCATTATGGAAATGTGGTATCTATAACCTAAAGAGAAGAATAAGAATTTATTCGACAAAACACGCATAAGAAAAAAAAGTAATAAACACCCGAATAACAAATAGTAATGAAATATTACTAATAATAAGTTAAGAATATGACCATATATGAAATAATAAAAATAAGAATGATTTTGTAATAAGTCAATAACATTATTTAAATCATTATACAGGAGTTTCGGACACGTACAAAGCATATCGGGCCAAAGGTAAGGGAAATATCACAATCTCATTTTTATCCGAGATTGTTTATACTTTGGTATTTACTAGGGTGTATTTTATCATCCACATCCATGTTTCCACAATATGTAATATTATTTACATCCACCTAAAATTTTTTAAATCTAATTTTACCCTTCTGTGTGTTTTTAGTAAAGGATATGAAAGGAATCTTTTGTCGTTTTTTGTACAAGGTACTTTTTGACTTTTCCGACAAAGGTACGAGAAGATTTTTTTTAACTTATACGGCATGAATGGATTTTTAAAACATCATTTCCAAGAAGCTTACTTTACAAGTTTTCAAGTTTTTTTTATTAACTTCTTTTAGTTTAAAATTGTATGACCTGTTAAAAACGGAAAATGTTTTTGAAGTAGAAAGTATATTTTCCTCAAGAATGGAGTTCAAGTGTTTTATCAAAATTATTTTCCATCTAAGATAATAAAGGGTTCTGTTTCTATCCCTATTTTTACATTGATTTGATTATGTTGTGAGGGAATTATTCTTATGAATTCCGTTATCTTATATGGATTTTTTTATGATTCCATGATGTTTAAGATTCCCATTTTTATTACATGGGTTATGCAATGATGTATGATTTAATATTTTGTGGCACACATAAGAATGGTATCATTATGAGATGGGTGGGACCTATATCTCCCTCCAATGCATTGGGTAAAGATTTTATATCTCATGAGATAGACATGGCTGGAATGGTAGGTTATACCGGTTCAGTGAAACAGGACTAAAACGAGGGTGACTCGGTTCAGAAATGGACTTTGTCCACTAATATAGTCTTGGCAATAAGTATTGACTAATATGAAATGATTCTCTATGATTATGTGTATATGACACAAAGTTTCATGTTTTATGTTATGATTATTGCGATTACATTTCACTTCTATGATTTATCCCATGTTATGATATTATGATCTCTTTTGCAGGATAAAATTTCCAAAAGTTATGTTCTTATGTATATAATGTGATTGATATTTCTTTTTTTTACCCTTACTGAGCATTTGAGCTCACTCTTTTGTATGTTTTATGTCCCCAGGTCAGGAAGATGTTTATTAAGTAGAATATTCCAAAAAGGGACTCTAGATATGATGAAATAAATGGGAGGCAAAATAGATGCTTTATGAACCAGTTGTTTATGTTTCCCAGTTTCTAAAGACATTATACCTATACGGTCCTTTCTAGGTTTTGTTATATGTTGTAATAAGTGTGCTTCAATTCTGAAGTAATAACAATGTATGTAAAGTATGGGTCGTTATAGTTAGTATCAGAGGAAAGGTATAGTCAACCTTTGGAAACTAGGATGCAAAAGCCTTAGTAAGAACCCTAAGGATAAGTCTAAGCATAGAACACTATCTTAGTGTTTTAGAAATGGCCATGAATAATCTAGTATAAGACCCTAAGTGTGAAATTTTATTCTTGATTATGTGTTTTTCCTATTATAATTAGTGTTTCTCACACTATTCTTCTTTGTTATAGTCAATGGATGGAACCCGAAGGAACCGTGTTAATGCGGAATGCGATGGGAAATGCAATGATTGTCCCCCTGAGAAACCAAACGTTATGGGAGCTGGAATGAAAAATTTTGTAGCCATGCTCACACAACTTTCTCAAGCTATGAATCATGCAGGACATCCAAACGAGCAAAGGATGGAGCAACATTCTGTTGAATCCTTCATGAGACAGCGTCCACCATCATTCAATGGGTATACTGATCCATTAGTTGCTGAACAATGGATTAGTACTACTGAAAAAATATTTTCAGTTCTTCAATGTTCTGAGCATGATAAAGTCATCTTAGTACTGTATCGTTTAGAGGGTGATGCTGATCAATGGTGGAATCTTATTAAGAATACGAGGCAAAGGGATGAAATTGAGTCCATGGAATGGGACGAGTTCAAGAACTTATTTTTCAATAAGTACTTCCCTCATATTCTACGAACAAAGATGGAGAAATAGTTTCTTGAACTGAAGCAAAAGGATGATGAATCTGTTTGTACCTATGAAGCAAATTTTACAAGACTTGCAAGGTACGCTTCTGGTATTATTATCCAACCTGAGTGTATGGTCGATCGATTCTTTAGTGGATTAAAACCATGTCTTCGAAGGGCCTTAGCCATAAGGGACTTCAATAGCTATGAGGAAATCGTTCGATGTTATCTCGAAGTTGAGATGGAGATTGGAGTAACCAATCAGTCATATGGGTTTGATAAGAAGAGGAAAATGGAATTCAAAGGAAAATCTAAAGAGCACACTGAAAAGAAGATGAGCTTTCACTTATGCTCAAAGTGTGGAAAGAAACATGGAGGGAGTTGTCTTAAAGGGACAAGTAAATGTTCCAAATGTGGAAAGGAAGGTCATCGGGAATTTGAATGCCACGATGATGGGAAGAAGATGTCTAATGATGCAAACAAAGGAAGGGATACACATAATGAACCTACTACACTTCAATGTTTCAAGTTCAAGGAGATGGGACATTATGCCAATAAATGCCCTAATCCAAGGGTTGATGATGATGGTCAACATAAAAAAACTCTTAAGGCTAAAGACAAAGGAACGTCACATGCAATTTCTATCAGCGATGTGGAGTACGATAACGATGTGGTGAAATGTACACTTACCATCCACTCTAAAGTAGCAAATGTTTTATTTGATTCTGGATCCACCCACTCGTTTATTTCTGAAGAATTTTCTAAGGGTATCACTGTATTACCTCAACAATTAGATGTTGAGTTAGCTGTGACAACACCTAATGGCACAACAGTCGCATCAAAAGTTTATAATTCATCTCCGATTGATGTTTTTGGGAATGTGCTTCCTGGCAAATCTTGTGATCCTTCTTATAGTGGAATTTGATGTGATTCTTGGCATGGATTGGCTTTATCTACATGGAGCTCATATCAATTTCCAAAGAAGGGAAGTCACATTTCATATTCCAGATCAATCTATGATCATCTATCGATGCAAGGATGAACATAACCTTCCAGTGGAAATTTATTCCATTTTATGGGTATTGATTCCACTAAATGAAGGTTATTTATCTCAAATGGCTGGTGAGAAAATCATGATTAAGAATATGCCCATTGTACGGGAATTTGATGATGTCTTTCTGGAGGAATTACTGGGTCTTCCACTGAATCGTGAAATTGAGTTTTCAATAGAACTCGTACTGGGTGCTTTGCCTATTTCAAGGACACCTTATAGAATGGCCCCAATTGAGTTGCAGGAATTGAAGAAGCAACTCAAAGAGAATCTTGATAAGGGGTTCATACGCCCTAGTGCATCACTTTGGGGAGCACCTTTTCAGTTTGTTAGGGAGAAAGATGGATCAATGAGACTCTGCATTGATTATTGAGAACGTAACAAGATCACTATCAAGAACAAATATCCTCTCCTGTGCATTGATGACCTATTTGACCAACTACGCGGAGCTCAATACTTTTCCAAGATTCATCTTCGTTCAGGGTATCATCAATTAAGGGTCAAAAGGGAGGATATACCAAAGACGACTTTCCGTAAAAGGTATGGACACTATGAATTTATAGTGATGCCATTTGGTCTTACTAATGCCACTGCTATATTCATGGATCTGATGAATAGAGTCTTTAAAGACAATCTTGATCAGTTTGTGGTAGTCTTTATAGACGATATTATTGTCTATTCAAAGAGCAAGGAATAACATGAAGATCACTTGAGAATTATATTGAAGACCCTGAGAAAGGAGAAGCATTATGCCAAATTTACCAAGTGTGAATTTTGGCTTCAAAAAGTTACATTTTTGGGTCACATAATATCAAAAGAGTGGATATCTATGGATCTAGCAAAAACAGATGTTATCAAAAGATGGTCGAGACCAAAAACAGTAACTGAGATCCGAAGTTTTCTTGGTTTGGTTGGATATTATCGAAGTTTTGTGAAAGATTTTTCATGATTGTCTAATCCACTAACCAAGTTGACTTGTAAAGGAGTTAAGTTTGTATGGACGGAGGAATGTGAAGATAATTTCAAGGAGTTGAAAAGAAGGTTATCCAGTGCACCTGTGCTCACACTGCCTTGTAGTAGAGAAAGTATTGTGATCTACAGTGATGCATCCAAGAAGGGATTGAGGTGTGATCTTATGCAAAATGAAATGGTGATAGCTTATGCCTCACGACAGTTGAAAATACATGAGAAAAATTACCCAACTCATGATTTGGAGTTAACTGCGGTAATCTTTGCATTAAAGATTTGGAGGCATTATCTTTATGGAGAAAGGTGTGACATTTATACTGATCATAAAAGGTTAAAGTATATTTTCACACAAAAGGAGCTGAATATGCGCCAAAAAATATGGTTGGAGCTTATTAAGGATTATGACAGCTCAATCCATTACCACACTGGGAAAGCAAACAAGGTGGCAGATGCATTAAGTCGACAAGACCATGCTAGTTTATCCATGATGAGGATCACAAAAGATCCAATATATTTGGAGTTACAAAGGATGGATCTTGGAATTATAATGGAAGGGGGAAAATATTATCTTTCTCAAATGAATGTTCAACTATCTATACATGTGATGATTAAAGAGGCAGAGAAAGAAGATTTCAAGTTACAAAAGAAGGTGATAAATGATCCTGAATTCAACCTTGATTGTGATGGGATAATAAAGTTCAGGAATCGGGTTTGTGTTCCTCCCATCCCTGAATTAATGAAGGAGCTTCTGGATGAGGCTCATAGTTCTTCATTCTTTATTCATCCTGGAAGCACGAAGATCTATAGAGACCTGAAAGAGTACTTCTGGTGGGATGACATGAAAAGAGATGTTGTTGAATATGTCTCTCGATGCTTGGTTTGTCAGAAAGTTAAAGTAGAGAGATAGAAGTCTAAGGGGATGTTACAACCATTACACATACCCGAATGGAAATGAGAAAACATCACTATGGACTTTGTCATGGGACTTCCTAAAACATCCAAAGGCAATAATGCTATCTGGGTCATAGTTGGTCGTCTTACAAAGTCTTCACACTTCATTTCTATTAGAGAGGATTTATCTCTGGATTATCTTGCCAGGATATATCTAAAGGAAGTGGTAAGGTTTCATGGAATAAAACTTTCTATTATATCTGATCGGGATCTGATATTTTCCTCGAAGTTCTGGCGAAGTCTTCAGCATACTCTGGATATAGAGTTAAGTTTCAGCACTGCTTATCATCCTCAGACAGACGGTCAGTCCGAGAGAACAATTCAAACTCTAGAAGATATTTTGAGAGCTTGCTATATGGATTTAAAAGGTGGTTGGGATCAACACCTACCTTTGGTGGAATTTTCTTATAATAATAGCTTTCACTCCAGTATTCAGATGGCTCCTTATGAAGCTCTCTATGGAAAGAAATGATGGACTCCAACTTTCTGGGACGAAGTTGTGGAAAGAAAGCTATTAGGACCTGATCTCGTTGATGAAATGGCAGAAAAGGTCCGATCTATTCAACAACACATAAGAGCAGCTCAGAGTCGACAGAAAAGTTATGCCGACAACTGAAGAAAATACCTAGTGTTTGAAGTGGGTGATAAAGTCTTCTTATGAATATCTCCCTAGAAGAGGGTTATGAGATTTGGAAAGAAGGGGAAGTTGAGCCCTAGATATATCGGTCCTTTAGAAATACTAGATCATGTTGGGAAGGTAGCTTACTGATTTGCGCTTCCACCGAATCTCTCTCAAGTTCACTATGTGTTCCATGTACCTCTCCTGAGAAAGTACATACCTGATCTTTCACATGTACTCAGCTCAAAAGTTGTACCGCTGGAGCAAGATCTTTCTTATGAAGAACAACCGATAGAGATTCTGGATTGTAGCGAAAAAGTCCTACAAAGCAAGACCACTCGATTGGTGAAAGTTTTATGGAGGAACCACCAATTAGAAGAAGCTACATGGGAGCTTGAAGATATGATGAGGGAGAGGTATCCTCATCTTTTTGTTACAAAGTGACGAATTTCAAGGGAGAAATTCATTTTAAGGGGGGTAGAATGTAACACTCGAGACTTTTATATTATATAAATCATCCAAGGAATCTTTTTATACACACACCACTTTCTTTGTTAGCTTTGCACGAAATCGCGACCTTCCTCGATAGCTTGCGTCATACACAATACCGAGTTTTACTAAACAATGATATGATATTAAAATATTATTAAAACTAGCCGTTATGAATAGTAATAACCACTTTTTGAAATTTTATGAATTTTATATTTCAAAATGGACTTCATTTTTGGTTTCGGAATATCGAAATTAGCCTAGGGTGAAATTGTGGTATTTTTCTGAAAACTTTTAATTTTTGATGAATAGTGAAACCAATAAGCGGTCGTTAAAAAAACTGAATTTTTCATAAAACATAATTTTACCGCTTCTGTGAGTGGAATTTCGAAAATCCGAGAGACACGGTTGATGTCAGTAAGTAAAATGTTGTTCAATGAGATGAAAATAATTTTTTGGTGAATAGTAACTTATTTCTTTTTTTACCACGGTTAAAAGTAAATAGGGTAATTAAGGGTAAAAGATTTTATTATTACCATAACACATGTCCTAATTCTATTGGACAAGTTTAATTCGACCAAAAACAACCTTAGCAATAAAATATGACCATTTAGGCCCACTTGGATTAGATTAGGACATTTATTATTAATTTATTTGAAGAAGGGTTAAAATAGTTAAAATCAACGTTTAATAATTAAATAATTTTTAATATAAGGTTATACATAAGATAGATTAGACTATAAATATTAATTAGAAAGCTAAAAAAATTTCCTACATTATGATATTTTATTTGTAATTTTTAGACTTTAAATAATTTAATTTATTTATGACACAATGATGATGCAGTAATTATGATAACAGTGAAAAATTAGAATAATTGATATTATAAATACCTAAATAAGTATAATTTGATACTTTTTATGAATTAAAATAATTTTCTATGTTAATATGACATGTTAGGATTGATTTAATTAACTTTGGTCGAAGTAATCATTCTGTTATGAGTTCCAAAAAAATCAACTATTGAATAGTGTCAAAATTGACATAAAATAGTTTTTAAAACAAATATTATATTATTAATTGTTATTTTATTCCTAAAAATTTAAGGTTCGGACAAAGGACTTAGATAAGGTAATATATGTTAATAAAATACAACTTGGGGGTCTCTTGGATGTATATGGAAAGTTTATTAACTATATAATATAAAAATACAAAGTGACATGGTAAATGTCAATCTAATTAACTAAGAGTTAAAACTAAAAGATAAGGTTAATATAATGACCTAAACTTGTCTAAATTATATTGTATGAGATTATTTCTACCCATTCCCACCTTATATTCTAAATAACTCAATTTGGAGCTATTTAAAACTGAACTTGACTTTATAATAGAATAATTTTTTTTGTTATTCCAAAGATGCCCCTCTCCTCCCTTATAAAAGGGAACCTCCTCCCCCTCTTCCTCACACCACTTCGAGCCTTCAATCTCAGCCAGCCCCTTCCAATTTCTTCTCTCCACTTCCCTAGAAACATCCTAGAGGTTCTGTTCTTTTTCAAAGACCTATTTTAGTGCCCTAAAAGGAGGTCTCAAAGAAGCACTTCAAAGAAGAGGTAATGTCTGTTACCGATTATTTCATCTTTATTTCTTCTTCCACTTCGTCTTCTTTTGTTGTTTCATTATTAAGTAATAACATCGGTATTAATTATATACTGATATGTTATTATAAGTATGAAACAACCCTATTTAACCATCTATCCATCCTACAGAAAAAGAAATCACCACGCGTGCGTACGTACGGAATACCGTCTCCACGCCGTGGTATAATCTATTTTCCACCACCACCTTACTTGGATGGGAATAATTTTGTAATTAATGACTATATATGACTATTATAAAGTGATTTTGATTCTGAAATAGTATACATACACTCCAATACAATTCCACGATCATAGGAATGATATCATCACTCGTGCGTATGTACGGGATACCGTCTCCACAATGTGATGCGACTCGTTCTACATGATATTCATTTCATAATGATTATATAAATGAATTTAATGAATGAATATGATATATATTACACTAATACAATTCTGGAAATGTGGTATCTATAACCTAAAGAGAAGAATACGAATTTATTCGACAAAACATGCATAAGAACAAAAAGTAATAAACACCCGAATAACATGTAGTAATGAAATATTACTAATAAGAAGCTAGGAATATGACCATATATGATATCATAAAAATAATTATGATTCTGTAATAAGTCAATAAAATTATTTAAATCATTATACAGGAGGTTCGGACACGTACAAAGAATATCGGACCAAAGGTATTGGAAATATCACAATCTCATTTTTATCCGAGATTGTTTATACTTTAGTATTTACTAGGGTGTATTTTATCATGCAAATCCATGTTTCCTCACTATGTAATATTATTTCCATCCACCTAAAATTGTTTAAATCCAATTTTACCCTTAGGTGAGTTTTTAGTAAAGGATATGCACAGAATCTTTCGTCGTTTTTTGTACGAGGTTCTTTTTTTACTTTTTGGACAAAGGTACGAGAAGAATGTTTTTTTAAATTATACGGCATGAATAGATTTTTAAAAAATTATTTCCAAGAAGCTTACATTACATATTTTCATGTTTATTTTTAATCAACTTATTTTATTTTAAATTTTATGAAATTTTAAGAAAGGAAAAAAAATTGAAGTAGAAAGGATATTTTCCTCAAAAATGGAGTTCAAGTGTTTTATCAAAATTATTTTCCATCTAAGATAATAAAGGATTCTGTTTCTATCCCTATTTTTACATTGATTTGATTATGTTGTGATGGAATTATTCTTATGAATTCCTTTATCTTATATGAATTGTTTTATGATGTCACGATGTTTAAGATTCCCATTTTTATTACATGGGTTATGAAATGATGTATGATTTAATATTTTGTGGTACACATAAGAATGGTATCATTATGAGATGGGTGGGACCTAAATCTCCCTCCAATTCATTGGGTAATGATTTTATATCTCATGACATAGACATGGCTGGAATGGTAGGTTATACCGGTTTAGTGAAACAGGACTGAAACGAGGGTGACTCGGTTCAGAAATGGACTTTGTCCACTAAGATAGTCTTGGAAATGAGTCTTGACTAATAAGAAATGATTCTCTATGATTATGTGTGTATGACACAAAGTTTCATGTTTTATGTTATGATTATTGGGATTACATTTCACTTCTATGATTTTTCCCATGTTATGATATTATGATCTCTTTTGCAGGTTAAGATTTCCAAAACTTATGCTCTTATGTATATGATGTGCTTGATATTTCTTTTGTTTACCCTTACTGAGCATTTGAGCTCACCCTTTTGTATGTTTTATTTCCCCAGGTCATGAAGAAGGTTATTAAGTAGAATATTCCAAAAAGGGACTCTAGATATGATGAAATAAATGGGAGGCAAAGTAGATGCTTTATGAACCAGTTGTTTATGTTTCCGAGTTTCTAAAGACACTATACCTATACGGTCCTTTCTTGGTTTTGTTATATGTTTTAATAAGTTTACTTCAATTATAAAGTTATAACAATGAATGTAAAGTATGGGTCATTATAAATATTATTTCTTTATGCATTAAGTTTGTTCAAATAGATGTAAAATCTGAAATTCCATTTGATAATTCCCTTGATGCATCATATCATGAGAAAGCACTGGTGAACGAAGAAGAAATTATGCAAGTGGAAACTCTGAAACTAGAGGACTCTTTCATTGTTCAAACCCCACCATTCATGTTTTATATCACAACAATGGGGGTGGACTTGGTATTCTATATCCATGGAGTCCCAAACAAAAAGGAACAAGTGCATGCTGGAAAGAAGAATTTTTGTTGGTTCATGAGGATGAAACCTCACCCACCATCAAATTGGGGATAACTGATTAGCACTGCCCCTCTGGAAAAAGTCAAATCACAGGGCCCACATATGGGATTAAACCACTATTTATCCTTCTTTTCTTATTAAAATTATATTTTTATTAATTTTAATAAATTTCTTATGTTATGTTTTTATTTTTTCTAGTTTTCAGAGTGCAACACTTAGGAGCATAACTCAATGTTTCACTGCAAATAATTCTGGTTTTACCTCTCCTGTATACATACATGATTATTTTGAATCCATAACAAATATACATACATGTTGAATCCACTTGAATGCATTGAGGACAGTGCATCATTTATGTGTGGTGGAGGGAATCTTTGTAGTTTAAAATTTTTATTTAGTGGTTGTTTAAAAAAACATTTTTCATGTTTTCATATTTTTGTGTGTTTATTTTTCATATTTTTGTGTGTTTTAGAAACTTTTGAGCTTCAATGATTACCATTTCCATTTTTGAAACCAATTTCAATGAGTGAACCAAACAATTGCTTAAAACTGAGATTACATGAATGCTGAAATGACTTTGTTTCAAGTTATAATCTTTTAGAAATTCATGAAAAGTACACTGATTTTTGAATCGCATGCCATATTTCACTGTCTATATATTTTAAATCACTTTATTGTGAGTATTTTGAACCATTATTTGTAATAATATTTTCATTGAACTCATTTCTCGAGAGAACCACACCATGATTTCTTTAACCAGAATTTGATTTATTCCTTTCAAAACTTGAGGGTTGGGGTATATGTGTTTTAAATGATTGAGGCATTTATTTGGTTTTAACCTCCTTTTCAAAATCATATTTTTCATTATGTACTACCTCACATTAATTCTTGTATCCCTTAGAATCCATGAAATGATTCTTTGGTTAGCGACATTACAAGAAAATTTTCCTTATCCAACCTGCTCTTGAAGTGAAATTTCATGATCAGGTTGAAATTAAGTGTGGGGGAAACCGCCTTGTGTTGTGCTACCTCATTTAGTGAATATTTGGGTGGAAAGTAAGTTATTAAAGAGATGTGTGTGCTGCTGAAATATTATACTGTTTAAATTTATGCCTTTTCAGGATCATTCATGATAAGGGAATATGTTCCTTTCTAGAGCTTTAGATATAAAAAAATGTTGTGTCTATCTAGATATTTCATGAAAAATAAAGTTTGAAAAGAATAAAAAAATTTCTGCTGAAATCCGGACCTAATTGAATCATGATGGATCCTATTTTCTACAAAGGGGGAGAGAAAGTGTCCATTCTTGAGTGAAAATTAGAATCATGCAATTTTTCTTCATAAAGAGTCAAACCCTCCTTTTTCAGCCTCAGAATTATTAACATCTTAATCCTACCAACCGAAAGCCACAGAAAAACCCTAAAAAGTCCTCATGAGAAACACATGTCCTTGACTCACAGCAGGTGGAAAAGTAGGAATTTATCAAGCCTATGGTGACTCTTGTGCAAGTTCGGATGAGAAAATCTTTGTTGAGCATTTACATTTGTGAGATAAGAGAAAATTCATGTTAGGTAGGTGTTTTGTGTGCATGGGATTAAAAATGAAGTGGAAATATATTAAATAATATAAAATGTGGAACATGAAATAATTTATTTTGATGAGGGATGATATATTTTTATTTCTTTGTATGGATTTCATAGATCTCAATGTTATGTGCTTTGGATTTGATTTGATTTGATTTTGATGATTACTTATCCCGGAGTCCAAGTGCTATGTGTGGGGGAATTGATAGAGAAAATATTTTCAATTAATTTATGTTGAATATAGTTATTTATAATACCACCATAGTGTTATTATATTGGTAATTGTCACATTTTTAGGTCTTTAGTGGTAATTTGAGCATAAATGCAGAAAGCAGTTAAATCTGGAATTTTGACAAATTGTTATCACATGGTTGTTTTTGTAATTTCTCATAAAATATATATCCAAACATTGTGATGACAATTTCATTAGAATCCATCTTTTATTTCCTCTAATTATGTCCTCTGGACCAGTAGCTGATCCGTCCATCTAAAGGGCATAAAAATCATGGATGTTGGGAATTGTTCTAGGCAGACAACATGGACCCCACCACTGTCACGAAACCACAGCTCATCCTCCACACATTCCATTGAGGTTCTTCCATCTGGGATAGCACGAGTACACATAGGGTTAGATCTACAGAAAATTTGGTGCATTTTGGAATTCATTAAAGCTAATATTGGAGGTTATACATTTGGGGGAACCTTCTTAGAAGTTTCATCTAGAAAAATAATCTTCCAATGGAAAATTCATAACCCATACATATTATGTCCAAATGAGCTGAAATTTTGTGGGTAAACGGAAGACGCATTAAGGAACAACATTTATGAAGTGTTCAATGCATGAATCGACAAATTATTAGGAAAAAAACATGTAGACTTTCAGATTCTGGAATTCATCCCATAAAAGGATGCCCTCACCTCCTTCTCAACGAATCTATTATACCATCACATTCCTTCTGAGACACCAAAGAGGAGAGATTGTCATCTTTCAATTTTATTTATTTTATTTTTCATAGTTTTTCAATGCCTTATTCTTACCCATTCCTATCGATTTCCCACAACATGGTGGGATAAACATTTTGAGTGATTGGGGAAGGGTTGGTTTTCTATTTTGCAATTCTTTAGTTCTTGGACGTAATTGAATGAAATTTCATTTTTATTAAAAGTTGTTTTCAAATTCATATAGCCAATTTTATTATCATGTGCTATCGCTCATGAATTTAAATTCATTTATTGATTTTTTCCTTGTTAAAATTATCATTATCTCCCTATACTAATTTCTGGTTTATATACGATGGAATAGACCAGGGATTAATGGTGATGTACTCAACGATCATCAATATGTGTCAAAGGGGTATTGAATGTTATTGATTTTTTGGGATAATAAAAACTCAATTGGTTATTGACCATGTCAATTGAGTAAATTAAATACAACTATTTTACACATGGAAGGTGAATGGACCAAACAGAGATCCTAGAAAGGTTTTCTCTCACCATCATAATTTCACCAAGGAAGTGAGAGGAAACGATTGTGGAAACTCACTTTAATAAAATAAGAAGAAGGGGATTGAATTAAATTTAACATGGATAACATTACAATTAGGAAACCATCCCTGACCTAATCAACCATTTTATTATCATAGTTTTTCAATAATATTAATTTCAAATTTCCATTAAAAAACACAACATTTTTACCCGAGTTTTAAAGTGATAAACTATTTTGTGTTCACTCTACTTCGTGAGACATCCTAGGTCAACCAAATTACTACACATTAACATAGGAAATAATTTTTTTCCACGCCCTACGATAGGCTTGCATCAAACTTGGTTTCATTGCCGGGGCGATAGTGCCACAATCAAATTGTAAATATTTGACCTTATTCAAATTATAAAAACAAACATTTTACATGTTTTTTTAAAATGATTATTTATTTAATTCATGGAACACTTACCCGCAAGTGCAATAACAATTTTCAAACTCACATTGGTCTACAGAGTATTGTATTTCTTTCCTGGCTAAGCAGATTTAGGGTGCTCGAATCCCAATCATCAAGGAGGGTGAATTCATGGATCTAATTCAAAACTATAAAGGGAACTTTGAATAAATAGTGTTGTATGGTTTCTATAAAGAATTAGTTTAACTCCAAAAGTATTTTCCAGAATTTTATCAAGAAATTGTTGAGGTACAAAATGATATTTCACATGTGCATCGTCAAGAAGAAAAATCTGGTTTAGAGTATTACAAATCATAAGTGAAAGAACTCAAAGAGGCCATAGAAGAACGAAAGGGTCAAATAAGAAGGCAAATAGAAAATGTCCATTCTACCCAAGAGAAATAAAATCCTTATCTACATGGTGGGGATCAACATGATTTGAATGAATTTTTTAATGAGGGTGAAGAAAAACTTGGACTCCTAACATAAGAAGATTTGGAACCACTAAAGGGAGAAAACACTAACGTAGTGGAATTTGAAGTACAAATAGACAATCCTTACTACCTGCCTCTATATTTTACTATTCAACTCCAAGATGTGATTTCAAATGAATAAGATATTGAAGATGTACAAACTCTGGGAGATAATCATATCATTAACTCGTTATCTTTTGATATTATTAAAAGTAAATTTTTTATCACCTCTAGTTGTTTTAAATTTTATGATTTGGTCAAAACATATATTGCCATGGTGGATGAGGGAAAAAAAGAAGATTCACCTGATGAATATCATCTAGAGCCCCATGAGCTTGTTGAACACATATCAGAAAGTGTTCAAGAGGATACAAAAGTTTCTTTTCCTGAGGAGAATGAGATGCATGATACTCACATTAAAGTGGATACATTTGGTATTGATTCATTGTGATTTGATTTTGTTCAAAAAGACGTAAAATATGAAATTCCTTATGATTATTCCCTTTCATGCGTCATATCATGAGAAAGCACTTGATAAAGAAGTAGAAATTATGCAAGTGGAAACTATGAAACTAGAAAACACTTTCATTGTTCAAACCCAACCATGCATGTTGTATCTGACTACAATGGGGGTGGACTTGGTATTCTATATCCATGGATTCCTCAACAAAAACAAACAATTATATGCCGGGAAGAAGAATTTTGGTGGTTCATGAGCAAGAAAACTCACCCACCATCAGATTGAGGATAACCGATTAGAACTGCCCCTCTAGAGGAAGTAAAAACCCAGAGCCTCATTGGGGGTTTAATCCAAGATTTTTCTTTTTTTTCTTAATAATATAATATTTTTATTTCTTTTGATAAATTTCTTATTTTATATTTTTACTTTTTTAGGTTTTCAGAGTGCAACACTTAGGAGCTTAACTTAATGGTGCATTTCAAATAAATATAGTTGCACATCTCTTTTATTCTTACATGATTGTTGTGAATCCATAAAAAATATACTTACATGTTAAATCTAATTGAATTCATTAAGGAAATTTCATAATTTAAGTGTGGGGGAGGGAATCTTTTTAGTTTAGGATTTTCATTTTTTTTGTTTAAAAAAACATTTTGCGTGTTTTCATATTTTTGTTTGATTATTTTTCAATTTTTGGAGTGTTTTTGAAACTTTTGATTTCAAATGATTAGATTTACAATTTTTTAGGCCCATGTAAATGATTGAACCAAACTATTCCATGAAACTGAGATTAATTGAATACTGAAATGACTTTGATTCAAGTTTATATCTTTTGGAAATTCAATAAAAGTACACTGATTTCTGAATCACCTTCCCTATTTCACTCTTTATATCTTTGAAATCACTTTCTTGTGAGGATTCTAAACTATTTCTGTCATATTCTTTTCATTCTCCTCAATTTTTGAGAGAACGAGACCATGCTTTCTTAAACTAGAATTTGCTTTATTCCATTAAAAACATGAGGGTTTGGGGTACATGTGTTTTAAATGATTCAGGAATTTATTTGGTTTTAAGCCACCTTTTTAAAAAGATCTTTTTCATCATGTAATACCTTACATTAATCCTTGTACCCCTTAGAAACCATGAAAATACTATTAGCTTAGACAAAATACAAGCCAATATTCTTTATCCAGCATTCTCTTGAAGTGAAATTGAATGATCAAGTTGAACTTAAGTGTGGGGGAAGATTTCTTGTGTTTTTCTACCTCATTTGGTGAATATTTCGGTTGAAAATCAGTTGTTGAAGAGATGTGTGTGCTGCTGAAAAATTATTCTGTTGAAATTTGTTCCTTTTATGGATCATTCATAATAACAGAATTTGTGCCTTTCTGGAGATTTTGATGTAAAAAGATTGTTTTTCCTATATGGAGATTTCTAGAAAAGTCAAGTTTGAAAATAAAAAAAAAATCTGCTAAAATCCGGAACTAATTGAATGATGATAGAGCCTATTTTCTATAAAGGGAGAGAGAAATTTTCCATTATTGAGTGAAAATTAGAATCATGAAATTTTTCTTCATAAGGAGTCAAACCCTCCTTTTTCAGCCTCAGAATTTTTAACATATAAATCCTACCAACCGGATTCCACAGGACAACCCTGAAAATTCCTCATGAGAAACACATGTCCTCGACTCAAATCGAGTGTTGATGTAGGAATTTATAATGACTATAGTGACTATTGTGTGAGTTTGGATGAGAAAAGCCTTGTTGAACATTTATATTTGTGATATAAGAGAAAATTCATGTGAGGTAGGTGTTTTATGTGCATTAGATAAACAATGAAGTGAAATATATTAAATAATATAAAATGGTGAACTTGCAATAATTTTTTTTGATGAGGAATGATATCTTTTTGTTTCGTGGTATCCATTTGATAGATCTTATTGGTATGTGTTTTGGATTTGATTTGATTTGATTTGGATGTTTATTTGTCCATGAGTCCAAGTGCTAAGTGTGGGAGAATTGATAGAGAAAATATTTTCAATTAATTTATATTGAATATCATTGTTTATAATACCACAATAGTGTTATTATATTGGTAATTTTCACATTTTTAGGTTTTAGTGGTAATTTGAGATTAAATGCAAAAATCGTTTAAATCTATAATTTTGAAATATTTTTATCATATGGTTATTTTTGTATTTTCTCATAAAATATATATCTAAACATTGTGATTATAATTTCATTATAATCATGATTTTATTTCCTCCAATTATGCTTTCTGGACCAGTATCCAATTCATCCATCTAAAGGGCCTAAAAATTCATTAATGTTGGGAACTGTTCCAGGCGGGCAACGTGGATCCCATAATTGGAACTGAACCACAACTCATCCTTCAAACATGACATTGAGGTTCTTCCACCACGGATAGCACGAGTACAAATAGTGTTGGATCTACACAAAATTTGGTGGATTTTGGAAGTCATTAAAGCTACTATTGGAGGTTATACATTCGGAGGAACCATCCTGGAAGCTTCATCCAAAAAAATCCTCCAAAGGGAAATTCATAACTCATTCATCTTGGGTCCAAATGAGCTGGCATTTTGAGGGTGAATGAAAAACGCATTAAGGAACAACTATTATGAAGTTTTCAACGCGTGAATCGATAATTTATTTGGACAAAATTGTGAAGACTTTTGGATTCCAGAATTCTACCCATGAAAGCAGGCCCTCACCTCCTTCTCAAAGCATTTCTCATTCCATTTCATTCCTTCTGAGACACCATGTATGAGAGATTTTCTGCTTTTTATTTTATTTATATTCATTTTCATAGTTATTTAATGACTTCTTATTCCCTATTCATCTCGATTTCCTTTACCATGGTGGGATAAACATATTGAGTGATTGGGGAAGGGTTGTTTTTCTATTTTTAAATTCCTGAGTTCTTGGACATAATTGAATGAAATTTTATTCTTGTTCAAAGTTGTTTTCAAATTCATATAACTGATTTTATTATCACGTTTGATCGCTCTTGAATTTTAATTCCATGATTGATTTTTTCCTTTTTAAAATAATCATTATATCCCTCTACTAATTTCTGGTTTATATATGATGGAACAGTCTGTGGATTAATGGCGAAGTAATCGACGATTATCAGTATGTGAAAAAGGGGTAGTGAATGTTCTTTATTGTTTGCAATAAACAAAACCCAATCAGGTATTTCCCATGTCAATTGAGGACATTCAATACAAATATTTTTCACATGGAAGGAGAGTTGACCAAATAGAGATCTTGGTAAGGTTTTCTCTCACAATCATAATTTCACCAAGGATGTGAGAGGAAACGATTATGGAAGCTCACATTAATCAACTAAGTAGAATGGTTTGAATTAATTTGAAGAAGGATAACATTATAATTATAAAACCTTCCCCGACCTAATCAACATTTTTATTATCATATATTTTCAATCATTTGAATTTCAAATTTCATTTAAAAAACACAACATTTTTAACCTCGTTTTAAGGTGAAAAAATATTTTGTGTGAACTTCACATCATAAGACATCCTAATTCAACCCCATTACAACACTTTATCTTAGGAAATAATTTTTTTTCCACGCCCTACGAAAGGCATGCGTAAAACTTGTTGTCATTGCTGGGGTGATAGTGCCACAATCAAATTGTATATATTTGACCTTATTCAAATAAAAAAACATTTTTCCTTATTTTGTTAAAATTATTATTTATTTAATTCATGGAACACTTACCCATGAGTACAAGAACAATTTTCTAACTCACCATGGTCTACCAAGTATTGTATTTCTTTATTGGCTAAGCAGATTCGGGGTGCTCGAATCAAAATCTTCAAAGAGGATGAATTTAGGGATATAATTCAAAACCTTAAAGGGAACCTTGAATACACCATGTTGGATGGTTTGTCTGGACAATTAGTTGAACTCCAAAGGTATTTTCTGGAATTTTATCAAGAAATAGTTGAGGTACAAAATGATATTTCACAAGTACATCATCAAGAAGAAAAATATGTTTCAGAGTATTACAAATCTCAAGTAAAGGAACTCAAAGAGGCCATAGAAGGACTAAAGGGTCAAATAGGAAGCCGAACAGAAAATGTCCATTATACCCAAGAGAATTCAAAGCCTGAGCTACATGGTGGGGATCCACATGATTTGAATGAATTTTTTAACTAGCGTGAAGAACAACTTGGACTCCCAAATGAAGAGTATTTGGAACCACTAAAGGGAGAAAACACTAATGTAGTGGAATTTTTAGTACAAATAGAAATGCCTTACTACCTGCCTCTATGTTTTACTACTCAACTCCAAGAGGTGATTTCAAATGAAGAAAATATTGAAGATGTAAAAACTCAGGGAGATAATCATTTTATTAACTCGTTATCTTTTGATATTGTTAGAATAGAATTTTGTATCACCTACTGTTGTTTTAAATTTTTTAATTTGGTCAACACATATATTTTCTTTGGTGGGTGATGGAAAAAAAAGAAGATGCACATGATGAAGATCATCTGGAGCCCCCTGAGCTTGTTGAACACATATCAAAAAGAGTTCAGGAGGATAAAAAAATGGATTTTCTTGAGAAGAATGGGATGCCTAATACTCAAATTAATGGGGATGCATTTGATATTGATTCTTTATGCTTTAATTTTGATCAAATATACCTAAAATCTGAAATTGCCTTTGATTTTTCCCTTCATGAAGCATATCATGAGAAAGAACTGGAGAATGAAGTAGAAATTATGCAAGTGGAAACTATGAAACAAGAAAACAGATTCATTGTTTAAACCCCACCATGCATGTTGTATCTCACTACAATGGGGGTGGACTTGGTATGCTATATCCATGGAGTACTCAACAAAAAAAACAAGTACATGCTGGAAAGAAGAGTTTTAGTTGGTTCATGAGCAAGAAACCTCACCAACAATCAGGTTGGGGATAACCGATTAGAACTGCCCCACTAGAGGTAGTCAAAACCCAGGGCCCCATTAGGAGATTAACCCAAGATTTATCCATATTTTCTAATTAAAATTCTATTTTTATTTCTTTTAATAAATTTCTTATGTTATTTTTTTACTTTTTTTAGGTTTTCGTAGTACAACACATAAGAGCTTAACTCAATGTTGCACTGCAAATAAATCTGGTTGTACATCTATTTTATTCTTACTTGATTGATGTGAATCCATAAAAAATATACTTACATGTTAAATACAATGGAATTCATTAAAGACAATGCATCATTTAAGTGTGGGTTAGGGTATCTTTGTAGTTTAGGATTTTCGTTTTGTGTTCGTTTTAAAAACAAATTTGCATGTTTTCATATTTTTGTGTGTTTATTTATCATTTTTTGGTGTGTTTTTGAAACTTCTGAGCTGAAATGATTATCATTACCATTTTTTTAACCGATGTAAATGAGTGAACCAAACTATTCCATGAAACTGAGCTTAAATGAATACTGAAATGATTTGTTTCATGTTCAAATATTTTGTAAATTCATGAAAATTACACTGATTTTTGAATCTCATGCCATATTTCAATGTCTATATCTTTGAAATCACTTTCTTGTGAGGATTCTAATCAATTTTTGTCATATTATTTTCATTCACCTCATTTTTTGAGAGAACCAGGCCATGATTCTTTGACCAGAATTTTATTTATTCCTTTCAAAACATGAGGGTTTGGGTTACATGTGTTTTAAATTATTGATGAATTTATTTGGTTTTAATCCCCCTTTTCAAAATAATATTTTTCATTATGTCCTACCTTATATTAATCCATGTATACCTTTTAAACCTAGAAAATATAGTTATGTTGCCCACATTACAATCAATTTTCTTTATCCAGCATGCTCTCAAAGTGAAATTTCATGATCAAGTTGAACTTAAGTTTGGGGGAAGCTGTCTTGTGTTGTGATACCACATTTGGTGAATATTTGGGTGCAGAATAAATTGTTGAAGAGATATGTGTGCTGCTAAAAATATATTATATTGAATGTTGTGCCTTTTCTGGATCATTCAAGATAAATGAAGTTTTGCCTTTCTGGAGCATCCGATGTAAAAAGAATATTGTTCCTATTTTGGGATTTCATAAAAAACCAAGTTTGAAAAAAATAAAACAATTTCTGTTGAAATCCATACCTGATTGACTGGTCATCTAGCCTATTTTATACAAAGCGGGAGATAAAGTGTCCATTCTTGAGTGAAAATTAGAATCATGAAATTTTTCTTTATAAAGAGTCAAATCATCCTCTTTCAGCCTCAGAATTTTGAACATCTAAATCCGACCAACCGAAAGTCACAGAACAACCCTGAAAAGTCCTCACGAGGAACACATGTCCGTGACTCACATTGGGTGGAGAAGTAGGAAATTATCAAGCCTATGGTGACTCTTGTGTGAGTTTGGATGACAAAAGCCTTTCTAAGCATTTACATTTGTGAGATAAGAGAAAATTCATATTAGGTAGGTGTTTTGTGTGCATGGGATAAAAATGAAGTGGAAATATATTAAATAAAATAAAATGTGTAACTTCAAATAATTTTATTTGATGAGTCATTATATATTTTTGTTTCCTGGTATGGATTTGATAGATCTCATTGGTATGTGTTTTTGATTTGATTTGATTTGATTTTGATGTTTACATGTCAGGAGTCTAAGTGCTATGTGTGGCAGAATTGATTGATAAAATATTTTAAATTAATTTACGTTAAATATCATTGTTTATAATACCACCATAGTTTTATTATATTGGTAATTGTCACATTTTTAGTTCTTAGTGGTAATTTGAGCTTAAATGCAAAAAACGGTTAAATCTTGAATTTTGAAAGATAGTTATCACAGGGTTATTTTTGTAATTTCTCATCAAATATATACATCTAAACATTGTAATTACAATTTCATTAGAATATAGATTTTATTTCCTCCAATTATGACTTCTAGACCAGTATCTAATTCATCCATCTAAAGGGCCTAAAAATTCATTAAAGTTGGGAATTGTTCTGGGTGGACAACGTGGACCCCAACAATGTAACGGAATGACATCGGGTATTTCACATGTCAGTATATGATCGAATAGACTAGGGATTAAAGGTGAAGTACTCAACAATCATAAGTATTTTTAGAAGGGGTAGTGAATTTTCATGATTTTTTGGGATAAACAAAACTAAATTGGGTATTTCCCATGTCAATTGATGACATTCAATACAACTATTTTACACATGGAAGGAGAGTTGACCAAACAAAGATCATTGTATGGTTTTCTCTCACCATCATAATTTCACCAGGGAATTGAGAGGAAACGATTGTGGAAACTTACATTAATCAACTAAGAAGAAGAGGATTCAATTAAAATGAACAAGGATAACCATACAATTTAGAATATGTCCCATACCTAGTCACCATTTTTATTATCATAGTTTTTCAATCATTTGAATTTCTAATATCCATTAAAAAAATTACAGTCTTTTTAAAGTGGAAAATTATTTTTTACGCACTCCACTTCAAGAGACATACTAGGTCATCCACATTACTACAATTTATCTTCGGAAATAATTTTTTCCCACGCCCTACGATAGGCATGCGTCAAACATGGTGTCATTTCCAGGGCGATAGTGCCACAACCAAATTGTAAATATTTGACCGTATTCAAATTAAAAAAACAAAAAAAATTCCATGTTTTTTTAAAATTATTATTTATTTAATTCATGGAACACTTACCGACAAGTGCATGAACAAGTTTCTAACTCACCTTGGTCTACATTGTATTGTATTTCTTTCCTGTCTAAGTAGATTCGGGGTGCTCAAATCCAAATTATCAAGGAGGATGAATTCATGGATCTAATTCAAAACCTTAAAGGTAACCTTGAATACACCATGTTGAATAGTTTTTCTAGAGAATTAGTTGAACTCCAAGAGTGTTTCTGGAATTTTATCATGAAATACTTGTGTTGAAAAATGATATTTCAAAAGTGCATAATCAAGAAGAAAAATCTGTTTTTGAGTATTTCAAATCTCAGGTGAAGGAACTCGAAGAGGCCATAAAAGGACTAAAGGGTCAAATAGGAATAAAAATAGAAAATGTCCATTATACAGAAGAGAAATCAAAGACTGAGCTACATGGTGAGGATCAACATGATTTGAAAGAATTTTTGAATGATTTTGAAGAATGACTTGGACTCCCAAAAGAAGAAGATTTGGAACCACTAAAGGGATAAAACACTAATGTAGTGGAATTTTAAGAAGAAATAGACAAGCCTTATTACCTGACTCTATGTTTTACTACTCAATTCCAAGAGGTTATTTCAAAGAAGAAGATATTGAATATGTAAAAACTCAGGGAGATAATAAATTCATAAATCGTTATCATTTAATATTCTTAAAAAAGAATTTTGTATCACCTCTTGTTGTTTTAAATTTTCAGATTTGGTCAACACATATATTGCCTTTGTGGTTGCTGAAAAAAATGAAGATTCACCAAATGAAGATCATCTGGAGGCCCATGATCTTGTTGAATACATGTCATAAATTGTTAAATAGGATACAAAAGTAGATTTTCTTGAGGATAATGAGATGCCGGATACTCACATTAAATGCGATGCATTTGATATTGACTCCTTATGATATAATTTTGTTCAAATAGATGTAAAATATGAAATTCCCTTTGATTATTCTCTTGATGCAGCATATCATGAGAAAGCAATGGAGAACGAAGTATAAATTCTGCAAGTGTAAACTTTGAAACTAAAAAACACTTTCATTATTAAAACCCCACCATGCATGTTGTATCTCACTACAGTGGGTGTGGACTTGGTATGCTATATCCATGGATTCCTCAACAAAAACTAACAAGTACATGCTGGAATGAACAATTTTTGTTGGTTCATGAGTAAAAAACCTCACCCACCATCAGATTGGGGATAACCGATTAGAACCGCTCCTCTAGAGGCATTCAAAACCTCGGGCCCCATTGGAGGATTAAACAATGATTTATACTTATTTTCTTATTAATATTATTTTTTATTTATTTTAATAAATTTATTATGTTATGTTTTTATTTTTTTAGGTTTTCAGAGTGAAACACTTAGGAGCATAACTCAATGTTTAACTGAAAACAAATCTGGTTGTACATATCTTTTATTCTTACTTGATTTTTGTGAATACATAAAAATATAATTACATGTTAAATCCAAATGAATGCATTGAGGATAGTGCATCATTTAACTGTGGGGGGAATCTTTTTAGTTAAGGATTTTCATTTTGTGTTTGTTTAAAAAAACATTTTGCATGTTTTCATATTTTTGTGTGTTTCTTTTTTCAATTTTTGGTGTGCTTTTTAATCTTCTTGAGTTGAAATGATTATCATTACCATTTTTGAAACTGATGTAAATGAGTGAACCAATCTATTCTATGATATTATGCTTAAATGAATACTAAAATGTCTTTGTTTCAAGATCATATCTTTTAAAAATTCATGAAAAATACACTTATTTTTTAATCTCATGCCATATTTCACTGTCAGTATATTTGAAATCACTTTCATGGGAGGATTATGAACCATTTTTGTAATATTATTTTCATTCACCTCATTTTTTGAGAGAACCAGACCATGCTTACTTTAACCAGAATTTGATTTTTTCCATTCAAAACATATAGGTTTGGGGTACATGTGTTTTAAATGATAGAGGCTTTTATTTGGATTCAAGCCCCCATTTCAAAATAATTTTTCTCATTATGTCCTACCTTAAATTAATCCTTGTAGCCCTTAGAAACCATGAAAATCCTATTATTCTATCCACATTACAAATAAATTTTCCTTCTATAGCCTGATCATGATTTGAAATTGCATGATCTAGTTGAAATTAAGTGAGGGGGAAGTTGTCTTGTGTTGTGCTAACATATTTGGTGAATATTTTGGTGGGAAATCAATGGTTCAAGAGATGTGTGTGCTGATAAAAAATTATTCTGTTAAAAGATGTGCTTTTTCTGGAGCATTCATAATAAGATAAGATGTTCCTTTCTTGAAGTTCTAATGTAAAAAAGAATGATGTTCCTATATGGAGCTTTCATGAAAAATCATTTTTGAAAAGATTGAAAAATTTTTAGCTGAAATCCGAACTTGATTGAATGATGATGGAGCCCATTTTCTACAAAGGGACAGATAAGGAGTCCATTCGTGAGTTAAATTAGAATCATTGAATTTTGTTTCATAAAGAGTCAAGCCCTCCTTTTTCCACCTCAGAATTTTTAACATCTAAATAATACCAACCGGAAGCAATAAAAAAACACTTACAAGTCCTCAAGAGAAACACATTTCCTTAACTCACATTGGGTGGAGATGTAGGAATTAATCAAGCCTACGGTGACTCTTGTGTGAGTTTGGATGAGAAAATCCCTGTTGAGCGTTTTCATTTGTGAGATGAGAGAAAATTCATGTGAGGTATGTGTTTTGTGTTCCTGGTATAAAAAATGAAGTGGATATATATTAAATAATATAAAATTGAGAACATTAAATAATTTTTTTGATGGGGCATGTATCTTTTTGTTTCTTAGTATGGATTTGCTAGATCATGTTTGTATGTGTTATGGGTTTGATTTGATTTGATTTTGATGTATACTTGTCCAGTAGTCCAAGTTCTATGTGTGGGGGAATTGATAGAGAAAATATTTTCAATTAATTAACATTGAATATCATTGTTTATAATCCTTCTATAGTGTTATTATATGGTTAATTGTCACATTTTTACGGTTTAGTGGTAATTTGAGCTAAAATGCAAAAAGTGTTTAAATCTGGAATTTTGACAGATTGTAATCACATGGGTATTTCTGTAATTTCTCATAAAATATATATCCAAACTTTGTGATTAAAATTTCATTAAATACTGATTTTATTTCCTCCAATTATTTCTTCTGGACTAAGAGATATTTCTTCAATCTAAAGGGCCTAAAAATTCCTTGAAGTTGGGAATTTTTCTAGGCAGACAGCATGGACCCCACCACTCTAACAGAACCACAACTCAGACTTCACAAATAAAATTGTTGTGATTAAACGTGGGATATCACTAGGACACATAATTCCGAACCTACACAAAATTTTGTGGATTTTGGAAGTCATTAAAGCTACCATTGGAGGTTATAAATATAGAGGAACCTTCTAGGATGCTTCGTCTAGAAAAAAACCTCCAATGAAAAAATCATAACTCATTAATCCGGGGTCCTAATGAGCCGCAAACATAAGGGTGAACAGATAACACATTATGTAACAACTTGTATGAAGGGGTCAACGCATGAATCGACCATTTATTAGGACAATAACTCGCACACATTCAGATTCCAGAATTCTGTCTATAAAAGGAGGCCCTCACCTCCTTCTCAAAGCATCTCTCATTCCATCCCATTCCTTCTAAGACACCAAAGAGGAGAAATATTTGGCTTTATATTTTACTGACTTTTTTTCACAGTTTTTTAATTCCTTCTTCTTCCCTATTCATCTTGATTGCCCTTAGCATGGTGGGGTAATCATTTTGAGTGATTGGGGATTGGTTGGTTTTCTATTTCGTAATGCTTGGGTTTGTGGACGTAATTGAATGAAATTTCATTTTTCATCAATGTTGTTTTAAAATTCATATAGTGGATTTTATTATCAAGTGATATCTCTATTTAATTTTAATTCCATTAATGATTTTTTCTTGGTAAAATAATCATTACCTCCCTCCACTAATTTCTAGTTTATATATGATGGAATAGACCAGGGATTAATGGTGAAGTACTTGACGGTTGTCATTATGTGTAAAAGGGGTAGTAAATGTTCTTGATTGTTTGGGATAAATGAAAACCAATCAGTTATATCCCATGTCAATTGAGGACATTTAATACAACTATTTTACACATGGAATGAGAGTTGACTAAACAGAGATCTTACTAAGGTTTTCTCTCACCATGATAATATTACCAATAAATTGAGAGGAAACGATTGTTGAAACTCTCTATAATCAAATAAGAAGAAGTGGTTTGAATTAAATTGAACAAGGATAACATTAAAATTAGGAAACTAACCCTGACCTAATCACCCTTTTTATTATCATAGTTTTTAAATCATTTGAATTTCAAATTTCCTTTAAAAATCAAAACATTTTTACCCTCCTTTTAAAGTGTCAAACTATTTTGTGTGCTCTCCTTTATGAGTGGAATCCCAGGTAAACCACATTACAACATTTTAATATAGGAAATAATTGTTTTGACATGCCCTATGACAGGTGTGTGTCATCCATCTCTTCCACACTTGTAGCATTTCCTGCTTTCGAGCAGGCAGTTTCCTGAATGCTTCTTCCCACATTTATTACACATGGACCATTTCACTTGCTTTCCACCTCTCCCCAGATCAAAACTCTTCCCTAAGCTTTGATCCATCTATCTCTTATTGTCATTTGATTTATGAGACCACAAAATCTCATGAAATGATAGCTCGAATTTCATCGCACTTCGCACGATCTCCTCACCGCCATCATAGTCTTAGTAGGCCAGGTTCTTAAACAGATGAGGTCTCAGTCCACTGAATAATCTATCAACCTTATTATTTGGATCCATGACAAAGCTATAGGTGTAACGTGAAAGCCTTGTGAAGTTCATCTCATAGAATTCCACAGATTCATTCTCCTTCTACTCATGCTTGAGAAACTCCTTATCCATTCTTGTTCTCATGGAAGGAGAAAAATATTTACTGAAGAAAATCCCTATGAACTCTTCCAACCCCATAGCTTTAACCTCCACTCTTGGTCTCATATTTTCAATCAGTTCCCACCAATGATCAGCTTCTCCCTCTAAGCAATAGATAGCTAGGGTGACCTTCTCATGCCTTGAATATAAGAACACCGAAAAGATCATCCCGATGGAGCTGTTCCACTGCCTAGCAATCAATGGGTCAGTCGATCCACTGATTCTTGGTGGTCGTTGATGCATAAAGGACTCAAAATAATTTTGTTCCATTCACATTGTGATCGGTCTCTCAGCTTGATTCACGTTATTTCCCATTACTTCAGTCATTTGGTTCATCATTCTCATGAGATTTTCTATTCTAGCTTCCAATATAGGGCTATCAGTGCATGGTATAATGCGGTCACTATTTGAATCTTTTAACTATAAAATATTTTATGTCATAAAACATCATGCTTAAACTATTACTTTTCCCTATAAATCCTTCATAATGATTCATAAAAAGATTATGATTAACCAAACATATCCCCCAGGAGTGTTGTAACCAAGACTACAGTAATGCTTGTTTCCTTGTACCAGGATACCCCGGGTCAAGCCTGAAACACCATGTCATAGTTTCCATTCCTAGGTACATCGGTGCCAGAGATTCCTTTACCTGCTCGTATCCATACATGGATGTATTTTCTTGATAAAACACTTACTGAATACTCACGAAAATACCAGGAAGTTTTCCTAAATATAATATTCTCTCTCTGGTTCTTCCTAAAGTTTTCATTGACTGATTTCCACAAACAACTAAATTATCCATTGATACCAACTGTGGCATACTTCATTTTTACTACATAACTTTTCATTACATTTTAAAAACAGATGATCTTTAAAGTCGATTGTACTTGAAGTCAGGAACATAATACATGAAAAAAATATAATAAATTATTCTAAAAAACATGTAAAACTTCATCATAGGTTCATACTATGTGCAATTACTACATATCATATCCTGGAGACATTCATCAAAGTAAATAGTGATCATAAGGCCTATTATGGAAAACAAGAGAAACAATTGACACGTGATCTTGAGGGATATCAATAAGAACATGATAAAAATCATAAAGGCATGAGAAATAGAAGGGAAGGAATATCATAATAAAAAGAGCATGAATCATAACTTGAATATGCGGCTTCAACATTTCATTTATACATTCATGAACATATCACCAAGGTTCATCCCTGAGATTTCATAAAAATTACCAAATTTATTCACCAAGGTATGGTGAAACTTATCATCTCTAGATATTAAATCTTTACCCAATGCATTGGAGCACCATCAGGTAGCACCATTAATATTTATTTATTTTCATGTGATACACATATATCATAATCAAATATTTCATAAATAACCCATCTATAATAAAATAAATGGGTTTCATTCCTAGATCGTGACATTTTAAAAGTTCTTAAAAAATCATTATGTCATTTATAACCCATGGAAAGAGAGTGAGGGATATAGGTATGTCAAATACTAAATCAAGTAGATAAATTTGATGTAATGATGAATACCATTGGAAATGAAAATATATTGGGGTATTCACGTAAATAATACAAGATAATTTCTAGAGAGAAATAGAGATAAATTTTTAGGGTAAATTTTTGCATCACAATGGTTATATAACATTGTTTTATAAAATAATTAAAAGATAGGGGAGAGGGGTATCCCATACATAAATGGACAATTTTTCAGAATAGGGCCATAATAAAATAGAATATGATCATGGTGTGGAAATTTTAATGATGTACCACATGAAAATGAATCTTGAAATTAAGAAAAAAAATGTGATTTCATTTACGAAAATTCACCAGCCTAACGGCGTCACTTAAAATTTCATAAAATCATTTGATGAGAGTGGAAAGGGGACTGCATAATTTTTAAATGAAATGGACAGTAGTAAATATATATAAAAACATACTAGAACATAATAAGATGGACACTCTAAGACACGACATAAAGGAAGTTATGACTTAAAAGAGGAGGGTGAAAGGTTCCCTTACCTTGAATAGTTATTTCGAAATCCTAAAGGTCACAACCTTGGGATTCATGAGGAAACTTTAATAGGACTCCATCGGAGTTAAAAGAGACCATAACATCATTGAGGGGGATTTTTTAATGAAATGGATGAGTAAATGGCTTGGTATTTATAGGAAAAGTGAGGGAATAAATAATTAATTTCCAAGGGACACCTCATCGGTGGTATTGGAAATACCATTGGCTTTACCATGGTATTTTCCTTTTGTATCACCCACTTGTGACACCTCATGGAATATATTACAATTAATAGGTCTAATAGAATGATTACATCATTATTACATCAATAATGATGTCATTAAACACCCAAAACTCAAAACTGTATTTTTACTATTCACCGAATATTTGACTGTTTTAGAAAATTCCAAAAAATTCACCCTAACCTAATATTGATGCTATGAATTAAAAAATGAACTCCATTTTATAAATATAATTTTCTAAATATTTATTCTTTATTTCTAAAATAAAATCATTATTTATTCTAAAAATACAACTTTAAAACTAAAACTCATTTTGTAACACCTTAAGAAAGTAATCAAGGTCCCATAAAAATATCGTATATCCATAAGAAAATAAAGTAACAATATATGATTACATTTTATGAAAATAAATTTCCATTTTAAATTATTCGATTAATTATAAAATTTTAAATAAAATATTAATGTCATAAAAAATACCAAAAATTATATTATGATCGTTTTTTTGCTTTTAAGACATCTAAATTATATTTATACATTCATGGGTGATGTTTATTTTTTTTGTCCAATTTACTATTAATTACTATTCATACGGGTATGTTACTAATCATACATTACTATTCACTAAAAATTATATTGATCTTCTTAGACTCTAAATTTCATACCGAACATAACTGTAAAAGACCAATTTTTTAAAATCATTTTACATTATTAATTATTTACAGTTTACATACATATTAAAATACCCTTTTTCCGAAATTCATCGATAATATACATCCTATATTTATCTGTTCATTTGAAATTCACAAAAATTAGCATAATAATAAAAAAAAGGTTTAGATAGATGGATTATAGAAATAACCAAGGCTTAAATACATATCTCTTTATATCTCCTTCATAGGACCTATGTGTAAGGTGTGCTATGGTGATAGAATCTTGGGGTGGCTCGGAAAACACTACCCGAGTGGTGATTTCTATTAGCTTGATCTTCTCCCGCAGATGATTCCATTCAAGCTTCACATGCTGAAGTTTGGCTTTGGCTTGGTCCATAAAAAATCACAAAGGTGAAATATCCTTCTAAAACTCTGAAATATGGAATTCATATGGCCAAAGTCTACTAGATGTGGCCATTCAATATTCTTTCTGTATTAATTAACCAAGATTTCTTGTATTTATAAACAATAATTGCATCAATAAGAGTTTAGTTTCCAATAGTCATATAAATGTCGAAACCCAACAATGTCATTTTAAAATATACAGACTTAATTAATTAAGGGATATAGTTCTGATGAGTATAAAATAAAATAACACACAAAAATTAGGAAATAAAAATTATTCAAAAGTTTGGGTCGTTATAGTGAATTTAAGTGATTTTGAGGAAGTTTTATCATTACATTAATGTGACGAATCCAATGCCAAGTATGATCATTAATAGCATTCCATTATGGTTTTATCACCTCATGAATTTGTAAATAATTTTTTTTTGATGAAGATGAATTACATTAAAAGAATTTATATATTCCCTTAGTGAAACTTTCGGGAGATTATTTTCTATAGAAATATAGGAGTTGGGGAATAAAAAAATAATGGTAATGTTTAATAAAATATTCACCCTTCATTTTCAGATAAATTGATATATATTGATAAGATTATTCTTCTATTGAATCATATAGTTTTTAATACATAGAATGGGGGGATACTTAATTTTTCAAAACCTGTTGCCTTGATGAAAAAGAAATACTACTTGGAAACTGAGCTATATCTACAGACCTATAGCCATAGTTTTCCAAAACCATAGCTTTAAATATTTACAACGTGGATATAGTCATGGTTTTGTATAAAACTTTGTCTTTGTGGTATTTCATTAAGTCCTTAGTCGTGATTCAGTGATAATATGGCAATACCATGTACCTATAGCCACTGTTTGATTAAAACCATGTAAATTGAGTCATTTTCCATGGGTTGTAGTAACTTTTTTTCTAAAACCATGTCTATATTGTGTTATTTAATATATATAGACACAGTTTCTGTAAAATCATGGATATAGAGTGTTATATAAATGTATATAACCATAGTTTGTGTAAATCCATGGATATTATTTTCCAATAAATATATCCCTAGATTTTATCAAACTATTTCTATAATGTATTTTTTAATGGGATATATAAACGATTTCTGTAAATAGTGGCTAGAGAGTATTTTTATAGATGTTATATCCTTGGTTTTTATAAACCTTCGCTATTGGTTTCCCACTTAAACATGTGAATGTTTATCAAGTGGACTTTTTCCATACAGAGTTATTGTCATGTTTTTTTAATCTATTTGTATACTTCATTTAAATATATATATATATATATATATATATAATGATATCCATTGTGTAGTTGTAAGTCATCCGGTCTGTGGTAGAGGAGGAAAGGAGATCAAATCTGGTGGGAAGCAATTTATTTTCAATCTATGTCTATGATATACATGGGAAATAGAAACAATTTTCCACCATAGATATATACCATGTAGCTAGGGATTAAACCATGGCTATAGTCCTATATCCACAATGAACAATCATGTCATCTATTTCCATGGTTTCTAAAAACATTTTTATAGGTTCTATTTCCATGGTGGAAACAATGTCTATAGGTATTATTTCCTCAATAGTAGCCATCGAAATAGTCTCTTCAAAATGTTGACATAGAATTATGATATATCAATTCCAATAGATTCCATGGATATCTAGAACCATGTCAATAGTCTATATACATGGTTTTGACCCATATGGAAATGGTTTTGGGTTATGGCTATATCAAAATTTCTTCTTCTGAAAAATTAGGATGTTATTTAAGAACCTTATCATTTTATTAAGAATAAAAGAAGTGGAAAATAATATGGTTCTTATCATAAAATGGGCTATATACTAATAGTTTTATATCCTTTCATATAATTTCATAATTTATTAAAGGTATATAGAGATCCCATTGATTTTACCAATATGACCCTTCTTACATTAATCTCCCTGAAATATGATGTTAATGGATTGAAAAATCATAATGTTAGGTTGAAATAAAATTAATTTTCATATTCATATTTCAATGAGATAAAATATTTATTCCATCCTCATATAATATTTACGTATAATATTCCAATAAACCAATTGGACATCTCTTCCACAATTCATAAATAATTCAATTTTTTCAAAGACGTGGACTATTCGATGATGTTGTTCATTTCCCATTTTCAAATTTTTAAATGATTTCCATATATTGTTACTTCATTGTCCTATGATAAGGATTCAAATGTGATTTATAATCATCTATAATGTATATATTTAGATTTTATAATGAAAAATGGAAGTGTATAGTAAATTAATTGTGACATGGTATTATTGAAAACTATTATTAAATTTAGAAAAGTTATCCCTTCTAAAGATAATCGCCATAAAGATGATTCTCATAGAAGAGGAGAATGAATATGTTATAAATGATTAATTTATTTTCTGTATTTATTTAATATATTTCCATGAATAAAGGAAACATATGTGGAAAAAAATTTATCAAGGAATAATTTTGAATTGATTTGAAATTTGGAATATACATTTAAAAAGAATCAACAAGACCTTAAACATTCAATATAAAATATTTTGATAGAATTTCAAGAGGTTTCTTCATTATATTCTAATGATAGTTAATATGATAATGTAGATGAACCCATTTTAGCAATTTATAGAAAAACATATGGATATAGTTTTTGAATATATAAATTAGTTTGACCTTTGAAAATCATTTTAGCTGATGGTCTTCATGTTCAAAATAACTTCATTGATCTATTAGAATTTACATGTCTGGGTATTAAAGTATTGAAAGATAAATTAAATTAAACTAATTGAGTTTCAAATGTTGATTGATCTCATCATCACGACTATTTTGGATTTGAGATCACAAAATTATATTTTGTTATGCTAGAAATCTTTCAAGATTCAATTTTTTTTCAAAAAGAGAAATCCGTGATAATGCATGGATTCATCTAACCAAGAATCTACCACTTATCGATAATATACTAATATTTAATCGACTTATCAGTGAAATAGTTGATGTTTTTTCTTCATCAATCAAAATAGGTAGATACTACCCTATAATATATCTATAAATTCATATATAAACATCTTCAAATTGTTCAAAAAATATTTTTACTCAATTAAATTTTACTTCTCCATTAATGATTCTATTTATACTGAAATATCCATGAAACATCATGATTGTATAACTTATTTACTCTAGAAGATGACTACTAATACTTCTGTTTTCAGTCATATGGGACTAAACATCCCATGTCTATTCCAAACCATAGAAATCTTTTACTTTCTCTACCCCTTCATTGTGTAACCAAATCCAAAATAATAATATATATTTTTACATGGTTTACCTTTTTTTGTCTTATATTTTATTGATATAAAAACATTATTTGACTTATTAACATTCAACACTTTTTATTTTATTGGTCTATAGTTTTGTTATTCTTTATACATTATTTAAATTTATTTCTCCAATTCTAATTTGAAATTATGTTTCATATGGTAATTTATACTCCTCTAGTTCATAATTAACTCTTCTAGATTGAATATATTATTTCAATCCTCATATTTTAATTTTTATATCAAAAATGTGGGAGAAGAAAATTAATTTTATATTTTATATATTTTAAATCCAATCTATTAAATATTATATTTAATTTATCATGGGTTTTTATCATCATAATGGGGGAAATTTTTGGATTTAATAATTTTATTTGAAAATATATCAATTTTTTAGTTATTTAGATGCTAAATAATCCCTATATTCATTATAGAAAAATTTTAAGTTCTTTTGAGATATTTCACGTTTTTGTAAAGAAATATGTCAATTCATCATGTTTTGGATAATTTTTTGTATTATAATTTCAAATAATTTTTTATGGAAAATATCATAATAGTTGATACATTATCATATAAAGCACAAATTTTTCATACATTATCAAAAACTCATAATTTGATTATATGAATGAGTAAATTATTAAAAATGAATTGATTTATCACTTGATGATCAAAACATTTATCATTAGAAAAATATATCATATAAAATATTGTTTCTAGTTCGACTATCTTAAAGATATTTTATTTTATTATAAATGTTCTAAATATATTAAATAGTTTTTTATATTATAAAGGTGTGGATTTATATGAAGGTCATAGTATTTTACAAAGGTTCAGTTTAGACATTTTACTATTTATTTTGAATTTTTGGGTATTTAAATAATCCCCAATGTAGATAAATCCCTCTAAAGCTAAATAATTTTTAAGATATTGTTTATTTATTAAATCATTCAAGGAATTTGTTAACATTGGTGAATCTTTAATAATTTCCATTCATAAATTCCTTTTTGTAGAAAAATTTTATGGCCAGATTAAGAATGGAGAAATAAAAAAATATATCTATTTCCCTGAATTCATATAGTATTTCCTTAAATTTATATATTTCTAATAGAGACAACTGTTACACTAAATAATGTTATATGTGATTTCTATTTTTTTAATCAATGGTCACATGTGGTAATATAACTTTTATTTTAGGGTTATTCTATTAGAACATTATTTTTGGATTATATATAATGTTTCAAATTCCTAAAAAATGTAGTGTCAAATGAAAACATAGTGTTATCTGAATAACACAAAGGAAAATATTTTACCTAGACATGAAAGTGACTCATTCTTTTTTTACGAAGAATAAATAACTAATGCTAGTAGTCATTGATGATCTCATCATATACAATCAATTAACATTCAATAGATTCTCATTAGATTCCTATTTGTACTTTGGAATAACCTATTACGTTTTTTTATTTTCATTATGAAACTATTTGATAAATATGAATATATTTTCAATAACTTTTATCTTTTGTAAAGATATTGATATTTCTTGTAAAAAATGGACACCCAGTAAAATCACATTGAACCATTTTTTTCAAAGTTGAAGTTTCTTTCACTCAACATTTAATGTCATAGGGAAAATGAGTAAGATAGTGTAAAATACTAATATCACAATGGGTGTGTTTATTTGGAGTTGAATAAGATATTCATGTGAGTTGAACCACTATAAAATTATTAGGTTCTATTCTTTCCATAACTATTTTTATTTTTCACACTCCATTTATAAATGATATCTGATCAGCTTGAGGGTTTACTTATTTTCTATCAAAAAATTTATTACTTAATTCACACAACCTCTTCAATCATTGTGTAAGTCGCACTATTTTAGAAATCCATTTTATGCTAGATCGAAACAAAAATTGAACATGGTATTCAAATCAAAATGTATGTAGAATCCAAATCACACAGAAACATATCGAAATATTATTTTATTATTATTAAATTAAGATAGTAATTTTAGAATCAATTATCCCAAAACTTTCCTACCATTTGATAAAACGTTCATACCTTAATCTGAATGAATGAATGAAGGAAAATAAAACCTTTTTTAAAGAACTATATAACCCCGAAAGAGGAGATTTATAAGAACAATAAACAAGTTATAAACCCATTTTTTCTTTTTCAAAATATTTTAATAAAAATATTTCAAAACAACATCATTTTCTTTTCCAAATAATATTTCCAAGAAAATTTATCATACTAATATTAAAGTGAATGAAATCACTACTCAAATAATTTTAATCATAAAAGGAACCTAATATAAAACTAATTCCCAAAAAACATGATGACAAGAAATGGTTCCATGAAAAATATATTTCAGTATATATAAAAAGAAAACTAGAATACGCCAAGTCATAACATTCATTATTTTAAGGTTTCATTAGAACCCTCTATGGACTCAATTATAATTATCAAAAATGGTGATAAATTACCTAATTTGGCAACATAAAACATGTATCATATCCATTATTCCTATTAAACTATCTAGAAAATGATATACTCATACTAATGAATCAATCTTTATCATATGTTCTTTTCCCCTTTTTGTATAACCATCTGAGATTTTCCATGAAACACTCCCTATTTGACCGATTATAACTTCTAGATTTTTCTCTTATATAAACCTCCACTCATCCCAATAGGACATACATTGTCACTATTTTATGGATTTTAGAAATCAAATGAATTATCAAAACATAAGTAGTAAATAAAAATTCACCTAAATACCCATATAATAAAACCCCATTCAAAATTGATTGATAATATAAAGAAGAAAAGTCTTTCCCAATGGGATATAATTTTTTTTAATAATTAATACCCCCCATAAAGTCATGATATAATAAATGGATTTTAGAGGGTCTCACACACACTCTCTCAAAGACACACACAATTTTTAAACCATCTAATGTTTCAAAATGGATTTTAGCAAAATGAATATCATTATATTTCACATTTTAAGGGGTTGAAGCCCCACTATAATATATTCTTTAAAAGAAACCTCTAGAAATCTGTTTATAAAGAATTTTTTAATATAATTGACTCCAAAAAATTTGTCAGAAACCATTCATAAATCAACACCAATTTCATTAAAATCTTCAAAAATTGTAAAATAATCATCTAATTTTCATGTCATCACACCACTTGGTCAAAAAAATCAAATAACAAAATCTATTTCAAACATCGATCTTAACATTTTCATAAAATTTATATTTTTAGTACATAGTAAGAATTACCCAGAAAAATATTAATAATTTAAAATCCCAAACTTATCCATTCATTTCACAGCCCAAATTTGGTAAACGCACTATGAATACAATATTTTATTTAAAAAAAGATTAAAGAATTTATATAATCCTAAAATATCGAGAAACACATGAAATTTCAAGTAAAACACTTGTGTCAAGTGTAATACCACGTGGAAAACCATTCAGAAACAAATAATCCCATCAGAGATGGATTAATTTCATAGAATATGGAATTTTAAATCATTAAGAACATAATTGAATGTAAATGTATGAAACAGAACATAAACACCTACCTCGATTGAATAGAAACCATGTCATAAGTTTTTACCTATGACAATGAGTGTCTAATAATCCTCAAGGGACCTCAATCAAGTACTAACAATCAAAAACCCCTGGAATAAATAAGCTAGAAACATAAAATCAAACTCAAAGAACCTATGGGTACTTATAGAGATGAAAACTGTAAAAAGGTAAGGGGAATGATAAGGGAGAGGATTGAAGTGATTACATTGAATCAGTCCAATTTTATTGAGGTTGTAGAGGCTTGAAAATAAAATGTTGGAGATGAAATTCAATGCAAATCCTTGACTCATATAGATGATATGGGGATGAAATAATCCCCTTGGTCAATTAAAATTGAAAGGGGGAAACCATATTTTAACATTAATGTAAATATAGGTAACCCTAATAGTTATGCCACACTGTTTTGCAATCCAATAGAATACCATGTGATGGAACTTCCAAATAAATCCCCATCCACAGAGTTTCTCCTCGGGACTCGCATAGTTCATCTTCATGTGTTATTTCCATCCCAAATATAGCTACCCAACATATATCCATATCACATTCTTATAAAATATATTTCTATACTTTTAAAAATACATGCTCCCCAAAACTCAAATAAAAGTTTTGTTTCATTTTTACTATTAAGATTTACCCTATGCATTCACTACCCATATAATTTAAATCATTCACATTATAAAAACTAAACAACACCTCGATTCGATGGTGTCTAACTAATCCCTCAAAAACTGTGCACCCCAAACCATGCAAAAATGAATGAAATATTAAAAATTATAACTCAGAGCCAAAAATTTCCCAATATTAATTATCTTAAAAATTAATGAAACTATTAAATTGGAAACCATGTTATAATGACATGGGTTGTTATAATCTCCACACTCTACCATATTCAACCCTAAGAAATTCTTTTTTTAGAAATAATTAAACAAAATAACTCAAATCTCATAGCCCATGGAATGATGTGATTTGGAAGATAAAAATTAAAAAATAACCTTATAAAGGAAACTCTTGAACACCAATGATTTTTCCATAATAGAGCATTAAATCTAAAAAAAATTATCTAATTATATGACATAGAAAATAAAAAATCCACATATAGGGTGAAACAGAAAAAAAGACTAAACATTGGTCTCCTATACATTTAAAAATAATCTAACATGTGTACCAAAGATGAAAATTCCCAAACAGAAGTATCCACTTGGAGGATGCATATCTCATAACATCCTCAAAACAACACAAAGCCGTCAAGAATGAATAATTACAAAGAAAATCATTCTAACACCCAAGGAGAAAAAATTTCTATGGAAAATCAACATCAAAAGACATAATATATAAAATATTAAACCATGATCAAGCATATCACATAGAACTTATCCAATGAAGAACACATGATCGTACTATAACAAGAAACGATATGGGATCTTGACCCAAGTCCCCATGATATATTGGTAAACTATGAAATTAACATCAGAACATCATCCAATGATGAACCTTATAATAATTTCACAATTGATTACTTATCCATCGAAGGGAACCATCCATCCAAATTACCTATACATTGACCCAAATATCATTCTCAACCATTTCAACAAAAAAAAATTAATTGAAATATTCGTCTATATAAAAAAATTAAAGAAGACCCAATATAATGAAACTAAAACAATATTTCATGCAATAATGTAAACCATTGAAGTTTTTTTGAAAGATCCCTATATCAAATAGATTACAACATGTGCACATCCCAACATAAATTTATAATGAAATATAATTATTTGATTGTTATAACCTTGTTTTCAAATTAGTGAGAATGAATATTATTTTCAAACATTATGAAATATATAATCTACCTACTAATTTTTAATGTATTATTTAATATTTTGTGAATAAGAGCACGTTTTATAGTAAAGTTATTTTATTCTTCAATAATATTTTTTCTTCAAAAATGGTCTCTTGATTTTATGACTAAATATTTTAATAAATTTCACAAACACCTATAAATTTTTTTTAATAAAAAATAATATCATTTTTTGAATCATAATATTAAAATTCTATAAGATAAATAGTTCTTATTTATCTAAAAAGATTAATTTCATTATTAATGGTGAAAAATACATAATTCAATAAAACTATAATTTTCATTATAATAAAATTACTATTTATTATTTTAATTGTATCTAGAGTAAGATGACTAATATTTAGTTACATATAATCTGATTAATTACATTGGAATAATCCTTATATATTCTTTTGGTATGTGTACATTTTTGGGCTTAAAAACTCAATTTCAAGAAAAAAAATTTTCATTTCATTTTGTGGTTTATATTGAAATTAATTTATGAAATATATATGTGTTTAATTTTTAAAAATTTATTCAATATTTGGAATCTATGGATCCCAATTGTGTAAAAAGTAAACTTTGAATTTTTTTCAATATAAACAGTAAATGAAGTAATTTTATTACCACAAATAAGTGTAAATGAGGAAATTTAGGTTAAAAATAAAATGATAAGAACCAAAAAAAATAATCCAAAACATTACAATATTTTATTTTATGTTTCTATATCAACCATAATCAATCAAAGGTAGAATATATGACCTTTTTGGTCCACATGGATGACATTATAACCGTTATAACGGTCAGACATTTCAGACTCTAGTTCTTAATAACAATAATATTTTTAATTTCAGGTTAACCAAAGTACATGTTTGACTATAAAAGGTTTATATAAATATAAAATACTTACCATCTCCATGTGAAATTATTTTTTATTTTTATTTAATAAATTATTGAGTTAAATTTTTAAACCACACTGATGCAGTAATTACATAAATAAAAGAATAATCAAATAAATGATAGTCAAACTATTAAGAGTAACATAATTTGATTTATTTATGGTGAAAAAATATTTATATACAAGATAATAAAATTTTTATGATATAATAAAAATATTTGGTTCTAATTTGACTTGTTCTAATGAGGCCCATTATATTCAATGTAATTAATAGTAGAAAAATTAACAATATTGATATTTTAAAGGATTATTATTTTATTAAATTAATTTAAAAATATATATAAACATTAAATAAGAAAAAAATGGTATAATATATGGGTAAAAATTTCATATATTGTGGAATTATATTCAATTTTTTACAATATATCTCTATAATAGTCTTAATATATTTTTATATTTTAAAATTTTCTAAAAATTAAACTCACTATAATCATAAAAGGAAACTCCTTCAATCACATTGTTAGATAGATTTGATACATATTGGTTGAAAAAAACCCCACCCATTAATCTTATAAAAATACTTATCCTAGTTATAGAAGTTCTGATACTTCCAAATGAACAATCATTGATCCCTTCTAAAGAGATTTATAGGCGTCTTTCTGAAGAATAAGTAATCATATTTTACCAACTATTTCATGTTCATTTCTATTTCTACATACTATACATGTGTTAATACACTAAAAAATAAATTTAGTGTCATATGTATACTGATAATTTATTAAAATTATATTAATAATCATATTCCACCTTTTATCCATCCTATAGAAAACACTACACATATCCATGTACGAATTTATGTCTCGACACAATGGTGTAATATGATTTCCATCACCACATTACTTGGATGGTTCTAATGATAGAAAAAAATTTATATATATGATACTAATTATATTATATTTTATATTTAAAACTAATATATCACCTATTTTCCATCTCATTAACAACTAAGGGATTCATATAGTCACTCAAACATACGAATGACCCACCGTCTCTACAAAATATTATTAATCATCATCCATGTGAAACACACAATAATGGTTATAAAAATTATTCAATAATTAAACCTGATATATTTGGAATTAATAATCTTTTTAGATGATGAACCATAACTTAGGTGACAAAAAATTCATGGATAAATTAAGTAGTTACCACACACAAAAATGGTAATAATGTAATATTATTAACAAAAGGAGGGTAAGATGTTATATATAGACTATATATTTAATAATATATATAAATAGTATTTTTTATATAAATTAATAAAATTATTTAAACTATTATTCGTGATTTCATTGAATTTTCATCTACTATAATTTTTGGAATTTCCATGTAATTTGTTTTTAAATTATATGGAATTATTTAGAGACCACACACTCTGACGACACATGATTCTAAGGCTAGGTGATCATGAAATGGAATTTTGAACATTTGTTTCTGTTTAGTTAGTAATTGTGTGAGTGGGGTTTTCTAAATTTTGAACTGGTGCTTGGATTGAAAATATGGGGGTATAGATGAACTCAGAACGCTGAAATTCACTTATAAATGGATTAACATTGACCGAAAAGGGTCAAATGAAAAAGTTATTTTTGTACTTTTTGAAAAATAATAAAATACCATTAAAATTTATTGTATTTCATTTCTCAACTATTTAGTGGCGCATGGCGGCACTACGGTGTGGCGACGAGGCAACGATGATGCACATTAAATGAATATCATTTATGGATCATTCACTTACGGAATAAAATCTAGATTGTGACATGTTCCTTTTTTAATTAGATAATGCATTAGAGAGTTGGAAATTAAATCGTGGACAATTCCTTGATGATCCTCTGGCATGTTTCCTCTCCAACAATGAACAATGAATGCTCGAGGAACGTCATCAACATCGACATGCCACAAAGGGAGATGCTAGGAAGCGATGAATGATGTTGAATTATTAAAACATCGATGATGAAACGCGATGAAAACTAACATGAAACAAGGAATGGGATGGAACTATTTAAAGATTCCATTTTACTTTCTGAGAATAATGAACACAGATCAACCCACGATCAGGTTTATCTACATATCGTGCATTATTGAGAGAAGGTGAATACTTTTAGGGATTTCTATAACCAGTATTAAATTATCACATGTAGATATTTATCTACGATCCACATACCTCCCCTTGTTTTTAAACTTCTATCATGGAAGGTGTGGGATGACACAAACAATGACCAAGCCCCTAAAAATTTGCGTTCATCATGGATGAATTCTTGAAATGGTGGAAATTCAAGTTAGAGGATGTCATTGTGAAGGTGGAAGCCTTATGATCCTGTAGGCATAGATGGACTGAGAAAAGGACAATGATAGAAACTATGGTGGCACTTATAAGAAACCACTCGCACACGGGTATGGTCGACGGCGGCGGGTAGATGGAGGCATATTGTCGTAGAGGTAGAGGAATGAACCTAGTGGTCACTATGACAAGGAGTTGGCATCCCACATCAATGCCGCCAAGTTGAGCGTTGTAGCACACCACCGCTCGTCTTCTTCAGAGACTGTGCGCGGCCTAGTACATGGTGGGCCGCCGTTGCTCAACTGCAGAAGAAGAGACCCCGCATCCATGGGGAAGTAGAGGAGACGGACACAACTCCCAGCTGTGTCCCAACCAGAATTAGACCATGTTCACCTCTGGAGGACCTGGCAGACCCACAGGATGGACCTAGGCTAGGCAGGGTCTGGGTTGGGTCAGTGGACCCGTGTCGGGTAGGGTCATTCCGGCTAGGTCGGACCGGACCCACACCCAACTAGCCACTTTTTTATAAAATGTCAATAACTTGTAAAATGGGCATCTGATTGATGAAATGTCTATGGAAAGAGGACCCTTGTAACAAGGTGGTCCTTATGAGATACTCTATGTGAGTTTTGGTAGAGATTATCATACATCTGGGTTGGGTTGAACTCGAATCAAACATGGAACTTTTAACAAAATCCCCATATATTATAGATAGGGCTTCCATTCGACGCGATGTCTATTGAATTTGGAACCTTATGATGAGTCCTTCCATTGGGTTACTCTATGTGGTACTTCTTAGTAGTTGAGGTATGAATTATTTCTTGAGGATAAGATCCTATGGAAATCAATCGTGGTAACTGTAGAAATACAGTGGTTGGCTATGATGTGGAGTATGAAGAGTCACCATTCATTGATCAGTATAAGAGAATGAATTCATGGATTAGAATAAGGGAAAACATTTACAAATCAACATTAGTAAATCCCTTCATCGATCATCATAAGAGAGACCCTTTATTGATCAATAGTAGTGCATCCCATTGTGGATCAATCATAGGGAGACCCATTATGGATCACTAATAGGGCGCCCTTTATGGATTAGTAGCAGAGTGACGCTTCATAGATCCGTAGCAAGAGACCAATCATGGACTAGCATAAGAGCGTCATAATAGAATAATACAATCTATCTTTATTACTAATCATATTTACTTGAGTACATATGTTATTTCGGGTGTGAGCTGTCTTTTACATTGTGAAATGTGTTTGAGATTTTTATTGGTGGTATTAATTTTGTGGTGTGTTCATTATCGGATATCTAAGAGTCCTTCAGGAGTCTCAGGGTCCTTATAGAGTATTTTTATACTCATTTTTACATGGGGGTCACCCACACATGTTGTGTCTTGTGCAGATGATAGAGTGTTTTGATTGAAACATTGAGGAGCCCTGACTAAACGGTTCTCGAAGGTGGATCAATAGACGTGGTTTGTTGTAGTATAATATAATAGAGATTTTTACCTATCCTTCAGGTATGATCCTTGGAAGATGACCTCCATAGGTTGTACATCCATTTCGGTAACATCTTATTAGTTGGGCTTGTATTTTGGCCCCTTACATTCAATTTACACACTTGACTCTTAGTGTTGGTACATTGTGGTGGTTGTAAACATTTTCATTATGTTTTGGTTTTCTTTGTTTAGTATGGCATGTCTGTGTGTATAGATATTTAAAGGAAAACCTTTCCTTTTTTGGATATGCCATCTTAGTGCTAGTCCCCAGCCCTTGGCCTATGTAAGGGGGGATTGGTGTAGTCACAGCATGGGTGTCGTGGGATGGGTCATGGAAAAGTGGTTTCAAATGGAATTTAGTTCTACCCGAAGAACTAAGAGTCTATATTTGATGGGGGTGTAAATAGTATTAAGTTTCTTGAGTTAGTATTTCTTTTTGGGGGGTCTAGTGTTGGTTTGTTGGCTAATGTCTCCATACATCAAGACCCTAAATTCTATTTTTTTACTCGGTACATGAAAACACTGGTTTCATGTCTTTTTGAAATGTTGTCCCCTTGACTAGTTTTGTGTTATCTCACCAGGTATAACTTATGGACCATGGTGCATCTGTTTCTCTACACGATACATGCATGAAGACAGCCAGCCAATATTCCATTTAAATATCATGATGATTCCCACCGAGCAATGAGGTCTTGGTGTGTAGACCACTTATTACAATAGAACCTTTGGGTGGTGTACCGATAGCACCACCACTGGTAGATAAATAGTTTCTACTAGCGAAACCATATGAGAGTGCAAGATGACAATGCATGTTGTGTGAGTTCTAGAGAAAGAGGTCTCTAAGGTTTATAGGAGAGACATATTCTCATGTAGATGGCGACTGGAAGGATCCCGTTACGTGGGTTTTTATCCTGGTAGAGACACATTACATACTAGATTTTGGTCCTAACCACTAGTCATTTTCAAGCATGATAGAGAGATGGTGGAGCTTGATTCTCTGAACACACCTGTATGTGACCCTTTCATGGTTGTACATTAAGATCCTATATGAGTTGGAGTTCATAGTAGGTAAACTACACCTAGTGCGTATTCAGGAGCTACTATACCTAGAGCATGGCAGCCTAACTGTGGCTCAAAACTCAGTGATGTTTACCGACCTCTCCTGCTATTACACTAACATGGTACAAGTCCCTTCCTTTAGGGCCCAAACCATTGATCAGTGACTCCCATTTGATATCATTTCATTGATGATTTAAATCAACATCTCAATTCAGGTTGGAGTGCTAGAGAAATCTCTACTAGTGGAGTTCTTGTTATCCAAGCGGGCACTGACAGCGAGAGCCACCACAAGCTGACATGTGGCTGATTTATCTACAGAAAGAAGTATACAGATGAATCAAAGGACAAAATTGGATAGTCCTTCCAAAGTAAAACCCCAATATGTAGGTTTTGTGGTGTGGATCTCGCGAGGAAGAGGAGTTAAGCTGAGGTTAAGATTTTGTTACTCCTATTGTGGATAGGGGAACATAGATCACAAATATATGTCTCCCCACATGGATGATCCACATGAAGTCTAGGTACATATAAGACAACAATAGAGGTTCAAGTGAGGAGGTATGTAGGGTGGAAAACATGTTATGGGAGCAGGCCAAGTGGCAGACAGTGGAAAATGGTTCGATGTAATACCACCACCACCCCTAAGAGGTCCACCACAGGCTCTGAGGGCAGGTGGAGAGGGTTGGGGAAAACATCATGTGACGGAGACCATTAACTACAGTACTCTAGAGATGATTATAGGTATGATATGTATTTTCTCCACCTTATCATCGGTTCTTATAGACATAGGTTCCTGTCACACATTCCTTTCCATAGATCCCGTTCAAGGATCAATGATACTATCAGAGGCATTGGCTCGATACTTCCGATTATAGACTCCTACGTGAGTGGATTCGATGATTACACACGAGTGACGATAGTGTGAGCATACTATAGGATGTGAAAGCATCAGCTTGGATATACTAGTAGCGCCAAAGTGGTCATAAGACACTGTCATGGGTATGGACTTATTATCTACAGGCCATTCTAAGGTTAACTATTTTAATGGGAATGTGTGGTGTGTCCATGAGGATGGGACCGAGCCTTCCTTCATGAGAGAGAAGGGAACCATTGCAGCATAGGATGGAATTTATCAGATGAGGGTCTAGCTGATCACCCACCTGTTGGCTAGCCTCACACACAATGAAGTGGATGAGGGGAGTCTGAGCATTCTTGTAGTGGTGGATTACTATGTGGATGTATTTCGAAAATAAGTCCCAATACTACGTCCTTATTGAGTGGTAGAACTATGCATTGACTTGCACCCAAATATGGAACCAATATCTACACCTATATATCATATGTCTCCCATGGATCTTTGCGAGTTGAAGGTACAACTAGAGGACTTGCAGAGGAAGGTGTTTGTAAGGAAAAGTGTTTCTCCATGGAAATCCCCGGTTTTGTTTCCCAAGGAGGAGGATGGTAACATGAGGATATGTGTGGACTACAAGCATCTGAACCATGATATCATGAAAAACAAGTATACACTGCAGAAAATCAATTCCCTCTACCATCAACTGATGTGAGTGAGGTTGTTCTAAAGGATCAAAATCGGACCAAGCTTTCATCATCTGCAGGTATGGGATGAGGGGGTACTGATGATATCCATTAGATGTTGGTACAACCAATATGGGTTTTTGGTGATGCCTTTTGGTGTGACCAATTCCCTCATAGTGTTCATGGGATTCATAATCATGATAGTTTAGCCTGACCTTGAAGTTCTAGTTCTGGATTCGAAATGTCCACATTCCAGGAAAGGTCATCTCAAAGGTTGGAGTTATAGTGGGTCCAATGATGATTGAGGTGGTGCTTTCTTGGGAGCCACCCAGAAGAGTAACTGAGATGCATATTTTCTTGGGGTTTCCCAGGGACTACTGGAGGATCATGCCTGGCTTCTCTAGAGTATAAAAACATATTAATGATTTGATAAGGAAAATAAAAATCCTTAGTGTTGATAAAAAAATGCTAATAAAGCTTCCAGAAGCTGAGGCAGAGCTTGGCAGGCACTCCCATCTTATGGTTTCCAGAGGAGGGCATTGACTATGTGGTTTATTGGGATGCATTAGTGACCATACCAGGGTTTTCCGTGATGCACAAGTGATGAAGTATCACCTAAGGATCGTGAAATTTAAGGAAGCATGAATATAACTACACAACTCATGACATGGAGTTAACAGTGGTGGTATTTTCCATGAAGATATGGAAACACTACATTATGGGTGAATGGTTTACTATCTACTATAACCAGAAGAGTCTCAGGTATATATTCTCCCAAAGAGTCCTAAACCTGATACATCATAAATTGCTGGAGTTCCTCCAAGACTATGAATTTCAGATATTATATACTTCAGGGAGGGGAAAGTGGTGGAAGACACACTCAGCAGGAGGTCTTGTTTAGAGCTATTGAGCAATGTGAGAGAGAAGCTAGCCACGATGCAAATATCCATCATGGAAGATTATAGAGCAGCTTACCTCCATTCTATGACTGTCACTCCTCCACTCCTCCAACATGTTTGGGAGGCAAATCTTGTGGATGATGACAATAAGGACCAAAATGCTCAGATATCTTTAGAATATACTTCTGATGGATTTTTGATACGTGGGAATACATTATCCTTTTCAGATGATTTACTATAGTATTAGTTACTTTACAAGAGGATGTGATGAGGGAGTTCCGTGCATCCCATTTGACAATGCATCCTTGTGTGGTGATGATGTACTTGGACCTCTGACATTAGTACTCGTTTCCATGGATGATTAATGTGGTGGAAATTTTCATTTAAAGATGCCTCACTTGTCAGCAAGTGATGGCTGAGCATCAGGTCATAGTAGTCTTGGCTCAACCACTTTAAAAACTGAAGTGGATGTGGGATGGTATAACTATGGACATCATAATGGGGTTACCACTCTTGTCTAGGGTCCACAGTTCTATCTGGGTGATCATTAACCGACTCACCATGTCGGTCCGCTTTCTACCCATCATGCAGTAGGGATCGGTAGATGGATTGGGACACCACTAAATTCAGGAGATTGTGTGGATTCATGGAGTTCATTTGATGATAATCTTAGAAGGTGATGCAAGATTTACATCCCGGATGTGGAAGGGGTTTTAGGAGGCGTTTGGGACCTAGCAGCCCTCGAGCACAACTTTTCTCCCCCAGAAGGATGGTCTGACGGAGAAGACCATACAATCATTGGAGGATGTGCTTCATGCATGTGTCCTAGAATTTGGTCGTAGTTCGTAGGACCACCTTCCACTGGTGGAGTTTATATAATACAACTGCTATCACTCTACCATTTTCATGGAACCATTTGAGGCCATGTATGTGTGTCCATGTAGATGACATATATTCATAAAAAACCTTGGGGAGTTAGTGCTTATGGGCCCAACATTGTTACATTTTACCACTGAGATGATAAAGAAAATAGAGGATTCGATGATGACTACATAGAGAAGAAATAAGTATTATACCGAACAGATACAGAGACCCTTGTATTTCGAAAAGGGAGGCCATGTTTTCCTTTGGGTCTCACCTTGATGAGGATTGAAAATATTTGTCTGGGGCAGCAAGCGTTCTTCGAGGATCATCAGAACATTCTAGATCCTCAACAAAGTTGGAAAGGTGGAATACCAAATATATCTTCCCTCGCCTTTACAATGGTTGAATGATGTTTTTCAAGTGTCGTTGCTAAGGATGTAAGTGCATGATCCATCTAACGTCATCGACTGGGGTGAGGTGGAAATTGATGATGGGGTGACATCTGCGGAGTTCCTGATTGAGATAGAGGATCGATAGAAGTGGATACTTCAGGGATGGTTTATTAAAATAATGCGTGTTTGACGACATCGCAGAAACCTTTAGGAGTGTACATAGGAGAGAGAGGCTGATATTGGTAATGATTAACCCCATTTGTTTGATTAGCAGTTGTTTTGGATATCATCAATGTAAATACCTAAGGTTGTGTGAATGAAATTTCCCAGAATTTCAATGTATATATTTTAAAAAATATATGGAGTTATTTCAAGATCACATGCTCTAACGACACATTATTTTGAGGCCCGGTGATCCAAGAATTGAATATTGACCGATTTCTGTTGTTCTTTATGTAAACGTGTGAGTGTGTTTTTTAAAATTTTGAACTAGTGCTCAGATCAAAAATCTGAGGTCACTACTGAACTCGGAGTGCAGAGATTCACCTATAAAGGATTTAACTTTAATCGGTAAGGGTTTGATAGAAATTTTATTGTTTAGAATTTTTGGAAAATAATAAAATAACATTTAAAGGTTATTTTATTTTTTTAGCTATTTAGCAGTGGAAAACGGAACTGCAGTGTGTAAACGAGGTGATGATGAGGAGTATTAAAAAATCCCCTTAATGTCTTTGTTAAGTCTCATTATAACAACAATGTTGTTTCATAACTGAAACAGCCTAAAAATGCAATGTCATAGCATAATTGAAACACTATGACAAGTTCCTTTTTTAATTATCTAACGGATTGGAGAGTTGGGAATTAAATCATGGGAAATTCCCTAATGAACCTACAGTGAGTTTCCTCTCCAATGATGAATGAAGAATTCCATGAAAACTTCATCAACATCAACATGCCTCAAATAACAAAGCCCACAATCGATTAATGATGTCGACCCCATGAACCCTAGAGGATGGAATGATATGGAATAAACATCAAATGATGTAAGGTTTTGAACTATTTAATGTTTCCCCATTATTTTTTTAATAATGATGTACACAGATCAGCACAAAAATAGGTTAATCCACAGATCATGCGTTTTTGTGGGAGGGTGAATTATTTTGGGTATTTCACTATCAGGGATTAAATTATCAATTGTATCAATTGAACTACAATCCCCATACCTCACCTTGTTTTTAAATATCAAACATAGAGGGTGCATGCCGACACAAACAAGTTATGTGACCCTACACAAGTGTGTTCTTGATGGATGAATTCTCTAAATGGTGGCATGTATAATTTGAGGCTCTCGCATTGGAATTGGTATCCTTATGATCTCGTAGGCGCTGAGAGATCAATAAATAGACCATCAAATAATTGCTGATGGCCCACTAAATAGACTGTCTGTGCAATAGAGGGGACTAACAGGGGGTACGTGGTGGAATTCGTGAGTGGAGGTTCATGGTGTGCTCATTGGCATGTTGTTATTCCATAGAGTTGACATCCTGTTTACGGGCTCCATGGGGGAGTGATAGAGGACGTGGTCTCTTGACCATGATGGAAGGGAGGACCCCGCATCTGAAGGGAAGCAAAGGAGTCATAAGTTTCTCCCTGTTGCATCCCCACCAAGGAAAATGTCGGTCTACCTCTAGCAGACTAGGCGAACATGCTCTGGCCAGCCGGACACTCTCTCGCGGACCGCACCCACTCCATCGGACCGGACACACCCCGACGGGACAAACCCTCCCCAATAGTCTAAACCAAGGATGGGAAAGACCAAACCAATGCTAGGCTTAGGTTGGGTGGGTAGACCCAAGCCAGACCTGGTATTGCTTGGGTGGCAGACCCGCTCCCTTGGGCCGACCCAACCCCTTTATTGAAAAACATCAAATATTTACAAACTCAACATCCAATTGAAACACCGTCTATGGAACATGGAACCTTGTGATGATGAAGTCCATCTGAAATAATCTATGTGAGTTTTGGCAGAGATTGGAATATATCTAGGTTGTATTGGACTCTAATCTGACCAGGCCCTTTTAAAAAAATGCCAATAACGTACAGATTGAGTTTCAGTTCGACACGCTGTCTATTGCATTGGGGCCCTTAATATTAGTTGGTCCTTTGGGTTACTCAATATGGGAATTAGTGGTAGTTGAGGTATGACTGATGGATCTAGGATAATATCCCCTGGAAATCAATTGTGCAATGTATGTGAATCTAGTGGATTGTTGTGAGGTGAAAATGAAGAGAGAACCTTCATGCGTCTGCATAAGAGCGACCCTTCATGGATCAGAATGAGAGAGACCCTTCTTGGATAAATAGTATTGTGTCCCTTTTTTTAATAACCATAAGAGACACCCTTTATTTATCAATAGTGGAATGACCTATAGTACATCGACCGTAGAGCGACCCATCATGGATCAGCAACAATGGGACCCTTCAAGGATCCGAAGAAGAGTGAACCATCATGGACCAGTAGCAGAGCTAACCATCATGGATAAGAAGCAGATCCTCATAAAGGAATAAGATGATCTAGCCTTAAAACTAATAATTTTTTCTTTTTTACCTGTGGTATACATTGTGTGATCTATCTTTTATTTTTTTCTACGTGTTTGAGAACATTATTAGTGGTATTACATATATGGTATTTTCTTTGTTGTGTTACCATTTTTGTATTTCTGAGAGACCTTCGTGGGTCTTTGGGTCATTACTGAGTGTTGTTATACTCATTCCTATATGGGATTCACCCGCACCTATTGGGTCTTGTGCAGACGATGGATAGATTTCACTGGGACATTAGGGATCAATGTCTAGGCACTGCTTGAAGGAGGACCAATAGACAAGGTTTGTTATAGTGGAATATGACAGAGAGTTGTACATACCCTTCAGGTAGGATCACTGTCTCTGTGTGTACATGTCTAAGGGAAAAGACTTCCCTTTTTTGGGATATTCCATCCTAGTGCTTGTCAATGACCCTTATCCTATGGATGGTGTGTTGGGGGTTGTCATGGAACATGCCTTGTGGGATGGGTTAGGATATGTAATGTGCAAGGTAATGTATTTTTATTCTCACTTTTTTTCAGGAAGATTTAAAAAAATCCACCAATAATTTTTTTTTTGTGTATATAATACCCTTTTACATGTTATATCATGAAATAACTTAAATTAATAATATGTAAAATATATTTTCAAATTTATTATTTCAGGGGATGTATGATATGAATTATACAAAAGCGGTATGGTTTTACTTCACAATATCTTCATTATTCTTGATTGCTTACATATAAATCCTTGCTAAAAAATATTTATCATCTATGTAAATTTCCTATAAATATTTTTTAAAAGGGATATTACTATTCTCCTAGAGTCTTTTAATATCATTTTTAACCTTTATTTTTTGAAATTTTAAAAAATATAATTAATGATATCTTTTTTTTCAAAATTAGTTTTTTGTGACTTTTCTAACAAAAATATGAAAGGATTTTTTTTACTCTTTATGGTATGAGATTTTTTTCATACCATCATGAACCATTAATGATTTTAATCATCCATTGTATATTTAAAATATCATTTTCAAAGAATTTTTTTCCTTCTTATCTGTACATTTTCTTTATAAATTGAATTTTAACATAGAAAAATCTATTTTCCTCAAAAAATTAATGATATTTTTTACTTTAATTTTATTCATCAATGATAAACCCACTTTATTCTATATATTTACTAATTGGTACATATTTTAATAATATTATCCATTGAATAATTTACATACTTGAGATAATTAAATATTTAATTTCCCTTAAATATCCATATTCTAGTATGATGGATATGATTACTTCCTAAATCATATAATTCATTACTTATAGTGTTTACATAGAATATTATTTTATTAACTAAGGAATTATTTTTAAATCCATATTTGAAACTAAATTCATATATTTGATGATACATCATAATCATTAATGAATTAAATCGATCATTCAATATGTGAAGAATTATTTTGACATGTAGTGATGGGTTGGTTTTGGAATTTTGTAGCCCCTTAATGCATTAATAGCTCTAGTGATAAAAATGAGTTGGCCAAGTTAAATGGGGTTTACCCATAATGATTTAATTATCTTGTGTAAGGTATTTTTAGAATAGATACCATGACATCTGTGATCATGGTATTCATTAATAAACATTTCCCTCAGTAGTAATTAATTTAGTAATTAATTTACTGTTATCCATGATTTTATCCTTATGATATAATTTGTGGATTCTTATTATGGACAAGTTATTGATTAAATGTAATTTTCCCCTTAATATACATTTCCATAATGATGGTGAATTACTTTTTTATGATTGAAATGTTGTTGATTACATTTAATGTGTGTTTATTTATTTACCTTACAATATTTGTTATGAATTATTGATTAAAGGTATATTCCATAGTATTTTACCATTATTTATCATTTAGGTTCACCCATTTTTTTACTTTTCCCCAAAATATGAAGGAGATTCCATTTAATTAGTTAAAGAATGATAATAAAATGAATTTTTTTATATTCTATTTTTAATAACCAATGTAATGAGTTTACTATATATGTGTCTTGTTTTTATAGACTATTTAACTACTTGATCCTTGGAAATTTGATCCCTTACATATTATGAGAATGTAGTGAATTAATTATTAATTATTATCTTCTAGATCCAGGGATGTTTTAGTTAGTATCAGATAAATATTATTAGTTATATTGGGAACTATAATTAGGATAACGTAACCCAATTACTTACATGGAGGAAAAGTCAAGGTATGGGATAATGACCAATAATTATGTTAATTTATGTGTCATGTTGTTTCCCATTATGATAATTTCTTCTCAAACTATTTTATTTGGTTTTAATCCCTGGATAGAGCTGGAAGAAATAGTTCTAACATTTAATGCAGTAGAAAATGTGTTGATGAGAATAAAATGGGGTTTTTACTAGGGATAATGACATTGGGAAAATGAAGAATCAGTTATCATGATATATGATAAAAATATAATACTCAAAAAACACTCAGACTCACCAATGAAGGGAATGAAAGACTCCATTTAGAGCTCAAATTGTGGAGACCATAGTCAAGAGAAGGCTCAATATCCATAATGTTAGAAACATGGATAGAGCCACATATGAGAGTGTATAAAAGGAAAAGTGTAATGACCCTCCCAATCTCCTTGGATTGAGAGTACAACGAGTCATTTCTTGGCCTTAGGTGGCATCCCCAAGATTCGAAAGGCTGGTAATAAATGCCAATGGGTTTCAAAAAAAAGTGGGGGATGATTTAACCTTTATGAAACAGAACAAAAAAACCCACAACCACAACCAAACAACCCCTATATAATGCATGATTAATAAACAAGGAAAATCAACCACATTTTTAAAAAAAGTCAACCAATGTACACAACAGTGAAAGATAACTAAACATCAAAGTACACATCAGAAAACAACTATAGATGCCAGTAAGACCACAAGACTCAATTCTCCAATAGCTCCAAGCACCAACATCACCAAACATCCCATGTTTCATGTATTTGTACTAAAAATGAGAGATACGTTAACTTTGACCCTGCCCCGAAAGATAGCATCCGAAAAAGCACCAATGTTCTAATGCAGAGGTGAGTATAAAACTCCCTCGGTGTTCCACCAATGACTTCCCTACTCATGCCACTAGGATAGAAGAGTTTGCGACATTTATATATAACTCTTTATACAAATAAATTTCTCAAAACAATTTATAACTAAACATAAACAATTTTCTAAAACCATTTAAAACCAAAATCATACAAGTTTGATTGAAACAAATTTTTCTAGAAAGTTATTTTTCCATAAAAAATAACTAAAAAAGCATTAAAAACACTTCAAAATATCTATTTTTGTAATATACAACCATTCTACAAACCCATGAAATCAACCATGAAAGCTACGATATGATAGTTCCATACTCATGATTAGTTTCTCGTTGATCTAACAAGTACTAACAAGGTAATTTTATCCCATGCTCCGGTTGATATTTGGAACTGAGCACAAGGTCATCTTTCAACCAAGCCTTATAAATGAAATATGAACACACACACCAATATTCCCATGGATCATTCCAAAAAATCCTTTTCAATAAAATCAACTTATTATTGAAAACCATTTTCCATCAAAATAATTTCCATGCCAAACCATTTCAATAAAACATAACTTTTATTAAAAACCTCATTCCCATAAATCCATTTATAAATTCAATAAAATCAATAATCTAAAATAATCATTTTAAATTTGAGAAACTAAATCTCATTTCACATAAATTCATCAAGATTTCACAATTTCACTAAAACCATAAATCGTTACTAAATAATATTTATTCCATGATTTTCGCAATAAAATGAATTAATGATAATGAATTTTGAAACTAATCTAAACAATTATAGCAAGTGGAGTTGAGAGTGAAGCCACCTACCTCAAATGTTTTGATGAAACTCAACAATGGATGAAGAATGCTAAAAAAACCGGGTTGATTCTCTACCCAACAGCCTTCGATATCTTCTCATAACAACAACAAATATCAATGTAATATTATTTAGAATTAACCAACCTATGTCTACCCATAACTGGTGTAGTTCTAAGAAACCAATACTATAGGAGAATAAATCCATGTAGATGGAATAAAATCGGTGAACCGCAACAAAGACACGGATAAAACCCTTACCCTGATTTTTGAATGTCTCTGAAAGTCACCAAGGGCCACCTAGAGTCGAGATCCATGATTATACAAGAAAAAGATTGCAATGAAATAGTTAAAAGAATTATTCTAAATAGGGATCATGCCGACTCACAACCTGTGCCTCAGGTACACGACGTGTAGGCCACATTGGATAAGTATGCCAAAAAATATATCACCTCAGGCTTAAATTCCATTTTATAGACCCTACATGATGTTTACCTTAGGTAAAAAACATGTACTAGATCCTGACATGACCCCCACCTCATGACGTGAATTCTTCCCCATGTACACGTCATTTACTTCAGGTACTTGGAGTGTACGTATCTAGAAACCTGCCGTAAACCGAAGAAACATGCATATAAGGACTTTTTTTACCAAAAAGGGCCTTAAAATTGTGTAAACGAACACACTAAAGGTATCATAATGTTAAAAAATCCTCACCAATGACTCTCCATCCCTGTGAAGTCTTGTAGAAGCTGAAACTCCAAAAAAATAGTACTATATTCTCCCCACCATTAGTCATTCCGACCTCAGAAAGTAGAAAACCCTCGATGCCCTGAAAGAGTTTCGACCATTTCCCATTCATTTCCATCTCTCGTTCCCATGTATATTTCAGAATCTGACCATTCTTCCATAAATCCCACACTAGACTGATTCTTTTTCCACACAAAACATTCTATTTCTTATCCAAAACCAGCATAGAGATATGTTCCAATGAAACATATGGATCTAGGTCAACATGATCCTATCTGATGACATGGTCAAGATCAGGGTGATACGTTTTAAACTGTGATACATGGAACACATTATGCACCAAGATGAACCATGGTGGTAATTTCCACCGATATACCACATCTATGACCAATTCCAGTATCTCAAAATGGTCTATGTATCGAGGAGATAACATGACCTGCTTCTCAAAATGGCAATTTCCTAGTCTTGGGGGTATCCTCAAGAACACTTTCTCACATACAAAAAAAGGAAAAATACTATTTAAGATGATACACATAATATTTCTGATGACATTGAGTTGTCTACATACTCTTCTTGATCAACAAGATCTTCTCCATTGTTTCTTGGACATGGCTCAGCCAAACTAGTGAAGTATCATCTATTTCTACCCATCACTATGGAGAACGACAAGTAATTTCATACAATTCTTCAAACAGAGCAATATATATCGATACCTGGTGTCTATTATAATATTATAACTCTATCAAGGGTAATTTATCCTCCCATGAGCCACCAAAATCCATTACACAAGCTTGAAACATGTGTTCCAACGTTTTTATTAACTGCTCAGACTGGTCGTCTGTCTGAGGAGGATATGTCATGATCATAGTCAACTGATTCCCTAGGGATTTCTGTAAGGATTTACGGAAACATGATGTGAAACTTGGATCTCAATCTGACATAATTCAAACTTGTATTCCATGACTCTTTACCACTTCAGGGATATTAATTTTGGATAGATCCTCTGATGTATGAGTACCACAAATTGGGATGAAATGTTCCAAAATGGTAAGCTGATCCACTATCACCCATATGGAATCTTGTTTCCAAACAGTTCATGGAATACCTATAACAAAATCCGTCGTTATATCCTCCCATTTCCACACTATGGTCTTAAAATATTGAAAAATACTAGCTAGCCTCTAATGCTATTCTTTAACCTACTAACATGCTATGCACTGCGAGACAAACTCGGACACCATAATTTTCATGCCGCTCTACAAAAATGTCTCATTAGAGGCCTTATATATAATTTTTTTACCTAGATGTACATCCAATCTCTAATGGTGGAAATCATTAAAGATTTGTTCCTGACACACCAAAGGTACAACCATCAGATCTCCAAAACACAAAACTAAACTCCCATCAAGTTTACAGCACTCAATGGTCTCCCTACCATTATGTTTTGATCTCAAAACAAAACATTTTGAATCATATGTTTGTTCCTATTTAACCATATTTACCAAATTAGGGACAATAGTAAATGAAAAGAAAACCACAACATCACCCTAGTCTTCAAATTCCACATGCATGTCTGCTAGGACTAATACCAACTTCCTTCCATCTGAATCCTCCTTTCCCAACTGTGCATACGAATTTCTGCTCAATGAAACAACCCCTAAATTTCCTTTTGATGTTTTATACATAAATTCAATTCCAGACATCTTATTATACTCCATACATATCCTTTTCCTTAGATTCAAATCTATATTTGAGAAAATGTGTTTTAATCTTTTATTATTGTTAAACATAGTGAATTTCTCAAAAAAGAGATAATGTCCCCATGTCATCAAAGCATGGATGACTGTTTCTAAATCCAAATCATGTGTGGGGTAATTCTTCTCATGCACCCTCAAATTTCTTGAACCATAAGTGATGTCATGGTCTCCATGCATGAGAAAATAACCCAACCATGATCCTGAAGCCTCATATTAAACCACAAATCCCTAACCTGGTTCTAGAAAAATAATGATAAATGTATATGTAAGAAAAAGTTTTAGCTACTAGAAATACATATGAAAATCCTCTTTCAATTGGAATGGATCATTTTTATTTTTCAGATCTATCATTGTAGAATATAGTCATGAGAAACAATGCACAATGTATTTTTAGTATCCAACTAGTCCATGAAATCTTCGTATCCCAATGAAATTCATCGATGGTTTACATGAGATAATTTCTTCTATCTTTTCAGTATCCAATGAATCTTTATTTTCATAATTCATGTCGCTAAAAAATCATACTTCTTGTATGCAAAAATCCCACTTTGATAATTGGGCATACAAATGGAAATCTCTAAAGATTTGTAACACTATTTCAAGGTGTTCCTCATGGTCAGCCCTTGTTTATGAATACACCTAGATGTACTTTACAAACACCACAAAAAAAGACCCCAGATATCAATGAAATATCATATTCATCAACACCATGATGACCGATAGTGAATTAATTTGGCCTAAAGGCCTGACTATATATTCATAGTGGAAATAACTGCTTTAAAAATATGTATTTAGAATATCTTTTTTCTTAACTAGTAGTTGATAATATCATGATTGCAAGTCAATTTTAGAGAACCAATGTGCTCCCCTAAACTAATGGAACATATCATAAATGTATAAAAGTGGGTACATTTTCTTTATCATGACCTGGTTCAGCTTACGATAATCAATACAAAACTGAAGAGTTCCACCTTCTTTCTTTATGAAAAATACTGATGTTTCCCATGGTGACGTACATTGAAAAATGAGACCCTTGGTTTCTAGCTCCACCAACTGAACTTTCAATTCCCTTAACTATGTTGGTGCCATCCTATAAGATAGAATGGATATAGGAATTGTCCATAAAAGGTTTTCAAACCAAAACTCCACTTCTATTAGAGGTGGTAAGGCTGATATGTTCTTGGGAAAGACATCTAGAAATTGATCCACAATTAGTGGAAAACTATTTTCCTTGATCTCTTCCATTGATTCCAATGTCAAAACTTCCAACTAATAAGAGATTGTTCTAAGCGTTGGCGCAAATAATCTCTTCTCACATTTCTTTACAATCTTCTCTCCTCTGAAGAGATGCTCGATGCCGTCCTCGGTCATAAAAATAACTATTCTATAATAACAGTCGATGTGACTCTTAAACGTTGATATCCAATCCATACTGAAGATTATATCATAGACCTCCATCTCCAACATCTAGAAGTCCCATTTCAGCTCAACTCCATCAATAGTTATAGCACATTCTCTACACACAAAGGATTGAAATTCTTTTTCAAGGAGGAGAGTTTGTATTTTTAAAACAAAATGAATCATTTCTAGTTTAAACGTCAAAAGTCAATAGCATAAGAAGCAATTAAAGAATGTGATGCACTAGTGTCAAACAACACTTGCACAAAGGTAGAATTCAAAATAATCATACCAATCACTATAGATGGTATAGCCTGATCATCGAAAATAATTTTCTCAGCTACATACAATTGCTTCATCACTGCACTCTTCTCTTTATTCCATTACTGTGATTTTCATTATTGGGGAGTCTTGGTATTCCATGACTCACCATGGCCAGCTCTGCATTGTTAAAGAGTCTTATTCTGATATCCTCACCCTATTGAAGCATATGATGCTTGAGATGCCTGAGAAGTGTCTCGAGCACCTGATCTCTAATCACTATGATAGTAGTGCTGATGGTTCCCTATCTTATTGTAGTTATGGCATGGTTTAGATTGTTTTATACAGTCTCTCTTTATGTGGTCAAGTGTGTCACACTTCGACCAAAAACACCACCTATTTGTTTCTTTTTTTGGTCTCGCGTCGTTTGGATGAGGTTTAGTTGGGTTCCTGATTTAAATTTTTCGATGTTTTATACTTTTTGTTGGGTCTCGGGCCGGAGCGCGGTCACCGCGCCGTTAACGGTGCACGTGCATTCGGCCCTAGTGAACGCACGGTTACTCGATACATAAGATAACTAATTTTTTTTATAAATGTTTAAATCTCCATGTTAATATAATTTTGGCAAATGATAATAATAAAATGATCACTAAATTTATTTTAATATTATTCTTTTTAAATTTCCATTGATATTATTATTATTATTACTCAAAATAAAATGGATAATAAATGATAATAATAATTATTTGATTTATTAATATTTATTATTATTATTATTATATTTTTTTATTATATATATATATATATATATTGTTTTTTCTGTTCTTTTTCTCTTATCCCTAACCCTACCCGCGTCACCCCCTCTTTCTCCCATGCCGTTTTTTCCTACTGCGTGCCGCTCCTGTGCTCCTCCCTGCTCACCCTCCCCTCATCCGACCTCCACCTCCCCTCACCTGCGCCTCACTCTTCGCCAGTCGAGCTCCACCTTCCCACACCTGAGCTCTGCCTCCTCTCACTTGCGCTCCACCACCCGCGATGTCGCACCCCCTGCACACCTTCCTCCATACACGCGCACGACCCCCACCGGCCGAGCGCCTCCGGCGTGCCATCTCCCCTTCGCCAGCCGCTCCTTGCGTGGAGCCCTCCCCTCTCCCTCTCTCGAGCGACACCCCGACCGAATCCTCCTCCCCATCTTCTGCCGGCGTGCAAGCCCCTTCCGCATCTGCCTCACCCTATAGGGGTTCACCGCCCAGCCCCTCCGTTTGGAGCAGCCCCTCCCGGTTCGGTGCGGCCTCCCCCGTCCGGCGCGAGCTCCCTTGTCTGGTTGGCTTCCGACCGACCTCACCTCACCGTGCCCTCACCTAGCCCCTGCTGTTCAGACCCGACTCCCCTTCCCGGCGCAATTCCGGCGACCCCGGCCTCCCTCCCGACATGATTTTAGTGAACCCGACCCCCTGTCTGGTGGCCATCATCGACAAACCCGATCCCTTTTTGCGCAGCACCTCTGCGTTGCTCCAGCGTGGCCGCGAATCCCCTCGTCGGGTTCATGAAGGGTGTTTCGAGTCATATCAGATCGCGTCCCACCCTTCGACGCTGAAGGCGAAGCTTTTGAAATCGCTTTGGACTGCCCGCTGTTGTTCGCGTGGCGTGTTTGGTCTCGCCGCACATTTTGGTTCACCGCCACCATCCTAGGTAGGAGTTTTGTTATCGCGCGTGCTTTTATTTAATTATCGTTATTGTGTTCTAAATTTCCTTATATTTTATTGGTAGTGCAGGTAGTGTTTTGTTTATGCAATCTCGGCTTGTAGCGTATTTTCAGGGTTTCCACCACCGTCCGAGGTGATGGTCTTCGTCCGTCATCTTGTTACGCACTTTATTTAATTATTTATTTTTGGGTCGCATTTATGTCTCTGAGTCCCTGGTATTTTGTTGGATGTGCAAGGGTGTTCGCCGCACTCATTTTGGTTGTCGGAAGTGGTGGCTGGGAGTCGAGATCATTTCCAAGTACGTGCACTTTTGTCGAAGTGTGTGCACATGAGAAGAGTGTGGTTTGAGAAAAAAATGCTTGGTGTGGCTATTGTTCGAGGTAGGCATTCCCATCCATTCTCTCTTTCTGATGTTTTCCATAGGCACTTGCATTATTTCATTTAGTTTATAAATTTTATTATCACCCTTATAATCCTGCTAGTTTATTTATTTCAATGTTTCTTTGAAGGTTAAAAGGGTTGATAAAAGCTTTGAAATAGTTCCTTGATTATGTTTAGGTGCTTCCATGCCTTTGCTCCTAATTTTAAACCATTTAATTCTTGCGTTTTCTTAATTAAATTTTAGATTATGTTTCACACCTTTATTTTTTTTTATAGTTAACTTATGACCGTGTTTTCCTGTTGAATGGTTTGACAAAAAAAATGGATTTTTGGATGCTTCTGTATTAATGCACATTTTTATACCTTTCCATCTTGGTTGGAACTAACTGCCTTTATCGGCAAATGGTACTATTGGACGTTTTGAGTGGTGTTTGCTGTTAGAAACATTTTATGAAACTTGTTTGTCCTGTATTGGTTGATTTCATGGAACTTAATGTTTTTGTAGAAATGTTTTTGCATCTCTTTAAATTGGTGTTTTTCTCGAATCCTTTGTTTTATAAGCAAATCTTGTTTTCAAAATGATTTGGGCCTCTGCGTGTGGTTCTTTAAATTGGTTTGTAAATAAATCCATGAGTATATGCCCATTTGGATTTTTAAATACAAAAGTGGTGTCTAGAGTCATTTTATAAGAGCTTGTGCAATGTTTTCATAGAGGCATTCGATTATGTAAAACGAGAGGCCCAGTTTACAACTCCACATTTTTGATAATGTGGTTTTGATAATCTAGTGATGTGACGGCCCAGTTAGCACATTTTATATTTGACAGGTATGCATATATATAAGTATATGGGGCGCTCCTATCTAGGGTAACCCTTTGTGGGAGAACGTATAGGAAGCATCTGTGTTTGGGGTAGGCAAGTGCGGTGAGATGAGTCACGCGTGCGACGACCTTCCTACTTACACAGTGTTATTATAACCACCATGGGTTCCTGGGATTCTTTTAGATGATCGAGTGACGGTTGCTGACCAACCCTGATTAGACGGGTTGGTACCCCCTGGATTTGTTTTTAGGCCACGTGGGCATTGCCAATGGATTGGTCAGTTAGGGCGGCCATTTGGTTATAGACTTAGGAGCTTCACCATACGCCGACAGGTGGTTCCGAAACCAAGTACGTACAGGGGTCTTCTAGGGATGTTTAAGATCACCCATGGTTGCTGGATTACTTAGATTGCTTGTTTGCTTTTCATTGCCCTGGATTATTTTCAGTTGCACTTTTACATGTTTACTCTAGTCCCGCTTTGGTATTTTTCTGATTTGGTTTTCATTTATAAGATGGAAAATGATATTGGAAATGGTGTGTAGCATGTGTTGTGTTTTTAAATGAGAACAACATGTTGCATATTTTAGAATGTGAAAACCCTACTTTTATATCTGTATTTCAAACTTGTGTTAGTGGACTACTTTGGAAAAGAGAATTGTTGGATTTAGTGGTTTATTCCTGGCATCCCTACTGAGCATCTCGGTTCTCACGCCTATTATATCTTTGCAGTTGTAGGTTCAGCTCCTCATAGAGGTTTTTGGTTCACCTGCTCAATGTTGGAGCAGTGTGGTTTGGATTTGGGTGGTGACCTAGGAGGTCACAAGCCGGTGTGTTCAACTTATTTGTCTTTTCGCTGCCAGTTGTTATCTTTATCGTCAGTTCGGTTATCTGTTTATCTTTTGTTCGTGGGACAAATCGTTCCCAAATGTAAAATTTTGATGCCCGACACTTGTTGCCAGCCCGTGGGGATCGGGAACGCCCTTCGGGCCATGTCGCGGGCCGGCTCGGGTGACCGGTTCAGGGTCGACCCGGGTTGGTTCATGAAAAAATGGTATCAGAGTAGGTTTTTATTATTTGGGATGTTTGGTAGAAGGATATTAGGATTGTCGGGGCTCAGGAGGTAGGTTTCGGGTTGGTGCTTGATCACCACCGCACATGACGAGACCTGAGTTACCAAGGGTAGTCTGGGTTTTGAGTCTTTTGCCTTTGATTGTTATGGTTTGAGGGATGATAATGAAAGCGAACTGGTTCATGTTGTGGACTCACATGGAATGGTGACCCATGTGGAGTCCAAGTGTCCAGTTCAAGGTCCTTTTAGTGATATACCTTACTTGGGATATGGCTCACCACCATGTCGCCGAGTTAGGCATTTGCACTAGTTCCTCATTCCGGTGGATTGTTGTTGACTGTGTCTCATTATGATCTCGGTCGATGTGAGCGTGTGTTAAAAATGGAAGTGGTTTTAAAATGGAAAAGTGTTTCTTTTAAAACTCTTTTGAAATTGGTGAATTGGTTTTTAAAGTGGGAGTGTTTCGATTTGGAATGTTTTATTGCTTGTTTGGATTTGATAAGGGAAAGAAGTGTTTGAACCTTGGTATTTCTTATAGAGGATCACATGTGCATCGATATGTGCAGAGAGTTCATGTGAGCACTTGTCTGCGAGCGATGTAGCTGGGATTGGGTGAATGCACATGTGATATCCCATAAGGGGCCATAGTCGAGTTTTAAAATTTAAAAGAAATGATGGTTTTGGAAAGGTGATTTATGATTTGTTTTATATATGTTTGGCATATGAGTTTGTTGATGTTGGCTCAGGCTGTTGTTTTGATTGAGTTTTGGCTAGATGCTAACTTCAGTAGTGTTTTTCGTGTAGTTCTGAGTATGTCGCCCAGAAAGGTCGCTAAGGTTGCTAGTGAGTCGTGCCCAGTTTTCAGTTCTTTTTGCATATTGCCAACCGATCAAAGCAATCAAAGTCCATTAGAGGAGGTTTTATGGTCCATGGAGATAGTGTCTGTCTATGGGTTGTTGGGAACTCACGAGGTAGTTAAGGTTCATACTGTTCAAGAAGTTATTTGAGGGTTCAGTTTTGGACTAGTAAAGATGAGATGTCGCATTGTCGCCGGAGTTTTGGGTGCGATTAATGGTGGTCGACTTCTGCGAAGGTTCCCCATCTAGCAAGGAGTGTGGGCCGGTGGAACCTGTCTCCATGAAACCATCCTCGTCGGTACCGGCTCCTAGTTCATCGGACCACTCTCTTGTGGGCCACTAGTATGGCCAGTTTTGGCATTCTAGGCCATTATCTTTTGTCTCTTTGAAAATCATGTCACCGTCACGGTCATTTGAATCGTCGGGAAGAAGAAGAAGTTGGGGACTAGAGAATGCAAATGCCTGACTGTGAGGCAGGGGATGCTTCAGCCATCAGAGCCCCAACCACAGGTCTCAGGGTGAAGCTCACGCACAGTCAAGAGTTTTCGAGGGTGAGTAGAACCTCGGTTCGAGTAATGTTTTCATCTTTGGGAGGGATATATCCAAAGTTCCCTTGTTTGGTTCTTTTCACTATTGTAAGCTCATCATAGTTGTGGTGATATGATGAACATGTTCTTCTGTATTCTAAGAGGTCTTATCTATTCTCAGTGAGTTTTCAAATCGTTCGGTTTTCCTTTAAGGATTTTGGGCCCATGAATAAACGGGTCGTTTTAATTTTGAGTTGGGTCTCAATGGTGTTATTTAGGGGGATGTTTGATTTCATGTAATTAATGGGCGGTGTTTCGGGGTCCTTTTTGAGTTTGGTCTAGGAGTTCCGTAGTCTCCGGTTGCGGTGAGGATTTTATTCGGTCGGTGTGAGAGGTGTTGAGTTAATCTTGTGTCCTTGGGGTGTTGGGTCGTTTCGTAGCAAGCTTTCTGTTTAAGTCTCTAAGTGTTGTTCGGTCAATGTGGAGAAATTAAATGGGTTCAGTTTGGGAGTTCCCGCGTTGGCCCCCTCAGGGGTGGTGTGTTCAGTTTTCAAGGTTTTCGTATTAGTGAATTCTCGTGGTGGGGAGAACCCTCTCGTGTTCTCCCCTCAACCTAGGTCTTCAGTTCTCTTCTGAATTGGTCGGGTGGGACCTGTTGATAGTAAGGTCTTCCCGGGATTCACAGCTTTTTCTTTGTTTTGTCTAGGCATGGACTCGGGTTATGTTGACTGTTGTCTTGATGACTTTCTGGGGCAGAAAGTGTCTGTGGTGGGGAGAATTGTCACACTTCGACCACAAACACCACCTATTTGTTTCTTTTTTTGGTCTCGCGTCGTTTGGATGAGGTTTAGTTGGGTTCCTGATTTAACTTTTTCGATGTTTTGTACTTTTCGTTGGGTCTCGGGCCGGACCGCGGTCACCGCACCGTTAACGGTGCCCATGCGTTCGGCCCTGGTGAACGCGCGGTTACCCGATACATAAGATAACTAATTTTTCTTTTTTTTATAAATGTTTAAATCGCCATGTTAATATAATTTTGGCAAATGATAATAATAAAATGATCACTAAATTTATTTTAATATTAATCTTTTTAAATTTCCATTGATATTATTATTATTATTACTCAAAATAAAATGGATAATAAATGATAATAATAATTATTTATTTTATTAATATTTATTATTATTATTATTATTATTATATATATTTTTAATTTTATATATTTATTTATTTATTTATTTATTGTTTTTTTTCTTTTCTTTTTCTCTTATCCCTAACCCTACCCGCGTCGCCCCCTCTTTCTCCCCTGCCGTTTTTTCCTGCTGCGCGCCGCTCCTGCGCTCCTCCCTGCTCACCCTCCCCTCATCCGACCTCCGCCTCCCCTCACATGCGCCTCACTCTTCGCCATCCGAGCTCCACCTTCCATCACCCGAGCTCTGCCTCCTCTCACTTGCGCTCCTCTACCCGCGACGCCGCACCCCCTACGCACCTTCCTCCATACCCGCGCATGACCCCCACCGGCCGAGGGCCTCCGGCGTGCCATCTCCCCTTCACCAGCCGCTCCTTGCGCGGAGCCCTCCCCTCTCCCTCTCTCGAGCGACACCCCGGCCGAATCTTCCTCCCCATCTTTTTCCGGCGTGCGAGCCCCTTCCGCATCTGCCTCACCCTGCAGTTGTTCACCGCCCAGCCCCTCCGTTTGGTGCAGCCCCTCCCGGTTCGGTGCGACATCCCCCGTCCGGTGCGAGCTCCCTTTTCTGGTTGGCTTCCGACCGACCTCACCTCACCGTGCCCTCGCCTATCCCCTACTGTTCGGACCCGACTCCCCTTCCCGGCACAATTCCGGCGACCCCGACCTCCCTCCCAGCATGATTTTAGAGAACCCAACCCCCTGTCCGGTGGCCATCATCGACAAACCCGATCCCTTTTTGCACAGCACCTCCGCGTTGCTCCGGTGTGGTCGCGAATCCCCTAGTCGGGTTCACGAAGGGTGTTTCAGGTCATATCATATCGTGTCCCACTCTTCGACGCCGAAGGCGAATCTTTTGAAATCGCTTTGGACCGTCCTCGGTTGTTCGCTTGGCGCGTTTGGTCTCGCCGCACGTTTTGGTTCACCGCCACCATCCTAGGTAGGAGTTTTGTTATCACGCGTGCTTTTATTTAATTATTGTTATTGTGTTCTGAATTTATTTATATTTTATTGGTAGTGCAGGTAGTGTTTTTTATGCAATCTCGGCTTGTCAGGTATTTTCAGGGTTTCCACCACCATCTGAGGTGATGGTATTCATCCGTCATCTTGTTGCGCACATTATTTAATTATTTATTTTTGGGTCTCATTTATGTCTCTGAGTCCCTGGTATTTTGTTGGATGTGCGAGGGTGTTCGACACACTCATTTTGGGTGTTGGAAGTGGTGGCAAGGAGTCGAGATCATTTCCAAGTACGTGCACTTTTGTTGAAGTGTGTGCACGTGAGCAGAGTGTGGTTTGAGAAAAAAAGCATGGTGTGACTATTGTTCGAGGTAGGCGTTCCCATCCATTCTTTTTTTCTGATGTTTTCCATAGGTACTTGCATTATTTCATTTAGTTTATAAATTTTATTATCACCCTTATAATCCTGCTAGTTTATTTATTTCAATGTTTCTTTGAAGGTTAAAAGGGTTAATAACAGCTTTGAAATTGTTCCTTGATTATGTTTACGTGATTACATGCCTTTTCTCCTAATTTTAAACCATTTAATTCTTGCGTTTTCTTAATTAATTTATAGATTATGTTTCAAACCATTATTTTTCTTATAGTTAACTTATGACCGTGTTTTCCTGTTGAAAGGTTTGACAAAAAAATGGATTTTTGGATGCTTCTGTATTTATGCACATTTTTATACCTTTCCATCTTGGTTGGAACTAACTGCCTTTATCTGAAAATGGTACTGTTGGACGTTTTGAGCGGTGTTTGCTGGTAGAAACATTTTATGAAAATTTTTTGTCCTGTGTTGGTTGATTTCATGGAACTTAATGTTTTTTTAGAAATGTTTTCGCATCTCTTTAAATTGGTGTTTTTCTCGAATCCTTTGTTTTATAAGTAGATATTGTTTTAAAAATGATGTGGGCCTCTGCGTGCGGTTCATTAAATTGTTTTGAAAAGAAAACCATGAGTATATGCCCGTTAGCCTTTTTAAATACAAAAGTGGTGTCTAGATTCATTTTAGAAGAGCTTGTGCAATGTTTTCATAAAGGCATTTGATTATGTAAAAAGAGAGGCCCAGTTTACAACTCCATGTTTTTGATAAAGTGGTTTTGATAATCGAGTGAAGTGACGGCCCGATTGGCACTTTATATATTTGACAGGTATGCATATATATAAGTATATGGGGCGTTCTTATCTAGGGTAACCCTTCGTGGGTGAACGTTTATGAAGCATCCGTGTTTGGGGTAGGTAAGTGTGGTGAGATGAGTCATGCGTGCGAGGGCCATCCAACTTACACAGTGTTATTATAACCACCATTTGTTCCTGGGTGTCTTTTAGATGATCGAGTGATGGTTGCTGACCAACCCTGATTAGACGGGTTAGTACCCCCTGGATTTCTTGTTAGGCCAGGTGGGCATTGCCACTGGATTGGTCAGTTAGGGCGGCCAGTTGGTTATAGACTTAGGAGCTTCACCATACACCGGCAAGTGGTTCCGAAACCGAGTACGTCCAGGGGTCTTCTATGGATGTTTAGGATCACCCATGGTTGCTGGATTAATTACATTTCTTGTTTGCTTTTCATTGCCCTGGTTTATTTTCAGTTCCACTTTTACTTGTTTACTCTAGTCCATCTTTGGTATTTTTCTGATTTGGTTTTCATTTATAAAATGGAAAATGATATTGGGAATGGTGTGTAGTGTGTGTTGTGTTTTTAAATGAGAACAACATGTTGCATATTTTAGAATGTGAAAACCCTACTTTTATATCTGTATTTCAAACTTGTGTTAGTGGACAACTTTGGAAAAGGGAATTTTCAGATTCAGTGGTTTATTCCTGGCATCCCTACTGAGCATCTCAGTGCTCATGCCTATTATATCTTTCTAGTTGCAGGTTCAGCACCTCATAGAGGTTTCTGGTTCAGCTGCTCAATGTTGGAGCAGTGTGGTTTGGAGTTGGGTGGTGACCTAGGAGGTCACAAGCAGGTGTGTTCGACTTATTTGTGTTTCCGCTACCAGTTGTTATCTTTATCATCAGTTCAGTTATCTATTTATCTTTTGTTTGTGGGCCAAATCGTTCCCAAATGTAAAATTGTGATGCCCGGCACTTGTTGCCAGCCCGTGGGGATCGGGAACGTCCTTCGGGCCATGTCGCGGGCCGGCTCGGGTGACCGGTTTAGGGTCGACCTGGGTTGGTTCGTGACAAAGTGAACCACCATGGTTTCACCCCACTTGGCTCTTGGGTTGTGGAGGAAGGTTTAATGATCCAACCATCTGATTCTTATTCCTTTTCCCACCCTAGAAATAGGTGTCCCTTTTCAATTTGTTCCTAGTATTCGAGTTCCCACCATTCCCAGTAGGTATCATCATACTTTCTCCTCCTATAGCTCCAAAAATGTCTCACTCAGACTATGCTACTTTTTTCACCATCTCTGTATAATCAATAATACAAAGCACCACAAACATTGATGTAATCTCTGGACTTAACCTTGATTTTAAGATGCATGCCAACAAAGATGCAGTTTCTCTAACATCTGGTGCAAAGAGAAAAAATTTCATTAATTTATATGCATATTCTGTGACAGAGAGATTCTCCTACTTTAGGATAAATAATTTTGTTTTCTTATAAATCATGAATGTATGAGGATATATTTATTTATTAAAAAATTCCTCAAAATCATCCCAAGTATGTAATTGATCCCCTTTTTCATTCAGTAGCAGTTCCCACCACTGCCCGTAAGATCCTCGAGCATGTACATGGCCATTTTGAATTTTTGCTCTATTAGAGTGATGATGAATTTGAAGATGTTATTCATCATGCTCCAGTTCACCACTACCTTTTAAGGTTCATAATCACCCCTGAAGATGGGTGGATTCTACTTCATGAACTGGATGGAGTGATTTATGTGTCTGGGATCATCCCTCCAGTTCCTAGTATCCACAGCATGAAATGTTTGACTGTGCTCTGAACAAGCTCTTGGTTCACTTGTGGTTCAGGTGAAGCCATATTATCCGCAACTTATTCATATTTATTTTGATGATGCATACATGGTTCAATTTTCTAAACCAACTACGAACTCATCAATCTCACTCTCTAGCAACTGATGTCTTAGCATTTCAAATTCTATCACATAAACTATCACAACATTGTTTTCAAAAACAACCCTTTCCATGTTCAACCATTTTTGAAAATAATTTCCATTATTTCTTTTAAAAATCATACCATTTTCAAAATAATCCAAATATCCTTTTTTCAAAATCATTAATTTTGAAGGCAAAATGAGCATTTTTCAAAAAAAAAATACATTTTTAACAAAAAATCATAAATCATTAAATCAAATTAAATATGCAATCCTAGTTGGAATACATTCCTCTAAAATTCCTGTCATGGTCTTCTCATGGGATAAACCCCTGAAAATAAGATTTTAAAATCCTAGATGTATCTCCAAAAACATAGTTACCCAGCTCCCTGGAAACGTTAAATTCGTCATATATGGGTTCTCTATGTCCTTTTATGATATAGATCTCAAGTTCTAAAAATCCAATGACTATATAATATTTCCACCCATGGAATAGAAAAGAATTAATTTTAACACTAAAACCCAAAAAACCAAAGATCACTTCTTAGGCAAGGACTGAAAAAGCTAATGCCATTTGTACCACATAGAAAGGACCAGACTGCTACCATTTTTAATGACCCACCCAATAAAAATTTTTTGAGAGTACAATGAGTCATTACTTGGCCTTAAGCAACATCCCCATGATATAAAAGTATCGAAATAAATTTCCTAGGGTTTTAAAAGCATGTGCAGGACTATTTAACCGTTAATAAAGAAACCAAAAACCAAAAAACACCAAATCTCAACAAAAAAACAACTATATGATACAAGATGAAAACAAAAACATTCAACCACATTATTAAAAATAATAAACCAAAGTTCCCAATAGCAGAAGATATCCAAACATCAATGTACATAGTGGAAAACAACTATAGACTCTAGGAATACCACAAGACAATATGCTCCACCAGCTCCAAGCTCCAACTTCACCAAACATCCCAAGTATTACGAAGTGGTACTGAAAATGTGAGACATGTTTCTTCTTCCCTTATCCTAGAAGGTGGCATTTTAAAAAGAACCAAAGTGCTGAAGCAAGGGTGAGTATAAAATTCAATAGGTTTTCCAAAATGACTTCCAAACTCATGAAACTATATTTAAAGAGTTAAATTTTTTTATATAAAACAGATTGTATTAAAAAATTTCTCACCACGGTTTATATATAAATATAAAAACGTTTTCAAAAACACTAATAACCAAAATCATACAAGTGAGATTGAAACAAATTTTTCTAGAAAGATATTTTTTGAGAAAAATAAATAAAAAATATTTAAAACCATTTAACAATATCTCTTTAGGCATAAACAACCATTCTAAAAAACCCTTGAAACTAACAATCAATGTTATGTTATGACAGTTACAAACTCATAACTGGTTTTGTGTTGAAGAACAAAGTCATTACTTGGTAATTATATCCCATGTTCTAGTTGATATGGGTACTAGGAAAAAGGACATATTTCAAAAAAACTATCAGAAATGAAATATGAATAAACACACAAATATACTAAAGGATCATGCCAAAAAATCATTTTCAATGAATCCACATTTTTATTGAAAAACATTTTCCATTAAAATCATTTCAATGAAAAACCCTTTCAATAAAACATATTTTTTTATTAAAATCCTATTTACCATAAAACCATTTAGAAATTCTAAAAATCATTAATTTAAATCATTAGTTTAAATATGTGAAACTCAATCACGATGCACAATAATAAATCAAGATTTCAAAATTTCACTAAAATCATAAATCATCATAAAACATGACTTTATCCATAATTTTTACAAAAAAGTTCATTAATGTTAGTTAATTTGAAACTATTCCAATCAATTATTGAATCATGAGTTCATCGTGAAGCCACCTTCCTTGAAGGTTTTGATGAAACTCAACAATTGACAAGGAACGCTCTCAAAAAACAGATTGAGTCTCAACAAAATGACCTTAGATTTCTTATCCTATCAAAAAAAATCTAAAACTAAACTTGTTAGTAATTCACCAACCAAGATCTACCCAAAACAGGTGTAGGTCCATGAAACCAAGAGGAGTGGAGAATTGATCTATGGATACAGAAGAAGAATGTTGAACCACAACAATGAAACGGATGAATAACCCTTACCTTGATGTTGGAACACCTATGAATGTTTTCTAGGCTGGCCTATAGTCGAGATCCATGAAGATCCAAGAAAAATAATTCAATTAAATATCTTCAAGCATGATTTTAAAGTGGGTTCGTGCCGGCTCACTATGTGTACCTTAGGTACAAGATGTGTTGGCCACACAGTATAAGTACGCTGAAAAATCTGTCACCTCTGGCTCAAAATCCATTATTTAAACCCTACACGATTTGTACATTATATACACGATATGTACCAACTCCCGACATGGCCCCACCTCATGATTTGAATTCGTCCCCATGTACACATCGTGTACCTATTCAGAAATCTGTAATAAACCCCAAAAAACTACATATGAGGATTTTCTTACTGAAAGGTCCTTAGCCGAGTTGGATACATACTCAATAAAGGTATTAGAATTTACAACCTCCTCACCAATGATATTTCTTCCCCAATAAGTCATGTAGAAGATGAAACTCTAAAAAACAAGGGTACTAAAAATGTAAAATATTTTATTTTTCGGTGTGAAGGACACAAATATTATAATTATAATGAAAACAATGTATATTTTGGTTATCATAATAGATAGTTATAATGGACTCCCTATGGTTTTACCAATGGTTTAATGTTTTAAAATGTTTAAAGTATGTGATATATTAAAATTTATGTACTAGGGGAAAGATTGTGATTATAATTGGAATGTTTTTATGGGTGAGGATCATTTTTATGATAAGAAGAGACTACAAATGATTAATGAAATAAAATAGGCACTAATGAATAAGGCGATAATTCATAGTTAATAGTTTATGAATCGAGTTTAATGAGTATAGATATTATTTATTTGGATTCAAGAATTATGTCATAGGAGTGTTCAATAAATGAAATTATTATATTTATAATTATTTAATGCATTCACATTTAATTATAGAAACATTTCCATATGTATTAGTGATCATATTTTGAATGCTAATGAAGAAAAAGTAAATTGATTCATTGAAAAGTTGATCTTTTCAAAAAAACGTGATTCATGGAAGATGATCCTTAATTTTTGAACGGTGTTGAGATATTGTTGATGGACAATGATTTATGGGATAATATTATTCAAAATTAATTTACGTAGTGATTTTATTGTTTATGCTATCTTTTCTAGAGTTTTAAACCTGATTGGATATAAGGAATATATTCGACAAAATGATATTTTATTTTTAGAAGAATGTATATTTTAATTTAGTTTTTAATGATATCATGGTATTCACATATTTATTTTGTGACATTAAGTGATATATTATTTTATTTTAGAGGATTAATGATATTATCGTATTAATATTTTTTCACCTTATTCCTATTGTTATGAAATTTTCAAATTTAGTTTGGAATATTTTGGAGGATCCTCAATATTTACTACATATGGAATGGTTTATGTTGAACATTGGATGTTATTTTTTGTGATTAAATTATGAATAATTATATTGGATAATCCATTCTAGAAATATCAGGTTTGGTATATATTTACATTCTTAAGGAATGACTTATGGACCTTTTTATTCATTAAAATTGTTTCATGCACGAAAATTTCATCTCAAATATCAATCTTCTAGTGTAGGAGATGAATTGGTAATATATCAAATCATATAAACGTATAGGATTATAATTAAAACATTAAAAGGACCATGTAATTTATTTTATGGAATTTTTTTCCATAAATTAAAATAATATATAAAAAATTTAAAAATGGCATTGGATTAAAAATGTTATTTGTTTACTTTTATTGAAGATAAATAAAGATCATTTTAATGCATCAAGGATTTTCAAATTTATAATGGTTATCAATCTCATTTCCATGATATATATAACTATTTATAAATTAGTATAGGTTATTTTTCACTAACATTTCAATATTATCATTTTCTACCAATGTTCACATTTTCACACACCTAGTTTTTCGTTTACCTTTTTATTTCCTTTAACCTAATTTTAAAGGAATTTTTATTGTCATTTCTTATGACGTGGTATCACCACAAAAGAATTTAAAAATTAAAAACACTTGATTACTATTCAAAGATTAAAACATTGAATCCATAATTTATTGAATAGTGTAAAATGTAACATGTGGATATTTTTTTAAATGAATGCTATGTTCGATAGAAAACAAAATACGCAACACCCAGCTTAAATGAACAAAGAAATATAATTATGTGACCTTTATAATATGACCATTATATAAGTGCTAATGTATAGTATTTACCACATATTGACATATATAACTTTCCTACTCATTTTTAATGAAATAATTAATGATTTTTCAGTATACACTTGATTTAGTAAATTCAATTTATTCATCAAAAATTTATTTCCTTCAAAAATGGTTTTTTGGATTTTCATGAGTGAATATTACAATCATTTTACCAAAAATAAATTAAATATATTCGATAGAATATAATATCATTCGTGAAATAATAATATTAAAATTATCATAGTGTAAATTTTTGGTATATTTGTTTAAAAAGATTGATTTTCTAGTGAATATTAAAAAATACCTATTTTTAGAAAACTAAAAAAAATCCTCATCATAAAAATTAAGATGATGATTTTAATTTTATCTAAAATTAACTTAAGTACAACTTATTCATATATAATCTACTTAATTTCATTTTAATCATTCTTTTATATTATTTTGGTGTAAGTGGATTTTTAGGTTTAATATCATTTAAAAAAAACTTCGTTGTGTTTTTCAAAATTAATTTTAATTGAATTTATAAAATAAAATTTTATTTATATTAAAAAGGATTTCATTTATTTGAATAGTGTTTTCAAAATATTTAAATATTCCCCTTTTATTTTTGGTTGATATGAATTGTAATCTTAATAATTGTATTACCATGGTATAGGGTAAGTTGGGTAATTTAGGTTAAAAATGATAAAAACCATCATATAACCCAAAAACATATCATAAATATACTTTATGAGTATATTGTGACAATAATTTTATAAGTGTATAATTTAGGACATTATAGGGCCAAAAGGATTAAATTAATACCATTATAGTATTTTATTTAAAGAATGGTCAAATAGGTCACACTATCGTTCTTAATAATGATAATATTATTAATATTGGTTTAACAAAATTATATAATCTACTTTAAATATTATTTTTAAATCTAAGATATTTTTATTCTCCTTGGTTGTTTATTTTTTGTTTTTTTGAGAATACATTATTAACTTAAATTATTACAAAATGCAAATTTAGTAATTATTTAATTAATGGAATTATAAAATAAATTATATTAAAAATACTAAATGTAACATAATTGTGGATATTTAATATAATACATGAAATATATATATTACCATGAAATTTTTAGGATATAATAAAATAGTTTTTAAAGAATTGATTTATTTTCATCAGTTTTATAATGTTAAATAAATTAATAGTATCAAAATATACAATAATGATATTTTATTTGCTTAATATTTTATTAAATTATATAAATAAATTTAAAAACTATAAATATGAAAAAAGTGTAAAATATATTGTCGACGATTTCATGACATATAGTTATAGTATATTTGGAAGCATTTTTATCATGAATGGTCATATTATATTTCAATATTTTGTGTAATTCTAATGGTTCCCCTCACCTAAATTATAAAAGGGCACTCATTGATTAAATTATTTACAAAACATTTATAAATATAGATTAAAAATTCATATCCATTCACATATTAAAACCCCTTATCCAATTTATTGTGGTTTTTTTACATTCAAAATATCAACCCTATATCTCTTAAGAAGAGATATAATGGATGTTTGTTGAACAGGAGGCAATCATGTTAACTCACTCTTTCAAGATTATTTCATATTATAATTTCATTGTGTTTATTTTCTCATTATTAATTCAATATATCTAGAGTCATATATATTCTCATATATAATTATTATTATGATAAAATCGTATTCAACATTTTATCCATCATATAGGAAAGAAATCATTGTGCATGCATGCATACAACATACCAGAGTCACGTTGTGGTGTAATTTTTTTTCATCACCAATATAGTTAAATATATATAGTAATGGAAATAATAAATAAATTATATAATAATTACATGATATTGATTTTTGAAAATTAATTTATCATCCATTTCCCTACCCATTCACTATTAAGGTAATGATATTGTCGATCGTGTGTACATACGACAAATCTTGTCCGCAAAGCGTTGTGAATCATTTTTCATATCTAACCGTCAATAATAGTTCAAAAACTTTATTAAATAATTAAATTTGATACTTATCGAATAAATAACATTTTATAGATAAGGAATCTATATACCAGGAATATGAACCATATCATATGGGAAAAAATATGCATGAAAAAATGAAGTAGTTTACATGTGTAACAACAGTAGTAATGAGATATTATTAATGAATGGGTGGTAGGTTATCTTATAAAGATTATATATGATATAATAAATATTAATATAGTTCTTTTTTAAATTAAAAACATTATTTAATCCATTATATACTAGTTTAAATCATGTTACAAAAATGCAGTGTAAAACTTAAGGGATTTTTCGTCTCACATTTATTTTTGGGAGACATATTCCATATTTATCACTCATTTCATTTTAGTGGTGTATATAATACCCTATAACAAGTTATATAATTAAATGACATATATTAATTAAATTTGTAGTTCCTTTTCATGTTATTCCTTCATGGGGTTTATGATATGATAATTACAAAAGTGATAAGGGTTTATTTCATAATATCTTCATTATTCCGAATAATTTATGTATAATTAATCATTGGGGAAAATTTCTCTTAGCTGTCCATATTTTATATAAATTTTTTTAATTTTTTTATCATTCAACTAAATATTTTTGGATTCATTTTTAACCATTATTTATTTTTTCATAAAATAGTTTTAATTTTATATTTTTTCTAAACAAGGTACATTATAGAATTTCCAGAAAAACAAAATATGAAAGGTGTCATGACCCATCCTTGGGGCTCGTGTCATGACTACCCCAAGCCTGCCTTCATAGGCCAGGGGCTGGTGACTAGCACCAAAGGCATAAATCCTGATAAAAAGGGAAGGCATTGCCTTTAGATAGGAAACGAACACAACAAAGTACGCAACAGAAGTAAGAACAAAGTAAAACTGTATACAAAAGTATGTTCTGAAAACAAAGCGGTCGGAAATACAAGCCCAATAGTAATTATAATACAACTGAAAGACTTTTACAATAGCAGTAAAGTAAAGCAGCAACCACTGAGTCATCCTTCAGGAATCCCACCTGAAGGGTGGGTACAGATGGTCTCCTCAGCACCTCGGGTCCGTCCGCCAGCTACGTGTACGTCCCGCCAAGTTGTCCACCTCCGGGTACCGTCTATCTCTGCAAGTCTCTACCACGATCAACATTGTCCATCGTCTGTATCCAACACAATGTATTACGGGCATTGCCTGTGTAGGGGTGAGTATAATGATACTTAGTTGGGACCCCAAGACCCCCGATGTTCTCCCAGAATCCATGAAGGATAAACCCCAAAGAAAAGATACCATCACTAAATATCAACCAAATCTACTTAGGTATATGCCCATACATATACCTAAGTCATCAATTAGAGTTCGGATCCAATTCTCGAGACCAAGCACAGCCCAGTCCACACAGGAAAGAAATTCAATCACATCGATGATAACGATTGAAAGTCTAGTCTCAGCTCACACAGGTATACATCTTTCGTAAAGTGATAAAGATGATTAGATGTAGTCAATTATTCATCTATGTTGTCAGATGCACGTAGGATACTAGACCAGCTATGCTATCGGACCCATGTTGGATACTAGACCAACTACTCTTTCAGACCCACGTAGGATACTAGAATAAAAGTCAAACTGTCAGACCCACGTAGGATAAAAGAATAGTAATCATCTTCGTCGAACCCATGGAGGATTCCAGTATGGCATTCATCATCGCTGAACCCATAGAGAATTCTAGTATGGTAGTCTACCTCATCGAATGCACGGAGGATTCTATTATGGTAGACGTTGCATTCGCAGCCATCTCTAGGGTTGCCACACATAGAACGCTTGATTTCGGGTGGGTCCTCTCCTCGATCAAAGGGGTCTTCACATCAACTATCACTATGTCTAGAGTTGATGTACCTCGAAGTTATTTCTCATCATAAGGAACCCAACATGACAGACGGTGTGTCAATCGGACGCCCGGTTTGAGAGATATTGGCTTTTCCATTCGACGGGCCCTGTTTAAATACGCTTGTTCCAAAACCAGGCCTTCTTCAAAAGTTTTCCAAAACCCACTTAGAGTATCGCAAAACAATCTCTTCATTGTGAGGGTACCAATGCCACAGACGGAGCGTCGATCGGACGCGCAGTTATTAGGTTATTTGCATTTAAGCGTAAAGGTCCCAACCCGTCAAGCATAGTGGGATGACAGGTCAGCTCGACTTGATTCGGTGGGTACGACCTGGTAGAGGGTCGGACCGGATCAGTTAAGAACATGGTCTAGCTCGAGTGGGCGTGGCCCAGCCCAGAGCAGCACGGCCAGGCCTGGCTGGCTTCGGCTCGACCCGGCTGGCTGAGCGGCTCGCCCTGGGTGGCCAAGCACTGCGGAGGAGGCTGCGGTCCTTCAGCGCAACACCTGTGTGTGTCGCGACTCCTTCATCTTGGCCGGCTGACGAGCCAACCGATTCACCATAGAAGCGGCGCACGAAGCATGGGCCCCGGTTCTCCGCAGTGTGGCACCCCATGTGGCGCCGCAGTCTTCCTTTGACTCGACCAGCTTTAGCCGGCCGGTTCTCGTTTGACCGAGCAGCCCGCGGTTGCGGGCCATAGTTCTTCCGCATGCGGTTGGCATGCGGTCTTCGCCTTCGCTCGTCAACACCATCACAACATGGTATCTATCTCAAAATAATGAAACTACGGAGGGTCATCGGGCCATGTGCATTCGTCCCACACCCTCCACATTATGCGGTATCAATTGGCCAATGAAAATTCAAAAAATTTAACAAATAACGGGGTACAAATTAATGACTTAAAATTGTATTATCCATTACCTCGAAATAAGGTTTGTGGTAGTCAGCCGTCACAGAAGATGGCGTCGCAGGGAGATGACGTCAACTCATTGATGTCGGGAAATAAGGAGCCGAGGATGGCGCGTCGTCGGCGTTCCTAGCGGGTGGCTCCTTATCCTATTCCTTGGCCGAAGATCGATGGAGATGGTCGTCATTCTTTGGTGGTTCATCATTGGAAACACATTGTTATTCATTGAAGAATGATGCTTATAAATCTCCAGATCTTCCCCCACAAAAAATATTTTCTATGAAAATATTAAAATAGACTTATCCAACATTAAATAAATGCCAACCAATTCAAAATAATTCAAATAGAATTATTGAAAACCAAGTTAATTAAAGTAGATTAACTATTTGGGTTGACACAATTTATGAGAAGAGGTGGCCACATAAATTCTTGGGAGGTGGAGAGGATCTACCTTAATGAGGGGATGTGTTAAGGGGGATAAGGGAATATGAAATGGTTAGGGCTTGTGTGGGCCCCTCCTCACAAATATCCATTCATGGGAGGTTATGTGGATGTGGGACCCACCTCTAACTCCCCTTCTAAGGAAATAACTAACATCCATAAATAAAATTGCGTACTAAAAGTTTTATTTATTTTATTCTAAATCCCCAAATATTAACTCTCAACCCGCATAAAAAGAAAATACGTTTATGGTCCCCTTAAGAGAATATCGGCGCTGTGAGTTAATCGGTGTCCTCAGATTTCAATTCCAAGCTCTGGTTAAAAATGTAGAATAACATGCACGTACGTTTACTTAACGTACCAGAACAAAACATAAAAAATTGATTTCAGGCACACCGGGCCTCAGAATCAAGTGTCGTCAGAAACCGCAGACTCGTAAAATTCCAAAGTATTTGAGAAAAAAAATTCCTTGAAATTGATGGGTCTTTATATTACTCACACTTCAGGGATTTATGTCCTCGTAAAGCTACAACACACACTAGGGAAATGAATGGGGGTATTTTTCACGCATCTGAGCCTCCAACTCCCAAGTGCTCTCCTGGAGGTTCTCGTGCTTCCAGAAAATGTGCAACAGAGAAATCAACCTTTCACATAGGACCTGCTCCTGTTGATCCTCGATCTCCACCGGGACCTCCGTAAATGTCACCCTATCATCGATGTATAGCTCTCTATGATCAATCATGTGTGATGGGTCGTCCACTTATCTCCTCAGCTGAGATACGTGGATGATGTCATACACTCGGTGAAACTATGGTGGAAGGGCCAGGCGGTAATCCACTTCACATACTCATCTGAGGACCTGGAAAGGTCTGATGAAATGTGGATATAACATGCCACCCCATCCAAATTTCCATATACCTTGTCGATGTGAGACCTATAGGAAGACGTGGTCGCCATCCTCAAACTCTAGTGTTCTCCGTGTCCTATCAGCATAGGACTTCTGTCTGCTCTGTGCAGTCTTCATCTGCTCCTGGATGATCTACACCTTCTCCGTCATAACCTAATCCATATATGGTCCTACAAGTGCTGATTCCCATGGGTCAGTCCAGCATAGAGTTGATTTGCATGGTCAGTCGTACAGTGCGTCATAATGGGCCTTCCCGATGGTGGAGTGGTAGCTTTTGTTGTATGAAAACTCTACCATGTGTATGTGATCCTCCCAGCTGCGACCAATGTCAAGGACACATTCACGAAGAATTTCCATGAGAGTTTGAATGGTCCTCTCAGTCTGACCATCCGTCTGAGGATGGAAGGTGGTGCTCAGACATAGTTGCATCCCAAAGCCTCATGAAACCCCTTCCAATGATGGGAAGTGAAACGAGCATCTCGATCGGAGAAGATAATTGATGGCACACCATGAATCCATATGATATCCTGAATGTAGAGGCATCCCAATATCTCCACTGATCCCTGCTCTCTAATCGGTGGGAAGTGGGCCGAATTGTCGAGTCGTTCGACGATCACCCAGATAGAGTCGTGTCCTCTAGATGTACGTGGAAGACCCATCACAAAATCCATGGATATCCCATCCCACTTCCACTCTGGAACCACTATGGTTTGTACCAAGCCTGCAGGTACCTAGTGCTCCGTCTTCAATTGCTGACAAATGAGGCATCGTGAAATGAACTATGCTACATCCTTCTTCATACCCGGACACCATTGATGTCATCTAGTGCTGATACATCTTCGCCACCTCTGGATGTTCCGCTAGAAGGGAAGTGTGAAACTCCCTCATCACTTCCTCCTGCAGTACAACTGGTACCATAGTACGTCCCTTGAAGAGGATGACATGCTCCCCTCCTTCAGAAAATCCATCAAGTGCTTTCCCTGTGGATATTTGAGCACGTCACGTCTCACAGTCAATGTCCCCACGCTATGCCTCTCTGACTTGATGAAGGAGTAGAGGAGAGACTGTGAGTGACTGTAGAAAGGCTGCTCCATCTCTATCCACAATGGATATCTACAACGCGGCTAGCTGCTCCGTAGCCTCTCCTAGTAGCTGAATTCCTGCTCTCATGCTGAGAGCATAAGATACAACGTTACCCTTCCCAGGAGTATAAACTATCTCAAAGTCATAGTCTTGGAGGAACATTAGCCAAAGCCGCTGTCTTAGGTTCAGGTATTTCTAGGAGAAGATATACCCGAGACTCTGGTGGTCATAATAGACTGTAAAGCACTTGCCCATCAGATAGTGCCACCACATCTTCAAGGAGAAAACCATTGCTGCTAACTCCAGGTCTTGGGTAGCATAGTTTTTCTCGATCTATCTCAAATGTCATGAAACATACGCGATCACTGATCGCTCCTGCATCAGGACCCACCCGATTCTGGTCCCTGACGCATCGCAATACACTACATACCCAAATCCATCTTCTGGTGGCCTCAAGATGGGTGCACTGGTCAATCTCTTTCTCATCTCCTGAAATCATTACTGGCATCTAAATGACCACACGAAGGGTTTCCCCTTCTTCGTCAAAGCTAAAATCGGTGCTGAAACTCTGGAGAAATCTGGCACAAATCTCCGATAATACCCAGCCAGACCCCGGAAACACCGCACCTCCGCCACGCTCCTAGGTGGCTCCCAAGCGAGTACTACCTCGATCTTCCTTGGATCCACTACAACTCCCATCTCTGAGATGACATGTCCTCGAAAGTGAACCTCTCGAATCTAGAATTGGAACTTCAATAGCTTACCCTAAATCTGGTTCTCTCGGATTGTATCCAGTACAACCCACAAGTGGTAGGTGTGCTCCTCCTCAGTAGTCGAGTAAATCAGTATGTCATTAATGAAGACTACGAAAAAATAGAGGTAAGTCTTGAAGATACTGTTCATGAGACTCATGAACACTGCTAGTGCATTGGTTACGCCGAAAGGCCTATCCAAGAACTCTTAGTGGCCATACCGACACCTGAAGGCCATCTTCTGCACATCCTTATCTCTAACATTGAGCAGATGATATCTTGACCTGAGGTCTATCATCAAGAACCATTGTGCTCCCTTGAGCTGATCAAAGAGGTCGTCAATCCTCGAGAGTGGGTACTTATTCTACACGGTCACACGATTCATGGGACAGTAGCCGACACTCAGTCACAAGCTCCCATCTGCCATCTTGGCGAACAAAATCGGAGAAGCCCAGTTTGATACACTAGGTCAGATAAATCCCTTCCCCTGCAAGTCCTCTAGCTGTACCAGCAGTTCACAAAGCTCGATGGGAGCCATACAATAAGCTAGAGTACATATTGGTTATGTCTTGGGGTATCGGTATATGTATAAGTCTACCTCTCTATGAATAGTTATTCTTAGAACGTCATTAGGAAAAACGTCCGCATACTGATCCACCACAACAGGAAAACATGGACTCCACACATCAACCGCTCCGAGGATGAGACTAGCCAACTGGTGTGTGACCGGATGCCCTCTCCTCTATGTTAGTCCATCCTACACTACAAAGGCTCCCTTCTCACTGGTGAAGGTGAACCTGGTCCCATCCGTGTGGACACACCGCACCTTGCGCCTAAAATAGTTGATCTGGGCATGGACTGTAGATAACAAGTCCATACCCAAGATGACATCATAAGGCCTTGATGCCACTACAAGAAGATCCCAGATGAAGCTCTCACCACCTAGAGAATTCTCACACTACCAACACTAGTGTGTAAGAGTCGATTATTCTCTCGTAGGAGTCTTTAGCCGTAAAGATAAAGCCTAAGGATCTGTCAGAATATCCGAGTTCCGAACAAGGGAAGTGGAAATAAAAGAATGACTCGCACCTGTGTCAATGAGTACTGCAGAAAGGGTGGAGTAGACACAGATAGTACCTCAAATCATCTCAGGTGTCCCATGGTTGTAGGCCTCGACTACCTGGATCTGAGCCTGCCTTTGTCCTCCAGCTCCCTTTGGTCGGGGTGGACCTCCTGGTGCTGGTGGTGGTAGAGTCTCGAAACGTCGTCCACCACCCGCTACTCGGTCAGGTCTTCTGCATCATCCGCCTACTCCCGGAAGACCACCATGGTTGAACCTCTACCTCTGCCTGGGAGGTCTCTCCACTGCCTTCTACTCATCTGCACAGTATGTCAGGCAGTCCCGATCCATGTGACCCAACCTGCCGCATAAATAGCAATGCCTGCTACTCCTATAGCTGGCTCTGTTCCGTGTTCCCAGCACAACCAAACATGTACCCAATGGTCGCTCACCGGATGGCCTGGTCCTCTTAGACATCTACTTCAACTATCTACAACCGGCTGTAGAAGACTCTGCTACATGTCTCCGTACACTGGGTCTCGCTGCTGGTGTTGGTTCACGGACAAAGCTCTCCACAAGAAGGGCTCTCTCCAGTACTCCAGCCTACGTTGAAATGCTGAGGGAGATCATCAAAGCCCTAGTCTCATGTCTGAGTCTCGTCTCAATGATTCGGGCCCTGAAAATCGGTCCCGTACCATTTCCATAGTGTAGTGCAAGATGTTGGTAATCCTCATTGAGTAGTGAGCTACTGTCATGATGCCCTGCTGTAGATTATGTAACTCCTAAATCCGCACTGCACGAAGGGTGGCTGGGAGAAACTCCAAGAGGAAGAGAGTCTCAATGTCCGTACAGAGTAAAGACGCCTTGTCATGCACCTGGAGAATCCGGAACCACCATCTACATACTGCTGTGTGCAGGAGACTCGTGGCAAGGATCACCATAAGGTTAGCTGGTGTCCCTACCAAGCTGAAAACTCTGATGACATCCTCCAGCCAGTCCTCAGCTACATGTGGGTCCGTATATCCATGGAACCTTGGCGGCCCCTGTACCTGAAACTCATGAAACACACTCAGGCAGTGTGCACTCTCTACTGCTGGGGCTGGTGGTATCAGTGGCCCAGCGGGTAGTGGTACCGCTGGTGCCTCCATTGTAATGGGGCCCAACACTGAGGCCTCATCGCTCGGTGGGCTACCATCTCGCATGTAACTCGGAACCCAAGCTGGCTGCCTTCATGGGGATATTGTGAAGTGAAAGAGGTGCTCCCTGGTATAAATAGTATACCTGGTGAGCTGAAACAAATTAATCACAAAGAAAACTTTTGAAACAGAAATGCAATCAGTGTTTTCATGCACTGAGTCAGAAATCAGAGATCAGGGTCCTGGTGTATGGATACATTGGCCGCTGCACCAACACTGGACTCCTGGGACTGAAAACCACACTCAATACTAAGAACACTATTGCCCCACAAGAAGAATGATTAGGGTCCTGAGTTCTACGGTAGAACCTACTCCTCTGATACCAATTTGTCAAGACCTATCCTTAGGGCTCATGTCGTGACTACCCCAAGCCCACCTTCCATAGGCCTGGTGGTGGCGACTAGAAAAAATGGCGTAAATATCATTAAAAAGGGAAGTAATTGCCTTTATATAGTAAAAAACACAAAAGAGTATGCAACAGAAGTAAGAACAAAGTAATAACGTATACAAAATTAAGTTCTGAAAAGAAAGGGGATGGAAATACAAGCACAATAGTAAGTACAGTACAACTGAGAGACTAGAACAATAGCTATAAAGTAATGTAGAAACCACTGAGTCATCCTCTGGGAATCCCACCTGATGGGTGGGTACAGATGGTCTCCTAGGCACCCCGGCACATCCGTCCACTCCGTGTACGTCCCACCATGTGGTCCACCTCCGGGTACCATCTAGCTCTACAAGTCTCTACTATGATCAACGATGTCTGCCGTCTGCATCCAACACAATGTAGTGCGGGCATTGCCCATCCAGGGGTGAGTATAACGATACCCAGTAGGGACCCCAAGACCATCGAAGGTCTCCTAGAATACACGAAGGATAAAATACAAAAAAAATATACAATCACTATGTATCAACCAACTCTACTTAGGTATATTCCCATAAATATACCTAATTATTCAATTATAGTTCGGATCCAACTCTTGAGCCCAAGCACAACCCTGACCACACAGGAAAGCAAGTTAATCACATCGATGATAATGATTGAAAGTAAATACTCAGCTCACACATGTTTACATCATTCATAAAGTGATAATGGTGATCATATGTTGTCACTGATTCGCCTATGCTGTTGGACCCACATAGGATACTAGACCAACTACTTTGTCAGACCCATGTAGGATATAAGAATAGAAGTCAAAATGTCGGAACCACAGAGGAAACATGTACAATAATCATCACTATCGAACCCACGGAGGATTCCAGTACAGTAGTCATCATCTTTGAACCCACAGAGGATTTCAGTATGGTAGTCATCTTTGCCGAACCCACAGAGGATTCCAGTATGGTAGACGTTGCAGTCACAGCCAGCTCTAGGGTTCCTGCACACAACATGCTCGATTATAGGAGGGTCTGCTACTCGAGAAAAGATTTTTTCACATCAACTATAACGAAGTCTATATTTGATGAACCATGATGTTCTTTCTCGTCAAAAAGAACCCAACGTGACAGAAGGCACCTTAATCAGATGCTCGGTCTGAGAGATATTGGGTTTTCCGTTCCAGGGGCCTGGTTGGAAATACGCATGTTCCAAAACCTATCCATTTTTCAATGTTTTCTAAAACTCACATAGATTATCGCAAAAGGACCACTTCGTTGCAAGGGTCCCAATGATGTAGACGGTGCATCGATCAGACGCACGGTCTTTTTGTTATCCGCATTTATGTGTAACGGGCTTGGCCAGTCAAGTCCAGTGGGTCAGACCGGCTGGGTGAAGTGCACGTTCCATCTCGAGGAGGCGCGGCCTGGCAGGCCGAGTGCTGTTGGGGGGCGCGGCCCCCCAATCTCCAGAACCGGTGGCGCCAAGCAGCGCCACCCTCCTGTTCAGCCGGCCAAAGCAGGCCGATCTACATGGCACGAGCAGCCATCACAGGCGGGTCTCAGTCCTTTGGCGCGACACTTGAGGGTGTCGCGGCTCCTTCATCCCTTTTGGCTGACGAGCCAGCCGGTTCACCACTGAAGTGGCCCGCAGAGCGCGGGCCATGGTTCTCAGCAGCACGGTGCCCCTTGTGGCGTCGCGGTCTCCCTTCGGCCCGATCATTTCTCCTTTGGCCGAGCGGCCTACGGTTGTAGGCCACAGTTCTTCCACACGCGGCCGGCTCACGGCCACCGCCTTCTCTCATCGCCTCCTTCCAAACATGGTCTCCACCACAAATAAAAGAAACTATGGAGGGTCATCGGTCAAGGTGTGTTAGCTCAGTGCCCTCTGCATTAGGCGGTATCAATTGGCCAATGGAAATTCATAAAATTCAACAAAGAACGGGATAAAAATTATTCACATAAAATTGTACAAACCCCTACCTCGAAATAAGTTTCGCGGTAGTCAGGCATTGTGGAAGATGGTGTCACGGGGAGGCAATGTCAACTCATTGATGTCGGAAAGAAAGAGTTGAGGATAGCGCTTCATCGGCGTTCCTTGCAGGTGGCTCCTTCTCCTTTGGCTTGGATGAAGATATAAGGAGATGATCATCATTCATCTGAGGTTCTTCATTAGAAGGATGGTGTTCTTCGTTGAATAATGAAGCTCTTCTAAATCTCCAGATATTCCCCCACCAAAAATATTTTCTTTGCAAATATTAAAATAGACTTCTAGAACTTTAACAAAATTCTATCCAATTGAAAATAATTAAAAAATAATTATTGACACCCAAGTTAATTAAAGTAGATTAACTATTTGGGTTGTCACAATTTATGAGAAGAGGTGGCCTCATAAATGCTTGGTAGGTGGAGAGGTTATACCTTAATGAGGGGAGGTGTTAAGGGGGTTAAGGGATGATAAAAAGGTTAGTGCTCATGTGGGACCACCTCACAAATATCCTCTCATGGGAGGTTCTGTGGGTGTGGGCCCCACCTATAACTCCCCTTGGGAGGAAATAACTATCATCCATAAATAAAATTGTGTACTATAAGTTTTATTTATTTTATTTTAAATCCCCAAATATTAACTCTCAACCTGCATAAAACGCAACTGCGGTAATGGTCCCCTTAAGTGAATACCGGAACTGCGAGTTCATCAGTGGTTTCAGATTTCAGTTCCAAGCACCGGTTCAAAAGATAGAAAACCCACATGTATGGTTACTGAACGTACTCAAACAAAACTTCAGAAATTGATTCTGGGAACACTGGGCCTTGGAATCAAGTGCCGTCTGAAACTGGAGACTCGTAAAATTTCAAAGCATTTAAGAAAAACATTTCCTTGAAATTTATGGGTCTTTACTAAAGTAATGAATTTTAAATTATTTGAAATGATCATATTTTCCTAATTTCATGATTCCATAATTATTTGAAGCATGCATTACTTGTTTACATAGTCATTCTCAGAGGCATTTTTCCATTTTATTTTCGATGTTTATTTTTATGAGTGAATTTGAAAGTAAAAATATATTTTCAAAAAAATGAATTTAATGATATTTTTATGGAAATTTTATTAATAAATAAAAAAAAATCCTTTACTGTATTTATTAACTATAAGGGATTTGTTTTAATGATCTCATACATTACGGAATTATCTTATTTTTGATCATTTAAATTAAAATTCTATTAAATATCCCTAATGTTGTATAATAGATAAGATTATTACCTAAATGGTATTCCAATTTAATATATATTTTTTAGATTGAATTTTACTTTATTTAATGGTGAAATATTGATAAATATGTATCCTTTAATCAATATAGATATTTAAAGTCAAGGAATATTAATTAATTAATTGAATCAATAATTTGATATGTGACAAATTCTTTAGACCTACAAATACTGGTGGAGAATGATATTGTTTACCCCATGGATGCATCATTATCTCTCATGATAAAAAATTAGTTATCCAAATTAAATAAATTTTAACCCATAGAGATTAAACTATTTTTGTGAAATGTCAGGAAATTGTATATACCATGATTTCTGAGATCATTGTGTTCAATGTTAATCATTTTCCCCATTAAAAATTCCATAATTACTATCAATGTTATTATAACAATGGTATTATGTGTGGTTTCAAATTGTGTATTGGTTATTGATTAAATGATTTTTTCCATTTATTTACATTTCTATACTGATTATGCATTATTTTATTATGTTATATTAGTTATTTATTATATGGAATCTATGTTTATTTATTTACTATTCCATATTAATTTTCCATTTTTTATTCCAGATGGAATCTATTCTATGTAACCCTTACTTTGAATTTTTCGTCACCATTATTTTTTTTCTTTTCCGTGGAATATGAAGAAAAATCATTTGAATGAGTTAATGGATTCATATTACCTATTTTTGTTATGTTCTGTGTTTAATTAACAATGTAATAACGATGTCATGTATGTATGTACTTTTCCATGACTACTATATTAATCGTTCCTTAATGATGCAATCCATTGTATCTTATATTGATGTGGGGAAATTACTGTTCATTTTTATATTTTTGAGTTGGGGTTGTTAAAACAATATCCTAAAAACCCAATGGCATCCACCTAACCACAATGGTCTACAAACCAATTTATAATCCATTACCATTTATAAGATAATTACTAACATGTCCTTAATACAGTAAATCATTCAAGGAAACACATGAAAATTCACCAAAAAAATCGAAAAGGCCTTACTAACAAGTATAATTCTTAAAGGTAACCACTAGTATGAACTCAAATCATTTTTTACCAACCCATAAAAATAGTGGAAGAGAACTAGCTCCAAAATGCATATAGCTTAATAGTGGCTCCCAATTTCACCAAATCCATTTTGAGTCTAGGTAGAGTCAAGGATAGAAAGGGTAAAATATATTAAAATAATAGAAACCTCAAAATAGTCACTCTAAGAACTATATGCTAACTTTCATCAAGACCTTTCAAAGACCCAAATAAGAACAAACTCGAGACATGGTCTAAAGGTCCCATTTCCTAAAACAAAACAATTGGTCCCATTATAAATACTCAAAAAATTTCTTTTTAATTTTTGTTTAATAATTATCACAAATAAATTAAAAAATAATTTAGGAACACAAATGTTTTCTAAAAAAATTTGTATCCATAATCTCAAACCATTACTAAGATCTATCTCTCCTAAACTCATTGAAACTAAGGGATGAAACCCTCCATTTCTAAAATATATTCAATAATGTTTAAATATAAAACCTCCCACACTTCATTCATAAAAATGTTCTACTATGATTCAAAAAATCTAATATATAAAACACTCCATGGACTTTAGAATAGTCTCTAAAATACATTGATCACCAAGCCCCATTAATTTTTCAAAAACATTATCAAATTCCTTTTGAAATCAATCACGCTTTTAAATAATTCAAATCATTCATTTGTTAAAAATACACTCTATGAATTAAATACTTCACATAATTACACCCCATAAGTTTGAACACATTTTCCCAAAAAAATTCATATATCCACACCTAAAACAATAATCAACTAATATTTACATAAAAAAAAATAAAACGTCACAAAAAAAATATTTTTGAAACACAATACTCCATAAAATTTACCTTTCAATTCCATAAATCATTATTCAACACCCATCATCAAGTCACCATGGGAAAAAACCATTAAAAATTTTCAAACCAAACAAAATACATCTATCTATAATGCCATAAAAACACTAATAAATCTCCCTTTTTGGTATCATGCCAATGGTATTGTTTATTGGAATCAATATTAGGAGAAGTGTAATAAAAAGATAAAATACAGAGGTAATATTTCACTATGTCATAGGATGTTAACTTTTTTAAAAAAAATAAGGATAATGGTGGTTAATGATCATTCCACAAGGTCATCAGGTGATTTCAAAGACCTTTTGTAGAAATCCTACTTCCCTGGTTCACTCACTAACACTACATTTGAAACTGAATACAACCCGAAAACCTTGTATAAACTCATTGTGGATAAAATAATCATCTCAAAGATTAAAAATATTTAAAATATAATAACTATTGAACTAAAAATCATTACTCAATCGTGATTAACCAATGTAATCTTCTGGTTTGGTGTAATATATATCTAGACAAAATCATTCATAGACACTCGAGATGATTCCCAATAATGATCCTAATATCTATAATAAAAGGACTCAACACAAGTAAAAAATAGATAATTCTATAATGCCATTTTTTAATAAACCATCATGGTTAATTCATCCATCATATACCCAAACAAGTCTGAGAAATACATGAGGCATGTTCGTAATTTCCTCGGGATGTCAAATATTACTAGCAGTTCAAAACAAAATAATTAGGAATTGTTTCATCCTTAAGAAAACACATATATCAATAATAATTCATCCATATTAGTGTATGATGAATTAATAAAATTATGAAACTAGATATGGGAATATAAAATTCCTATATCTCATACATAAGCAAAGGGTAAGGTAAAAAAATGAATACTCATCAACTCCTCAAGTGAAACAATGTAAAATGACATGTCCATCACATATAAAACCCAAAATAGGAAAAATAAATTAAACTACTACTGTCCATCTCCATGTGAACCCAATTCACACATTATACCACGTTCTAAAACATTCATCACAATACACATCCCAACACAATGGAGCCCAAAGATTAAGAACCAAAAATAAAACCATAAGAGCTACATATACTATGTGGTATATGTAATATGTGATAAAACCAAACATAATATTAAAACAACATTGATTTTTTGAAATCCATATAAAATGTAGATAATTTAATACTAGTTCAAAAATATTATTGAATTTACGTTTTCAGCCCATTTGTATGAAAAATTAAAATCATGCATGCAGATTTCAAAAAATGACATTTTAGGATTAAATGATAAAACACTCTTGAAAATACTTTTTTCGAGCCTCTAACCCATTTTTTTATAAAACATTTCCTCGTTCTTATAAATAATATAATAGAAGATTAGAGAATATATATTTGAATAATTTAAAACAATATAGTGGAATTTTTATAGAAACCATGCATAAGGTAAAAACCCAGTTTCCTTTTGCAAAATATTCTTATAATTAATTTCAAAAGGGAAACTTTTTTTCCAAAAAAACATTCAAAATAATTTTATGATATAAATTTAAAAATTAATTAATAATGAGTTATAATACAAGCTACCAAAAAAATCAATCATGAAAATGGAAAATATAAGAAATGGTGACATAAAAATAAAAAAAGTTGTTAAATATAAAAATATCTAGAATTCCACAATTCATTGTACAGTGAATATCAAGGAATTACAGGAAACCACATAAATTCAAGTAAAATATTCTAAATAGGATTCAAGGAACCTAGATTGAAACTATTTAACATATCTTGTATCTAGAAATGTCATCAACATTTTTTAGAATTGACATCTATGAAATACCTTCATCCAAGGGATTAAGGAATTAGGGTAGCAGGAAATGCCTACTTCCCCTTCCATTCAAACCATCTCAGAGTAGTTGGGAAACACTATATAGTCAAACTACTATCTCCCAAAGTTTTACACTTACCATTAACCCCACTAATCCAACCAGAACACCCATGACCAATATTAAATGGAGGTGAAAGCACACATGAATCAATCTAACAAAAGTGTTAAATCACACATCAAATATACAACCTCATAATCAACAACCCCCTTTATGATTGGTTTATAATATAAATCATATATACTATTTATCCTTATATATAATTCAAATAAATAAATATACAATAACCCCATGGGTTCCTGAGATAGTAAATCGGATCAAGAGGGTCTCACACTCACACACACACACACACTATTTGAAAAATACCCAATGTTACAAAGGATACTTTAACAAAATAAATGGAATAATAAGTAACATTTCAATATCTAAACATTAAATAAAAAATGATAATGAAATCCATTTAGAAATAATCTACCAACACCATTATCTCACAAAAAACTTGGTAGAACCATTTCAAAAATTGATACCCCTTTCATTAAAATATCCAGAAATATTAAAATACCGACATCATATTTTGGTTAGGAACTCTAAAATGTCACTATTTTTAATATTAAATTGAATTTATTTAAAATTCATATCTCAACAATTTATGGACTTTTACAATTTTAATAAACCACATGAATTCTAAAGAAAAATTTATGTAAGATTAAAGATGATATTCCCCCTTTCATTTCATAACCCAAATTGGTTCAAAACACCAAAGACAACATATTTTATCTAAAACCAATATTCCAACAAATTTCATACGCATTTAATTTTATTAAGATCATGAAAATCTATGAAAAAAACATGTATCAACTAGAAACCCATCTTTAATGCCATGAAATCACCTCTAACCCATTGAAAATATATTAAATTCATCTAATTGGGTGTATTAACTCATATATAACTAAATAATAGACCAGTTTAAAAAAATAAAAAAAGAGAATTGCCTCAGTTCAACATAAACCATATAGAAATAAGTTTCATATGACTAAGAGTGCTCCCGTTATCATAAAGTGATATCAAGTAATCCATAACAAACAAAACCACAAAGAATGAATCATCCCAAACATAAAAACAAAATATGGAATTCTCTTCAACTCATGGAATAAAAGAAACATAAAAAATAAGGGAATGGTAAGGAAAAATGAGTGGAATTGATATATTATATTTATGGAATATATAATTAATATTACTATATAGGGGTTAAAAATACATCGGAACGGTGTGAAGAGACACATTTAGCATTACTTACCTTTTCAAATTAGATTTTGAAAGAGATAGTGGGATTTTCACTTTTATGTGTATGTTGATAACATGTATGGTTAGGTTGTGTAGTTTTTTAAACAATGCACCAACCATGCAGCTCGAATGACCCATTCAAAAAACATACACATGATTTCCCCTACTGACTCATATAGTTTCTTCTCATGCGGATTGCTTCTGCAAGCTTCCTACCATGATGGTCCAAAAAAAAATCCGAATACAAAACTAAAATCAAAAGTCATAATAATGAAATTAAAAAAATTTACGGATTAGTTCTTCCTCATAAAAACCAAAAATGAAGAAAAAAATACTACAAACTCATGTTGCCTCCAAAAAGCACTCGAATTTACCATTTTTTGATTGAACTTACATCCTTCAGCACTAGGTGGTTAATGGTGAGAAAGTGTCTACCCAATATAGATCTATACAATGTTAATTTTTTGATTCCTTTGTGATGATTGGTTATATCTATTTTTATGAAACTAATTTCACACTCTTATTAGTGAAATGTTTATATATCTCCATGGGCCCAATCCAAAATTTCTTGCTCCTTCTTGAAAAGTCTACAGGAAAGTTCACTTATTTTATAAAACTATTCTTCTAATTTGAATTATTCTTGAATGAAATTTCATGCACTATCTTCATTATATCTATAAATTTATTACATATCATCAATTTTTATAATTTCATCATCACATTCTATAGTAACAACTTCACCACTTCTTCCATGGGAAACAACATCATATACCTTTAGAAAAGTATATTCTAATAATTCATCTATAGTTTCATTTGATTTCTGCATGTCCTAGTGTAAATTGAACATCACCTAGGATCCTCCTACACTTAAACTCAGTTCTACATTGTAAAAATCAACAAGTTCCCTTCTTGTAGATATGAAGAATCATCCCATGATGATTGGATGTTTTTTATCCATTTCCATCAATATAAAATCATCTAGAAAATAGCACTTTTCTACTTTGTTGATGAAATATTCAAGAATTCCATAAGGATGTGTCACTATTGTATCATATAGTGGAACATAATTTGGATTCTTTCATCTATCTCAATACCAGGATCTTGAATGTTACATATGAAATTATATATACACTAGCACCAAAATAACAAAAATAACTTCCAAAATCATTAGTACCAATTGTAATTGGAAATAAAAAACTACTTGGATCACTCCAATTGTTTGGTAGGATACATGAAACTACTTCTGAACATTCTAAAACAAGTTGAATGGTGTCTATTTATTCAACGTTATTTTTTTAGAACTAAATGCTTCATGAACATTTCACAGACCAAAATGTTTCTGACTGTCTGAACAAATGGAATGTTGATGGTTATACCTTTATATATCTCTAAAAAATTTCACCAATCTGTACTCTCATTCAATGATCCAGATATGTTGGTGGTGGTCGGTATGATGGATGGTCATTCTCTTGATTATGTCTGTCAACATCTCTGTGGTTTTCATTAATTCAATCTACTTATTTTCTATTATTTACTGAAAATTATATGTCAATCCCTTTTTTTTTATTTCCACTTCTATGAAATATGGCCTTTACATCTACTTGTGGGTTTTGTTCAAGGAATCCTGGAATCTCACTACTTTTTCTATCACTTAGTTGTTCAGTAATTTGACTGACTTGAATTTCTATGTTCGTCATTGTAGCATGTTGGTTTTTTGAGTCATTTTTCAATTCCTTAATTACTGTTCATTGATCCCTTGATTATGTAGTCAATCCATTTAGAGATTTTCTTATGGTGGTCATAACGTATTCATGTTTCTTCTCTAATGAATGTAAAATACTTGTTATTGTTGTCTCTTAGTGTTGAGGTTAAAACCCTTATTATCTCAGCAGAAATCCTTGACTGTGATTTTAATTCAACTATTGTGGTTGTGGTGGACTCCATCCCTATGAATATTTTTGAAGATTATAATTTAAATAATTTACCTCTTTCCAATACATACTTTGGGGATTTCTATTGGCCATCATTAAATTATGTTTCTTTGACATGGCATTCATTTGGTTGGTGACCTAGATGTTATCCATCATGTGCAATCCATGTGTTCTCCCATATTCTAGATAATATTGAAAATATTCTTTGAAAATATCATCCAACAAATCATAGATATATTCTAGTGACTTTTTTATATGTGAACCTCATGCGGCAGCATCGACTATCAAATTATTTCTCTTTGATAATCCTTTATTGAAATTTTGAATTAATAACCACATTTCAATTCTATTACCTAGAAAATGTATTATTTAACCATTGAATCATTATCATGAACTATATAAATATTCTTTAGAAATTTTTTTAAAAATTTAAAATACATACCCGCATATCAATAGATTTTGGGGGGGAACCATATTGAAAACATCATTGTTGGACTAACCTATTTTAATAATCCCAAATCATGTTTTATTTATGTGATAATCATGTTTTTGTTCAATGATAATCATGTTTAATTAATAATCATAGATTCTTTCAAGTAATAACCATGAACTTTTAATTTCAATGATCTCTTGTTTATACTTACAGTTGAAAATTTATCTAAGTAAGAAGCTCACTGATGCAAGGTCACCGATGAAGGGAACCGATAGAAGGTCACTGATAAAGCTCACCGGTGCAAGGTCATGAATAGAAGGCCATCGATAAAGGTCACATATTAATGGTCACCGATAGAAAGTCCTCGATGGAAAGTCACTGATAAATGTCACTGATGCAATGTCACCGATAGAAGGTCACAAATAAATGTCACCGACTCAAGGTCATCGATAGAAGGTCCCCGATAGAAAGTCACCAATAAGGTTCACTGATGCAAGGTCACTGATAGAAGGTCACCGATAATGTTTACATATGAAAGTTCACTGATATAAGGACACTGATAAGGGTCACTGATTCAAGGTCATCGATATAATGTCGTCGATAAAGGTCACTGATGCAATGTCACCGATAGAAAGGTCACCGATGAAAGGTCACCATTGAAGGTCACCAATTAACGGTCACCAATAGATGTATACCATTGATAAGGCTACCATTTTAAGCTACCATTATTAGTCTACCGATGCTTACATTTTTACTCCAGAATTTTTCAAATTCTTATCAATATTTTAACGGTCATAGTTGGTAAATTTATTGCTTATGAAATTAATTAATGGTAATTATAGATGTATCAAGAGACTTTATCTTGAGACAGTATGAGGTATGAGGAGGACTGTATGTGGTTTACTTAGTCTTTTTTTCATAACTCAAAAATAAAATAGAAGACAAATAAAGAAACGTTGTGGAGTGAGATGTGTGTATAGATAATTTGAACAATAGAGAGTGGTTTAATTCATAAAGGATCTAAAGAACAATGAAGATCCATCTAGCACTTACACTATGAACTCATGAGCATCACAAAAATCATTTGGTAGAACACCTCAGTACCTAGAATCTAGATCATTTAGTTGCGACAATATGTTTTTGGAGACAACTTCCAGAGAAATACTAGAAATGAAAATTATTTACTCCAAGGATAAATAGATGAATTGCAAACACATAGAGCTTTCTAAACTGAATCTAATAATATTAGATCTATTGTGTTCATTTATTTTACATTTCTGAGAATTGTGTGTCTGTCATTTACACACATTTTCTCCGATGATTGAACTGAAGGATACTGAAAATACTCACATCAAACATCACATACATCTTTTTTCCACGTATAACTGTGGAAGAGGCCATGTGTGACCTGGTTGTTTGTTTTTCCCACAACGAACTATGGTAGAGGGTGTGAACCCTATATAGTTTGTGAAAATTGTTGTAAAGCCGGATACAGGATGTGTATCAAGTTTATTTTCAATATAAACTGCTTAGTGGGAGGTGATCTCCAAGTGGAGATGATTAAGTCTCAGCTTGAGACTGAACCTCTTGTTTGACTTTTTTGTGCATTATACTTTAATAATACTCTGCTTTGTCTATTTTCTGGTGCTCATAATTTTAGAATAACAAATTGTTTTACATTGATATTGATAGTTTGTACTGGTTAGTGTCTATTTGTCTTTAATTCATTAATCATGAATCAAAAGTTGAAGAAGTATTTTACTCTGATTTGACTGAGGACTAATCACCCATTGGGAATCCTATTGACCAACTAAACATTTATATCTCTATTTCCTTAATTATCTAAGCCATTTAAAAATATGGGGGAATTTTTATTCATATATTTTTCAACAGAATTTGTGTGTAGGAACTTATTTCACCCCCTCTTGAGTTTTCAACCCTATCAACATTTGGTATCAAGGGGGTAGTATTTTTTAAAAAAATTTACTATCTAAACAATAATGTCCCAGTTCAGGGTGACACCTAGAGGTTCCCCATACCCAGTTGGTCACATGGCCTCAAGCGCATTTCCCTAAATGCCAGAGGCTGCCGGCGAGAAGCGAGGGCATTGGGTGTGATGGTTGGGAAACTAATCCCTCATTGACATAGTAATGAAGCAGGTCAAATAGATAACAATAGCGGAAGTAGTAATAATACCATACAAAAGTAAACAATGTAATTCAAGAAATTATATACCGGAGCACACATATATAAATGATTCATGGTACATATGCCTATTAAATCATCCAAACATGTCACAATGGTGAAATTTAGTACTAAAGCAATGTAAAAAACAGGTAAACAACTCCTTAGAATCACAAACCTCAGCCTGGTCCCATTCTCTCCTGCTCCTCAGCAATCAAATACCTGAAGTAGAAGTGATCATGCCCTTATCTATAACTACAAAAATATAATCTACATTTCCCCAAATTCCTAGCCAAAACAGGGTGTGAGACGAATCCTAGTAGGAAACTACCAATTATTTGTGCCTAACATTAAGTGAATATATATATATATAAGACAATAAGCAAAAATAATTATTAAACAAGAAAGTACTTAGCAGCACAATCCTACAGTTTCAATGCTTTCAATTACATATCTCAAGTATACAGATAATCAAAAGCAGGTAACCCTCTAAGAGTACTCACAGCCTAACACCTCTCGTTCATAAAAAAACACAAGCAACCCTCTAGGATGTACACACAGTCTAACCCCTCTGGTTCAGCTTTAGAACATACTCTCTGAGGAAGAACTCATTGTCAATTCCCCTTATAGACTCATATCAGTAACTTATAGGTGCTCTGGGGAAGAACTCAATTTCCAATCCCCCATGTGGCTCACATCTAGGAATTATAGACACTCTTAGGATAAACTTACATCCATTCCCCCTATGGTCTCACATCGTACTAGTAAAACATACTCTCTAGAGAAGCACTCATCATCAATTCTCCCTACGGTCTACTACACCAGGTTCTCGCAGCCCTGTGTAAGTCAATCGTACACAATGATATAAAGTATCCAAATTAAACCAGATGAACTAATTGGATAAAAATTCTACATGATATCACAATATGTCAAATAAATAATCACTCCATCTTATAATACTATGCATGGAAATCAATGCAACTGCCTAACAGGATAAACTAGAACAAACAGTCAAAACTAGAAAACATGAGAAAACCACTATATGATGGAAATATAACCCTATTTGCAAACAATTAACCTATATCCATAATAACAAGGAATATAAATAAAATAGCAGGTTTAATACAATAAACATGCAATACCCCGATCAAGGGTATTGGGAACTTTTGCACGATAACTCAAACACTATCTATAGAAAGGAACAAAACACCTACCTCGGTGTTGTTAGATTTATATACTTGAATCTCATACCTTGAATCACCTTAGAACATCGTAGATCTAAAAAAAATCTAAAACTCCTAACCAAATATAACATGACGGAGAGGATAAATCTGGATATGGAGCTCTAGAAAAAGGAAGAGCTCACCGTGGTGATTCCAACTAAATCTACAACAGTTGATTCAGATAAATGACAGAGATTCGGGGGCTTAGAGAAGATTTGTGCTTGTACGGATGTTGCCGGACGAGATATGTCAAGATGACGTGTGTTCAGACAATTAGACACGACCCTGTTCAGTTTAATGAAGAAAATAAAGTACAGGGCATGTAATTTATGAATACAAGGTGTGTACTTGCCTTAACCAGCCACAAATTAGGTTCTCTCTATGTCACCAAACATGGCCATGTACATGGATGTTAAATGGATAGTAAACAGTCACCCATGATAACTAAGGGCACTGTGTGTACTTATACGTACAAGGTGTGTCCTCAAGAAATTTATAGAAACTCTTATTTATCTCAAAAACAATCAAAAAAAATATCTGAAAATTAGATTCATGTTCTATCAATCTTCCCCCCTTTAATGTAACACCCCAATCTTCCATGGTACGCTTCTCTTTCAATAATTAAATATCTTGTATTGCACGCAAGTTCGAGATTCTAACACACCGCGACCAATCAAAGTAGCCATTATGAATAGTAATACCCACTTTTTGAAAATTTATAAATTTTATTATTCAAATTGCACTTCATTTTTGGATTCGGAATATCAAAATTATCCAAAGTTGAATTTTTCAATTTTTTACAACTTCAAATTTTTTATGAATAGTGTACAATACTAAACGTTAATTAAAAAAACTTTTTTAAACCAAATAATTTATATTAATAAATAATATTATTTAGTGGTTTTAATGTATAATTAGAATATATTTTTACCATTTTATTCAATGGTTGTCATTATACTTAATTTCACTTTGAAATTGGACATAAAAAATTGTCAATCTTTTGATTGATATTCTTTCTTTAAAACAACCTATTTGTTTTGACAACGAGAATTAATTATAAAAGTAGTTAATGAATATTATAAGTTTTGAATTTGGTAAAATAGAAATCATCTTTTAATTTGGAACATCAAATATATCTTAGGGTAAATTTTTTCAAATTTTTCTGAAAAAACATCAATTTTTGATGAATAGTTAAACCACTAAGTATTAGTTAAAAAACCAATTTTTCATTTAAATGTAATTTTACCACTTATGTGAATTTAATTTAAAAAATATGACATACATGGATGTAATTAGAAAGTAAAATGTGGTTCAATGGGATGAAAATAATTTTTGGTGAATAGTAACTTTTGAGTTTTATTAACCGCGATTAGAGGTAAATAGAGTAATTTAAGTTAAAAATAATGTTATAATATTATGAAATTACCTTGAAACATGTCCTAAACTTATTGTATGACTCATGGAAGACCAAGAAAATCCATGGGTAAATTTTTTGATCCATATGAAGCCACTTGGGTAAGAAAATGACATTAATACCTTTTATTTAATGTAAGAACTAAAAATGTCACAGACATGTATTTTTTTACTAAATGAATTTTTACAAGAGGTTATAAAAGTTACATTTTAGACTATAAATATCCATTGGAAAGGTAATAAGATTTCCTACATCATGGTAATTTTCTTATAATTTTCAGGAATTAAATAAATAAATTTATTTATCACACCATGATGATGCAACGATTACCTCATTAATGAACGATTTAAATAAAATGAAAAGATAAGGTAAAATGTAAGACTTAAACTTTTTTAAAGCCTATTGGATGGGTGTATATCAATCCCGTATCACCTTATCCTCGAAATATATCATTTTGGGACCTTTAAAATCTGAAAATCATTTCCTAATAATGTAACATTTCATGACTTTCCAAGAGTGCCCCTCCTCTCCTCTTATAAAGGGCCCACACATCTACAACCTTATTCAGACATTAAAAGCCATTTTACTTGGCCAAATACTACCAAAATACTCTCTCAACTTCCCTATATTACTCTTAGAAGCCTCAATTCGGGCATAAGTCTTCCCAAGGAAGCCTTTAGCACAAATCAAAAAGAGTTACCCGATTCTATGGTAATGTCTTCTCGTATGTTCTTTTGTTTTATTTTACTCCTCCAACCCCATAAACTCTTTCTATTACTTTATTTTGTAACAACACCAGTATCTTGAATATAATATGACGTTTTTATGAGAATTATTTGATTTAATATTTCACAAACCTTCGTCTAATGGTTAAAGAACATACTATTTCTGTGGGTGGCGAATTACTGCCTCACGAAACGATGATTGTTCAATCATCTATTAAAACCATACATGGTGGCCATTATGATGACACCATTTCTATATATGATATATATTATGTATATTTTTTCTTTATTCTTCTGTATTTTTCATTTATTGCGACCTTTATTCTTTCCATTATGGGTAAACACGATAATTTCATTTTAGGAAGTGCGTACTACAACCCCCTCAATGTGATTTGAATTGTTAAAGGAATATGTTAGACGTATAAAAAATAGATCTAATGATATTATATATTATGTTATAATGTAATTATAATATACATTTATATCATTATGATTTCATTCCATTAAATATTATATACAAATGAAAGTAGCGTTCATGCGTATGTACGACTAACCGTCTCCTTGAACGGTGCATTTCATTTCTTACCTCTAAATGTTGTGTAATATTATAAATGCATGTATATACTGGATATATATGATATAAATGATATCTAAATCATGAATATAATTCTGTAGATAATGGATATTCTACCACATAAACAACTTGTAATCATAAGAAGTTTATTGTTGAATCAAGTACCAATGATCAACAAAACGACCGTTATTAACTTAAATGACTACATAATTTTCATAACATAGTAATAAGTGATATAAAAGGGATAATGAACTTAAAAAAGGTTCTTAAGAAAATATATATTAACTCTAGGTTATTATTCTGGAGATTAAAGAATGATCGAGTCAATTCGGACATGAGGTAAGGGACTTCGTCTCAATCTCCTTTCGTTGAGACATATTTTGTTTTATACACAACTTTCTTTTATACTGTGTATAAACACCTTTTACATTTACCCAAAAGGAATATTTTTATACAAATAATTTTTACTAAACAACAAAAGGAAGGTTTTTTCTTACGTATGCGGTGACAACGACTTCTCCGATACTGTGACCATTATTTGAGTTTCGGATTCCTCTACAAGCCATAAATTTTTTTTAAAATGAAAAGTAAATAAAAAGTCTTAGTTTTATTTTATTTTGGTATTGAAAATGGTTTTGATAATTTTTTTATTATATTAATGTGTTGTATTGATATCTTATGATTGAAATGTGGAAATTTTATGTTTCCTTTATGTATATTTTATGTGATATGATTATGTTATGGTTCTTAGGAATTATTTATGATATGTTTAATCCTTTTCATTTAAGGAATGAATTGGACTTAATAAGTGATGCGTGGAGCTCACTATATCTCATCGATGCATCGGTAGGTCTCATTAGACAAACTAGTGTCTTGGCACAAGGCCTTGACAAAATCTTATTTGTAGTCTTGGAACAAGGCCCTGACTATGTGGCTATGATAGTCTACCATTATGCATTCCATCATTATGAAAGTGTTTATTGATATTACATGTGATTATTTGACTAGTAGAATATCCATGTGAATAATTAAATGTCATTACTTCATTTTATTTTTTTCATATTATGCTGAAGTTCATGTTTAAAAGTCTTTTGTTTTAGTTATACATTTCCTTAAATGTTTATGTTCATTTATGAAAGTTTCCGCTATATTGTTATCCTTACTGAGCATCTGATTTCACCCCTTTCTATGTTTTATTTTTTCCAGTATGCGAAGAAATATTTTATGAATGACCATCAGGGATAGTCTAAAGGGGATATGAGTGTGGACTATGGATACTATGTTATTGTCATTTTTCACTTTATGATGAAATGTAACATTTATTAATGTATCTAGAGTTTCCAAGGCTACTAAACTAATCGGTCTTTTGAGACTTGATCTTTTATGATCATGACAATGTTACATAATAATGCTCCGACTCTGGGTAACTGGGGTCGGGGAATTACAGTTGATATCAGAGTCATTTTAGTACTAACCTTGTAAGCTATATTTAGATAAACTATGATTATAGCACAAAGCCCTAAGATAGACATTGATGATTATTATAGAATAACTTCTTATAATTTTGGTATTGTAGAGATTTTGTGAGTTTTCCGACCAATACATCCCTGTCTAGATACGAGTTGGTAGAGGCGGCTCTAGTACAGATGTATCTAGGGGTATGACCCAAAAACAACTCTTTGAGCTATACTCGAACGGGAACTAGTGCCCGACAACGGGTCTTGCTGCACTCTTGGTTACGACAATCCCAGGGGATATGCTTAGGATAATTATCATTTTCATTAAATAACATTATGAAGGGTTTATGAGTATATAATTTTTTAGAGAAAACATTTTTATGATTATGGATTACATCCATAAACTGTTCAATTTATGTTAAGTGTTTTACAAGTATGTAATTATGTATTTTGATTCATAAACTGATCTAGTTTATGAAATTTTTAGAAATGGCGCCTAGTGGAAGGAAAGGAAACTGTGTCAATGCACGCACTCCATATTTTGATTTCCCTCCTGATCAAGATAATTATAGTGGAGCTGGTGATGCAACTGGTTCTGATAAGAAAATCACCATTCTGAGACAACTCACTCAAGTTATGAATAATAACCTTACTCATATGGAGCACCCTGATCCTCATTGTGGAGGGTCAATGTTAGATCACTTCATGAGGAAACAAACACCAACATTCAATGGGATTAAAATCCCTTAGTATCTGAGAAATGGATAAATTCCTTAGAGAAAACATTCCATGCCTTGAGGATTAGTGAAAAGGAAAAGGTTATCACGGCAGTTTACTACCTCACAAGAGATGCTGATCAATGGTGGTTATTGATTCAAAAAACAAAGGAAGATGATAAAGTATCAAATATTTAATGGAGGGAGTTAAAAAATCATTTCTTAGAAAAATACTTTCCTCGTGACCATCGAGCAGATATGGAAAGGAAATTTCCGAGTCGGAGAGAAAAGGAGTATGAGAATGTTGAAAAATATGAGGCCAAAATTACATGGTTAGCAAGGTATGTGGAAGATTATATACATAACACAAGATGTAAGATTTATTGTTTCATTAATTGGTGAAAAACATTTCTCCATCGAGAATTAGTATCATAATCTTTCTCAATGTACGAAGATATAGTCTTGTGTTCTATCAAGATAGAAAAGGAATTCTCTAAATCTTATGACAATAAAGTAAAGCAAGAGAGGAAGAGAATGATGGTACAAGAGACAGATAAAGGGAAAAAGGGAATGAAGGATTTTCCATTATGTGATAATTGTGGGAAGAATCACCCTGGTACTTTCCTAAAAGGAATTGGAGTTTGTTATATATGTGTAGAAAAAGGTCACCAAGCTCGGGATTGTAAGGAAAATAAAGAGGCTATCAATGTTGAATGCTACAATTATAGAGAAATGGGGGAATTATGTAAATGAATTCCCTAATCACCAAGGAAACTTACCTCAGAAAAGGACAAGGGATAAAGGCAAATCTTTTGATGTTACTACAGTTGAAGTTGAATAATTAATGTATTTGTGTTTTTGGACTCAAGGATTATATTTTGGTTATAAGAATAATGTGATATATATAGGGATTGTACTGCAGTACTTGTTGTTTTCATTAAGGTTGTAATATGATGAAGTTAATCATACTTTTAGGATGTTACAATAATAGAAACATTACTTTGTTTGGGGAATCTGATGTTACAATTGATTTTGGAATTTAGAGACCTTTTAGAGGGAGTCTGGACATAGGTATTTTGGATAACTATAAAGGTTGGAATAGATTATGTTGAACATTGGATACTATTTTTTAAGGTTAAAACATTCTTGAGGATTATATTTGGAATATTATAATACTATAGTTTTAGGAAAAGGAAAACCTACAGGTCGGGAGATAACCCATCGCGTCGGACAAAGCTGCAGGAATCAAACCCACAACCATAGTGTGACAAGCCATTATTACCTACCACTAGCCTACAAGAAGTCCTTGGTTATTACAAAATAGTTTTTCTAATCTAAATGGTATGTTTTAATATTTAGAACCTTGTACGATTTGGATAAAAATAATATTTTTGAATTCTATTACCTTTTGGAGTGAAAGATAGGTTTGTGGTAAAAATTTATTGAAGAATGAAAGTCTACATGACAAGTAAGTATATTTCCATACATTCTTAGTAAATCTCCAAAATGAATTCCTCAACATTATGAAAGGTGATTTAAAACCAAAAACGTTGTCGGTTAACTTTTCCTACATGGGAATCAAAGACCGTTTAACCAATCAAAAGTTGGTAATTTTCTTGTAGTTAACTTCTTCCTAATATTACTTTATACAACTCTCCATCAGATCATGATGGTTTATTTCTCCTCCATATCCATCTTTTCATATAATCCTAGTATGGGCTATCTTGGGTGACCTTTGTACATATCTTTCTTTCTTTTAAAGTTTTATTTTTATTAACCTTATTTCCAATGTGGGTTTTCCAAAACGGTATTTTTTACATTAAACCTTTTATTTTTGAAGATCAATTTCAAATTGCGGGGATGAAATTTATTTAAAGAGGGGGAGAATGTAACACCCCAAGCATCCACGGTACGCTTCTCTTTCAATAATGAAATAGCTTGCATTGTACGCAAGTTCGAGATTCTAACTCACTACGACCAATCAAAGTAGCCGTTATGAATAGTAATACCCAATTTTTGAAATTTTATAAATTTTATTATTCAAACTTGACTTCATTCTTGGTTTCAGAATAACGAAATTATCCTAAGTTGAATTTTTTCTTTTTTTTTCTGAGAACATCAAATATTTTATTAATAGTGTAAAATACTAAACAATAATTTAACACAAATTTTTTAATCAAAATATTTTATAGTGATAAATCATGTTATTTAGTGGTTTTAATGTATAATTAGAATATTGTTTTACCATTTTATCCAATGGTGGTCATTAGAATTAATTTCACTTTGAAATTGGACATGAAAAATTGTCAATCTTTTGATTGATATTCTTTCTTAAAAACACGCTATTTGTTTTGACAAAGAGGAATTAATTATATAATTAATTATTGAAACTTATATGTTTTTAATTTTTTAAAGTATAAATCATCTTTTAATTTGGAATATCAAATATATCTTAGGGTGAATTTTTGGTATTTTTCTAAAAAACTTCCATTTTTGATGAATAGTGAAACCACTAAGTGGTAGTTAAAAACTGATTTTTCGTTTAAATGAAATTTTACCGCATCTGTGAATTTAATTTCAAAAATTTGACATACATGGTTGTAACTCGGATGTAAAATGTGGTTCAATTGGATGAAAATAATATTTGGTGAATAGTAACTTTTGAGTTTTATTAACAGTGATTAGTGGTAATTAGAGTAATTTAAGGTAAACATAATGTTATAATAATATGAAATTACCTTGACACATGTCCTAACATTATTGGATGACTCATGGCTGACCAAGACAATCCATGGGTCAATTTTTGGGACCGCATAGAGCCACTTGGGTATGATAATGACATTCATACCTTTTATTTAAAGTAAAAAATAAAAAT